>CAXKVW010001710.1:12500-711287 GCA_964058825.1 Carex arenaria
ATGAAATACCGGTACCCATCTCTTTTGGTTCGTTTTGAAATAAATTTATATTGGGTTCCCGGATTTGTCCTTTTGATTGCATCCAACAAAGGGATAAGAAGCCCGTAAGACCCTTCTCAACTACCAAATGACCGAGCAATTACTAACTCCCTACCACGCCACAATTTGTTGTACTTAGGGACGATGTCCTTGTACCTTTCAGCAGCCAGATCGCTGATGGTGCTGATACTAATATCAGCATTTTTTCGTAATGACAACTTTATGCAGTTGGCGACCATTGCGGACGTCAACTGCGCATGATCTGACCATGTTGTATCAGCGTGGCATATGTGAGGTCCCTTATATGTCGTGACCGTCTAGTCATCACCAAAACCTGTAGCTCTCGCAGCCATCCCCCACTGGCAACGGTCGCTCTTGCACTTATACCTCAACCTTTTTGTGTCACTATGTGTCTGATTCACCTCGATATTTTTCTTTACATGCCAATGGTAAATTTTTTCTTGCATTTGCTCTTTGCTGGCGTACATCATCCTCTCAAACAATTCATGTTGTTTTTCACCCTATTTAAAAAATAAAAAAAATAACAAATATAAATAAATGTTTTTTTAATTAATTAAAAATGAAACACACCTCAGAAGTTGCAAAAAAGGAGCTGTCAGCTTCTTCAAACCCCGATGTGTCATGAAATTGCTTGAACGGGTGTCCTGATGCACCACCCGACACCTGCCACTGTCGTCTACCAAGTATAGGAAAATTTGTATCCACATCACTAAAATCAGTTGCCCCACCGCCATCACTAGCATCCCAATTTTCCTCTGCCTCCCGCTCCTCAGGATCTTCATCTGTATTTTCAACATAATAAAGCGGTTCCGGGGTTGGAGATCGATTCACATCAGTTTCGGCCCGGCTAGAACTAGTAGATGGAACCCGAGGTCGTCCCCGGTCAGGTTGAGAACGACTAGGTCCAGCTCCTACAGATGATGACCGACTAGCACTCTCTAAAGTTAGAGCCCGGGCAGGACCCGTCACAGATTGCTCACGAACCCGACCCTTGGTCATTTGCGGCATAGTTCTGGTGTTTTGGTTTGAGTTACGTCTGGGGTTCTGTCTAGGGTTAGCTACAACATATAATTCTAGGAACTTGAAAGGAGTGGTCAAATTCATTGTCATTTGGGTATACAACCTCCAGGTATTATCATCTTGTAACCATGTTTGGTTGCCTTGACCAATATTGATCCTTGCGGAAATTACCCGTTCATAATAATTCGGATCAATACCAACTTGCTGGTTCACTTCTCTAGTTATACCTCTAAAATCTAAATCTGGCATGATATTGAACATTTTTGAAGGTTGAGTACTGTAATAAGCACCATTTGGCTCGTTTAAAACTTCACCACCAAAATAACAAGCAATTCTAATCATAATTGAACAAACATATCAATTAATAAATTTAATGTTAATTTTAAAAATAATGTCAAATAAATAATTTAAAAAAAACAAAGAACTAGTTTTACTTCTGCTGAAGAGTTATGCCTCTCTGCTCCTTCGTAGTGTTGTGGAATGAACACAGTTTCCAGAAACCACTATTTATAAAAAAAATTTGGGTGCGCCAAATAGCTGTGCGGACTCGGGGGTGCGCACAAGCACTGCGCGGATCCAATTCGGGTGCCCACAAGGGTTGTGCGGATCCACTATTGTTGGATCGGGTGAGCACAAGGGTTGTGCGGTTCCGATTTTGTCGGGATCGGGTGCGCACAAGGCTTGTGCGGATCCCATTTTGTCCGGATCGGGTGCGCACAGCATTTTGTGGATCAATTTTATTGGGTCCGCACAACTCTTGTGCGGATCCGTGTTTTCGAGTGCGCACAAGCCTTGTGCGGGGGTGGTATTTGTGATAGAATCTCAAACTGAATAGTTTTTAATTAATTCCGATTTTTCTCAGTGGTAAATAAAAAAAAATTCGCTCTCTCTCACCATCGAACTAGATATAAACACCATTACACAAAAAAAGGAACATATTGTTAAATTCTTATGACACAAGATAAAATGCATATTGTTAACTTCTTATTGTGTATTTTGTTTTTGCATTGTAAAATATTTCTATAAATTTGTTTTCTTTTGAGGTGCATTAATCATTTAATTGTTTTCTTTTGAGCAATATTTTTTGTCTCAATTTATTTCGTTTTTTTGTGTTACAAAATATGAGGAGAAAAAAAAAAGTTGAAGGACAAATTGAAAATAAAAAAGAAAAAAAAATTCTCTCAAGTCTAAATAATCAAAATGTACTTTCAAAACAGCGTTTACACTCTTTTTTGCATGATCTGAACAAGAAAATTAAATACCTGAAAGGCGTTGACATCTAATTAAAACCAAATTTTGATTAATAGAGAAGTAATAATTAACCGATAACAACGTTTTTCTGCAAGAAAAAAAGAGCTTATAAAACAAGTCCTTGTTGAAAACTTTGTTTATACAATATTAAAAAACAAAATACAAGGAAAAGGAAAAGGAAAAGCCAACAAGAACATGACAAACACAACACAAACCATAAGCACAGCAACAGCTCGTCAGCCTCATAGATTTGTCTGTGCACCTAACAAACTTTATTTATACATTATTATTAATTAGATTTGCAAGAAAATGAAGTGATTTGTGTTTGATCCATAAATTATAAAGACGGCCGGTCCTATCTTCTTAAGCAAGCTGGAAAATCACAAAAATATACAGTAATGCTAAATATTATGTCAAAATTTGTGAATAAAAAATATTTGATTGATTTAGTACGTAAATGTTATAATTAATTTACCCCAAAGCGCTTCTTGGCAATAGTAAGAAGCTCCTGAGGATCCTGCTTGGTTGTTGTGTAGGCCTCAATCTTGTTAAGCTCCTGATCATGTTAATTGCAATTTCATATCAGACATTGGACATTGTAAATTACAGATTATATATATAAATGAAAAATTCTTCTTATTGACAGTAATTAATCAATTTAATTGTGATGTCACTTGTATATGTTCTAACCTCCAACCATAAATTTAGCCTAGGCCTGCCCTTGGTTATATCATAGTTCTTCAAGTCACTCGAGAAAATCTGTAACCTCTCAACAAAGGGTGCATATGCTATGTCCACCTACATATAATTTATTGATAAATTGGTTTAGTAAAAACGAACATATATAGCAAGAGAAAGTATAAATAATTAGCTATAAGAAAACGAAACTAACCAAGCTAAAGTCAGGTCCAAGGAAGAATGGTCCATCTTCAAACTTTGACAGGGATTCTTCTAACTTATCCAAAGCAGCAACTGGACAAACCATCCAAGCAAACAATAAGTTCAGAATATGCATGTCTATATATTATTATATACTACCCTCTGAAGCTGGCTCGAGAAACCAACTGGTACGTACTTGCATTGCTGCGAGACATATCAGATCAGGCTAGGAATTGATAATGCCGGACCTGATTGGTACATAATCAATAGTATATTCCAACCAGACAAGGAATTGGTACAATATGCAGCATGCACACATACAGATTCATACATGCAGTTTAATTTTAATTTTTACTATGTATTTATATAAGCAAAAATAGTAGATTACTAATTATTGATTAAATTGAAAATTCGTTACAACTTATGAAATAATTGTAGTTTTAGTTCAACACATAATAAAAACTGAAGGGTGAAATATAAACTCCAAACTTGTAATACTTAGTTTAAAGAGGATTAATAAAAATAAAAATAAAAATTGTCACTGAAAATTGAAGAATATTGCTGTAGTGTAGATTAATAATTTTAATTGATTAGGATGTACACAAATAAAAACCATAAGTTGTGCAACTTATGTCCATATTTGGTTAGGGGTGGGTCCACATAACACCTCATATGGAACTGCACAACTGCATACCCGCATACCATACATGTGGTCTGCTTATGCGGCTGCAAATTAACATATACTTATTACTAACTGTATATTATTTTGAGCACATGCGACCAGCCACCTACGCATATGCAGCCCACGAACTGCATTTTAAAACACTGATTTATATTGTGCAATAAAGTAAGTACCAGCATCAGATATGTTCTCTCCTTTTGACAGTAAAAATGAATACAGAGCTTTGTTGAAGGAATCACTATAAGCAAGAAGCTCCTCGGCAAAAGTTTGTTTTGCTGGATCCTAATTATAGAAAAAATCACAAATAAGTCTAATAATTTAAAAATTAAGTTTCACTATATATAGAATAAACTAAGGTTATTTTTTACATCAGGAAGCAATGCGGGGCCCTCAAAGTGAGCGTCAATGTACTTGATCAAATCCAAACTCTCTCCCTTTACTTCGTTGTTGTGCTCAAGTGAAGGTACCTATTAATAATCATTCAATGATATATTAGAAAATTTCAATGATCCACAAGAAAAGTACAAATTTTATGCAAAAAATGGAGAAACATAAATTATTGGTTAAACAGAGAAAGGTTATAAAAATATACTTTATTTTCAGGATAAACCTTCTCCTTGTACCATGCCGGCCGATCTCCTAGATCAATGGCTACTAATTTGATTTTTTCCTGTAGTCCCTGTACTCCAGTTTAAGATATAAACAAAGTCAGAACATGAAGAAATAAATAATTTAATTTAAAGTGGAGGATTCAAATACCCCTTTTATTTTTCATGCCTCGATCATACCTTCAATTTTTAATCTACCATAACAAAAAAAAAAAAAACTCATAACTACTTAAATGAAGCCATATGATATGATCTATATTGCTTGCTCTGCATGTACGTATGTACATACATACATGCATCAACATACAAACAATAATTATAATATTAATTAAGAACTAAAAAAATTAATATTCATAATTTATCTTTTACAATCATTCGATGCCGATCAAAACAAATTGAGTTAAAACGTTACAATTTTACATGTATGCATAACAAAAGTGATATAAATTTATCACAACTGACAATAGACAATTCTATTGTGATATTTGAATTTAGATTTTGGGTTATAACTTTGTTGAAATTAAAATTTTCTCTATACGAAGTTACTGAGCGAAAAAAATCAGAGCACGGTATCATCGAAGCTCAGAGCGTAAAGTTTCTATCTCATCTCTATCGGAGCGCGGCGCTGAGCAGATCAAGTCATGAAGAGAAATGTGGATTAAGGTAATAGGGTCATTTAGAGTGTATCTAAGTAGGATTAGAAGATTAGAGTAGTTTAGAGGAATTAGTGAGAATAAATGAGTAGATCTTGGAATTAGGATCATTAGACTCATTGTAAATATGTTTTTTTTATCAATGGAATCGTTAGTAGGTTTTTAAAGCCACTAACTTATAAAAAAAAAATGTTCAAATTAAAAGCATAATGAAGGCACAAAAAAAATTTGTAGAGGCATTTGAAACCTCCTCTAATTAAAATTGAGATTAATTGCGATTAAAAAAAAAGGTACCTTGTAGTTCCTAGCAATCCAGGTGCGCTGTGCGTATGGGCATATGTACGATACATACAACCTTCATATCAAAAGATGAATTGAATTTTTAAGAACTACAAGTTAAATCCAGTACAGGGTAATAATGTAATGTAAGTTGACCTACCAAACATTCTTTCTTTTTATTTTTATTTTTATTGACACACAATTAAGTCTACTCAACGCGCGTGGACTGTCAAAGAAAACTTGACAAAATGAAATTGACGTTTCTTAATTAAACAATTATATTAATTACCTAGTGGTGCCGTCAAAGAGAGAAGGTGGCGGAGATATAGCGGTAAGAGAAGGCGGAAGCTCTTCCTTCACAGAACTGTATACACACCACAGAATTATATATATTACAAAATTTTCTTTCGATTAATTTGCAAAAATCATAGACTAAATCCGATAAGATAAATCAATAGATCAAGATCAATTTTTAATTAGTACCTAAAACGGGGAAAAAACAAATTGACTAATTGCTAAAGTACAATTGGTTCTCAACACACAATCTAAGATAAAATAAGTTTAATTAGTACCTAGCAGGAACAACAGCTGCCATGCGAAATTAATTAATGTGCGAATTGATATCCTTTGCTAAATCTTTCTTTCAGTAGGTGTAAGAGGAATGGAGAACTTGGTTTGATCAGCTGAACCAAGCTATATATATAGGTCCGCCATCGACTAAAGAAGCGTCATCCGTGACGAGAAAGAAGATGGGACTGGAGCAATCCGGTACTTGGGAAACTTCTCTTCGGTTTGTTCAAAATGGAGACTTCTGCAAAACAATAATAATACTCGCTCGATAACTGGAACCACCATTTTTTTGGAGACTGGACGGAGATTATTTTAGTGGAAGGCATTTCAATAAGTGCCCATATTTTTTTGTGGCATGTAGCTAACGAATTCCGTGCAGAGAGTGAGCTTCGATCTCTTCATAATTCATATTATTGTATCGACTCGCTTCACAGACTAATACATTAAGTGGAGACAGAGAAAAGAAAAAGGAATCCGTAAGCAAACAAAAAAAAAAACGGAAATCTAGTGGGCTGGGGGTGGGGCCTGGGCGCCTGGAAGTGATAAGAGGAAGAATTGTATTTGCGAATGTAACCCATAATCGTTCTATGTTCATCGGCTAATTAAATTAGGTTACTCCGTGAATTTTTTTTTATTTGCACGTTTGGTTCCGTCTGATTATGACATCAAATGCACTATTTTTTTAATATTATTTTATTGGATAGTCCAGAATCTCTTTAAAATAATAATTTTGTACTTATAAAAAATATAAAATTTAGTCTCCAAGCATATTTTATAATGAAGATCATGTTGAGCGGTTTGAATCAACCATTCAAACTTTGAAAACAAAAATAAACGATGTGGAGTATATTGGAGCACCAAAAAATGGTGCATTTGAACCTTCCTCTTGTAATATATATAATCAATACCAATGTTATCAGAACCGAACCGGACATCGAACCGCTAAAGCTTCGGTTCAACGGTTTACTGGTCGGACCGGTGGTTTAACCGGTTTAATTGCTGGTTTTTTAAAATATATTATAACTTATTATCTGAGTGCCAAACTGATTATATGCTTGTGCATCTTCTAATAAGAAATAATGATAGTACGTATCTGATTAAATAAAACATGCAATTCTAACAAACTCTAACAAATATGAATATAGAAACCCAACAACATAACAGAAGTTCAACTTAATTTATGATTATCTAATATACTTAACAGTTAACACATAATATGTCACAAGTAGCCTCACACATTTGAAGTAGCCTCATAACACAAAATACAAGTTTAATATTTCTAATAGCTAAGAAAATTAACCAACAACAAAGTTAAAATGCTAAAACTTAAATCTGCATTGTAAATAGCCAAGTAAAATGCCACTCGGTTATTGAAGCACCCTCATACATATCATTGTTAGGATATGTATGCCTTAGGTCCTCTCCTCTGGTTTCTCTAGCCTCGACACTTTGAGTTTCTTGCTCTTGGACTCTTTCTGTGTTGTTTGTGCACGGGTCTTCAATGTCATTATCAGAATCAAATTCATCCAAATTCAAAATTTCATCTACAAATAAATGAGAAGTACAAGTAATAATGTAATAATAATTTTAAAATAGAGGTCAGAAGATGGATCAAATTTATCCTTCACAACAACAATGCGTTCAACACAATGTCCCCAAGCCGGATCTATTTTGCCTCTTGTAGCAGTTTTCGGTGAAGAAGGTGCGACAGATCCATTTGCTCCAAGATTAATTGTCGACATAGTCTCTGTATAACAAAAATTATTAGGTTCTTCAAGAATGTATGAAATTGCAAAAATAGAGGTAAGAAGATGATGATTTCTCTAATTACGGTTTAGAAATAAGGGGGACCATAAAAGATGATTAAACTATAAAATATATGTTCTTATATAAGTCCGACAGTCTATTTTTACTACAGAAGTTAAATAATTGAATCCTACTATTGTTTGGTAAATTCTGACAAGCACAAAAATACACCAGAGCCCTCAACTCTTACACAATCTTTTTTTTATTAATCCATAATTAAGATTTAGCTTCTCAAATGATAAAAATATAGTTAGGCTCCTCTCCAATTTTATGGACTAAATATGACTATATATGTTTTGCACAAGTCGAATGAACAAAATAAAATGATAACTGGAACTAGAGAAAATAAAATAAATTTCTCCTAACAATTAGGACAAAAGATCAAAGTTTATGAGTTGAATCAGATACAGCGAAAGCAACAGTCATTGACAACTCCACTACCATCATCTAAAATCTTATTTTGGTTGAGCATTTCATCAAACACCTTTAATGCATTCTTCTCTTTAATAAAATCATCTCAAAAATTCAATCTTTTCAAGTGCATGGACTACAAATTCGAATTAAATGATTAAATGAGATTACTTACGGTATTTGGTTCAGGTTCTTTGGTGATTTCGTTTCTAGTCAATCTAGTCTTCAGAATGCCCTTGAACCACTGTGCAATACACCACAATATAAATAAAAAGATTGAAGGAGAAAGCCAAATTGAAGGAGGAATGAGAGCCAATTTCTCATTTCTTTCCATCTCAGTCAGTGGAGAAAAGGGGCAGGAAATGAAGACCTTAGCGAATTTGGAAGATGCACAAAATCAGATTTTTACAAGAGCAAGATACGGGGATATTATCATATTAAATTTGAACCGGTACCTTTAAGCGGCTTTGCCCAGCGACTTATAACAAAAAGAACGATGCTCAAGAAATAATTTAAAAAAGAAGTGTGCAGTAATATTAACGAAAAACCATTCTGATAAATCTGTAATATACAATATAGTCAATAAAAAATTGAAATTGTTTTCTTAATTATGAGAGAAATTAATTTCAGTAATTTTAAATCATACTTAAAATATTAGATAACAACGATAAAAAGTCAGTATTAACACACCACAGTGCAAAGTGCAAAAATGATACAACGAAAAGTATAAAAAATAAAAGAAATTTGAAAATAAAAAATTCTTAGTACGAAAAAATTTCGGCAATACAACAATGTGCAGAAATTAAACAATCGAAAAATATGAACTTGTATAAATTTAAATCAATTTAAAAACTACAAATATAAAAGATGATGAAAAGACAGTATTAATACACCGTAATGCAAAATTCTGACCATTTTTACAAAAAAAGGATTGTAATAATTGAAATTATAATTATTAGATCAATATTTATAATCTGTTTACACATGAGATGAAGATGCCCTTATGTCTGCATTCCATTCCACAAGTATCTCTCTGGACAGAAGCCCAAGCCCAACTACGAAGAGAAGAGTACAATAGTATTATCATTTCTTGTTGAATTTGATTCATAGGCCATACATAGCCCAATTAAAGAGTAGAAGTGCAGCAAAACCCTCTCTTTTCCTTTCCTATCGAAGCACAAGCAACTCCTCCTCCATCCTCCCAATCCCAACAACCCTCCCAATCCCAACAACTAATGAAAGATAAAATTGTCTATATATTAAAATATTTAGATAATATTGTATTAATAGGAAGATGAGTAGTATTAATATCATGATCTATTATCATCACCATCATCCATATCGCCATCACCACCACTATTACTATTACTATTACTATTCTACTATATAATTATTATAAATAATTAATATTGTGTTCATTACTTCTATGTTTCATCTAATTATTTTTCCACTTTCCATTCTATGTGGTTCTGCAGATGATGGTGCGAAGATCCATCTTATTCTTGGTGTTGCCATAGGTAATACAATTATCTCGAAGCATTATTCATTTTGTACTGCATAATTATATTATAATCAGGGGCGGATTTAAGATTTTTTATCGGGGGGAAGAAAATAACAAATCAGGTTTAAATAGTTAATTGGGTTAGAACTCTTTAGCTAATCGGATACTAGATCAAAAACAATGCTGTAATTTACAATATCCAATGCTTCGACTTGTAATTTTCAATGCTCTAATTTCTAATTCTAAATATCAATCAGAATCTAAAGAATTTATTCTAATTTTAATCCTAAATTTAATTCAATTTACATATCAGGATTTCAGAGAGACGAAAATTTCAAAGAGGGACAAAGTCGGTCCGAGCCTATAAGTTTTCATAAAAAATTTAAATCCAGAGAGACCAGTGTTATCAGAACCGGACCGGACCGGACGGTTGGACCAAAAAAAACCGGAACTGGTCACCTGTCCGGTTCGGTTCTATTAAATTATCGCTTCTGCACTGTATCGCTATTGTATCGGTGAAAACCAATTTTATCGGCCGGTTTTTGTTATAAGTCGCTGGGCAAAGCCGCTTAAAGGTACCGGTTCAAATTTAATATGATAACTAGTTGCTTTGAGTTGCGGCTCCGCCGCAACCGCTTTTTTGAGCTGATGTGTGTGGTTGTCAGTTTGTCGTAGAGGCTGATCATCAAATCTGGGAAGGAGCATTGGATAAATGATGTGTGGTAACCGACATAGTGTTTTTTTTTTTTCTAGTTTTTTGGTGTTGTAAGGTTGGACTTGAGTAATGTATCCAATAAAGGTAAAAGTCGATAAGTTTATCCCTGGAATAAACATTGGGCTGTAACTGTAAAAATTTGGAACTAAAAGATAGCGCAAATGTTTTCTTGAAGGTAGTATTAGTTAGCCAATTTGTTAACACTGAGAATAGTTTGGCAAAAGGACATTGTTAGTTCTGCTCTGGAACAATATTACTTTCTATATGACAAAATACTAGGACATTTGAACCCTACTCTACATTCTTATCGGGCTTCAACAGAAGACCCTTTTATTTTTTTATTTTTTAATAATTGCTTTGGAGGCTTCAACACAAATCCATGAGGAGAATGTTATTTCTTCCGAATCATTCGGCATTTCGTTACTCACATTTGATGTTGAGCCTTTCGCTCTACTAGTATGTAACAATGTAACTCTTCCTCTTCTTTTTGAAGCTCCCATTTCTTGCACCACTTTCTTTATTTTGTAGTTAAAATGGATCAGTGCCCTGCAATTATATTAGAAAATGACAACGTGAACCTTTGTCTTGCACACAATTGCACAAAATATTTATTATTATAAAGATCACAGCGCTAGCTGGAAATTCGTAATGACTTCCAATCACATTTTCAGATAAGTCATTGGAAGCACATGAACCACCTACCGCGCATTAATTTGAGTTGCACGAATTGGAGTTGGAAATAAATTTGCATATCAGCCCTCCAATATATGGAAGTTTGCATCTGAGAAGAGTTGAAGATATGGGGGTACAACTACCTTTTTCCCCCGGTCAGTATGAAGATGATGAGAAGATACGTTGTTATTATCTACTTGTTTGGTACCAGTACGAACAGCTGTAGCTGAGTGGATATACTGTTTCAATCGATTTAGGTTGTCTTTGGCCTAACTGAGTCTCAAACCCTTGAGGACATCTCATCTATTGGAAGAGATTAATTTTTAATTAAGATGGCATTCACTATTGTTTTTTAGAGGAACGTGTCATGTGGAAATTAAAATAATAATAAGGAGATCGAAGGTGAGAACAATCAATTGGCTATTTGTTAATGTACTTGCATCACTGGGTTTTTATGTAGAGGAGATATACAATGCATATTTTTTTTTTCGAAAAGACCAGAGTAAGTGAACATTTGATACAAAATTTGTGTGAAATTATTTTGGTTTTGTTGAAGTTGGAAGATTTAATTTCAGGTGTAATAATTTGTGGTTGAAAAAAATCCAGTAAGTAAATAGAAAGAATACCTTCAAAATAGTAGTTGACAACTTTGAGCAAATGGACATGATTTCCTCTATTTCAGGACTGGAAGAACATAGCAAAAATGTTAGTTGAATTCCAAACCAAATTATACACAGTAATGCATATACAGACAAGATTGAAAATGTTTGCTTATAATTCTTGCTAGTGCAGGTCAGGCAAAAAAATAATGACCAGTATGGCTACTGGACTTGACCAACTGGTTACCAAAAACTAAACAATAGACCCTTTGAAGCCCTTTGGAGGTGGTCCATCACTTTGGAAGACTGTTTTAATCTGAAATCATAATATTAATATATTTCATACCAATTAGATGATGTTGAAAAATAAGAAATAATTTGTAAATAATACTACTGAATTTAAGCTACTACGGAGCTGTGTGGGGCACACCCCCCCCCCCCTGGCATAATTTCTTCTTCTTGGACATGCCAATAATTTCATCTGGAAATTTCAAAATCAAGTGAAAATAAGTATGTATAAATTGAAATCAATCAGAAAGCCTAAATCTAGGCAATTTCCTGAATCTTCCACAGTTGCATTGTACACATGCCTCCAATAGAATCTTCCCTCTGGTATAGAAGTCTTCCCATGGACAAATAAGATCAAACTCTTTTTGAAATCTTCGTAAAGGCTGCAAATGTGAGCGGGACTCGAATATAAGCTCATACTCACTTTGTCAATGAAATCCAATTCAGTCAGAATTCTTAAATATAGAGAAATAAAACCTAAATAGAGGAGGAAGTAGAAAATACAGTAAGACGAAGTATTTTGGAAAGATTAGTAAAAAAAGTTTACCTAGAGCCATGATCATTTTGTTCTCAGTAAGAGCGATAGTATCAACTGCTGGGAGTTTGCTAGCTACCTATACAATAAGAAAAGTAATACAAAATCAGTATTGAGTCCAAATTAATCAAAATTTGAAGAAGACAAACTAATAAAATGTGTCAATATAAAGGATACTTATTACTGTCAGGGGAATGGTTAATAAATAAAGTGCAATTTTTTATATAGAGTACAATTGGAAGGTTCTGTACCATTATTCCCTCATCAGCAAAAGCTCCACTTAGATCAGGAGTACCACCTGTCGATCTAACAACATCAATTATTGGTAATTCATATTTGGAGGCAAAATCAAAGTGGCGCGAGTCATGTGATGGTACTGAAATGTTTGCTCATGTACAATAACTGCAATTTCAATAATATTCAACAAAGTTAAAAAAAAGTAGAAAATTATAAACAAAACAATTAACTATAAGCATGCTCATTGGGTAATTTAGCGGTTGTTAAATTTTCATAGATTAATGACAAAAGGCTGGAAAGATATGCACTGTCAGAACTATTTCTCCACATATCATTACAATTTACACACATAGAGACCCGCACCAACCGACATCCTCAATTGAAATTTGAAAGGGTATTTTCGTCAAATGAAAATACATACATGAAAATACATACCTATTTGCAAACAGTCTCATAGAGCTGTGGAACCCCACCTTGTACAAGCTTATAAAAAATGTCATCGCATGATTTTGATAACCTTTCTACAAATTATGCCTCAGAAACACTGAATTATATACATGTATCAAACCATTGTATAATACGTAACATTATTAGAGACTCGATTGAACTGAACTTTAAATAAAGCACCACAATTAAGAAACGTAGAACAAAAGTATTTCACCTATGATGGGTCTCGGCAATGCCCGTGAGATTAGATCAAGTGATTATCTACCTACCTAAATAATTTGTTGAAAAATTTATGGAGAATATGTAAAAATTAACTTCAAGTATATATGTATATAGAGATCATGATAAGGGATTCACATTGGCTGTTTGGGCTATAAAATCAGAGATATGGAGCCATAGTACGTACTGGTGCGCGCTATGCATAGTACATATCAGTGGCAGTGGCTTCCCTATGCTGAAATAGGTTGGCCTCAGTAAAACTCTATGGTCGACATGGCCTCAAACAAAGTGAAAGGTTTTAATTTTGGTGTTTCTTAAAGAGTAAATGTCCATTTGAGTGTAAGTCTAACAATGAAGAGGTAGAGGAAAATTGTATTATACAAACACCGAAACATCCTCATATGTTTTCCCTTCTCGAATATCCTGAACTCAGTAATGACACCTGTTATGATAGTTCGTGCCATTTCATGCATGGTAGTTTATAACAGAGTTAATCTACTTAGTTATGCATATATGATTAGTAGGTTCCGAATTATGGCTGCCTATGACGGAGATCAAGGTTAGAATAACGTAATTGAAGCATGACCTGCTATATTGATCACAAAGGTCAAAATTGAACAAAATAAATTGATTTTTCATCATAGAGTACCAGTTGACATTATCGGTTTGTGCCAGCTAGTGCAAGTGGTCTCCCAAAAAAGAGAGGTATAAGTGTTTGGTGATATAAGGAAAGAGTTAGAGGAATCTCTTTCAAACTCAGATTTTGCGCACCACTTGAAAAGTAAGCTACTGGTACAACTATCAGAAACTAATGGTACAATGTTGTTTTCAGGAAAGACCCACATGCACAAAGAGTTCAGATCCCTTTAATTAAATCAAGCAAATAGGACAGTCGAGGTAGGAACTCAAAATTGGAGGTTAATTATTTTAGCAACATGCTGGCATCATAAATAAACCACCAAAATAATCTTTCTTTTTGGCATTCATCTTAGATCAGATGGCCTTTAATTTAAAAAATGTAAGATCAAACTATGTAATTATAGAACAGTAGTAATTGCATAATCTTTATCAAGGGGGAATCAGACTAGTACGACACATGTAAAGGCATAGATAGAGAAAGAAATTGACACTTGGAAGACAAATCATACGTGTGCCTACTGCAGACTAAATAAAATGCAGGCTTGACAAACTGTTGAGACACTAAGTTAATAATTATTAGGAGGAATTAAGAAGAAGGAATTATAGTTACACACCTGAGGTTGAGTAAGCAGTGAGAATCCAAAGAGATGACAGTGCATGGCCCTAGCAACATCGAGCTTCGTAAATAGCAGAGGAAGACAAAAAAAACCGGGAAGAAAGTGAGTGCAGAGTTGTGCCTACTAACAGATTGCGCAATAGGTGAGAAATATTACTATGGAAATTGCAGAAAAATTCACAGTTGCATTGCCATCAGTTGACCTCTGACAGGGAAAAATAGAAAAATGAAGGGAAATCTGTTAGCAACAAAATCAGAATATTACTGAACAAAGCACTAAAAGAGAGAAAGCAGCCCAAATTACTGGTACTATGGTACAAGTCTATGAGTAATAGTGAATTAACTTTCAGAGGGCATCAACACGATATGTTGTTTTAATTGAGAAGCTTTAGTTTTGTTGCTTCTTTCAAAAGTTTATTGAATCACCCTACAATTATAATTTTTTAATAGTTTTGACTGATAATTTGGTTCTATTTATGCTGGCAATGAATGGACTGACACTGTTTGTCTAGTAGGATTCATTCTTTTACCTCACTCTTTGTTGCTTCATTTTTTTTTGACTGGGATAATGAGTGTTTGTTGTGACACGTATAATTAAATGTCTAATTTTTCTTTGTTAATTTTTTCATATATTCCTTTCCAGTATTTCAAATTCTTTTCCGTTCAGTTTAAAAATCTTTACTGGAAGCAAATATTTATTTCCCCATTCATGCAATTAAGTTTTGGTCATAACTCAACACAAAAGAATACAAAGAAAATAAGGTTTTATGAAATTGAACCACTGGAGCTGTCATCTACATTTGTAATGCTGGTAATTACTGTCATTTTTAATATTTCTACCTGTTGTAAAGACGAAATGATTGCACAATGAGTTTCACTTTGAAATTTTGCTGGAATTTGATAAATATGGAGCTGGAAGAGATAGCAATTGAAATCACTACAAGCAATGTTTGCAATTACTGAAATCAGTGGGGCCTGTGCACCAGTAAATTGGAAAGAAGAACTTACCGAATGAGGGAGGAAGGAGAAGGCCGAGGAGGCGGAGAGAACGACGGCAGTGAGGTCAGTCAGTTGAAAGATCGCCCAAAGTGAAGGAAAAGAGGAGGAGAACTGAATGGGAAAGGACGCACCAGCTAGGGAAAATTATAAGAACCGACTCCGATGTGTTGGATGGTGCCGACGAAGGAGAGCGGTGACGGTGAGATAGCACCTGGAGAAGAGGACACGCGGCGTCCAAGCAAAAGCCACACGGCCTACAGCTGAGGGAGAGAGCGCAGGAAATAATCCAACGGAAAGATGGAGTTTGTGACATATAGGGGAGCTTTAATTCATGACGCAAGCTGACATCACCTAAGTAGATCTGAGACGTATATTAATGATCCTACGGCAAGGCATGGGGGTGACACTGTTCATCCCTGAACCCTGAACCCTGAACCCTGAATCCTAAAACCCTAAAATCCTAAAACTCTAAACCCTAAATCCTAAACCCTAAACCATAAAACCATAAAACCCTTGAACCCTTGATCCCTTGAACCCTGAACCCTGAAACCTCAACCCTCAACCCTCAAACCCTCAACCCTCAACCCTCAAACCCTCAAACCCTAAACCCTAACCCTGAAATCCTAAACCCTAAACCTGAAATCCTAAACCCTAAACCTGAAATCCTAAACCCTAAACCCTAAGCCCTAAGCCCTAAACCCTAAACCCTAACCCTAACCCTGAAACCCTGAACCCTAAACCCTGAACCCTAAACCCTAAGCCCTAAACCCTAACCCTAAGCCCTAAGCCCTAAGCCCTAAGCCCTAAGCCCTAAGCCCTAAGCCCTAAGCCCTAAGCCCTAAACCCTAAGCCCTAAACCCTAAGCCCCAAACCCTAAGCCATAAACCCTAAGCCCTAAGCCCTAAGCCCTAAGCCCTAAGCCCTAAACCCTAATCACTAAGCCCTAAGCCCTAAGCCCTAACCCCTAATCCCTAAGCCCTAAGCCCTAAGCCCAAAACCCAAACCCCAAAGCCCAAAGCCCAAAGCCCAAAGCCCAAACCCAAAGCCCAAAGCCCAAAGCCCTAAGCCCAAAGCCCTAAGCCCTAAGCCCTAAGCCCCTAAGCACTAAGCCCTAAGCCCTAAACTCTAAGCCCTAAGCCCTAAACCCTAAACCCTAAGCCCTAAACCCTAACCACAAGAACAAATGCAAATAAGGTTCATAAGCACAAGATCAAGAGAAAATTATGCTGCAAAGCGCAAGAACAACGACAAATGAGGTTATTAAACACAAGAACAAGCGTAACTGATGTTGCTAAGCAATGGAACACTGGCAAAAGAGGTTAAGAAGCATATAACAACGACAATTGAGGTTGTTAAGCACACGAACAAGGGCAAATCAGGTTCCTAAGCACAACAACTAATGCAAATGAGGTTTAGAAGCACAAGATGAAGGGCAAAAGAGGTTGTTAAGCACACGAACGACGCCAATTGAGGTTGTTAAGCACACAAACAAAGGAAAATGAGGTTCCTAAGCACAAGAACACATGCAAATGGGGTTCATAAGCACAAGATGAAGCGCAAATTATGTTGCAAAGTGCAAGAACAACGACAAATGAGGTTGTTAAGCATCAGAACAAGTGTAAATGATGTTCCTAAGCACAAGAACAAGGGAAAATAGGTTAAGAAGCATATGATCAACGACAATTGAGGTTGTTAAGCACACAAACAAGTTCAAATAACGTTCCTAAGCACAAGAACAAATGCAAATGAGGTTCATAAGCACAATATCAAGGGCGTATTATGTTGAAAAGCGCAAGAACAACGACAAATGAGGTTGTCAAGCACAAGAAAAAGTGTAAATGATGTTGCTAAGCACAAGAACAACGGCAAAAGAGGTTAAGAAGCATATGAACAACGACAATTGAGGTTGTTAAGCACACGAACAAGGGCAAATGAGGTTCCTAAGCACAAGATGAAGCGTAAATTATGTTGCAAAGTGCAAGAACAACGACAAATGAGGTTGTTAAGCACCAGAACAAGTGTAAGTGATGTTGCCAAGCACAAGAACAAGTGAAAAGAAAGTTAAGAAGCATATGAACAACGACAATTGAGGTTGTAAGCACACAAACAATGGCAAATAAGGTTCCTAAATACAAGAACAAATGCAAATGAGGTTGATAAGCACAAGATCTAGGGAAAAAGAGGTTGCTAGGCACACGAACAACGCCAATTGAGCTTGTTAAGCAGACAAACAAGGCCAAATGAGGTTTCTAAGCACAAGAACAAATACAAACGAGCTTCTTGAGAACAAGATCAATGGAAATTATGTGGCAAAGCGCAAGAACAACGATAAATTTGGTTGTAAAGCACAAGAACAAGTGTAAATGATATTACTAAGCACAATAACACGGGTAAAAGACGTTAGGAAGCATATAAACAACGACAATTGAGGTTGTTAAGCGCACGACCAAGGGCAAATGAGGTTCCTAAGCACAAGAACAAATGCAAATAAGGTTGATAAACACAAGATATTAGGCAAAAGAGGTTGCTAGGCACACGAACAACGCCAATTGAGCTTGTTAAGCGGACAAACAAGGGCAAATAAGGTTCCTAAGCACAAGAACAAATGCAAACGAGCTTCATGAGCACGAGATCAATGGAAATTATGTGACAAAGCGCAAGAACAACGATAAATGAGGTTGTGAAGCACAAGAACAAATGTAAATGAAGTTGCTAAGCACATGAACAAGGGCAAAAGAGGTTAAGAAGCATATGAACAACGACAATTGAGGTTGTTAAGCACACGAACAAGAGCAAATGGGGTTCCTAAGCATAACAACTAATGCAAATGAGGTTTAGAAGCATAAGATGAAGGGCAAAAGAGGTTGTTAAGCACACGAACAACGCCAATTGAGGTTGTTAAGCACACAAACAAAGGAAAATGAGGTTCCTAAGCACAAGAACAAATGCAAATGAGGTTCATAAGCACAAGATGAAGCGCAAATTATGTTGCAAAGTGCAAAAACAACAACAAATGAGGTTGTTAAGTACGAAAACAAGTGTAAATGATGTTGCTAAGCACAACAACAAGAGAAAAAAAATGTTAAGAAGCATATGAACAACGATAATTGAGGTTGTAAGCACACAAATAATGGCAAATAAGGTTCCTAAGCACAAGAACAAATGCAAATGAGGTTCATAAGCACAATATCAAGGGCAAATTATGATGCAAAACGCAAGAACAACGACAAATGAGGTTGTTAAGCACAAGAAAAAGTGTAAATGATGTTGCTAAGCATAAGAACAACGGCAAAAGAAGTTAAGAAGCATATGAACAACGACAATTGAGGTTGTTAAGCACTTGAACAATGGAAAAATGAGATTCCTAAGCACAAGATGAAGCGCAAATTATGTTGCAAATGCAAGAACAACGACAAATGAGGTTGTTAAGCGCCAGAACAAGTGTAAATGATGTTGCCAAGCACAAGAACAAGGGAAAAAGAGGTTAAGAAGCATATGAACAACGACAATTGATGTAAGCACACAAACAATGACAAATAAGGTTCCTAAGCACAAGAACAAATGCAAATGAGTTTCATAAGCACAAGATCAAGGGCAAATTATGATGCAAAACGCAAGAACAACGACAAATGAGGTTGTTAAGAACAAGAAAAAGTGTAGATGATGTTGCTAACAACAAGAACAACTGCAAAAGATGTTACAAAGCATATGAACAACGATAATTGAAGTTGTTAAGCATATGAACAAGGGCAAATGAGGTTCTTAAGCACAAGAACAAATGCAAATGAGGTTCATAAGCATAAGATCAAGTGCAAAAGGGGTTGTTAGGCATACGAACAACGTCAATTGAGGCTATTAAGCACACAAACAAGGGCAAATGAGGTTCCTAAGCACAAAAACAAATGCAAACGACGTTCATAAGCACAAGATCAAGGGCAAATTATGTGGCAAAGTGCAAGAACAACGATAAATGAGGTTGTCAAGCACAAGAACAAATGTAAATGATGTTGCTAAGTACAAGAACAAGGGCAAAAGAGGTTAAGAAGCATATCAACAACGACAATTGAAGTTGTAAGCACACAAACAATGGTAAATAAGGTTCCTAAGCACAAGATCAAATGCAAATGAGGTTGATAACCACAAGATCAAGGGAAAAAGATGTTGTTTAGCACACGAACAACGCCAATTGAGTTTGTTAAGCACACAAACAAGGGCAAATGAGGTTCCTAAGCACAAGAACAAATACAAATGAGGTTCATGAGCACAATATCAAGGGCAAATTATGTGGCAAAGCGCAAGAACAACTACAAATGAGCTTGTTAAGCACAAGAAAAAGTATAAATGATGTTGCTAAGCACAAGAACAACGGCAAAAGAGGTTAAGAAGCATATGAACAATGACAATTGAGGTTGTTAAGCACACGAACAACGGTAAATGAGGTTCCTAAGTGCAAGAACAAATGCAAATGACGTTCATAAGCACAAGATGAAGGGCAAAAAGAGCTTGTAGCACACGAACAACCCCAATTGAGGTTGTTAAGCACACAAACAAGGGAAAATGAGGTTCCTAAGCACAAGAACAAATGCAAATGAGGTTCATAAGTACAAGATCAAGGGCAAATTATGTTGCAAAGTGTAAATGATGTTGCCATGCACAAGAACAAGGGCAAAACAGGTCAAGAAGCTTATGAACAACAACAATTAAGGTTGTAAGTACACGAACAAGGGAAAATGAGATTCCTAAGCACAAGAATAAGTGCGAATGAGGTTCATAAGCACAATATCAAGGGCAAATTATGATGCAAAATGCAAGAACAACGACACATGAGGTTGTTAAGCACATGATTTTGCTAACAACAACAACAACGGCAAAAGAGGTTACAAAGCATATGAACAATGACAATTGAACTTGTTAAGCATACGAACAAGGACAAATGATGTTCCTAAGCTCAAGAACAAATGCAAATGAGGTTCATAAGCACAACATCAAGGGCAAAGGAGGTTGTTAGGCACAGGAACAACGTCAATTGAGGTTGTTAAGTACACAAACAATGGCAAATGAGGTTCCTATGCACAAGAACAACAGCAAACGAAGTTCAAAAGCACAAGATCAAGGGCAAATTATGTTTCAAAGCGCAAGAACAAGGACAAATGACATTGTTAAGCACAAGAAAAAGTGTAAATGATGTTGCAAAGCACAAGAACAACGACAAAAGAGATTAAGAAGCATATGAACAACAACAATTGAGGTTGTTAAGCACACTTACAAGGGCAAATGAAGTTCCCAAGCACAAGACCAAATATAAATGAGGTTGATAAGCACAAGATGAAGGGCAAAAGAGGTTGTAAGCACACGAATAGCGCCAATTGAGGTTGTTAAGCACACAAACAAGGGCAAATGAGGTTCCTGAGCACAAGACCAAATGCAAACAAGGTTTATAAACATAAGATCAAGGGAAAATTAAGTTGCAAAGCGCAAGAACAACGATGAATGAGGTTGTTAAACATAAGAACAAGTGTAAATGATGTTGCTAAGCACATAAACAAGGGCAAAAGAGGTTAAGAAGCATATGAACAACGACAATTGAGGTTGTTAAGCACACGAATAAGGGCAAATAAGGTTCCTAACTACAAGATCTAATGCGAATGAGGTACATAACCACAGATCAAGGTCAAATTATGTTGCAAAGTGCTAGAACAACAACAAATGAGGTTGTTAAGAACAATAAAAAGTATAAATGATATTGCTAAGCACAAGAACAACGGCAAAATAGGTTAAGAAGCATATGAACAACGACAATTGAGGTTGTTAAGCACACGAACAAGGGTAAATGAAGTTCCTAAGCACAAGAACAAATGCAAATGAGGTTCATAAGCACAAGATCAAGGGCAAAAGAGGTTGCTAGGCACACGAACAATGCCAATTGAGCTTGTTAAGCACAAACAAGGGCAAATGAGGTTCCTAAGCACAAGAACAAATGCAAATGAGGTTCATACGCACAAGATGAAGGGCAAAAGAGGTTGTTAAACACACGAACAACGCCAATTGAGGTTGTGAAGCACACAAACAAGGGCAGATGAGATTCCTAAGCACAAGAACAAATGCAAACGACGTTTATAAGCACAAGATCAAGGGAAAATTATGTTGCAAATCGCAAGAACAACGACAAATGAGGTTATTAAACACAAGAACAAGTGTAAATGATGTTGCTAAGCGCAAGAACAAGGGCAAAAGAGGCTAAGAAGCATATGAACAATGTGAATTGAGGTTGGCAAGCACACAAAAAATGGTAAATGAGGTTCCTAATCACAAGAACAAATGCAAATGAGGTTCATGAGCACAAGATCAAGGGCAAAAGAGGCTGCTAGGCACACAAACAATGCCATTTAAGCTTGTTAAGCACACCAACAAGGGAAAATGAGGATCCTAAGCACAAGAACAAATGCAAACGAGGTTCATAAGCACAATATCAAGGGCAAATTATGTGGCAAAGCGCAAAAACAACGATTAATAAGGTTGTGAAGCACAAGAACAAGGGCAAAAGAGGTTAAGAAGCATATGAACAATGACAATAGAGGTTGTTAAGCACACGATCAAGGGCAAATAAGGTTCCCAACCACAAGATCAAATGCAGATGAGGTTCATAACCACAGATCAAGGGCCAAATAGGTTGTTAAGCACACGAACAATGTCAATTGAGGTTGTTAAGCACACAAACAAGTTCAAATGAGGTTCCGAAGCACAAGAACAAATGCAAATGAGGTTCATAAGCACAAGGTCAAGGGCATATTATGTTGAAAAGCACAAGAAAAAGGTTAAGAAGCATATGAACAACGACAATTGAGGTTGTTAAGGATACGAACAAGGGCAAATGAAGTTCCTAAGCATAAGAACAAATGCAAATGAGGTTCATAAGCACAAGATCAAGGGCAAAAGAGGTTGCGAGGCACACGAACAACGCCAATTGAACTTGTTAAGCAGACAAACAAGGGCAAATGAGGTTCCTAAGCACAAGAACAAATACAAACGAGCTTCATGAGCACAAAATCAATGGAAATTATGTGACAACCCACAAGAACAACGATAAATGAGTTTGTGAAGCACAAGAAAAAGTGTAAATGATGTTGAGCACAAGAACAATGGCAAAAGAGATTAAGAAGCATATGAACAACGACAATTGAGGTTGTTAAGCACACGAACAACGGCAAATGAGGTTCCTAAGCACAAGATGAAGCGCAAATTATGTTGCAAAGTGCAAGAACAACGACAATTCAGGTTGTTAAGCACACGAACAAGGGCAAATAAGTTTCCTAACCACAAGATCAAATGCAAATGAGGTTCATAACCACATATCAATTGCAAAAGAGGTTGTTAAGCACACGAACAACATCAATTGAGGTTGTTAAGCACACTAACAAGTTCAAATAAGGTTCCTCAGCACAAGAACAAAAGCAAATGAGGTTCATAAGCACAAGATCAAGGGCAAATTATACTGCGAAGAGCAATAACAACGAAAAATGAGGTTGTTAAGCACATCAAAAAGTGTAAATGATGATGCTAAGCACAAGAACAACAGCAAAAGAGGTTAAGAAGCATATGAACAACGACAATTGAGGTTGTTAAGCACACGAACAAGGGAAAATGAAGTTCCTAAGCATAAGAAAAAGTGTAAATGAGGTTGTTAAGCACACGAACAACAACAAATGAGGTTGTTAAGCACAGCAAAAAGTGTAAATGATGTTGCTAAGCACATGAACAACTGCAAAAGAGGTTAAGAAGCATATCAACAACGACAATTGAGGTTGTTAAGCACACAAACAAGGGCAAATGAAGTTCCTAAGCACAAGAACAAATGCAAATGAGGTTCACAAGCACAAGATCAAGGGCAAAAGAGGTTGTTAAGCACACGAACAACGCCAACTGAGGTTGTTAAGCACACAAACAAGGGAAAATGAGGTTCCTAAGCTCAAGAACAAATGCAAACGAGGTTCATAAGTACAAGATCAAGGGAAAATTATGTTGCAAAGCGCAAGAACAACGTCAAATGAGGTTGTTAAGGACAAGAACAAGTGTAAATGATGTTGCTAAGCAAAAGAACAAGGGCAAAAGAGGTTAAGAATCATATCAACAACGATAATCAAGGTTGTTAGGCACACAAACTAGGGCAAATGAGGTTAATAAGCACAAGAACAAATGCAAATGAGGTTCATAAGCACAATATCAAGGGCGAATTATGTTGCACAGCGCAAGAACAACGACAAATGAGGTTGTTAAGCACAAAAAAAAGTGTAAATGATGTTGCTAAGTACAAGAACAACGACGAAAGAGGTTAAGAAGCATATGAACAACGACAATTGAGGTTGTAAGCACACAAACAAGGGCAAGCACAAGAACAAATGAAAATGAGGTTCATAAGCTCAAGATCAATGCAAAAGACGTTGTTAAGCACACGAATAATGCCAATTGAGGTTGTTAAGCACACAAACCAGGGAAAATGAGGTTCCTAAGCACAAGAACAAATGCAAATGAGGTTCATAAGCACAAGATCAAGGGCTAATTATATTGCAAAGTGCAAGAACAACGACAAATGAGGTTGTTACGCACCAGAACAAGTGTAAATGATGTTGCTAAGCACAAGAACAACGGCAAAAGAGGTTAAGAAGCAGATGAACAACGACAATTGAGGTTGTTAAGCATACGAACAAGGGCAAATAAGGTTCCTAACCACAAGATCAAATGCAAATGAGGTTCATAACCACAGATGAACGGCAAAAGAGGTTGTTAAGCACACGAACAATGTCAATTGAGGTTGTTAAGCACACAAACAAGTTCGAATGAGGTTCCTAAGCACAAGAACAAATGCAAATGAGGTTCATAAGCACAAGATCAAGGGCAAATTATGTTGCAAAGCGCAAGAACAACGACAAATGAGGTTGTGAAGCACAAGAACAAGTGTAAATGATGTTGTTAAGCAGAAGAACAAGGGGAAAAGAGGTTATGAAGCATATGAACAACGATAATTGAGGTTGTAAAGCACACGAACAAGGGCAAGTAAGGTTTCTAACCACAAGATCAAATGCAAATGAGGTTCATAACCACAGATCAAGGGCAAAAGAGGTTGTTAAGCACACGAACAGCGTCAATTGAGGTTGTTAATCACACAAACATGTTCAAATGAGGTTCCTAAGCACAGGAACAAATGCAAATGAGGTTCATAAGCACAAGATCGAGGGAAAATTATGTTGAAAAGCGCAAGAACAGCGACAAATTAGGAACTTTATTTCCCCTTGTTCGTGTGCTTAACAACCTCAATTGTGGTTATTCATATGCTTCTTAACATCTTTTGCCATTGTTCTTGTGTTTAGCAATATCATTTACACTTTTTCTTGTGCTTAACAACCTCATTTGTTGTTGTTCTTGCGCTTTGCAACATAATTTGCCCTTGATCTTGTGCTTATGAACCTCATTTGCATTTGTTCTTGTGCTTAGGAACCTCATTTGAACTTGTTTGTGTGCTTAACATCCTCAATTGTCGTTGATCATATGCTTCTTAACCTCTTTTCTCTTGTTCTTGTGCTTTGCAACATGATTTACACTTGTTCTTGTGCTTCACAACCTCAATTATTATTATTCTTGCGCTTTGCCACATAATTTGTCCATGATCTTGTGCTTTTGAACCTCGTTGGCATTTGTTCCTGTGCTTAGGAACCTCATTTGCCCTTGTCTGTCTGCTTAACAAGCTTAATTGGCATTGTTCGTGTGCCTAGCAACATCTTTTTCCCTTGATCTTGTGCTTATCAACTTCATTTGCAATTATTCTTGTGCTTAGGAACCTCATTTACCTTTATTTTTGTGCTTGCCAACCACAATTGTCATTGTTCATATGCTTCTTAACATCTTTTGCCCTTGTTCTTGTGCTTAGCAACATCATTTACACATGTTCTTGTGTTTAACAACCTCATTTGTTAAACATAATTTGCCCTTGATCTTGTGCTTATGAACCTCATTTGCATTTGTTCTTGTGCTTAGAAACCTCATTTGCCGTTGTTTGTATGCTTAACAACCTCAATTGGCGTTGTTCGTGTGCCTAAGAACCTCTTTTGCCCTTGATCTTGTGCTTATGAACCTCATTTTCATTTGTTCTTGTGCTTAGGAACCTCATTTTCCGTTGTTTGTGTGCTTAACAACCTCAATTGGCATTGTTCGTGTGCTTAACAACCTCTTTTGCCCTTCATCTTGTGCTTCTGATCCTCATTTGTATTAGTTGTTGTGCTTAGGAACCTCATTTGCCCTTGTTCGTGTGCTTAACAACCTCAATTGTCGTTATTTATATGCTTCTTAACCTCTTTTACCCGTGTTGTTGTGCTTAGCATCATTTACGCTTGTTCTTGTGCTTCAACCAAATTTATCGTTGTTCTTGCGCTTTGCCACATAAATTGCCATTGATCTTGTGCTTATGAAGCTCGTTTGCATTTGGTCTTGTGCTTAGGAACCTCATTTGCCCTTGTTTGTCTGCTTAACAAGCTCAATTGGCGTTGTTCGTGTGCCTAGCAAAATCTTTTGCCCTTTATCTTGTGCTAATCAACCTCATTTGCATTTGTTCTTGTGCTTAGGAACCTTATTTGCAATTGTTTGTGTGCTTACAACCTCAATTGTCGCTGTTCATATGCTTCTTAACCTCTTTTTTCCTTGTTCTTGTCCTTGGCAACATCATATGCTTCTTAACCACTTTTGCCCTTGCTCTTGTGCTTAGTAACATCATTTGCACTTGTTCTTGTGCTTCACAATCACATTTATCGTTGTTCTTGCACATTGCAACATATTTTGCCCTTGATCTTGTGCTTATGAACCTCATTTGTATTTGTTCTTGTGCTTTGGAACCTCATTTTCCCTTGTTTGTGTGCTTAACAACATCAATTGGGGTTGTTCGTCTGCTTAACAACCTCTTTTGTCCTTGATGTTGTGCTTATGAACCTCATTTGCATTTGTTATTGTGCTTAGGAACTTTATTTGCCCTTGTTCGTGTGCTTAACAACCTCAATTGTCATTGTTCATATGCTTCTTTAACCTCTTTTGCCCTTGTTATTGTGCTTAGCAACATGATTTACACTTGTTCTGGTGCTTAACAACCTCATTTATCTTGTTCTTGCGCTTTGCAACATAATTTGCCCTTGATCTTGTGCTTATGAACCTCATTTGCATTTGTTCTAGTGCTTATGAACTTCATTTGCCCTTGATATTTTGCAACATAATTTGCCCTTGATATTGTGCTTATGAACCTCATTTGCATTTGTTCTGGTGTTTAGGAACTTCATTTGCCCTTGTTCGTGTGCTTAACAACCTCAATTGTCGTTGTTCATATGCTCCTTAACATCATTTACACTTGTTTTGGTGCTTAACAACCTCATTTGTCGTTGTTCTTGCACTTTGCAACATAATTTGCTCTTGATCTTGTGCTTATGAACCTCAGTTGCATTTGTTCTTGTGCTTACGAACCTCATTTTCCCTTGTTTGTGTGCTTAACAATCTCAATTGGCGTTGTTCGTGTGCTTAACAACCTTTTTTGCCCTTGATCTTGTGCTTATGAACCTCATTTGCATTTGTTCTAGTGCCTAGGAACTTCATTTGCCCTTGTTCGTGTGCTTAACAACCTCAATTGTCGTTGGTCATATGTTTCTTAACCTCTTTTGCTATTGTTCTTGTGCTTAGGAACATCATTTGCACTTGTTCTTGTGCTTAACAACCTCATTTGTCGTTGTTCTTGCATTTTGCATTATAATTTGCCCTTGAAATTGTGCTTATGAACCTCATTTGCATTTGTTCTTGTGCTTAACAACCTCAATTGACGTTGTTTGTGTGCTTAAAAACCTCTTTTTCCCTTGTTCTGTGGTTATGAACCTCATTTGCATTTGTTCTTGTGCTTAGCAACCTCATTTGCCATTGATCGTGTACTTAACAACCTCAATTGTCGTTGTTCATATGCTTTGTTACCTCTTTTGCCGTTGTTCTTGTGCTTAGCAACATCATCTACACTTTTTCTTGTTCTTACCAACCTCATTTGTCGTTGTTCTTGCGCATTGCCACATAATTTGCCCTTGATCTTGTGCTTATTAACCTCATTTGCATTTGTTCTTGTGCTTAGGAACCTCATTTGAACTTGTTTGTGTGCTTAACAACCTCAATTGACGTGTTCGTGTGCTTAACAACCTCTTTTTCCCTTGTTCTGTGGTTATGAACCTCATTTGCATTTGTTCTTGTGCTTAGCAACCTCATTTTCCATTGATCGTGTACTTAACAATCTCAATTGTCGTTGTTCATATGCTTTGTAACCTCTTTTGCCGTTGTTCTTGTGCTTAGCAACATCATCTACACTTTTTCTTGTTCTTACCAACCTCATTTGTCGTTGTTCTTGCGCATTGCCACATAATTTGCCCTTGATCTTGTGCTTATTAACCTCATTTGCATCTGTTCTTGTGCTTAGGAACCTCATTTGAACTTGTTTGTGTGCTTAACAACCTCAATTGACGTGTTCGTGTGCTTAACAACCTCTTTTGCCCTTGTTCTGCAGTTATGAACCTCATTTGCATTTGTTCTTGTGCTTAGCAACCTCATTTACCATTATTCGTGTGCTTAACAACCTCATTTGTCATTGTTCATATGCTTCTTAACCTCTTTTGGTGTTGTTCTTGTGCTTAGCAACATCATTTGCACTTGTTCTTATGCTTAACAACCTCATTTGTCCTTGTTTTTGCACTTTACAACATAATTTGCCCTTGATCTTGTGTATATGAACCTCATTTGCATTTGTTCTTGTGCATAGGAACCTCATTTTCCATTTTTTGTGGGCTTAACAACATCAATTGGCGTTGTTCGTGTGCTTAACAACCTCTTTTGTCCTTGATGTTGTACTTATGAACCTCATTTGCATTTGTTCTTGAGCTTAGGAAACTTATTTACCCTTGTTCGTGTGCTTAACAACCTCAATTGTCGTTGTTTATATGCTTCTTAACCTCTTCTGCCATTGTTCTTGTGCTTAGCAACATCATTTACACTTCTTCTGGTGCTTAACAGCCTCATTTGTCGTTGATCTTGCGCTTTGCAACATAAGTTGCCCTTGATCTTGTGCTGATGAACCTCATTTGCATTTGTTCTTGTGCTTCGGAACATCATTTGAACTTGTTTGTGTGCTTAATGACCTCAATTGACGTTGTTCGTGTGCTTAACAACCACTTTTGCCCTTGTTCTGTGGTTATGAACCTCATTTCCATTTGTTCTTGTGCTTAGCAACCTCATTTGCCCTTGTTTGTGTGCTTACAACCTCAATTGTCGTTGTTCATATGCTTCCTAACCTCTTTTGTTGTTGTTCTTATGCTTACCAACATCATTTACACTTTTTCTTGTGCTAAACAACCTCATTTGTCGTTGTTCTTGCGCTTTGCAACATAATTTTTCCTTGATATTGTGCTTATGAACCTCATTTTCATTTGTTCTTGTGCTTATGAACCTCATTTTCCCTTGTTTGTGTGCTTACAACCTCAATTGTCGTTGTTCATATGCTTCTTAACCTCTTTTGCCCTTGTTCTTGTACTTAGCAACATCATTTACACTTGTTCTGGTACTTAACAGCCCCATTTGTCGTTGTTCTTGCACTTTGCAACATAATTTGCCTTTGATCTTGTGCTTATGAACCTAATTGCATTTGTTCTTGTGCTTTGGAACCTCATTTGAATTTGTTTGTGTGCTTAACAATCTCAATTGACGTTGTTCATGTGCTTAACAACCTCTTGTGCCCTTGATCTGTGGTTATGAAACTCATTTGCATTTGATCTTGTGGTTAGGAACCTCATTTGCATCATAATTTGCCCTTCATAAGCACAACGACAATTGAGGTTGTTAATCACACGAAAAAAGGCAAATGAAGTTCCTAAGCACAACAACAAATGCAAATGATGTTCATAAGCGAAAGATCCACGGAAAAATATGTTTGTAAGCACACGAACAACGCCAATTGATGTTGTTAAGCACACAAACAAGGGAAAATGTGGTTCATAAGCACAAGAACAAATGCAAATGAGGTTCATAAGTACAAGATCAAGGGAAAATTATGTTGCAAAGCGCAAGAACAACAACAAATGAGGTTGTTAAGCACCAAAACAAGTGTAAACGATGTTGCTAAGCACAAGAACAAGGGCACAAGAGGTTAAGAAGCATGTGAACAACGATAATTGAGGTTGTTAAGTACACGAACAAGGACAAATGAGGTTCCTAAGCACAAGAACTAATGCAAATGAGGATCAGGAGCACAAGATGAAGCGCAAAAGAGGTTGTTAAGCACACGAACAACGCCAATTGAGGTTGTTAAGCACACAAACAAGGGAAAATGAGGTTCCTAAGCACAATAACAAATGCAAATGAGATTCGTAAGCACAAGATGAAGAGCAAATTATGTTGCAAAGTGCAAGACCAACGACAAATGAGGTTGTTTAGCACCAGAACATTTGTAAATGATGTTGCTATGCACAAGAACAAGGAAAAATAGGTTAAGAAGCATATGATCAACGACAATTGAGGTTGTTAAGCACACATACATATTCAAATGAGGTTCCTAAGCACAAGAACAAATGTAAATGAGGTTCATAAGCACAATATCAAGGGCAAATTATGTTGCAAAGCGCAAGAACAACGACAAATGTGGTTGTTAAGCACAAGAAAAAGTGTAAATGATGTTGCTAAGTACAAGAACAAGGGCAAAAGAGGTTAAGAAGCATAGGAACAACGACAATTGAGATTGTTAAGCAAACGAACAAGGGAAAATGAGGTTCCTGAGCACAAGAACCTTATGAACCTCATTTGCATTTGTTCTTGTGCTGAGGAACGTCATTTTACCTTGTTGGTGTGCTTAACAACCTCAATTAGCGTTGTTCGTGTGCTTAACAACCTCTATTGCCCCTCATATTGTGCTTCTGAACCTCATTTGCATTTGTTCATGTGCTTCCGAACCTCATTTGCCCTTGTTCGTGTTCTTAACAACCTCGATTGTCGTTGTCCATTTGCTTCTTAACCTCTTTTGCCGTTGTTCTTGTGCTTAGCAACATCATTGACACTTTTTCTTGTGCTTAACAACCTGATTTGTCGTTGTTCTTGCGCTTTGCAACATAATTCTCCCCTGATATTGTGCTTATGAACCTCATTTGCATTTATTCTTGTGCTTATTAACCTCATTTGCCCTTGTTCGTGTGCTTATCAACCTCAATTATTGTTGTTCATATGCTTCTTAACTAATTTTGCCCTTGTTCTTTTGCTAAGCAACATGATTTACACTTGTTCCTGAGCTTAGCAACCTCATTTGTCGTTGTTATTGCGCTTTGCAACATAATTTTCTCTTGATCTTGTACTTATGAACTTCGTTTGCATTTGTTATTGTGCTTAGGAACCTCATTTGCCCTTGTTTGTGTGCTTAACAACATCAATTGGCGTTGTTCGTGTGCCTAATAACCTCTTTTGCCCTTGATATTGTGCTTATGAACCTCATTTGTATTTGTTCTTGTTCTTGTTCTTAGGAACTTCATTTTGCCCTTGTTCGTGTGCTTAACAACCTCAATTGTCGTTGTTCATATGCTTCTTAACCTCTTTTGCCGTTGTTCTTGTGCTTAGCAACATCATTTACACTTTTTCTTGTGCTTAACAACCTCATTTGTCGTTGTTCTAGCGCTTTGCACCATAATTTTCCCTTGATATTGTGCTTATGAACCTCATTTTCATTTGTTCGTGTGATCAGGAACCTCATTTTCCCTTGTTTGTGTGCTTACAACCTCAATTGTCGTTGTTCATATGCTTCTTAACCACTTTTGCACTTGTTATTGTGCTTAGCAACATCGTTTACACTTGTTCTGGTTCTTAACAACCCCATTTGTCGTTGTTCTTGCACTTTGCAACATAATTTGCCTTTGATCTTGTGCTTATGAACCTAATTTGCATTTGTTCTTGTGCTTAAGAACCTCATTTGAACTTTTTTGTGTGCTTAACAATCTCAATTGACGTTGTTCGTGTGCTTAACAACCTCGTTTGCCCTTGATCTGTGGTTATCAAACTCATTTGCATTTGATCTTGTGGTTAGGAACCTCATTTGCTTCATAATTTTCCCTTCAAAAGCACAACGACAATTGAGGTTGTTAATCACATGAACAAGGGCAAATGAAGTTCCTAAGCACAAGAACAAATGCAAATGATGTTCATAAGCGAAAGATCAAGGGAAAAATATGTTCTTAAGCACACGAACAACGCCAATTGATGTTGTTAAGCACACAAACAAGGGAAAATGAGGTTCATAAGCACAAGAACAAATGCTTAAGCACACAAACAAGGGAAAATGAGGTTCATAAGCACAAGAACAAATGCAAATGAGGTTCATAAGCACAAGTTCAAGGGAAAATTATGTTGCAAAGCGCAAGAACAACGACAAATGAGGTTGTGAAGCACCGCAACAAGTGTAAACGATGTTGCTAAGCACAAGAACAAGGGCACAAGAGGTTAAGAAGCATGTGAACAACGACAATTGAGGTTGTTAAGCACACGAACAAAGGCAAATGAGGTTCCTAAGCACAAGAACTAATGCAAATGAGGTTCAGAAGCACAAGATGAAGGGCAACAGAGGTTGTTAAGCACACGAACAACGCCAATTGAGGTTGTTAAGCACACAAACAAGGGAAAATGAGGTTCCTAAGCACAAGAACAAATGCAAATGAGATTCATAAGCACAAGATGAAGCGCAAATTATGTTGCAAAGCGCAAGAACAACGACAAATGAGGTTGTTTAGCACCAGAACAAGTGTAAATGATGTTGCTAAGCACAAGAACAAGGGAAAAGAGGTTAAGAACCATATGATCAACGACAATTGATGTTGTTAAGCACACAAACTAGTTCAAATGAGGTACCTAAGCACAAGAACAAATGCAAATGAGGTTCATAAGCACAATATCATGGGCAAATTATGTTGCACAGCGCAAGAACAACGACAAATGAGGTTGTTAAGCACAAGAAAAAGTGTAAATGATGTTGCTAACCACAAGAACAAGGGAAAAAGATGTTAAGAAAAAGTGTAAATGATGTTGCTAACCACAGGAACAATGAAAATTGAGGTTGTTAAGCACACGAACAAGGGAAAATGAGGTTTCTAAGAACAAGATCCTTATGAACCTCATTTGCATTTGTTTTTGTGCTTAGGAACGTCATTTTACCTTGTTTGTGTGCTTAACAACCTGAATTAGCGTTGTTCGTGTGCTTAACAACCTCTATTGCCCTTCAACTTGTGCATCTGAACCTCATTTGCATTTGTTCTTGTGCTTAGGAACCTCATTTGCCCTTGTTCGTGTTCTTAACAACCTCAATTGCTGTTGTCCATATGCTTCTTAACCTCTTTTGCGATTGTTCTTGTGATTAGCAACATCATTTGCACTTTTTCTTGTGCTTAAGAACCTCATTTGGCGTTGTTCTTGCGCTTTGCAACATAATTCTCCCTTGATATTGTGCTTATGAACCTCATTTGCATTTCTTCTTGTGCTTATTAACCTCATTTGCCCTTGTTCGTGTGCTTATCAACCTCAATTATCATGCTCATATGATTCTTAACCTCTTTTTCCCTTGTTCTTTTACTTAGCAACATCATTTACACTTGTTCTTGTGCTTAACAACCTCATTTGTCGTTGTTCTTGCGCTTTGCAACATAATTTTCCCATGATCTTGTCCTTATGAACCTCGTTTGCATTTGTTTTTGTGCTTAGGAACCTCATTTGTCCTTGTTTGTGTGATTAACAACATCAATTGGCGTTGTTCGTGTGCTTAACAACCTCTTTTACCCTTGATCTTGTGCTTATGAACCTCATTTGCATTTGTTCTTGTGCTTAGGAACCTTATTTGCCCTTGTTCGTGTGCTTAACAACTTCAATTTTAGTTGTTTATATTCTTTGGGACCTCTTTTGCCGTTGTTCTTATGCTTCACAACCTTATTTGTCTTTGTTCTTGTATTTTGCATCGTAATTTGCCCTTGATATTGTACTTATGAACCTCATTTTCATTTGTTCTTGTGGTTAGGAACCTTATTTGCCAATGTTTGTGTGTTTACAACCTCAATTGTCGTTGTACATATGCTTCTTAACCTCTTTTCCCTTGTTCTTGTGCTTAGCAGCATCATTTACACTTGTTCTGGTGCGTAACAACCTCATTTGACGTTGTTCTTGCACTTTGCAACATAATTTGCCTTGATCTTTTGCTTATGAATCTCATTTGCATTTGTTGTTGTGCTTGGGAATCTCATTTTTCCTTGTTTGTGTGCTTAACAACCTCAATTGGCGTTGTTCGTGTGCTTAACAACCTCTTTTGCCCTTGATCTGTGGTTATGAACCTCATTTGCATCATAATTTGCCCTTCATAAGCACAACGACAATTGAGGTTGTTAGGCACACGAACAAGGGCAAATGAAGTACCTAAGTACAAGAAAAAATGCAAAGGATGTTCATAAGCGCAAGATCAACGGAAAAATAGGTTGTTAAGTACACGAACAATGCCAACTGATGTTGTTAAGCACTCAAACAAGGGAAAATGAGGTTCCTAAGTACAACAACAAATGCAAATGAGGTTCATAGACACAAGATCAAGGGCAAATTATGTTGCAAAGTGCAAGAACAATGACAAATGAGGTTGTTAAGCACCAGAACAAGTGTAAATCATGTTGCTAAGCACAATAACAAGGGCAAAATAGATTAAGAAGCATATGAACAACGACAATTGAGGTTGTAAGTACACAAACAAGGGCAAATGAGGTTCCTCAGGACAAGAACAAATGCAAATGAGGCTCATAAGCACAATATCAAAGGCAAATTATGATGCAAAACGCAAGAACAACGACAAATGAGGTTGTTAAGCACAAGAAAAAGTGTAGATGATGTTGCTAACAACCTCTTTTACCCTTGATCTTGTGCTTATGAACCTCATTTGCATTTGTTCTTGTGCTTAGGAACCTTATTTGCCATTGTTTGTGGGCTTACAACCTCAATTGTCGTTGTTCATATGCTTCTTAACCTCTTTTTCCTTGTTCTTGTGTTTAGCAACATCATTTACACTTGTTCTGGTGCGTAACAACCTCATTTGTCGTTGTTCTTGCACTTTGCAACATAATTTGCCTTGATCTTTTGCTTATGAGCCTCATTTGCATTTGTTGTTGTGCTTAGGAACCTCATTTTTCGTTGTATGTGTGCTTAACAACCTCAATTGGCATTGTTCGTGTGCTTAACAACCTCTTTTGCCCTTAATCTTGTGCTTCTGAACCTCATTTGCATTTGTTCTTGTGCTTAGGAACCTTATTTGCCCTTGTTCGTGTGCTTAACAACTTCAATTTTAGTTGTTTATATTCTTTGGGACCTCTTTTGCCATTGTTCTTGTGCTTAGCAACATCATTTACACTTTTTCTTGTGCTTAAGAACCTCATTTTTCGTTGTTCTTGCACTTTGCAACAGAATTTGCCCTTGATCTTGTGCTTATGAACATCATTTGCATTTGTTCTTGTGCTTAGGAACCTCATTTCAACTTGTTTGTGTGCTTAACAACCTCAATTAACGTTGTTCGTGTGCTTAACAACCTCTTTTGTCAGTGATCTGTGGATACGAACCTCATTTGCATTTGATCTGGTGGTTAGGAACCTTATTTGCCCTTGTTCGTGTACTTAACAACCTCAAATGTCGTTGTTCATGTACTTCTTAACCTCTTTTGCCGTTATTCTTGTGCTTAGCAATATCATTTACACTTGTTTTTGTGCTTCACAACTTCATTTGTCATTGTTCATGCACTTTGCAACATAATTTGCCCTTTATCTTGTGCTTATGAACCTCATTGGCATTTGTTATTGTGCTTAGGAACCTCATTTTCCCTTGTTTATGTGCTTAACAACATCAATTGGAGTTGTTTGTGTGCTTAACAATCTCTTTTGCCCTTCATCTTGTGCTTATGAATCTCATTTTCATTTGTTCTTGTGCTTAGGAACTTCATTTGCCCTTGTTCGTGTGCTTAACAACCTGAATTGTCGTTGTTCTTATGATTCTTAACCTCTTTTGCCCTTGTTATTATGTTTAGCAACATAATTTACACTTGTTCTTGTGCTTTACAACCTCATTTATCGTTGTTCTTGCGCTTTGCAACATAATTTGCCCTTGATCTTGTGCTTATGAACCTCATTTGCATTTGGTCTTGTGCTGAGGAACCTCATTTGAACTTGTTAGTGTGCTTAACAACCTCAATTCACATTGTTCGTGTGCTTAACAACCTCTTTTGCCCTTGATTTGTGGTTATGAACCTCATTTGCATTTGAACTTGTGGTTAGGAACCTTATTTGCCCTTATTCGTGTGCTTAACAATGTCAATTGTCGTTGTTCATACGCTTCTTAACCTCTTTTGCGCTTGTTCTTGTACTTATCAACATCATTTAGACTTGTTCTTGTGCTTCACGACCTCATTTATCGTTGTTCTTGCGCTTTGCAACATAATTTGCCCTTGATCTTGTGCTTATGAACCACGTTTGTATTTGTTCTTGTGCTTATGAACCTCATTTGCCCTTGTTTGTGTGCTTAACAAGCTCAATTGGTGTTGTTCGTATGCCTAGCAACCTCTTTTGCCCTTGATATTGTGCTCATGAACCTTATTTGTATTTTCGCTTAGGAACCTTATTTGCCCTTGTTCGTGTGCTTAACAACCTCAATTGTCGTTGTTCATATGCTTCTTAACCTCTTTTGCCCTTGTTCTTGTGCTTAGCAACATCATTTACACTTTTTCGTGTGCTTAACAACCTCATTTATCGTTGTTCTTGCTATCCAACATAATTTGCTCTTGATCTTGTGCTTATGAACCTCATTTGCATTTGTTCTTGTGCTTAGGAACCTCATTTTCTCTTGTTTGTGTGCTTAACAACCTCAATTGGCGTTGTTCATGTGCTACCTCTTTTGCCCTTGATCTTGTGTTTATGAACCTCATTTGCATTTGTTCTTGTGCTTAGGAACTTCATCTGCCATTGTTCGTGTGCTTAACAACCTCAATTGTCGTTGTTCATATGCTTCTTAACTTCTTTTACCGTTGTTCTTGTGCTTATCAACATAATTTACACTTGTTCTTGTGCTTAACAACCTCATTTGTCTTTGTTCTTGCGCTTTGCAACATAATTTGCCTTTGATCTTGTGCTTATGAACCTCATTTGCATTTGTTCTTGTGCTTAGGAATCTCATTTGAACTTGTTTGTGTGCTCAACAACCTCAATTGCGTTGTTCGTGTGCTTAACAACATCTTTTGCTCTTGATCTGAGGTTATGAGTCTCATTTGCATTTGATCTTGTGGTTAGGAACCTTATTTGCCCTTTGTTCGAGTGCTTAACAACCTCAATTGTCGTTGTTCATATGCTTCTTAACCTCCTTTGCCCTTGTTCTTGTGCTTAGGAATCACATTTGAACTTGTTTACACTTGTTCTGGTGCTTAACAACATCTTTTGTCGTTGTTCTTGCACTTTGCAACATAATTTGCCCTTGATCTTGTGCTTATGACCCTCATTTGTATTTGTTCTTGTGCTTAGGAATCACATTTGAACTTGTTTGTGTGATTAAAAATCTCAATGGACGTTCTTCGTGTGCTTAACAACCTCTTTTTCCCATGATATGTGGTTATGAACCTCATTTGCATCATAATTTGCCCTTCATAAGCACAACGACAATTGAGGTTGTAAAGCATACGAACAAGGGCAAGTGAAGTTCCTAAGCACAAGAACAAATGCAAGTGATGTTCATAAGCGCAAGATCAAGGGAAAAAGAGGTTGTTAAGTACATTAACAACGCCAATTGATGTTGTTAAGCACACAAACAAGGGAAAATGTGGTTCCTAAGTACAAGAACAAATGCAAATGAGGTTCATAAGCACAAGATCAAGGGAAAATTATGTTGCAAAGCACAAGAACAACGACAAATGAGGTTGTTAAGCACCAGAACAAGTGTAAATCATGTTGCTAAGCACAAGAACAAGGGCAAAAGAGGTTAAGAAGCATATGAACAACGACAATTGAGGTTGTAAGCACACAGACAAGGGCAAATGAGGTTCCTAAGGACAAGAACAAATGCAAATGATGCTCATAAGCACAATATCAAAGGCAAATTATGATGCAAAACGCAAGAACAACGACAAATGAGGTTGTTAAGCACAAGAAAAAGTGTAGATGATGTTGCTAACAACAAGAACAACGGCAAAAGAGGTTACAAAGCATATAAACAACGAGAATTGAAGTTGTTAAGCATACGAACAAGGGCAAATGAGGTTCCAAAGTACAAGAACAAATGCAAATGAGGTTCATAAGCATCAGATCATGGGCAAAAGAGGTTGTGAGGCACACGAACAACGCCAATTGAGGTTGTTAAGCACACAAACAAGGGAAAATGATGTTCCTAAGCACAAGAACAAATGCAAACGAGGTTCATAAGCACAAGATCAAAGGCAAATTATGTGGCAAAGCGCAAGAACAACGATAAATGAGGTTGCAAAGCACAAGAACAAGTGTAAATTTTGTTGCTAAACATAATAACAAGGGCAAAAGAGGTTAAGAGTCAGATGAACAACGACAATTGAGGTTGTTAAGCACACGAACAAGGGCAAATAAAGTTCCTATGCACAAGAACAAATGCAAATGAGGTTCATAAGCACAAGATCAAGAGCAAATTATGTTGTAAAGGGCAAGAACAACGAGAAAGGAGGTTGTTAAGCACACAAAAAAATGTAAATGATGTTGCTAAGCACAAGAACAACAGCAAAAGAGGTTAATAATCATATGAACAACGACAATTGAGGTTGTGAAGCACACGAACAAGGGCACATGAAGTTCTTAAGCAGAAGAACAAATGCAAAGGATGTTCATAAGCGCAAGATCAAGGGAAAAAGAGGTTGTTAAGTACACGAACAACGCCAATTGATGTTGTTAAGCAAACAAACTAGAGAGAATGAAGTTCCTAAGCACAAGAACAAATGCAAATGATGTTCATAAGCACAAGATCAAGGGCAAATTATGTTGCAAAGCGCAAGAACAACGACTAATGAGGTTGTTCAGCACCAAAACAAGTGTAAATCATGTTGCTAAGCACAGGAACAAGGGCAAAAGATGTTAAGAAGCATATGAACAACGACAATTGAGGTTGTAAGCACACAAACAAGGGCAAATGAGGTTCCTAAGCACAAGAACAAATGCAAATGAGGCTCATAAGCACAATATCAAAGACAAATTATGATGCAAAACGCAAGAACAACGACAAATGAGGTTGTTAAGCATAAGAAAAAGTGTAGATGATGTTGCTAACAACGAGAACAACGGCAAAAGAGGTTACAAAGCATATGAACAACGAGAATTGAAGTTATTAAGCATACGAACAAGGGCAAATGAGGTTCCTAAGTACAATAACAAATTTAAATGAGGTTCATAAGCACAAGATCATGGGCAAAAGAGGTTGTTAGGCACACAAACAACGCCAATTGAGGTTGTTCAGCAGACAGACAAGGGCAAATGAGGCTCCTAAGCACAAGAACAAATACAAACGAGGTTCATAAGCACAAGATCAAGGGCAAATTATGTGGCAAAGCGCAAGAATAACGATAAATGAGGTTGTAAAGCACAAGAACAAGTGTAAATTATTTTGCTAAACATAATAACAAGGGCAAAAGAGGTTAAGAAGCATATGAACAACGACAATTGAGGTTGTTAAACACACGAACAAGGGCAAATAAGGTTCCTAACTACAAGATCAAATGAAAATGAGGTTCATAACCACAGATCAAGGGCAAAAGAGGTTGTTAAGCATACGAACAACGTCAATTGAGGTTGTTAAGCACACAAACTAGAGCAAATAAGGTTCCTAAGCACAAGAACAAATGCAAATGAGGTTCATAAGCACAAGATCAAGAGCATATGATGTTGCAAAGCGCAAGAACAACGACAAATGAGGTTGTTAAGCACACAAAAAAGTGTAAATGATGTTGCTAAGCACAAGAACAACGGCAAAAGAGGTTAAGAAGCACATGAACAATGACAATTGAGGTTGTGATGTTAGTTTGTAATAATCTAGAAGTCAATAATACGATAAATTATCATAAAGTTTTGTTTATGAATTGAGTGATTAATAAATTGTCATTTTGTTCCTTGAGTATTATTGAATTTATGAATCATTTCGAGTTCATGACTGGAATTGTGAAACTTCATAATATAGATGATATATACTCTTAAAAGTCTCTAATCGAGGTAATTAGCAGGAACACTAATTTACCGTTACAAGGTTAGTATGTGGATTAAAAGATGGTCATGTTTTACAGACCATTGACATGAGATGTCGTTTTAATCACATAGATACATGTTCTAGGAACATGGTATTTGACAGACCCCAAATGAAACATTAAATGGAATTGTGTACGTGTCATTAATGTTTTCATTCAGTGTGAAGTTCTAAAGTATGAGGTATTCATCTTTCCTACTAAGAGATGTGTATGTGTGATTGTTATCTAACGCTGTCGGTAAAACACAGTCATAACGGTAGCTTTTCGGTATACATAGCTTAGTTTAGGTAGTGATGGTTTACCAAAAGTACTATTGTCCCTCGTATCTCTATACGAGTTACGGTATCACTGGGCCCCTTGATAGAGTAGAATTATCTGCATGCAGTATAATTACAAGAGTAATTATATTTGATAATCTGCTCAAGCTCAAGAAAAGATTAAGTTTGCAAGGATGACACACACCTACCTTGAAACTGATCTGATACTGTGAGACATAAGAATTAACACGACTAAAATAGTTTACTGGATCGTGGTACTGTATAGTACAGCATCATCTGTATAATTGGATGGTCATAGTGTAGATGTCAGATGCCTCCTATGATTATAGAAGTTAAAATGGTTTTAATTTTATTTACCAACATAACACAGATCCTATTGGGTCACACCGTAAATGAGACTTATCAGAGAATCTTATAATTAATTATATATAGTTATAATTAATAATAAGATATTTATATTAATTATAAAAGGTATAATTAATGTAAATGTCATAAAGATGACAAGCTTAAACATATTCAATTTACAAGCGTGTATGACACGTTATGTAAAAGCTATCGCAACAACAGTCGCAAGAAGTTATAACTGATCAGATCGATTATAAAGTGGATTACAAATATTAATTATGAATTAATATTTTGGGCCTAAGTTAAAAATAGATTTTAATTAGAAAGCCCAAAAGTCAAAGCCCAAACTAATCAATTGATTAATGGGCTCGATGGCATTTTGGTAAATACCATGTTGCCCTAGGGGCATATTGGTCATTTAGACCATTTCAAAAGTCTATAAATAGAGGGGTAGGGGTAGAGAAAAATTCATTCCAAAATCGATCGAAGTCTGATCGATCTGAAAGTCAGTCTTTCAGAACTTTCGATTTTTTTCTCTCCCAAATAGTGTTGGGCTAGAAAAGAAAGATATACGTAATCCACGTATAATCTTGCGAGTCGTGAATAGTGTTTTTACGGGTGTCGTGAATAGTGTTTTCGAGAAGTTTCGTGAATCTGATTTTGCGTGAGACGCAGTCGGTTTTTACGATCTTCGTAAATAGTGTTTTCACGCCTCCCGTGAATAGTACGTTTACAGCTGTCGTGAATAATATTTACGGGATTTGGAAATAATATATTTGCGAAAGTTGCAGTATATTTATTTTGTCCTTTTCTCGGTGAATAGTGTTTTCACGCCTTCTGTGAATAGTGTTTACGGGATTTGGAAATAATATATTTGCGAAAGTCGCGATATATTTATTTTGTCCTTTTCTCGGTGAATAGTGTTTTTGCGAATCCCGCTGGTCAGTATTACTGGCAGTAGAAAGCCAGCGTTCTGGTGGTTCCTGGTGGACGACCGATAGAGGTATCAGATGTCTGATACTCCGAGGCAAGACGTTCCTCAGATTCGATCTTCTCGGTCTGCTGCAATCCAATTGGAATTTGGATCAAGGTATAAATATGTTATATTAATCTATTTAATTTGTAAGTAGATTAAAGTTTTAGAAATTAATTATGGAGTAGATTTGTAAAATGATTAAATTAGGTTTTCATGTCAAGGAATACTGAAGGTGGATCGCCTTGGAAAGTATTATGACATACCTCGTTTAATTCTTGGCTTAAGTTAGAAGTAAAATTTTTGTTTTACGTTCTTTCCGCAGCTTAAGCTAATTAATGGTTTTGGACCGTCCATAACCCAACATGTGAAGCACAAGAACAAATGAAAATGAGGTTTATAAGCACAAGATGAAGGGCAAAAGAGGTTGTTAACCACACTGAAAATGCCAATTTAGGTTGTTAAGCACACAAACAAGGGCAAATAAGGTTCCTAAGCACAAGAACAATTGCAAACGAGGTTCATAAGCACAAGATCAAGGAAAAATTATGTTGCAAAGCGCAAGAACAACGACAAATGAGGTTGTTAAACACAAGAACAAGTGTAAATGATGTTGCTAAACACAAGAACAAGGGCAAAAGAGGTTAAGAAGCATATGAACAATGACAATTGAGGTTGGCAAGCACTGAAATAAGGGTAAATGAGGTTCCTAACCACAAGAACAAATGCAAATAAGGTTCATGAGCACAAGATCAAGGGCAATAAAGGTTGCTAGGCACACGAACAACGTCAATTGAGCTTGTTAAGCACACAAACAAGGGCAAATGAGGTTCCTAAGCATAATAACAAATGCAAACGTGGTTCATAAGCACAAGATCAAGGGCAAATTATGTGGCAAAGAGCAAGAACAACGATAAATGAGGTTGTGAAGCACAAGAACAAGTGTAAATGATGTTGCTAAGCACAAGAACAAGGGCAAAAGAGGTTAAGAAGCATATGAACAACGACAATTGAGGTTGTTAAGCACACGAAAAAGGGCAAATAAGGTTTCTAAGCACAAGATCAAATGGAAATGAGGTTCATAACCACATATCAAAGGCAAAAGAGGTTGTTAAGCACACGAACAACGTCAATTGAGCTTGTTAAGCACACAAACAAGTTCAAATGAGGTTCCTAAGCGCAGGAACAAATGCAAATGAGGTTCATAAGCACAAGATCAAGGGTAAATTTTGTTGCAAAGCGTAAGAACAACGACAAATGAGGTTGTTAAAGCATCTCCATCGGCTTTCAAAAGAAAATGCAAAAGCTGATGTGGCGGTGTCTCTCTCCTATCTGGCAATTTTTTTACTCCTTTCACGCCTGCGCAGTTCTTTCAAATTTTGCAAGCTTTCAAAATTTGCAAGCTTTCATTGTGGCTTTCAAATTGCAGCTGAACCAATCAAATTGCCTTCGTGCAATCATCTTCACGCAGTCGCTCCATCAAATTTCCTCTTCCCATTGCTGCTGATCGCAAAAAGAACATCTCCCGTCTTCCCATTCACGGTCCTCATCGATGACCATTCTCGTCGCTGCTCTTTCCCTCCTAGGTCCTCCTCCCTCCCGCTGAAGAGCTCCGCTTCTCTCCTCTCCCACGTTGGAAATATCCTCTCCGCTCTGAAATTTCATTTTCTTTTTTGATAGCTGTAAGAAATTTCATTTTTATTTTCTTGAGAAGTTCAAAAGGTTAGATGAATGTGCTGGCAATAATCAATTTTGTGGTTCTGTTACAGGTTACTTAAATGAATAACCCTCTTCTTCTATTCCTGCAGTACCAAATGTTTCTTCTACTTGTACCAAATTTAGATCGAACAAAGGGAGAAGATAAGATGAAATCAGGTGAAAATATAACACAAGAGAAGTTTATTTAGTTTTCTTCGTGAAATTGATCTGAGAGAAGCTAAAGATAGAGAATATATTTAGGATTACTTTAAAATTCATCTTCCGTTCTTGTATGGCAGGCCTTAAAATTTCTTAATTCATACACAGGTTACTTAAAGTGGGTACTCAATGTGAGCTGGTGCTTTTGCGAACTAGATCCATTCTCATTTTGACAGAAGAAAATGCTAGAATTTCACAATTTTAGGTATGTATCTGGATCAACGAGAGTGGGTTTGAATGCAACAATTATGTGTACCAATAGTCTGAAAACAAGCCCAAATCACTTTTTTTTTTTTTAATAATTGCAAACTGGAGCACATATTAGATTCTTTTTTCTCAGTGCTAATGATCTCTGTTGTTCAGAGCATAGCAGTACATAGCAGTGCCAAGAACATCCACAATTGATGATTGCTATGTTGTCAGTACATAGCGGTACATAGCTATTCTTTTAGGAATTTATGAAGATATTTTTATAGAACTCTTGGGAGAATCTTTTATAGAACATCTATTCATTTCTAAAAAAGTTGTAACTTTCCCCGTTGATACAAACCAAATAAATAGTTGGAGCCAGTTTGCAGGCACACTTAAAAATTAAAATCCTAATTCTCATTTTGTATTGTTCCTCAGCCAATGGCTTCCTTTATATGATTTTACTGTGATTATTTTTCATTAAGTTCTTATTTTCATGGGAATTTTATGTGGGGACAAAATCTATGTCATCTGCTCATTATTCGCATCTGAAGTAAGCCGGGTACTGATATCACATTCAATAGGTGTTTCAAATTTTGATGTTAATAAATATATGAGCTCCGTTGCAAAAGAAACTTGCTCAGGTTACTCTTCACTTTTTATTTATTTATGATTTTTGCAGTTCCATGTAATTGTTGAAAACATCCTTTTTTTTATATATAATTCAAGTACTAGTATAGGCCCTGGCTTGTTTGTATTGGAACAGCACATGGGTTTTCTATTTTGTCTCCTTGTTTGTCTTTTATAGCATAAAGTTCTTTGTTTAACTAAACGGTTTTTTAGGTTTTTCTATTTACTTATGCTAACTGAATGGGTTTTTTTATTTGCAGTTCTATCAGAAGAAACGATTCAGTTTTTTGGATACTATTGTTAGGCATGGGAGTGTGCATACAAGAAGGTTGTTCATTGTCTTTGGAAGATACTAGAGGCGTGTGGGCATGAAGAATCAACAGCCTCTATTTTGGTGCTAATTAGCCATTTGTCAAGGTAACCTTTTGTGACTCATTGGGACCAAGGCATTATCAATCTTTTCCAAATTATACAAGTTTCGGGCAAAATTAACAAGCTCTATGACAGAAGTTTACCGAATTGCAATAATTATTACTGATACAAATGGTGGTACTAGTTTTGACCATAATCCTGGTCTACTAAGGACTACTAGGCTCTCACTATCTTAATTTTCTTTAAATCAGGTCTATTTTGGATGAAGACAGCTACAATCAGAACCAAGTGTCAGAGCTGAGAGAAAAGTTGTCAAATTTTATCCAAACAAAAGATAAATTTGGACTCGCTGTTCAATTTGCATGTATCGGTTCATTGCTTAATCTTATACCATTGAATGTGAAGCAGATATTGATGGAAGCAGATGATCTTTCATCTGATAAATGTCAATTCTGTCGGGAAATTTGTCTAATAAAAACCTGGCTTTCTGGGTTGAGCAAGAAACAAATGGGTGCATTTCAAAGCCTTTTCATCAGCTGAATAGTTGGTCATGTGGTGGTGAGGATTGTCAATTTTGTAGCTTGTATCTTTAATCATTACTTTTTTCTTTGTTAGAAAATATTTCTGGGTAGAACGACCCTGATATACATTTTTATGCATGTCAATCGATCATCATTTTCGGTAATTATTTTGCTTCCATATAGATGATGATTACGGTCAACAAATCATCAAAATTTGCTTCTATATATGTTTCTTTATTTAAAATTTGTTAAGAAAAAAAAAAGGGACAAGAGAGAAAGGGCGGGAGGGAGAGGGGGGCTTGTGCTGGTCATCGTTGAGAGAGAGAGAGAGAGAGAGAAATGGCGGCAGGGAGAGGGAGAGAGAGAAAGAGAAAGGGCGGCAGGGAGAGAATATCACGGAGGCTGTCATGTAATTGAGCGGAGAAAGAGATTTTCACGGAGAGAACTCAGAAGAAAGGAAGAAAGGAAAGAGGTCAAGTCAGAATAATAAGATATCGTTGATGTGGCGGTCAAAATAAAATTCAATACAATTTTATGGATGGAGAGCAGTTCAAATTAAAAAGAATTTAAATTGTAATTATATTGATGACATGCTGTTTGCAATTGCAAAAGCTTTTACCAATGGAGGAGCTCTTAAGCACAAGAAAAAGTGTAAATGATGTTGCTAAGCACAAGAACAACGGCAAAAGAGGTTAAGAAGCATATGAACAACGACAATTGAGGTTGTTAAGCACACGAACAAGGGCAAATGATGTTTCTAAGCACAAGAACAAATGCAAATGAGGTTCATAAGCACAAGATCAAGGGCAAAAGAGGTTGTTAAGCACACGAACAACGCCAATTGATGTTGTTAAGCACACCAACAAGGGCAAATGAGGTTCCTAAGCATAAGAACAAATGCAAACGAGGTTCATAAGCACAAGATCAAGAGAAAATTATGTTGCAAAGCGCAAGAAGAATGACAAATGAGGTTGTTGTTAAGCACAAGAACAAGTGTAAATGATGTTGCTAAGCAAAAGAACAAGGGCAAAAGAGGTTAAGAAGCATATGAACAACGATAATTGTGGTTGTTAAGTACACAAACAAGAGTAAATGAGGTTAATAAGCACAAGAACAAATGCAAATGAGGTTCATAAGCACAATATCAAGGGCGAATTATGTTGCAAAACGCAAGAACAACGACAAATGAGGTTGTTAAGTACAAGAAAAAGTGTAAATGATGTTGCTAAGCACAAGAACAAGAGCAAAAGAGGTTAAGAAGAATATGAACAACGACAATTGAGGTTGTAAGCACACAAACAAGGGCAAATAAAGTTCCTAAGCACAAGAACAAATGCAAATGAGGTTCACAAGCATAATATCAAGGGCAAATTATGATGCAAAACGCAAGAACAATGACAAATGAGGTTGTTAAGCACAAGGAAAAGTGTAGATGATGTAGCTAAGCACAAGAACAACGACAAAAGAGATTACAAAGCATACGAACAAGGGTAAATGAGGTTCCTAAGCACAAGAACAAACGCAAATGAGGTTCATAAGCACAAGATCAAGGGCAAAAGAGGTTGTTAGGCAGACGAACAACGCCAATTGAGGTTGTTAAGCACACAAACAAGGGCAAATGAGGTTTCTAGGCACAAGAACAAATGCAAACGAGGTTCATAAGCACAAGATCAAGGGCAAATTATATGGCAAAGCGCAAGAACAACGATAAATGAGGTTGTGAAGCACAAGAACAAGTGTAAATTATGTTGCTAAGCGCAATATCAAGGGCAAAAGAGGTTAAGAAGCATATGAACAACTTCAATTGAGGTTCATAACCACATATCAAGGGAAATAGAGGTTGTTAAGCACACGAACAACTTCAATTGAGGTTGTTAAGAACACAAACAAGTTCAAATGAGGTTCTTAAGCACAAGAACAAATTCAAATGAGGTTCATAAGCACAAGATCAAGAGCAAAATATGTTGCAAAGTGCAAAAACAACGACAAATGAGGTTTTTAAGCACAAGAAAAAGTATAAATGATGTTGCTAAACACAAGAGCAACGGCAAAAAGAGGTTAAGAAACATATGAACAACGACAATTGAGGTTCTTAAGCACTCGAACAAGGGCAAATGAAGTTCCTCAGCATAAGAACAAATGCAAATGAGGTTCATAAGCACAAGATCAAGGGCAAAAGAGATTGTCAAGCACACGAACAACGTCAATTGATGTTGTTAAGCACACAAACAAGGACAAATGAGGTTCCTAAGCACAAGAACGAATGCAAACGAGGTTCATAAGTACAAGGTCAAGGGAAAATTATGTTGCAAAGCGCAAGAACAACGACAAATGAGGTTCTTAAGCACAAGAACAAGTGTGAATGATGTTGCTAAGCAAAAGAACAAGGGCAAAAGAGGTTCAGAAGCATATGAACAACGATAATTGAGGTTGTTAAGCACACGAACAAGGGCAAATGAGGTTAATAAGCACAAGAACAAATACATATGACGTTCATAAGCACAATATCGAGGGCGAATTATGTTGCAAAGCGCAAGAACAACGACAAATGAGGTTGTTAAGCACAAGAACAAGTGTAAATGATGTTGCTAAGCACAAGACCAACGGCAAAACAGGTTAAGAAACATATGAACAACGACAATTGAGGTTGTTAAGCACACGAACATGGGCAAATGAGGTTCCTAAGCACAAGAACAAATGGAAATGAGGATCAGAAGTAAAAGATCAAGGGCCAATTATGTTGCAAAATGCAAGAACAACGACAAATGAGGTTGTTAAGCACCAGAACAAGTGTAAATGATGTTGCTAAGCACAAGAACAAGGGCAAAAGAGGTTAAGAAGCGTATGAACAACGACAATTGAGGTTGTAAGCACACAAACAAGGGTAAATGAGGTTAATAAGCACAAAAACAAATGCAAATGAGGTTCATAAGCACAATATCAAAGGCGAATTATGCTGCAAAGCCCAGGAACATCGACAAATGAGGTTGTTAAGCACAAGAAAATGTGTAAATGATGTTGCTAAGCACAAGAAGAAGGGCAAAATAGGTTAAGAAGCATATGAACAACGACAATTGAGGTCGTAACAACACAAACAAGGGCTAATAAGGTTTCTAAGCACAAGAACAACTGCAAATGAGGTTGATAAGCACAATATCAAGGGCAAATTATGATGTAAAATGCAAGAACAACCACAAATGAGGTTGTTAAACACACGAAAAAGTGTAGATGATATTGCTAAGTACAATAACAACTACAAAAGAGGTTACAAAGCATATGAACAATAACAATTGAAGTTGTTAAGCATATGGACGAGGGGAAATGAGGTTCCTAAGCACAAGAACAAATGCAAATGTGGTTCATAAGCACAAGATCAAGGGCAAAAGAGGTTGTTAAGGACACGAACAACGTCAATTGATGTTGTTAAGCACACAAACAAGGGCAAATGAGGTTCCTAAGCACAAGAACAAATGCAAATGAGGTTCATAAGCACAATATCAAGGGCCAATTCTGTTGCAAAGCGCAGGAACAACGACAAATGAGGTTGTTAAGCACAAGAAAAAGTGTAAATGATGTTGCAAAGCACAAGAAAAAGTGTAAATGATGTTGCAAAGCACAAGAACAAGGGCAAAATTGGTTAAGAAACATATGAACAACGACAATTGAGGTTCACAACCACTTATCAAGGGCAATAGAGGTTGTTAAGCACACGAACAACGTCAATTGAGGTTGTTAAGCACACAAACAAGTTCAAATGAGGTTCCAAAGCACAAGAACAAATGCAAATGAGATTCATAAGCACAAGATCAATGACAAAATATGTTGCAAAGCGCAAGAACAACGACAAATGAGATTTTTAAGCACAAGAAAAAATATAAATGATGTTGCTAAGCACAAGAACAACGGCAAAAGAGGTTAAGAAGCATATGAACAATGACAATTGAGGTTCTTAAGCACACGAACAAGGGCAAATGAAGTTCCTCAGCACAAGAACAAATGCAAATGATGTTCATAAGTACAAGATCAAGGGCAAAAGAGGTTGTTAATCACACGAACAACGTCAATTGATGTTGTTAAGCACATAAACAAGGGCAAATAAGGTTCCTAAGGACAAGATCAAGGAAAAATTATGTTGCAAAGCGCAATAACAATGACAAATGAGGTTCTTAAGCACAAGAACAAGTGTGAATGATTTTGCTAAGCAAAAGAACATGGACAAAAGAGGTTCAGAAGCATATGAACAACGATAATTGAGGTTGTTAAGCACACACACAAGGGCAAATGAGGGTAATAAGCACAAGAACAATTGCAAATGAGGTTTATATCCACAATATCATAGGCGAATTATGTTGCAAAGTGCAAGAACAATGACAAATGAGGTTGTTAAGCACAAGAACAAGTGTAAATGATGTTGCTAAGCACAAGACCAACGGGAAAAGAGGTTAAGAAGCATATGAATAATGACAATTGAGGTTGCTAAGCACACGAACAAGAGCAAATTAGGTTCCTAAGCACAAGAACAAATGGAAATGAGGATCAGAAGCACAAGATGAAGGGCAAAAGCGGTTATTAAGCACACGAACAATGCCAATTGAGGTTGTTAAGCACACAAACATGGAAAAAAAAAGGTTCCTAAGCACAAGAACAAATGGAAATGAGGTTCATAAGCACAAGATCAAGGGCAAATTATGTTGCAAAGTGCAAGAACAACGACAAATGAGGTTGTTAAGCAGCAGAACAAGTGTAAATGATGTTGCTAAGCACAAGAACAATGGCAAAAGAGGTTAAGAAGCATATGAACAACGACAATTGAGGTTGTAAGTACACAAACAAGGGCAAATGAGGTTCCTAAGCACAAGAACAAATGCAAATGAGGTTCATAAGCACAATATCAAGGGCAAATTATGATACAGAACGCAAGAACAACGACAAATGAGGTTGTTAAGCACAAGAAAAAGTGTAGATTATGTTGCTAAGCACAAGAACAACGACAAAAGAGGTTAGAAAGCATACGAACAACGACAACTGAAGTTGTTAAGCAGACGAACAAGGGAAAATGAGGTTCCAAAGTATAAGAACAAATTCAAATGAGGTTCATAAGCACAGGATCAAGGGCAAAAGAGGTTGTTAGGCACACGAACAACGCCAATTGAGGTTGTTAAACACACAAAGAAGGTCAAATGAGGTTCCTAAGCACAAGAACAAATGTAAATGAGGTTCATAAGCACAAGATCAAGGGTAAATTATGTGGCAAAGCACAAGAACAACGATAAATAAGGTTGTGAAGCACAAGAACATGTGTAAATGATGTTGCTAAGCACAAGAACAACAGCAAAAGAGGTTAAGAAGCATATGAACAACGACAATTGAGGTTGTTAAGCACACGAATAAGGGCAAATAAGGTTCCTAACTACATGATCAAATGCAAATAAAGTTCATAACAACATATCAAGGGCAAAAGAGGTTATTAAGCACACGAACAACGTCAATTGAGGTTGTTAAGCAAATGAGGTTCATAAGCACAAGAACAAATGAGGTTCATAAGCACAAGAACAAACATGGGCAAATGAGGTTCTTAAGCACAAGAACAAATGCAAATGAGGTTCATAAGCACAATATCAAAAGCAAATTATGTTGCAAAACGCAAGAACAACGACAAATGAGGTTGTTAAGCACAAGAAAAAGTGTAAATGATGTTGCTAAGCACAAGAACAACGGTAAAAGAGGTTAAGAATCATATGAACAACGATAATTGAGGTTGTTAAACAGACAAACAAGGGCAAATGAAGTTCCTAAGCACAAGAATAAATGCAAATGAGGTTTATAAGCACAAGATGAAGGGCAAAAAAGGTTGTTAAGCGCACGAACAACGCCAATTGAGGTTGTTAAGCACATAAAAAAGGGCAAATGAGGTTCCTAAGCATAAGAAGAAATGCAAACGAGGTTCATAAGCACAAGTTCAAGGGAAAATTATGTTGCAAAGCACAAGAACAACGACGAATGAGGTTGTTAAACACAATAACAAGTGTAAATGATGTTGCTAAGCACAAGAACAAGAGCAAAAGAGGTTAAGAAGCATATGAACAATGACAATTGAGGTTGGCAAGCACACAAATAAGGTTAAATGAGGTTCCTAAGCATAAGAACAAATGCAAATGAGGTTCATAAGCACAAGATCAGGGACAAAAGAGGTTGCTAGGTACACGAACAATGCCAATTGAGCTTGTTAAGCACACAAACAAGGGCAAATGAGGTCCCTAAGCTTAAGAACAAATGCAAACGAGTTTCATAAGCACAAGATCAAGGGCAAATTATATGGCAAAGCGCTAGAACAACGATAAATGAGGTTGTGAAGCACAAGAACAAGTGTAAATGATGTTGCTAAGCACAAGAACAATGGCAAATGAGGTTAAGAAGCATATGAACAGCGCCAATTGAGGTTATTAAGCACACGAACAAGGGCAAATAATGTTCCTAACCACAAAATCAAATGCAAATGAGGTTCATAACCACAGATCAATGGCAAAAGAGGTTGGTTCTCTGACCCGTTCTCGTCCATAGTTGGGCGCAATCAAATTTTGGCCTGAACTACTAGCACTTGCCTCTTTCGGAACTTTCTTTACGTAGAATTCCTTGTAAAAAAAGTCATGTACTCTTAAAATGGTCGCATAACCCCCGCCATGCACCATCATTATCTATCAGAATTTTGATATGAGTGGTTCCATTGTGCACTCAGGTTGCCAACTGTAAGTCACATCGATCTGGGTTAAAACCGTGTATTCATAAATTTGGGAGTTCAAGCCCGAAATTGAGGTACCATCTTCAACCATAAATGAATGTGCTACCTATTTCGAATAATAAATTCTTTCTGGACCTTTTAGAAACTTTCCACCAAAGTACAATGTAATAAACATGGACATGGCCAACAAACTACATTGTGGTAAATGATAAACAGTTGTCAGGTAACAAATTTTAATTATATAATTCACTCACAAAAACTAATAATAATAATAAATGGTCACTGTACACAAATTATTGTTGATCCGTTACTATAGATAATTATTGTTGGAATTTACTATTAGTATTTACTGTTGAAAAATATTGTATGTACTGTAGAAAATTACTATATGTACTGTAAAAAAAATATTGTAGAAGATTACTGTTTTTCTGAAATCACCTCCGAAATCGCCTCAACCTTTCTCTCTTCCTCAGCTGTGAGTAGTTTGAATTATGATTATTTGGAGAGAGAAATGATGTTTTATAATGCTCTGTCCAAAAAAAAACACAAGGACCGGCCAATTATTAATCGGTTTCTAAGAAAATAAGAACCGGTCAATAATTGGCCGATTTTGATATTTTTATAATTATCCAACTTCTATAGACATATTTCATAATTTGTATTTAATTTTAAATATAAATAAAAATCACGGGGTGCTATATGGTCGTATGGATAAGAGCTCTATGATGTCTCATGAATAGTTAACAAAAGACAAATGTTTTTTGTTCTCTTGCTCTGGATGCATATGTTTCAATGTCAAAATGAATAGTAAATTAATACCTTTTGTTGTCTCTTTTTTTTTTTTGATTTGAAACCCGTAGCCTTTTGTTGTCTCTTGCTTTTGATGCATCTGTCTCCGACTTCGTGTCAAAGATTGACTTGTGGAAATCAATTTAATTATTCAATGCTTGGCCAAATTTGACAATATCTTCTTACGTCTGTCAGCATCTAGTCTGTCAGCATCTAGTATAGTTACTGGATAATTTTGGTGTGGTTAGAAATGGAAATGGGTTGGATAATATTTATTTCATAAATCTATTATCCTAACCAAAAACTTGAAATTAATTCTTTTATGGATTTTAAATTTGATCACTTATAAAGTTATTTTTGTATATAAGCTCAAAACAATTAATCTTAACCGTTCAACACATTTTTCATATGAAAATATATTTTATAAATCAAATTTTATAAATTTTATAATTTTTTTAAGTAGGTAGAAAGTCAATTGATCTAAAATCATTTAAAAGTAGCGATTTTATACTTGCCTAAAAAAATAGTAAACATTGTTTAAAAAATATAAAATATAATCTTAAAAAATAAACCACTTAGAGCTTTGAAAATAAAAATATTAATTCATAGCACTAATTATACATAGCAGCCTCAATCAACTTATTAACAGTCAGCTACACTAGATGTAGTATTATGCATGCTTTTATAACCTAGCTTCCGTATGCTAGGTTTTCTTAGTTTAATTAGTTGGTACCAACTTTCTGTCAACTCTTGTCACCAAAAGAGAAAAAACAGTTATGATAAGTTTGTTAAACGTTTTTTTTAAAAAAGAAGAATTAACAAAAAAAATTGAGGAAGTTGTATGTGAAGATTAATCCGATTTTTATTAATACTCTGAAAAATAACAAATCTATCATCGTACTCAAAATATTTTCAAAACTAACCAAACCGTCCCACTAATGATCGGTTTGCTATGAATTTTTTTTCAATTTTAATAGCAAACCAGTAGGGCGGTTTGTTATGTTTTTTTTTGTTTTTTGTAGAGAGATTGTTTAGTATGTATAGAATGATTGTCTCACTGCTTCTATGATTTCTATTTTTCTCTCTTTTAGATACTCTTATTGTTTGATTTTGGTCAATATTGGTCTCACAATAAATATGATACAAACTGAATCCAAAATCCATTAAGAATACCTCAAAAAATAAATATTATTGGAATTATTTCAAGCTAAATGAGAAACATTTTTCTTTTCAGATGGATGTTTATGAATGCCCCAACATATAGCATAAATCACTATCTTTTCTTAAAGAGGTAGTCTTAAAGACTTTTAGTTGTTTTTCGGTATAACTGTCTAAATTAACAAGTCAATTGATGACGCTCAAACATATAGCGTAAATCATTATCTTTTCTTACGAAAAATGACGAAAATCGAATGGAAAGTAACCATTTTCTCAATTTATTTACTACAAATATGTTTTTGAGTCATTTTAGTATGTTTTGAAGAAAGTTGTGTATTTAGGCCAAATACAGAGCAAAAATATCATGTTTGGGCAATTATTGAAGATGACATCAAATCATAACAATACATGGCGTATGCAACAATCTACACGAAGTGTACAACATTCAAAGTGACAAAATTCTATGAAAATATGCTAAGTGAGGAAGCTATGCGAGTTACATCTATGCTACATGCGGCATAGTCCAGAGGCCGCACGATCCGTGGATTATTTTTCTTAATGGATTTTAGATTCAATTTGTATCATATTTACTGTGAGGCCAATATTAACCAAAATCAAACAATAAGAGTATCCAAAAGAGAAAAAAAAATCATAGAAGCAATGAGACAATCATTCTATACATACTAAAGAATCTCTCTACAAAAAAAAAAAACCATAGCAAACCGCCCTACTGGTTTGCTATTAAAATTGAAAAAAAATTCATAGAAAACCGATCCTTAGTGGGACGGTTTGGTTAGTTTTGAAAATATTTTAAGTACGAGGATAGATTTGTTATTTTTCCAGGGTATTAATAAAAAAATCGGATTAATCTTCACATACAACTTCCTCAACTTTTTTTTGTTAATTCTTCTTTAAAAAAAAACGTTTAACAAACTTATTATGACTGTTTTTTCTCTTTTGGTGACAAGAGTTGACAGGACGTTGGTACCAACTAAACTAAGAAAACAGGTTATAAAAGCATGCATAATACTACAGCTAGTGTAGCTGACTGTTAATAAGTTGATTAAGGCTACTATATATGTATAATCAGTGTTATGAATTAATATTTTTATTTTTAAAGCTCTAAGTGGTTTATTTTTGAAGATTAAATTTTAATTTTTTAAACAATGTTTACTATTTTTTTAGGCAAGTAGAAAATCGCTACTTTTAAATGATTTTAGATCAATTGACTTTCTACCTACTTAAAAAAATTATAAAATTTATAAAATTTGATTTATAAAATATATTTTCATATGAAAAATGTGTTGAACGGATAAGATTAATTGTTTTGAGTTTATATACAAAAATAACTTTATAAGTGATCAAATTTAAAATCCATAAAAGAATTAATTTCAAGTTTTTGGTTAGGATAATAGATTTATGGAATAAATTGTCACATCCCGATACAACCCGCCACGTATTTATACGTAAGTCATGTGCACATCACATACATTATCAACAATAAATACTCATGCAACATATTAAAATTAAACAAAGTCTTCTAAGACCACAAATAGTTCAAATGCATAACACACATTTAACATGAGATCGAGACAAACATGGCAAACAAACCGATAATTGTCATGTTAGTCAATGTATCCACTTCTAAAGAGAGAATTTAAGTTTAACTAAAGAAATTAAAAAGATACTTGAGCCGTTTGCTCGTTGACTTCCTGTCCGCATCACTCCTATTAGTGCTTCTCGCCGGCTTCATCATTTCCTGGAACCCACATAAAATTGGAACGGGTGAGAGATCGAACAGTCTTTCAGTACGGGATTTAGTTCCAGTCCCGGAGTTTGTCAAATTCACTTATGTATACAAACAAGATATTAAAAATTATATCCTCAAAATGCAATCTTACTAATTTCAATTTAAATCTCTCTCTCTCTCTCTCACACACACACACACACAAGCACACACTTCTTTAGTTATCTTTCAAGTTTTCCTTTTTATTCTTTCATTTGCCAATCCAGTGGGAAATCCATCCAACACTGGAAGACCGCCAACCCGTTGGAAAATCCATCCAACAACGAGAGGCTTTCTTACTAGACGGGGAATCCACCCTACGCTAGATCTTGACCCGTGACAGGACCGCTTTCGCCTACAGTCACGTTATCGAGGGGTCTAGTCGAACCCAGACCCAATGTATACATTCCAACATGCGTTCAACGCATATTGGCTCCTTTCCTTTAACTCATTCGTTACATTCAACGTTTGTTTTATTTAACACTACACAACGCCATGCGCAACACATTCTACTTACAAGTCTCATGATTGATATGAATAATCCTATTAAATTTCTAAACAAGCCAAAGGGATCGTTCGATTCAACATGCACAATTCCATAAATAAATAAATAAATAAATAAATAAAATGCATACAAAATGATAAGTAACAATTTGACAATTTCTAGGAAACCCGTACCTGTTGTCGTGGGGTAGTTCACTCTTGCTTCTATGTTACTTCTTATTTTAGAACTTGGACCTAAAACATGTAACACGGTTTCTAAATTAATAATTATACATATTTCTATTTATCAATTGCTAGACGTACTGATCTTTGTGAAGTATGTACAATCTGAATATTATTCGTAAGATGTAAACAAAATATATTTTACTGCTATATATGATTATTTTTGGACGAATATAATTCCCAAAATTTAAACAGACATATATCTCTGTGATCATTCGAACATATATGATTAAAATTGTTTCTTATGAGAATTATGATTATACTATATATAAGTTTTTGGATTATTATTTTTTGTAAATAAAATAGTTTTGGAGTTATCGGCGAATAAATCATTAAGGTTATCGGTGAAAAATTACCATCAAATAAAATAATAAGTGTAAATTAATAATTTGTAATAAAAATAATTTTAGGGTTATTGGTGAATAATTTCTATAAATAAAGTGATACAGTCTTTATAATAAAATAATTTTAGAATTATCGGTGAATAAACTCTCAGGGTCTTCGGTAAATATTTACCATCAAATAAACTAATAATAACTTTGGTGATATTAATTTGAATTATATTAAGATTCCGTGCATTTCCTTCGGTAATTATTAAATTCCAAGTCAAGTATTTTAAAATCACAACCCTGTCAGAAACTTCGGTACATTTTCAATCTTAATGAGAAACTATATATATATATATATTTTAAATATCATCATATATAAACATAGATCAAAATGATTCATTTATATCATTCAAACGAATAATTCAACAAAAATATAATAGTTATATATAAGAAAAATTATATGATCATCTATATGACTAAAAATCAAAATAATCGTCTTAAAATTTCATAAATAAAGAAATTATCATAAACTACAAGATTTTTGGATTATAATATAATAAGGAAATAGATTTTCGGTTTATAGTTTTAATAAAATACAATCATGAATCCCTACAAATCTAGAATCAATATTTATTATAATTTAGATTACCTTGATGAAGAAAACTTTCGGTTTAGACCTTTCTTGATTGGTGTGATGGAAAAATGAGAAAGATTGGTTCTTTCTTGAAAATATTGAGAACCCTCAGAATTATTAAAAGGCAGATCTATGGTTTAATAAAAGGGGAAACAGAATATGATATTTATATCAGATTTTGAGCGGGGGATGCGGCGTTTAATTAAAAAACGGACGGTTATATCCGGAAAGGTGTAAGTTAATGCTAATTGTAGGTGGTTATATTTTAGAGTTACTATTTTAATTTTAGTAATTATCATAAATATAATTTTTGACTGCCGAAATATATACTTACTCAATAAGTTTACGGATGCATATTAATTTTTATATGTTATATTATACGGGTATCAATAAATCAATCGGTCGGTTTATACATATACCTAATAGTATATATATGCTATCTATATTATACAAATACAGTCGGACTATATAATTTCTATTCAAATTGGTTATTTTGAGTTACTTACTAAAATAATATATTTAATGAACAAAGAATAAAAATATATATATAAACTATATTTATTGTATTTTAATTTAATATTTCAAAATACATTACATAAATATTATCCAATCCATTTCCATTTCTAACCACACCAAAATTATCCAGTAACTATACTAGACGCTGACAGACGTAAGAAGGTATTGTCAAATTTGGCCAAGAGTTGAATAATTAAATTGATTTACACAAGTCAATCTTTGACACGGAGTCGGAGACAGATGCATCAAAAGCAAGAGACAACAAAAGATATTCATTTACTATTCATTTTGACATTGAAACAGATGCATCTTACTCAAAAAAAAAAAAAAAAAAACAGATGCATCCGGAGCAAGAGAACAAAAAACATTTGTCTTTTGTGAACTATTCATGAGACATCACATAGCTCTTATCCATACGGCAATTATAATGTGTTGATTAAATGAAGATATGTATTATAATGTATAATAGAAGCAGAGTCAGAATTTTTGGAAGGATCGATGAGGTCAAATTTTAGAGTGATATGAGCTATAAAATTATTTTTAATATTCATTAATTTACTATTTGATCCTGCTGTTGCTGTTCTGAGAATTTTGTATTCATAAAAAATAAATGGTTAGAAAAGAAGAGAGAGAGAGAGAGAGAGAAAGTGTTAGACACTAGAGAAGACAGTTGTTTTTTAGAAGACTGTTTCACACTGTACAAGGACAAGGTCTGAATTCAACTTGAATTATATATGACAGTTGTGTTGCATAAAATCCAGGAGATTGTGACACCGCTGGCGCTGTCTTTCTTGTCTTGTCTGTAAATAAAATTGAAAAGAGAAAAGATCTAAGGAGAAAAGGCCCCACTTTCCTCATGATCCTGCATTCCTGCTCGCTCGCTCGCTCGCTGTCTCTCTCTCTCTCTCTCTCTCTCTCTCTCTCTATATATAGGTAGAAGGTAGAAGGCAGCTCCGCCAGGAAAAAAAGGCAGACAAAGATAGAGGAGCAGCACTTGTTGAAAAGCTGCATGCTAAAATTGGTATGTTTTCTTGCTCTTCTTTTCTTTGCTAGTTATTTACTTTTCTCTTTTCTTGGTTCTAAAAAATATATAAAAACTTACTTTTCTCTTTTCTCTGCAAACTTGGTGCCTTCCAATTTACAGTAGAATCATGCATGTTTTCTTATTTTGTTTAATGGGGCTTGCTCCAGAATTAATTAATGCGGTTTATTTTCTTATTTTTATTACTTTCCAAAGAAAAAGAAAAGGGGAAGTTCATTTGTTCGGTTAATTAGCTTTTCTTTAATTTTGGAGGGTAGTGAAACTGTCCAATTATTTAATACTTTTATTATCATAATAAATTATTTTGAACCCATGACTTAGTAGATAGATATCTGAACCATGCGCTTTTGCTACTAGACCAAATACTACTTCTTGTATTAGCATTTATTGAATTGAGTTTGTTGCTCAAGTCATTATGACTTGCACCATCAGGGCATCAACTCATTCACGCTTTTCCTACATTTTGGGCCAACTTTTCATGTACATACTACTTTATTATTATGAGCGATCTCTATCGATCATAATTGATGTGGTTGCATACATAGATGATTAATGTTGACCTTAATTTTTAGTCTGAATTGAAAAATGATACCTTAGCTCAGCTTTAATTTGTCAACTACTCTAATTACCACTAATTAAATTAATAATCATAATCATAATCATAATCATAATCATAATATATTAGACAGTGGCCTTCAAGTCGCTATCGTTAAATAAAAAATAATACAAAGCCAAAACTGAGTTTTTGGCTCTGTATACAACAACCAGGATTGTAAATTTGTATATACTATATACATAATATCAATAAATTAAAATATTAAAATACACTGAGTTGTTTCTAAGGGATTGCAATCTGGTTTTTCTGTGCTGAAATTTGTGTTATATATCTTTATCAAGCCACCAGCCTTTAAGGTTTGCTTAACATCATAAGTTGGGTGCTTTTCTAATTGCTCTTGTGAGCTGGCCACATACAGTGGCAGTAACATCACTATTATTTATATTTTTCAATGACCTTTTCTTCTTTTTGTAACTAAAATCTATACCAATACTTTCTTTAATTAGAAATTTTTAGTTATAAAGTCCCAAGTTACAGAAATTAGCTCATAAAGGGAACACAAATAAAAAAAAATATAGCCCCTTAACAGAGCAAAATCAGCTCCTTAGCTTGCTGGTACCAATTTCTAGCGGCAAACCTGGTACCTCTTTGATTTGAAATACATAGTACGCCATTTTGAAGGTTTTTCTTCCTAAAACCTAATTTTTCTTCTTCCCTTTTTTGTTTCAGTTAAAGATCAAGAGAGATGGGGTGCGTTTCTTCAAAACAAATCAAGCATACACCTGGTTATGAAGATCCTGTTTTGCTTGCCTCTGAAACCTCCTGTTAGCCTCTCTCTCTCTCTCTCTGACACACACACCCATACACTCATAAAAACAATTTTGTATTTTTGTTGAGGGCTTGATACTTAATATGAAAAAAATGAGATCGATAGTAACTTATAGTTTTTTTTTTTTGAGAATCAATAAGGGTCTAGCCCTCATTTTCATTAACCATGATTGGTAAAAGTTTTTTGAGTTTCTGAGTAGAAACCCAGTTTACAGTAGAAAAATAAAAAGTGAACGAAAAGTAAATGACAGAAAGTAAAACAAGCTATAATATAAATTTCTATGCATTGAGCTAACTTCTCACTCCACAATGCTGTCCACCACCTGCACTTGTGCCCTTCTGTATGCCATAATCCTCCACTGTGTAACTGCTTCTTGTATTAGTTCCGCTGTATTTTTTGTTGTCTCTCTAAATATGCAATTACATCTTTCCCTCCAAATTATAAATTGGGAAATCAACAGAATTTCTCTTGTCTTCTCCTCTGTGCCTTCTTTGATGAGTATTTGGACCATATCCTGTCCCTGTAGTCTTATCAGTACCTCCTGTAGTGCCGCTATACACCTGTTTGCTTATCGGACAGTCTGTAAATAGATGCCTCACTGTCTCATCGCTTCTTCTGCACAAGTAGCACATTCCGACAATGTGAAACCCTCTAATCCGCAGATTGTCTGCCATCAACACCCTGTTATGTAGCAGCAACCATCCAAACACCCGCATTCTTGGTGGGACCTTGATTCGCCATATCCTGTATATACCCGAGTCAATTGTTGGTGTGTACTCCATTGCGAAATATGCTGCTTTAACCGAGAATACCCCTGATGCTTCCATTTTCCATTTGGCTCCATCTTTCTCTAAATCCAGACTTCCCACTCTCTGCAGCAGTGAATTCCTGTGTTGTACCAGTTGTTGGAGCTGTTGTATTGCCTCTTCCGATAGAGCCGATGTAAACATAGTGGTTAAACTCTGACACTGCCTAAATTCCTGCACTGTTGCCTCCTTTTTAGTAGAAAATGAATACAATATTTCCAATTTATATTTGAGTATGCCATTACCCCAATCTTGATTCCATAATTTGATGGTATCTCCTAACCCCACTGTTCTGATTATGAAACAGTCACAAAACAACCTTACCACTCGCAGGTTTTTTTTGTAGAAATGTGAATTCCAAAGTCCCTCTTGTTGGTCACCATATAACCTCTGAAATAGTGATATCCATAATTTTTTCTCATTGCTCTGCCATTGCCAATACCACTTGGCCAATAATGCTTGATTGAAGCTCCTTAAATTTTTTATTCCCATTCCTCCCAATTTTTTCAGCCTACACACCAATTCCCAATTGGCCAAATGCATTTTCCTTTGTGTTTGATCCGCACCTCTCCACAAAAAATTCCTTCGCACCCTATCTATCTCTTCTAGTACCCAAACTGGCAAGTTGAAAACCGTCATGAAGTAAATTGGCATGGAGGTTAACACTGAGTTGATCAAAACTATTCTACCAGCACTTGAGAGCAATTTTGCCTTCCAACCTGATAGCCTTCTTTTTATGTTCTCAATTAGCGGCATGAAAGCTATTTTGGGTAATTTGGTGTCAGAAAGAGGTAAACCAAGATATGTAAATGGAAATCTGTTTTCCTTACATCCCAAGATCCGTGCCAATTCTCTTGCATATTCTCGGGTAGTGGCTGTTGCCGTTAGCTCGGATTTGTCGAGATTGACCTTTAGACCAGAGATGGTCCCAAATGACAGTAAGATGATTTTTAGAATTTGCACCTGTTGCTTCTCTGGTTTAATGAAAAAAAGAGCATCGTCTGCATAAAGGAGAGATGGATTCATCCCCTGAATTGGCATTCTCAGAGCCCCCATTCTTGTGAGTCTATCTAGCCACCTCGGTATGTAGTCCATGGCAATAATGAATAAGAACGGTGACATCGGATCACCTTGTCTTACTCCTCTTCTGAGCTCTATTTTCTTCCCCACTAAACCATTTATGATGATCTGTGTTGAGCCCGGTAGCACTAGTCTTTTAATCCATGCAATCCACTGATGCGGAAAGCCTATGTGTTTCAGCACTTCAAGCAAGAAATCCCAACTAAGTGTGTCAAACGCTTTGTGTATATCTGCTTTGAAGATTGCTAGTGATGTATTACTTCTCTTTGCCATTTGCAATAGTTCTTGTGCGCATATGAAACCTTCTGTTATCTGCCTCCCTTTCAAAAACCCGGTCTGAGACTGGTGTAAAATCTGCCCTATTTTGCTTTGCAGTCTATTTGATAGAATCTTCGATTGTTAAACTGTCCCTACTTTTCTTCTCTTGTTAGTCTTTTTGAACTCTTCCTACATCGCCAACACCGTCTTCACTTGCTCAGCCACCGCCCCTTCCAATTCAATGCCTGCCGCCCACATAATTGCCTCCGCGTGGTTGCCGGTCAGTGGATCGTAACTCTTGAGATATTCTTGCTGAATTTGGGGAAGCCTTTGTTTATTCCTTGGAGTGTTTTTGTTAAGTGAAACCGAATTTGGCTTGGTAATCAACCTTGCCCTTTCCTCCGGGTGGATATATTCACCCTTGTTCTTTGCTGACAGCCTTTTGCTCTTGCGAACTTGACCACTGATTCCTGCCGCTACTATTTCTCCTGGAGAACCGTCTTCTGACAGCCCCAATGGTGGTTGGACTTCAATTTCGCCTCTTTTGCGAACTGGAGACTCAAGGTCTGGCATCCCCAATTTTGATTCGATTTCTATTTCCATCGTGTTGCATTCTACCTCTTCATTAAAGAGACCATTTGTTGGTTCATTCCCTTCCTCCACCGGTTCTTTATAGAGCCCACCCATAATTTCATTTACTTCTGTTGTTGGGCCGTCCATTTCCCCAATTAATTCTTTAACTAGGCCCGAATTGTCTAGGCCCGAATTGAGAAATATATTTAATTCCTGATGGCCTTGAGCCTCTTGATTCTCCTCATTCCAATTATCAAGGCCCAATTCCATTATTTCCTTTATGATATTATCCCATCCTGACACTTTGACTTTCTTGTCCAGGCACGCCTGAGGTTTTGGAAATATTTTCTTATACTCTCTTTTGTGGTTGACTGCCTGTGGTAGTACTATCCCTATACCTTGTACCCAATTTGTTACAGTAGGTGTGAATTTGCCCCATGTCTCTGTGATAGACCTCCCCTCTATAGTTGTTGCGTGTATGAAAAATTCTGTAATAAATTGATTGGACCTGATGAGCACTTCTACCTTAGTAACTGTCTGGACTTGCTTTTGTTCCCTCTGTCCCAAGTTTACCGTTACTCTTTTTTCGATCTGCACTTGATTTTGTACCCCTTCTCCAGTGAGTATTGCTAATGGATTCTCCATTTCTGGATCAGCTGTGACCTGCCTCACTATGTATTGGTGTTGTCTGTTGGAGGTAGTCCCCGGACACAATGAACCGTCTGAGTCCGACGAGTGCCGGCGGTGTTTGTTCCTTTCTCTAACTTTGTCTTTCCATTCCTTATCCCAATATTCCGCCTCATCTTCACCTTGCCCTTGTCCACGTCGATCTCCTTGACTTGAGGTGTTCTGTGATGTCTGTAGTGCGGCCTTGAGCAACCACCCTTCCAATTCGAAGTGCACCACTACTGAGTTTTGTTGGTGAGTTGCTATGATCTCCTCTATGATGTGTGTCGGGTGATAACACGCGACTAACACCCTAAGTTCTTCATAATTTTCATTATGTGGAAAATCTGACATGCGTTCTAAAGTTCCAAATCCTGCTACTAGGTCGGTGAGATCTTCCTTAGTCCAGAATTGGTGCGGCAAGTCGTGAACCTTGAGTCGTGCCATGTGAGTTGTCGGGTCAGGTAGCATACCTGAGTTTTTGACCCACCTTGCCAACTGTATTTGCACCCCTTCTTCCAGGTCGAATGCACATATATCACATGCCATATTTCTGATTTGTACCGAAGGAAATATTGCTAGATAATCCCCCATGGTTGGCGGAGCTTTTCTAACCTTGATGTGCTGTGGGTTCATTCCAAACCGTGTAGCCAATTTCCTAACAATACGGTATGCCAAGGTCGGAGTGTTCTGATTTGGCCCCGTCAACACAATAGCCGTTCTCTCCAGGAAATCATTTGCTGGCAGTAGTCGGTCTCTGTTCTTCAAGAAAACCCTGCCTTCAGTGGGTTTCTTATTTGCAAAATATTTTGGATCTATTAGGTTCATGGTTTCCCAGTTGGCTAATGGATCCATATCTTGAATTTTTGCTGCGTGTTTGGGGTATTTTGTCTCCTGTGTGACAATCTGGGTTTGTGTTAGCTTGGGTTGTGGTTTGAGTGGAGCTGTCTGTATGTCTCTGTTAGATTTTATAAGATGTTTGTTTGGAAAAGTAATTGGGTTCCTCTTAACTCCACCATTACTGTTTCCAGCACTTTTACACTTGTTTGAGGCATGGCCATATCTGTGGCATAGGCGACATTTAATCTTTCTTGCACATTCAAACTTTCTATGTCCTTTTTCCAAACAGTTGAAACACTTGCCCTGCTTCAGCAAGTCTTGTCTCCACTGCTGCGAAATAGCCTGTTGCTTGTTTTTTGGTGTTTTTCTTATCTTCCTTCTTACCTCTATCCATCCCTCTGCATCTGACTGTTGCCTTGTTTGTGTTACCCTCTGAGTCAGTACCTTCTCACCTCCATTAGTGAGACTATTTTCCTCCCTGCACAAAGGCTTGTCAGTGGGGCTCCTTACATGTTCCTCTATTGCCTTCTCTAGCGCCTCCTTGTAAGAAATTTTGCGAAATTCAGCCAGCTGAGCATTACGCTTGAGAATAGCCTGCTCTGTTGCCTTCTTGGCCTTGTTACGCACCTCCAGCCATGTTTCCCCGTTAACTCCTCTGTTGTGACCTTGTTCTCCCTCTCCCACTCCCTTCTCACACCTGTTTGTACGCCTCCCCCCCTGCCATAATTCTTCGATGGCCTTTGGTTTTTCCTTCATTGCTTCGTCAAACACTTCCATCAGTGTCTTCTCCTTGGCCGGTGCGTGGTTACGAGTCCACCCATGCCCTGTCCTGTTGTCCTGGTCGGCGTCCCTATCTCCCTCCCAATCGCCCTTGCTGTCGCCCTTCCTATCTCCCATTTGTCCTCGTAAGTGACACATCTTGGCAATCTTATATTGATTGAATAAGTCCTATTTACATCTTTAGTTAATCTTCTTGCATTTCAGAGAAGAGAAGAGGTCAAGAGCTGCCCTAGGTACCACCTGCAAAGTGTAGCTGCAAAATGCTTGTGCTCCAAGCGACGATATAGTAACTTATACTTGATATCAGTGTAATCTGGAACGTTTTGGTTCTCAACTGAATACCCAACTATGATATGAATTTAGATTCATTTATATTAGTGTAAGAATTCTAAAATGATTTTGTTCTTCACAATTTCACTTTTTTACTTAATTTTCCAGAAGTTCATATTTTAGTAATACTGTGTTTGTTTGCCAATTGCCATCTTGTTTGAAGCAGTTTCCATAGGAGAGGTAGAGGCATTGTACGAGTTGTTCAAAAAATTGAGCTTTTCAATCATCAAAGATGGTCTTATTCACAAGGTAAATCATCTCTGGATTAATACCATCTCCTGAAGTTCCCATATAATTATGGTTGATTTGATTTGTCATTTTATTTATTCATTTGATTAAATTTTTTGGCAGGAAGAGTTTCAATTTGCTCTGTTCCGAAACAGTAATAAGAAAAACCTCTTTGCTGATAGGGTACTTTCTCTCTCTTTTCCTTCCTCTCTTTTCTGTTCCTCAAAATCAGAAATAATTTGGAACCTTTGCATGTGCAGATTTTTGACTTGTTTGATTTGAAGAGAAATGGAGTAATTGAATTTGGGGAATTTGTTAGATCGCTTAGTGTATTTCATCCCAAGACACCTGAATCGGAGAAAACAGCATGTATGTTTTTTTTTTGAAGGCTAACAATATATTGATATAAATAAGTTATTTACAAGTCAAATTTGAAAAAAGTAAACCTCAAAGCATGTATGTTTGTTACCACACTTATGTTTTTTATTCCCCAATCAACTTATTAGTTTTTAGAATAACATATTTACTAACTTGAGTTTTGGCTAAGGATAGTTGCATTTCGGCTTTATGATTTGAGGCACACTGGCAGCATCGAAAGAGTTGAGGTAACTCGAAAACATTTTGTTTTCAGAGTACTAGAAAGATAATTTCAAATGCTGTATTCTAGTTCAATTATATATGAATGGTGCCTCTTATATGGGTTTTATTAACTTTCAATTACTTTATAATGTGTTAGTTGAAGGAGATGGTGTCAGCTCTCTTAAGTGAATCGGATTTGCAGTTATCAGATGATATTGTCGAGGCCATTGTGGATAATGTAAGAAGAAAAGAAAAATATCATATTTATTGTGATTCGATGGATTTTTTTTATTAATAAATTTCTAATATTTTAAAAGAGCAATATTGTTTCTTACTTAATATAAATCGATCTACGTTTGTGAGCAGACATTCAAACAAGCAGATTCAAATGGAGATGGAAAGATAGATGAGGAGGAATGGAAGGACTTTGTCAAGAGAAATCCTGCTATATTAAAAAATATGACTCTTCCTTACCTTGTGTAAGACTAATTTTAAAATTCATCCCCTAAAATATTAAAATATATATATATAATTGAGAACCAGTACATATTAAAAAATAATCACAACCTTCAGTTGTTTTACAAACCGAAAATTGTTTCTAGTCGAGTCTCATATAAAGGTGGATATCATCAAGTAAATAAAATACTATGAGTGAGTCTATGGTACTATGCATATCACTGGTTGGTCCATAATACGGATCAATATTTCTGTTTTGAAAATTCTAACGGTCGATCCGAACCGTTCAATATGATTTTCATATGAATATGTACTTGAAGACCAAATTTTACATATTCTTATGAATATCATTTTGTACGGTTCAGATTGACCATTAGAAAATCGAAAACAAAAATATTGATCCGTATTACGGACCAAATCATGATATGCATAGTACCATAGGCTCACTCAAATACTATTAACAAAAATTAAAATAATATTCACATGGCCAGAGTGCATAGTTCATACAACGAGTAATTGATTACATTTTACAATGGAGAACATAGTTGTACTCTGTTTTATATACTTTTTGAATTTACATAGCAATTCATGAACTGGTTTCTTGCTTAATTATGGGTCAACCGCATGAATTCATAAAGGGTAGAAGGAAAATTGAACCATTTTGGCCATGTCAACTTGTTGATAATAAACAGCATGCACTATCAGTCTATTGCTGTTCCTCCCTGCAAGTTTTCATTTTCATTAGTGTGTTGTGACTTGTGATGTTTAAATTAAATTACATTTGCTAATTTATTACAAATACAGGGACATAACCATGTCATTTCCAAGCTTTGTTGTATATTCAGACACAAGTGACGCTGATCTGATGAATTAATTAATTAAATACAAATTGGCAACCTAGCTCATTCCCTATCCAAAGAGAAGATAGCCAAAGAGGAGATAAAACCCTTATTAGTGTCGTGTGAAAATTTGATGCATTGGAGCATCTTAACATACTAGCTAGGAGTATATATATTTAAAGTTTGCTGCTAGACTAATATAGTGGTTGTAATTAGTTAGTTATTACATACATGATGCATGCATGTCTGGTAAGTAATATCTTTTTTGAGTAAAAAGTTGAAGGTGAAGCTATCCAACTATTTAATACTCTTATTATTACAACAAAGAATTTCTTCTATCTGGGTTTCGAACCCATGAGTCTTGTAAGTAATATCGAGAGTAACTATATATATGTTGTGAGTGATATATGTGTACTAATTGATATCGATCCAAGTACTAATAATAAAAAGGTAGGTCTAATTTGGATCCTTTTGAGCCGGAATTTTGTTTTATTTTACTGGGCTGTGTTTAGAATGCCTACTTCTCTCTCTAAACTTTATTTGATGTCGGTCTTATCTTCGTTTATAAAAAAATTGGCCAACAAAAAAACAAAAGATGAAACTTCCAGTGTTTTTCATCAATAAAATTTGGCAGCCGCTGCCAATTTCTCAAAAAAAAAAGAAACTTCCAGTGTTCTCCTCGAAAGTGACAAATGAACTAAATGCATTATATCCTCAGATTGTGGGATAATTTCCATCAAATTGGAAAGTGGCAAATGAACTAAGCGCATTCTATTCTAAAGAATGGGAAATAAATATGTTGTTAGGGACATGTTATTCGGATTCCAACCGCTTAATTTTCGTTGAGATTCACGCATGAAAAAGTTTTTTCTTTGAAATTCGCATATGAAAAAATTTGAACGGTTGGAATCGGAATAACAGGTTCCTATTATTCCTTTGGAATAACAGCAAATTTATTTCCTAAATAACGAGGGTTTCAAAATAAAAATATTTTTTTACATTAAAATTCTAAGTTAAAATAAAGCAAAAAGCCAATGTTTACACGCCTACACAATGTGGTTGAAAATATATCACTCATAAGAATAATCACTAACAAAAAGCCAATTTTGACACGCCTACACAAAACTTTCTTTCTACTACCCCCATAACAAAATCCATTATTAATTTTCATGTGTTATGCACGAGGAAAGGATCCATTATTATTTAAAATTTTAAAAAGAAAAAGAAAAAGATGAGGGGAAAAATATTCCACGACAAAAAGGATTTTCTGGATTTTGAAGCTTTTGAGAAAATGACATATTGAAATGGAATGACACTAGGAACCTACTTTTGGACTCCACAAAAGTGATCTAGCTGTAGGGTACCCGTACCGGTACCGCACCAATAAATTTATTAATTGAGGAATTAAAACTGTGCGGTCTTTTTGTAATAATCAGAGACTTTGCAATTCTATGATAAAACAAGGAAAATTACGCAAGAAGATAGCAGATGTGATAAGATATATATTCCTAAACCAGATCAGATGAAATTTAGGACATAATACAAGATCAAATCAAGATAATAAAAGGAAAGAAAAACTCGCTATTAATTATAATATATTGACATAAATCACTGATGCATTAGTCAAAACAAGAACTTAATTAATTGTAATATATAAATGACATGGACAATGAAAGAATGTATGAAAATCAGGTCTATGCTAATACTGTCAATTGTAAGAACTTAATTCTAAGTAAGCTACTTGTTACTTATTACAGTATTTGGTAATCTCTCGAGTCTAAATTCAATTCCTGACGCCACCACTGGTGGATCCCATGTGCTGTCTTGAAATCGGGTGAGTTGCACCAGTTAATATTCACAACAGCACAAGGAAACAAATGTAACGGCTCAGATTCATTTCCAAAGGCATTCATAACCAAATCCCGAACTGTGTTTTTGGTTGCCATTCTTCCGACACCTTTTGCACCAATTTCTTCCATCTTTTTTCTATGCTCAAAATACCCAATATACTCGCAGCAAATGTTGTCAGCATGGTTTACATACAATTGTGGGACCCATGCAACTAACATGTCAAAACAATCATTACTCCTTTTGCTATGTTTTTTCAACATTGAGGCCACCCCAGCTGTGACATAACTATTCGCAATTCGAATCCCAGACTTTACCTTGGCATGACTTATCCTCTCAATTGGAGCAGATAAAAACGGGGGGTTAAATAGGAAAGATTTTATGTAGACAGTTAACTTGGCCATGCTTTTAGCCATGAGAATTGCAATAGAGGATCCTAAAGAGTGACCCGCTAGCCAGATCCTCTGATGCCCATAAGTGTACACAAGGTAGTTCAAAGCCTCATACCCAGCTTTGAAACGGGTTGTATTCTCAAGCCCATTTTTCAAAATGTGTAGATCTAGTCCAAGGTCACGGGCTAATGTTTTTTTCTTAGCTATGGTGCCTCTAAAAGCTATGACATAGGTGGGTGCATTTAATGGATAATGGTTAGGAACAGAACCCGAACCCGAACCCGGTGAGGGAACTGGTGGGGTAAATTGATAGACAACACCAAAGATAGAGGAGTCGGCATCGTCTACAAGGATTTGAAGTGGGGTGAAATGAAAATTTTGGTACCAGGCAGGTGCTCGAGCTTCAGGCCCGTCCCGGTTTTGTTGCCGGTCCCGCTCTAGCACGTATACACCTTGTACCAAACTCGCAGCAACAGATCTCTGATTATTTGGGCAGTTCCTGTTCAATTTAATAAATTATATTTTTTTAAAATAATTTTGATAATTTAAACTCTATGTTTGATTTTATAATTGTTGATGTGAAAAGGCCAGATTGGTAATGTAGTGGTAAATTTTTTTGTTTCATTTCTTTTGAGTAATAGTAGAAAACTTATATTGCAATTCTTAATCACATCTTTCAATTGTTACTTGCTAATGATGATCTAACAAAGAACATCAGTTCCATACAAAACTTGTACAAGTCCAGAAGTAAGCTGGTACTTTGTATTTACCAGTACAATACCAATAGAGCCCCCAACCCCCCTCTCAATACCCACTTGAAACAATTTCCGAACATTCACAATTACAGCATTTTTAGTTACATCTGACGTGATTGCAAGGGAAAAGGAGGACATGCTTCTGAAATAATGAAAGATGTGTGCGTTGTAAATAATATATGGATGAAATAACAGCTCACCAATCAACAGACGTAAGATAGGTAGGCCCAGAAACCTCGAATAAATCCCGCTGTGATGGCATTTTTGCCATCTTCTTCTTTTGGTGTACTTGTCTGAGTGGTTTCTCCCTAATTTGATCTATTAATTAAAGGTAAAAAAAAAAAGCTAAAAAGAAAAAGAAAAAGAAAAGTAGGAGATTCCCAACAATTAATCAATCAATAAGCATACAATTTAACCTAATGAGAAAATTCCGGCACATATATGCTAAGTTAATTTCAAATTCTAAAATCCAAGTTGCTTGCTTTCACGAAAAACACAAAACAAAATTTGCGTTTGTGCAATTCCCCATCTAATTAATAACCACAGGAAATTGCAATGTAGGTCGTACAAGGACCAAACAATTTAATTTCTGAAAATAAATGAATATAAATTACCAAAAAAAAAAAGGGGGTAGGAGAAATACAATACAATCTCTCGGATGAAATCGATTTAGGTAGCTTACCTTACCTGCCAATCTCTCGGATTGATGGATTTGTGAGGTATTACAATTTACGACTTGGCCTGTAATCGTTCGTTTTGAGCTTCCCTTCCTCGATCTAAATCTCAAATATGGAACAATTTAAGTCTCAATGTCTCTCAACCAACAACCAACGGGAGAGTAATTTAATTATATTATATTTTTAGTGGAAAGTCTAAGTCGAAGTAATAGCCAAGCAAACAGAAAGAAATTCACTAGATAGATAGATAGATAGATAGTTAGTTAGTTAGTTAGTTAGACCCGGTCTATGGGGCTAATGAATCACGGCTTTCTGGGACCCACAACAGCTTGTAATTATGTAAATTACAATAAGCAATTCAAAGTCAATCGGATCGGAGTTATATATATTTCCGGTTGCTTCTGCTTGCTCCTCTTCCGATGGACTCAGTCAAAATGCCCTCAATTTACTTTCATAAATCATAGCGATATTCATATATTATATCAATGCAATTACAATACCTCCTTAATTAGTCCGTCCTTATTATTACTTGATGACTTGATGTTGATGGGCATGATTTAAAACAAAACAAAACAATGCGGGAGAACAGGACCTGCTATTCCAAATCTAATTGTTCATCTGTGTTGAGATTCATGCATAAAAAAATTCAATAGTTAGATTTGAAATACCAGTCCTGCTCTCTTATTTGGAGAACATGCATGTATACGAATACGAAGGCATAGTTTCATTTTTTTTATTGCACTCTGCACTCTGCACTCTGCAGAAGAATATATGAAGCGTATCGGTCCGATTTTGTGACTAGTGATGTGCATGAGTGTTAAGCAAATTAGTTCCTGACTGGTTGAGTTGAGTTCAAACAATTAATGGACTTAATTTGTTGAACAATTAATTGATTTAATATCAGGGTTTGATATGATATATACTAAGGAATAAATAATTACAAATTGATAAATAAGAATGATCGATGCTTGATAGCTGAGGTTGCATATTGAAATTGAATCCTCCTCCATAATTCATAATTCATAATTAGGTTGTTATCTTGTTATCACAGTATTAATTAAATTGCGGCCCTTTCATATATAGTCAAAATCCTAGACCCTACGCCTATATATAGTTCCTTAATTTTAATACATAGTCAGTCCATATATGTGGGAAGAGTTACGTTGGCAAACACAATTAAATTGAATTTGTGAATTAGAATTACTAGGGAACCTCAAATAATATCAAGAAACATGAATGAAAGTGGACAACTTGTAATTGTAAACAAACCCTGACTGGTGACTGAGCTTCTTGGCCCTTGCCCTTGCCCTTGCCCTTGGGGTATATAATAATACATTGAGAATTCATAAATAATAAAATGAGTCCGGACTGTTTATTTATTTCAATAATAATTAAGGCACGAATCTCAAAGTCAAAGACACTAGATAGAGAATAACCAAAGCAAACAAATTATCATCATTAATTAATCATGCATATATAAATACAATAATAAAAAAAATAAATCCTCATAATTTATGACTTTCCAAAATCAATCAAATCCAAGTCTTAAAGTAGTACATGCAAATTGCAAAGCAAAGATGCTCTCTCTGGTAGTTACTAGTTAGTTATATTCAATTTCAGCCTGCAAGTGCACACCATTCTTTATTAACTTGGGGAACTTTTCATCCTGTGCTGACACCTGATACTGATAGTTATATTCAAGGTTCTAAATAGCGATTATAGCAGCATAGCGGGGAGATGGAAAAAAAAGCTATAGCGAAAGCTTTCCTACATAGCGTTTTTTTTTTTTTTTTTTTTAAATTATATAGTATATTTCTACTAATAATGAACATTATCTATAAAATTTTATAGAGTAACAAAAACACCAAATTGATTAAGAAGTTCTAATATTTATATTGAACCAATACAAAGTCCAAATTGGCATTCAAAATATCCCTAATTCTATAATTCATAAACTATCGATACATTTTCTATTCAAAATATCCTACTATCATATATTAAGTATCATTTTACTACATATTCAAATCAACCATTCTTTAGATTAGTCAGACTGAGACACAAAGCTCATTTAAATTGAAAAAAGAAAAGAAAAATAAGCCCATATAGCATAGCGGACCGCTATACCGCTATCCGCTATGCGCTATAGCGGACCGCTATTACCGCTATAGCGGCCGTAGCTCGAATAACGCAGTTTTGCTCCGTAGCTTAGCTTATGGGGTCCAAAACCGCTATAGCTAGCTATTTAGAACACTGGTTATATTCAAAACACTTTTCTGGTGCACATCAACCGCTGCTAAAATGACACCTGACAAGGTAGGATTAGGATTTTAGGAACGAGGAATGAGAATTTCTCTCCAAGTCTTAAACACCCCTCCCTCCCTCCCTCCGACCACCATATCCCACAAGCTCATCCTAGCGACATGAGTTTGGGTCTGATGCCTATCAGACTCAAACTGAGTTCGATGGGTTCAATAGCCGTCCGATCTACTTTAAGATCCGTGCGCATCCACTTTAATATCCGTGCACACGAATTTCAAAGCGGATCGGACGGTTATGGAACCCATCAGACGCAAATTTAAGTTCAATGGGCATCGGACCCAAATTTAAGTCCATCCCAGCATGTGTACCATTGCATTGTAAGATGCTGTTGCGGTTTCCTGAGATTTAAAAAAAAAAATGACATGTTACCAAGGATGGCAATAGATCCTAATTAGATTTATTTTTCATACTGGTTGGTTAATTGAAACTAATAGATACCAATTGATGTCTAAAAATAACATATTGCCCAATAACAACAGTGAGATACTTACTAACTGAAAGCACAAGAACAAACACCCAAGTTTCACCGGAATCAAAATTACCATAAGAAATAACATGGAATAATAAAATAAAATAAAAAAAGACAAAAAAGTTTGTTAATATTTGTTTGCACATGGAGTATCATTACCTCGGAAGAACTTGTTCAGAACAAAGCATCTCTTAGCAATAATTGGCCCAAGAGACCTTGAAATATCTCGCGCTGATCTGATGGGTTAATGGAATGGATGGCTGAGATTGTACTGCATAGCCACAAGCGAGCCTCACACCCAGCCCCATTTTTTTTTATTAATGAAGAGATAATCAATTCAACCTTCTCTAGCATTAGCATGGATAATTTCTCTTTTAAAGCAGTGATAAGAAATTGTTCATAGTTTCTACAAGTGTTTTTATTTTAATTATTATTATGAAAAACCCATAGGTTATAATTATATTGCATTAAACAGAGTATTACAAAGTACCTAGATAATACCAGAAATTAGAACAGTACATGAAAATAACTACTCTACTTTCTGCCTATCCTGCAGCTTGTTGCATTAAGATTCTCATTAAGCAGTTCACTAAAACTGGAATTTTAAAAACCTAAAAAAAACAACAATTAATTAATTAATTCCTACATCCTCTTACTGATTCAAACATCCCTAGACACTAGCTAGTCTGTAGAGAACTGATTCACTGAATTTGAAATTAACAAAATTCGCAATTAAAAGAAATAGAAAGGTTGAAAATAAATAAAAAATAATGAAAAAAGAGATATTACTTACCAGTAACTAGAACCGATTACAGATAACCTATCAGTAGACAGTAGTGTTAACAGAAGGCCACACCGCCACACCAACGCTTCCTCTCACAGCTGACAGCTCTCAAATCGATTGAATCTGACAAAGAAGAGGATTTAGAAAGCGCAGAGAAGGAGCGAGCGGCACCTGGGACTGGGAGATGAGTAGTAGAAAAGAAAATTGGACGAGCCCATGTAAAGCCCACCAAGCCACATGAAACATGATATGAGGCTGTGACTTGTGAGGTGTGGACGAAAGAAGCAGGGCCTGTGTTGGGCTGGCTGACTTGATCCAACAACATGATATCTCCATATATTATATATATATATATATATTTTTTTTTTTTTTTGCTTGCTTCACGCCCGTAGGCACTTACATCAATCCAGAAACAAAAATTCACTGATACAGTTTCCTATGAACGAAAAATCAAACTGAAATAGCACTTTTCCTATCCTTTTCTCTCTATCACCTATCTAAGGCTAAATGTTGGGTATGTATAACCTACGTATTTGCCCCCTCTTTCTCTGCTCATTCTTGCAAGTTGGTCAGCCTGAGCATTCTCTAATCTATCAATTTTCCGGCACTGATACTCTGGGTAATTCTTCATGATTTCCCAAATTTTGAATGTTTCTTCTGCCGCCCGCCAATCCACCTTATCAGGGGGGCCCAATTTAGCGCATACCTGGACTAAAGTCTCACTATCTGTGAAAAACATACAGCTCGCAATCCCTTTATCTCTCACATAGAGGATCGCCTTTAGCATCGCGACTGCCTCAGCCTGCAAGGGAGACCAAGCCAAAACCTGCTCCGCCTGGTATTCCTGAAGTCTCCCCCACCGCTCCAATACAAAAGCTGACCCTCCCTTGCACCTGTCCTTCCAGGCCCCGTCAGTATAACAGGTCCATTCACCAGTGTGAGAATCCTCCTGCTGTTGGGATCTTTGCCTGCGCTTGAGTGTTCCCTCGTTTTGTGCTCTCAGCAAATCAGATTCTAGGTGGATTGCCCTGAGGAATTTGTTGAACAACTCAGCATTGGGGGTCTTGCTTTCATATACACACCTATTACGACAACACCAGATTGCCCAGAGCACGTTGACTAACGTTGACCATTCCTCATCAGATCTCCCCGAGGACAGCGCTATCAGATTGTCAGTGATGCTCTGTTGAAAGTAGTGTGCAAATAGGGGCAGGGGGCTCAGGAACCAGCATTGTCTCGCAAAAGGGCAGTGGAAGAGGAGATGGTTTGCATCCTCTTGTTGCGATCCACAGACTGAGCATATCGGATCTCCTTTAGATGTTCTATCTGCGATAATTTTTCCCAATGGTAGCGCCTGCTGTGTCAGCTTCCAGACAAAAATCCTGACACGAGGGACTATGTACCCTTTCTTCTAGACAATGTGGTGAACAACTTTCCTGTATTGAGTCTCCTGGGGTGTGATACTGATCATGGGTTCCCTGGATTGCATCAATTGCCGGTATGCAGCCTTTACCGAGTATGACCCATCTGTTGCTTCTCTAAATATCAATCTGTCAGGGCCTCTGCTTGGGGTGGTACCACTTCTGTGACTATGCGCATGCAGCAGGGATACCCCGATAACCCACTTATTTTTTCCACATCCCAGTTTCCCGTGTCATGATCTTTCAATTCACACATTCTTAACTTTCTGAATTCTCTATTCTGTGGCAGCAGGGGAACCCCTCCCTCAATCTAGGGTTGACCAAAAACTTTACAAGTTTCCCCGTCCCCTATCTTATACTGAATCATTGGCCACAATTTCTCTCTTAGATTCATGATACCCCTCCAGAACAGAGAGCAGTTGTATGTTCTCTTGGATTCCCACAGGTTAGATCTTGGCAGGTACTTTGCTTTAACCACCTCTGCCCATATATTATATATCAAGGCTAGGCTAGCGATGGTCCTAATTCCTAATTCATAATTAAAGAATAAGAATATATAACTTGTTCATGTATGATGAATTGATGATTGATGAGATCATTTGAATTCATACGGCGAATTAATTAAGGAGCTAGCTGTATTAGTTAACTCTCATGTTGTGGTTACTTTAATCGGTCATCCATGGAGCGTACAGCCTCATTCCTCCTCCATCGGAATTAATTAACTACTAGATATATATCTCTTAAATTTGGAATGACACCTTCTTCTTTTTTATTAATTAATTAATTAACAACATGAACATGCATGTTGTTGCTATTTATTAAAGCTATCACTACCAGTAAATCTAGCTAGCTAGCTAGCTTCCCTTAATTTTAACATACCAACGTACTGGTCCCAGAAAAAGGAAAGAGTAATATATATATACACTTAATTGTCTAATTGGATGTAGAGACAAATGGAGCGGATAAGCGTTGACATATGGAGATGTTACTTTGATTACCTCTACGTACCTTTTTTTTTTTTTTTTTTTTGAGGAAAAATGTGAGTCAAGCTCACATTTAGTTCCATTGATAATGGTAAAAAAGTTACAGGAGTTTTGTAACAGATAAGAAAGGAAAATGCTCAAACATCTGAGCTTGAGAAAATTAAGTTAAGTAAAAAAACAGTAGATTAAATTTTGTAACATATCCCCTCTTTGTATGATTGGTTATGTTTTGGGGAGATGCCCAATAATTAATGAGTTCAATCTATCCCTTATGGTCATGCATCTAAAATTACCTCTAACTTAAAAGTCTAAAATTAACAAATTAAGAGGGGATATCTTATATTCTTATGGTTGATTTGGTTAGAAAGAAATAGCTTATGCTTTAGAGATTCAAAATTGAATTCTATTTAATTATAATATATATATAGCTGCTAAAATTATTTCATTAGCTTTATTTTGATGTACGTAAGATCGAGTAGATGTGAAATTTATTTTTAAACTTACTCCTGTTGTTCCATTTGATAAAAACTGACTCCTGTTCAAAGGCAGAGGTGGAGCAAGATTTAATTTGGATCCCCAATGTATGGAACCGACGGGGGAGTTGAAGAATTAATTGGCATAATTAAATCTAGCTAGCTAATAAGCATTTAGTTTTCTTAAGTATAACTGCTTTTGTGCAAATTATTGTTGTGTGTGGACAAAACTGAGTCTTCTTCTAAGCTGTACTTAAGCATGCTATTGTTAGAAATTAAAACAGTAAACTGTAAGACTTGGAAATAGTTAACATGCAGTTGTTTGATATCAATTCTTTTGTAACCATGGTTTTCTATATGAAATTTGTGAGTCATTACCTAACTTTTGTAACCATGCACACACATTTTTCACACAGATCACAAACATACATACATAGAAAAAATGATATTTTTTAGGGTAAAATTAAAGGATCCAGATAACTGTCCTCGCACACCCATCCCCCCTCTATCCCCGCACTAAAAGACAAAAAATCTGGTCCCAACAGTTTGGGTATTTAAATTTCCATCAGTATTTAACATCTATCTGTAATGTATTTACAGTGCATCGAACAAGTATTTAACTCTATTCATTGGAGTATTAACCGTCTATCCAACAGCGAAGCAATTTATGTCCCCACAAAAAATTAAGTTTTCTGTCCCCGCGTCCCCGCACTAAAAGACAAAAAAAATTAGGTTCCGACATTTGTGTCCCCACACTAAAAGACAAAAAAAATTAGGTTCCGATATTTTATGTTTAAATTTCGTGCAGTATTTAACTCTATTCACTGGAGTATTAATAGTGCATCGAAGAAGTATTTAACTCTATTCATTGGAGTATTAACCGTCCGCGTCCAACAGCGACACAATCTGTCCCCGCAAAAAATGACAAACTAATGTTCCCGCGTCCCGTACATCGGTATTTAACTTTAGGAATGTTAGTATTTAACATTATGAACGTTAGTATTTATCTTTAAAGTCAAAAGTATTAATCTCTAAAATTATAAATAAGTTGCATGGATTCTATTTGGCATCCTATATCTTAGTATTTAACTTTATACACATCAGTATTTAACTTTAGAAATGTTAATATTTAACTTTAGAGAAGTTAGTATTTAAGAGGGGATGAGAATGTGGGGTTCTATATAATTATTTTTAACAATTAGAGATAGTGGTAATAATGTCTATCAATCTGTAATTATCGTCTCCGCACCACCATCCTCTCATATCCCCCTACTAAAAGACAAAAAAAATTAGTTACCGACAATTTGATGGTTTAAATTTCCTGCAGTATTTAACTTCAGTCTTTAATGTATTTACCGTGCATCGATCTAGTATTTAACTTCGTTCATTGTAGTATTAACCATTGGTGTCCAACAACAAAAAATATTGTCCCCCACTAAAAGACAAAAAGTTAGTTAGCACTTTCCTTTTTAGGACTGCGGGGATGAAGGGGGGATAGAAATGGGGGGTTATATATAATTATTCAAAATTAAATAGGGCCCTTGCCAATATTTGATTGATATCAGTAGCAGTTACAAGGGGTAGTAACAAACCTAATGAAAATCAAGAATGGTTCATACATGTGAGCAAAAAAAGAAAGAAAAAGGAAATACAACATAATTAAAAAAGAAGAAACAGATAGTTAAAGCTGAGAATTGAACGTGTTTCTATGTGTTTCTGACATGTTCCACTGTAGAAGGACCTGCTGCAGCAGTTCAGCTTAAAAATTGTGAAATAAATTAAAAGATATCAACATTTTTTAGGCAGATAATGATAATCATCAAATTTCAAAGATACATCTTTTTGCCACCATTGATGAATCCCATGAATCTCATGCAAATCACACTTTTTTAGGTTCACTGCTAATCTAGCCGATGGAAGCAGATGTGGCATCTCTGACCCGTGACCAAGAATATCACCACAAATTCCCCTCAAAGAGGTTTGACTTGCCACTTGCTCTATGCTTCCTAATATCGTCCCTTCTGCATTCTTGCGTCCTTCAAAATACCGTATATATGAAGTTGAGATCGGGTCCTGTGGGTTCACAAATAGGTATGGAGTCCATAGGGCCAACTTTAAAAATTCCTCGTGTGATTTCTTGTGTTGTTTTTGCATTAAAACTGAAACTCCCCCCTTGAAAATGGTCTTAGAAATGCGCAGGCCCTTTTTCAACTTCTCACTGACATCTGGGAACCAATCAAGAGAGATTGAGGGAAAAGGCGGATTGAAAAGGAATGTCTTGAGGTGAATATCGTCGGTCTTTGCAATGTATTTCCCAGTAAGAGTGGCGAATGAAGCACCTAGAGAGTGACCAGCCAACCAAATCTTTTTGGTTTCATGACAGTCCGATATCATGAGCCTTCGAACAGCATCTAGAGCAGTCTTCAAACGCGGGTCCTTATTGATCCCACTAATGGTCACAAGTAAGTCTAGAAAACCATCTCGAAGACCATGTATTCGATCCAGCATTGTGCCTCTGAAGGTGACAATGAATCTTGGTGCAGAGGGGTGCCGTGAAAAACACGCCTTCAACTCATAAATGCAACAATAGATTGATTTATCAGAGACATCTCTGAGCACCTCTATGCATTCAAAATGGAAATGCTGCCACCAAGCTAGCGCAAGTACTCTGTCTTTCTCTATGATGTATGTCGCTTTCACCAGAGATGCGACAACTACTCTCTGATCATGTGGACAGCTCCTGTTTAATTTATATATCGTTGAGTTCAGATTGAATTAAATTAATTGAAATATGTAAATATCAGTAATTAATGAAGAAGAATGAACATATTTCTTTTTATGTTGGAAATGTTAAATTGGTTTAATCACGGACATTTGCTGAAAGCAAGTGACAACAATTTTATATTTTGCAATCTAGACATTCCTTTTACAATTTTTCACATTAAAACTAAAAACTGCAGAACAAGTTATCAAATTATAACTGAAATGAAATATGTCTGCCTTTGTACCACTAATTAATTAACTGGTGCAGATTCTGGGCAAATTAAGCTTTAAAATTTTAGGATTAATTTAAGACTCACAAAATAAACCAACAGTACAAGTAATGAAGAGCAAACAAATTAAGCGCATCTGTACAAGTCCAAAAGTAAGCTAGCTGGTACTAATTAAGCATTTACCAAACACCCCCTTAATTGTAACTATATATTTCCATGCATTCTCGATCGGTCACAGCTAGCATGCATTTTTAGTTACATCCAACGTTATTGCATGGGAAAAGCCGAAAATTAAAGGAGTACTGCATGCTAATGAAATTAATAATGAAATAAATCTGCCAAATAATATTAATATATGGATGAAAAGAACTATTAACTAACTCACCAATTAACAGAGGTAAGATATGCAGGCCCAGACACCTCAAATAAATTCTGCTGTGACGGCATTTTAGTAACAATTAATTAATCTTCTTTCTTCTTCTACGTACTTAATAATTTCTGTGTGGTTTCTCTCAGATCTAGAAATTGAAGATCAAGAAAGTTACTATATATTAGAAGAGAACCTCAATGATCGATATATATATATTGCCAAAATAACAGTACTAATAGTCTAATACATCTGATCGATGAATATATATAAATGGTACAAGGACGAAACAAATTTCTCAAAATAAATTAATATAAATTAATTACAGAAAAAGGGTACGACAATCTCTCAGATCGATTGAATCGATTGAGGTTAGCTGCCAACAGATTGATCAATTTGTGAAGGTAAGAAATGAAAAGATAAAAACGTACTTACTACTAATTAAATCGTTTTGAAGTTCGATCCCTTAATTCCTCTGAAGTCTGAACCTCAAATAATGGAACAATTTTAACCAGTGAAATTTTAATAGGTATACATTAAAGATCGATGTACGTACTACTGGAAGTAGATACAGAGAGAAGATGAATAAAGACTGAGGATATATATGATCGATCGAGTTGAATATATTGTATTTTTCGTTGCTTGATTCCATTGTACATGCAATTAAGTAAGTACACATATATATATATATATATTTATATGCTTGATTAATTAACAGCTAGCGCGCGCGCGGTACATTGGACTTGATCAATTATATATTGACTAGCTCTTCATTTGACCTGGCCCAATGATCGATCCAGGAGCAGGAGCAGGAGCAGGAGGTGTGCAAATGGTCAGCTTGGTCCGTAAAATGCAAGGCGTACGTACGTCTAGCTATAATTATATATAGCTAGCGGGTTGATGCATGCAGATCGAACAAGGAAACCGCGCGTATCCAAGAAATTTAGGAAATGAAATGAAATTCGAGTTGATTTCTAATCATGACTTAATTGTTGGTTTGGCCGCAAGAAATTATTAATTGCAAGCTACGATGGGATCGATGCATATAAATTAGGGAGCTAGGCCAATTTCCAAATTTACCTATTAATTAATTAATTAGAACAGTTGAAAGTATATTTAGTTCTTCTGAACTAACACAACTCGATCTACAAAGAATGTCTAAATGTATCTTTTTCATTGTCTAAAAAATAAAAATTGTTTTTCTCTTTTTTGAAGTGTGGTTCGATCCATAGCTAGACGGAATCAATGCATGTGAGAGCGAGCTAGCTTATATATTTTAAATAAGAGCAACTTGGCAATGTCAATGTCAATGTCAACGTCAATGTGTATATATATTTTTTTTAATTAGTTCATTTTGTCCTTATATATATAGTTGCTTCTACATATAATTAATGGCCATGAACTGTACTCGAAACTTGGTATTGTGGTAATTAGATACTTAATTAATGTCTAGTGGGTTTCGACAATTGAGCAGTAATTAATATTAACCACTAGACATTAGACAAGATAGTTGAGATTGACACTTTATTATTAATTGTTTCTATTTTAAGCTATATATATATACCTTAATACCTACCACTACCAGTACGTCAATGATCTACAATTCTAGATCCAAATTAAGGGAGCGGATAATTATATTACCGTTGACATATACATATATATGGAGATCAGATGTTAATTACTTTGATTCCCTCGACCTAATTCTTCGTTTTGACATGGTTTTAAAAATAACTACATTCATATTCCTTTAATGCGCGAATGCATGCATGCTATATACTGTCCCATACAAGGATTACTGCATCAGTTATGCTGTTACTTTACTTTATGTGGTCCTTAGAACTTTTCACATTAAAAATTCTACTTTAATTTAGAAATCAATTAACTTTAAAATATAAATTAATTTGTTGACAATTAGTCAGTCATTGAATTAATTTATTTTATTCAATATAAATTAATTTAAAGAAATTTAAAGAAATTCAACAAAAAATAAAACAAAAATTCAGAGTTTAAATGTACGCTCACTTTTGATAGAAAACTCTGATTATATCTCATTCCGAAAAACTTGCAAAGAAATCTATATAAGTTGTCGGACATAGCCCCTACTTGTTGTTTTTTCGGACCCGAAAATGATCTTCCAAAGCTCAGAAACTTGAGTTGAAATTTTTTATTTTCAACGGTTATGCATTTTTCTTTTATTTGAATCTCACACGTACAGTCCTTATAAGGAAATTTAAAATCACAATAACAATTCAATATATACAATAGAGTACAACTAGGGTACATGCTCCTAAGTTCACCAAGTCTCTTTGTGAACTCAACTCTAAAATATATCGAATTGACTTTAAATGATGAATTCAAACCGTTGAAATTCTTCTATCTAATAAGTGATGTGTCTACATGTGAAAATTTTAAAATTTCGAATTAATTTAATATAGAGTCAAGTGGTCAAAAGAATTCCAAACAATGAATGCATTAAAATTAATTTATAAATATTAAACTTTTGACCACTTGACTCTATATTAAATTAATTCAAAATTTTAAAATTTTCATTTGTAGACGCATCACTCATTAGATAGAAGGATTTCAACGGTTTGAATTTATCGTTTAAAATCAATTCGATAGGTTTTAGAGTTGAGTTCACAAGAGACTTGGTGAACTTAGGAGCACCCTAGTTCTACTCTATACAATAAATTTATAATCTATTTATGCAAATTGATCATTTCATTTGTCACATTATAATAATTCTATTTTATAGAATTTTTCATTATTAAAAATACGGTAACAATTCGCTATGTAGCTACTGCATGGCTTTCAAAAAAAAAAAAATACGGTAACAATTGAATAAAGTTTATTAATAATCAATTCAGATAATATATATTAAAGAAAGGAGGGCGAACAAGAGGGATGGATTTGCTTTGGTTGTCGCTGGTAGGGGTGGAAAAAAAAGCTCGTAGCTCGTGGTTTGATCGTGACTCGCATCTGGCTCGCTTGTTACTGCACCGAGCTGTTAATGAGCCAGTTCTCTACTAGCTCGGTCTAGAATTAATGAGTTTGAGCTGGGACCTAGCTTGCTCACTAGCTCGGCTAGGCATCAATTTGTGAATTTTATACTGTCAAGCTCAGTCCAGCTCAGTCCAACTAAGTCCAAAAATATTTGTAAAATTTATTATCATCTTAAAACAAGATCCAGCCAAACCCAGTGAGCCAGCTCGTTAGCTCGTCGCGAGTTTGAGCTGAGGTTTTAGCTCGGAAGTTTTAGGTCTAGCTCATTCGGTACGTCCAGGCTCGGTTCAAAATTAACGAGCTGAGCTAAGGCCCAGCTCAGCCCGACCCAGCTCGTTTACAGCCCTAGTCGCTGGTGTAGCTGTGTGAAACACCAAGGAACCATATATAGCAGTTCTGCATGCAGTTCCTTAGCAAATGCCTAAAGTCACTGTAACATTTACAGGGTTCCTTCTATGGCATCGAAAAAAGATTTCATTTTTTTCAAAAAATAAACAAATTCGTAATATTTCCTCTCCGAGTCAATTCTTATTCAAATTTGATACTATATATAATGAGAGTAGAACTAGGGTGGTCCTAAGTTCACCACGTTCCTTTGTGAATTCAATTCTAAAATTTATTGGATTAACTTCAAACGACGAATCTAAACAGTTGAAATCCTTTTACCTTACGAGTGATGCGTCTACATGTGAAAATTGTTAAGTTTTGAATTAATTTAATATAAAGTCAAGTGGTCAAAATTAAAAGGTTTATAAATTAATTTTAATGCATTCATTTTTTCGAAGCTTTTTGACCACTTGACTCTATACAAATCTTATTTCAAATTTTAAAATTTTTGCATGTAGATGCATCACTCGTAAGATAGAAAGATTTCAATGATTTGAATTTGTCTTTTGAAGTCAATCTGATAAGTTTAAAAGCTGAGTTCACATATGAACTTGGTGAACTTAGGAGCACCCTCGTTCTACTCCTATAATGAAGAGGTGGATTTGGAATAACAGCGTCCTCCAATTCCAAAGGATCACAATATAGTTATCACATGGCAAAAGAACCTCTGAATGCGCGGCCTGCAATAATCGTGATTTTTATTCATGCTCACTGTTCGTTGAAATTCGCCAACTTTGTCCATCAAAACGAAATTCTATCAAAACTATCCAAACCGGCTATTTAATAGCCGGTTTCTAAACTGGCTATTAAATGGCGGGTTCCTTTTTCTTTTTTTTTTGGGAAAAAGTTGTGATTTTTTTATTTTTTTATTAAAGTTTTAGAAATTTTTGGTATGTTTCTTTGAAATTAGATAGAAAAATATATAATTTAGTTTATTAGAAGGACTGAAACAAATAACCCGGATCAATATTTTTCAGATCGGGTTTTTCGCGGCTGTAAGAAAAATTAAAATATTTCATTGTGTGTTATTGGAAAAAAATAAAAATTCTTTGAATCTGAATTATTGATCCCGGTTCAAAAGTCATTTCTAGATAAATACAAAAAATATTATAGTCTTTCTATTTTTGAAAAAATAAAAAAATTTCCGCAACTTCGTAATCATTACAAAAAGTATTTGAATCTGAGTCATTTGTTGTTTTAATCTGATATAACTCTCGCATCAAAAAGTGTGCATTCTGCATCAAAAATTGTGCATAATATATAAAATCATTTAAGAAAAGTTGCCGCAACATTTCTTATGCAGGATTTTTGAAGCATAATATTATGCATGATTTTTTATGCATAATATTATGCACGGTTTTTTATGCATAATGTTATGCACGGTTTTTTATGCATAATATTATGCACGGTTTTTGTTGCATGATATTATGCACGGTTTTTAATGCATAATATTATGCACGGTTTTCGTTGCACGGTTTTTGATGCATAATATTATGCATGGTTTTTTATGCATAATGCACACTTTTTGATGCGAGAATTATATCAGATTAAAACAACGAACGACTCAGATTCAAATACTTTTTGTAATGATTACGAAGTTGCGGAAATTTTTTTATTTTTTCAAAAATAGAAAGACTATAATATTTTTTGTATTTACCTAAAAGTGGATTTTGAACCAGAATCAATAATTCAGATTCAAAGAATTTTTATTTTTTTCCAATAACACACAATGAAATATTTTAATTTTTCTTACAGCTGCGAAAAATCTGATCTGAAAATATTGATCCGGGTTATTTGTTTCAGTCCTTCTAATAAACTAAATTATATATTTTTCTATCTAATTTCAAAGAAACATATAAAAAAATTCTAAAACTTTAATAAAAAAATAAAAAATCACAACTTTTTCCAAAAAAAAAAAATAGAAACAGGCCATTTAATAGCCAGTTCCTAATAAAAATTAGAAACCGGCTATTAAATAGCCGGTTTGGATAGTTTTGATAGAATTTCGTTTTGGTGGGCAGAGTTGACAAATTTCAATAAACAGTGGGCACGAATAAAAATCACGGCGGCAATAACATGATCTGAAGCAGTGTTGTAAAAAAGGGTCTTAACGGCCGATTAATCGGCCGTTTAATTGGAAACGACGGCCAAATCGTTCCGAATACGCTTAACGGATGCCTATTGGCGGAAAAAAACGATTAATCGACCGTTTATTCCCGTTTTTTTCCGTTTATTCTAGTGAATTTTTTTTTTTGTTATGGTGTGTGATAATAAGGTTTATAAATCATGTATTGTAGTTTTATTTGTGCTTGGATATTCATCTAATATTTTTTATATATGTTTTTTTTTCTTCTTACTTACTTTGAAATTGATTAATTCTTCTATTATTTATATACCATATTTTTTTTTTTTACTTACTAATGTAATTTTTTCAATTAGTACAACATGTTTATTTATGAAATTATGTTATTATCATAAATTAAATTTAGTGATTTTATGTTGGAATGTTTTCTTTCTTTCAAATAATATGTTATTAGTATTTGAAAAAGCTTAATTCTCAAATTTATTTTTCATTAAATAAATGTGTTACTTACACATGCAAAATGCTTACGTGTTACGAAAAAATAAGCATAGTGTCATGTTATAATAATAAAACTAACTTAAATTAAGTTTATTTGATAAGTTTAATGAGTTAAATAAATAATTTTTAATAAATTATGATATATATACATAAATTTAATAAAAACGTTAAATTGTCTGCATAATTCCGATTAATCGGCCGCATACCGATTAATCGCTTGGCGGCACCCCGTCCGTCCGATGACTGCATACCGTTATTTACAACACTGATCTGAAGGCAGCTAGGAATCTTAGGATATATATAGAGTAATTTTATACTGGTGCATATGCGAAGATTCAAAAATGCAAGATTAACAGATCAAATAAAGGCTTGGTTGGCCCACAAAAATAGCAATCCAAGGCCTATTTTATTGATTTATTTGTTCTTTGGATCAAATTCATTTGCTCCTTTCACTAAATCTAAATATGGATTGGAATGACCATTATTTCATCCTAGCTACTTGCGATGTCGGTTTTTGGAATACCGGTATGAGTAATTCAAGAAATAGACAAAATTCAACGAAGATTTTTATGGCATGGGGTGGTCACTGGTTACTGAATCTCACAAATTAAATCTCGCCAACTGAAACATTAATATTGTTTGTACTCCTAGAGAACTTGGATCTCAAGCTTTTTAATCTTGCAATGTTAATGAAATGGAGTTGGCAGTGGGCAAAACCGGAAGACAAATTATGTAAGTCCATTTTTTATTGCACCCATTGGCCATCAGACCTTCTGCCAAATTCAACTCTTTTCGCAAAAACACCCAAATATATATGCATACGCTTTCTTTGATATTTCAACTATCAGAAAGCCTGGTATATATGTATGGTGAAACCACACGGTTTTGGCTCCATGAATGGGGATTCGGAATTCTGTTCACTTACAGTATTGACCCATTTATCACATTTTTGGAGGTAATGCAAATTCAACCTTTTAACTTACATGGGAATTTATCACAAAGGGCAATATTGGAAAGGGAAAATCTGCAACAAGAAATTTCGCAATCTGTATGGCTGGTACAGAACCGAAAAGATGATGTTGTGTGGAAGTTGGAGGTAACAATGGTTTTCTCTGTAAAAGGGACATTTTTCTACATAATGAATGGACCAAGAGGCCGGGACCGGATGTTGGAACTGGAGACTGGTATACATACAACTGGTACTGGTACAGCTTTAGATCTGTTTGAACACCAAGAAGACATAAATGATGGACTGGTGGGGGAAGAACAGTTGCCGGTAATGGAAGAGTTGGAAAGGGGACTGGTACGGTGCGGACCTCGTCTGTTTTTGAAAATGCAAACAGTGTTAGATTCTGATATTTGAAGACACGGTACTGGTAAAATTCTATCCAGTATTGGAATAAAAAATGAAAGTTTTGCTACTTGCTAGTTAATAACTGAAAAGTACGAGTTCCAATAAAATAATAATCTTCAAGCCGGTCTATTTAATTTGCTGAAGGCATAGCAAAAATGAAAAATCAATTGTCTGTTTATGTTCTGAATTTTGAGTCGAATTTGGATGAATTGTGCAATCAATAATATAAATTCTGGTAAATGGAATGACTAGAGGAGTGGGAATTGAGAGAGAAACAGAGACGGGATTAAATGAAAATATACTTAAAAATAGGATTAACAGAATACCGTGATTATTTTTTTTGAAATGATTTGTTACCATACATAACATAATTTTTTTTCCTTGATCAGATTGTCCAAATCGTTTCAATATTATTCTCAAATAAATTGTGTACCGAAGCAATTCCCTATAAAATGATATTTAATTATTTACCTATCCGATCCAAATTCCAGCTCCATTGCAAAAAAGTTAATTAATAATTATATTACAAAGCCATCTATAAATAATATTAGAGGATGGCTCAAATGTTTTCATTTTCCGTGGCTCAATCCCACATTCACTTTATAATTTTTTAATAATAAAAGTTTTAAAACTAATATATTAAAATAAAATAGTTAGACATGATCAATATTATGCTCTCTACATATACATAAAAAAATATTATTTTTATGTTAATCAATAAGTAGAAAATCAACTAGTCAAGTAGCAAAGGCAATACTCTCTGCGTGGGATGTCGTAGGTTTGAAATCCAAAAGCACTGATGGACTTGAGGCCTAAGCAGCGCTGCTGCCAGTACCAGTATTGAAGTGGTATATATTTGGGAGGGGGCTTGGAATGCTTGGCCTTTGGTGAGCCCTGGTATTTGGGAGGGAGCTACAGCACATAGAATGACGAACGCTAGGGATCTCAGGCTACGAGTAAGAGACCTGATAAACAAACATTGAGGCAGGAGTGTGGGACTCCCAGCTGTTGATTCAGAATTTTGGGTACGAAGGTTGCATGAATGTCCTCAGCTCGGTACGGGTCCCAGTGGCCACGGAAATTTAAGGAGGGATGTGTTGGTTTTCTCAATTATGGCCAATGGGGGTTTTAGGGTCAATGAGGCTTACCAACACTTGCGAGGGGCATGCATCTCCCCCCAGGATAGTGGGTATGGAGGAAGGGTGACATAGTATTAGTACCAAAGGGGTCACTGACTGAGGAGCAGTGGACGGTGCTAGTGAATGGATTATATTCTGGGCAATTTGGAGATGTCGTAACTCAGCAACTTATGAAGGCATGCATCTTGATCCCCCCAGGATAAGATCGATGTTCAAGGCGGATGCGAAACTCTGGTAGTGGGTATGGAGGAAGGGTGACATAGTACCAAAGGGGTCACTGACTGAGGAGCAGTGGACGGTGCTAGTGAATGGATTATATTCTGGGCAATTTGGAGATGTCGTAACTCAGCAACTTATGAAGGCATGCATCTCGATCCCCCCAGGATAAGATCGATGTTCAAGCGGTTTGAAGGTAGTATCAATGGGGAATCGCGACTGTTAAGAATTGTGGCAGGCGTGTGAGCTGGGGGTCATCTAACCTGGCCCCTCCCAGCGTGTGAGCTGCTTCTTTGATGGTTCCTGCGTGGTACACTGGAAGGGTAGTCAGAGGGGAGGAACTGGTAATTTATTTATCTCGAAATTAAGGTGCAGGCTTGCTGTGCCATGCAATCTGAGGCGTTGGCCTTCAAGGTGGCTGTTCAGACTGTCAAATCACTGGGTATAATTAGTTCTTGCGACTTCTATTCTGACAACCAGGCCTTGGTGGATATTGTATCACAGCCTCTCCCACCAATGGAATCAGACTGGAGGCCGGTTGTAGAGGCGTTTCAGGTCTGGAAAGAGCTCAAGCAAAACAAGCAATTTAATTGCCACAAAGTTGATAGAACCCAAAACTGTTTGGCCGATTATTTGGCAAAGATGGGAAGGGACCACCAATGGATGTGCAGAGGTTATACTTACCCAATTTTTGGGAATTCTATGTAATTTCCAAATCATTGTGCTTGTCTAGCTTTGGGGCAGGCTATTTTATCTAATTTTATTTACTGATAGCAGAGGCCCTGGGTAGAAATATTTTTGTAATTTGCAGAGTCTTAAGAGCGCGTATCCTCTGCATTAACTCAAAAGGGAATCTTTTGAGTTAATGAATCTCAACCGTTTGATTTGTTTTGAGATTCGTGCAGATTAAATCTGCACTAATATTGAAAGACCCCTATATTATAGGCAGTAGCTGGATTGGGTCTGTTTAAAATCGGATGGTTGAGATTCATTAACTCAAAAGATTCCCTTTTGAGTTAATGCAGAGGATACGCGTTCGAGTCTTAATGGAGCCTACGGGCATTTTTTCTCAAAAAAAAAAAAAAAATTCTCTGTCTTGACCCGTACCGATCATAAAACGGGACATTTTTTTTTTTCTAAAAATATATTTCATTTTGAATTGGGAATTCATGCTGTTGTGGCACTAATATTCCAACAAATTTTTTTTCTAGAAAAGTATTACATATTTTTTAATGAACCACAAATATGAATTTTTTTTTTCTATCCTATAGAAGAAACTATATAAGTTATACCGATTTTTTAATTAATCAAAAATAAAAATAAAAAAAAATCACAATAGGGTAGCATTTCTATTGAAAATCGAAATATAAGTAAAACGAGATCATTTATCTCGTCCAACAAATTCAAATTCATAACCCCGTTAATCTAATTAATTAAGAAGAGAAAAAAAATTGTGGGACGGATTAGTCTGTTCCGTCTCACATTTTTTTTCTTTGCTGAACTTATTAACTAATTAAGAAGAAAAGAAACATGACTTCAACGAGCAATAGAAAAGAACAAAAAAAGGAGACCATTTGGGCGATTTGGTCAGCCGCCCCCGCCCACACCCCCATCCCTCCACTCCCTTCCATTCAAACCTCTATTTTTACTTCTTGTAGATCTCATTATCGACACAACACCTTCCCTCTCTCTGTTGGTACATCCCGAGCAAAGAGGAGAATGAGAGAGAGGGAAGGAGCCGGAGCCGAAAGTGTGGTATCGTTGAAGCTTAGAGCATAGAGTCCCATCTCGATCGGAGCGCAGTGGTGGGTAGATCTGGTTGTCGTCGAAGAGCGGCAGTGATCGAAGAAGCGGATCCGATCGTGGATTGAGAAGGGAGTAATTAGTGCCGATTGAAGCCGAGAATGCGGTAATGTCGAAGCTCGGAGTGTAGAGTTTTCATCCCGATCGGAGTGCGACGGTGACTAGATCCGATAGTTGTCGAAGTGCGGCGGCGATCGAAAAAGCGGATCCGGTCGTGAAGCGAGATTGAAAATAATTTTAAAATTGAGTATGAATGTAAATATTTATTTTTATGTTATATGAGGTGATAGAACTTAGGATTTTGTAAATAATTTTTTCTTGTCAATATATTTGTTAGTGGTAATTTTAACCACTAATCATCAAAAAAAAGGAGAAAAGAAACATAAAAAAAAAAAATTTGTGGGATGGGATAGATTATCCCATCTCACAAATTTTTTTTCCCTCTGCTGTTTAATTAGTTAATGAAGTTAGAGGAAATATAGATATCAATTTTTTTTGGATTAGTGGGACGGGATAAATTGCCCCGTCCCGTAGGAGCAATAATCAATTTTGATTTATCTAGATATCAAAATTTCACCAAATCGATCCCCTATCATGATATTTTATTTATTTATTTTCGATTAATAGAAAAATCGCATGGTTCCTTTAAAGTGCGGTCCTTAGTATTTTACCAGTTACATGCTTGATTATAAAGTTTTTTGTCTCTCTAAAAGGTTGGAGATCTATTGTGGCCTCTAAGAGTTAATTTGGACAACTCAACTTCAATTTTTCACATTAAAAAAATTCTACTTTAATTTAGAAATTCAATTCGAAAAAACTAACAAAACAAAATAATTTTGACAATTAATTCGGACTATAAATTAATTTGTGGGCAAACCAATTTAGTTTAATTAATATAAATTAATTTGAAGGATGTAGAAGTTCAACAAAAAATAAAAATTCATACTTAAAACATATGTAACTTTTGTTTCCTATTATGATCTCATTTGAAAAGCTTGCCAATTAAGAGATATACAAAAGTTATTGTGACATAGCCCGTCGCGGTCATTTTCGAACCCAAAGGAAATTAATTATCTGAAGCCCATGAACTTGAGTTGAATGAGATCATAATAGAGGATTTGCCCATATTTGATTGATATTAGTAGCAGTTACAATTAGGGGTAGTAACAAACCTAATGAAAAACAAGGATGGTTCATACAACATATATAATTAAGAAAGAAGAAACATATAAATAGCTAAATCTGAGTATTGAACGTGTTTCTATATATTTGTTTGTGACATGTTCAATTGTAGAAGGACCTGCTGCATGCAATAGTTCAGCTTGTTGTTGCACCTCTTTTCTAAAATTTCTTACGGATCTCTCTCCTTCCATGTATTTAAATTCATCAGCTTAATTTTTTTTGAAATAAAAGATATTGTTAGGTTTTCTAGGGTTTGAGAAGAAGAAGAGAACAAGAGATAGAGACAACTGAAATTGATTTTTATTAGACTTAATTATCTCTCTTACAAAGAGTCATTACATAAGCAACATATTAAAGATACAAAGTCCAACGACCCCGAATAACAATTTGAGTCAAAACATAACAATCTTCATCTTGAACCAAATTGCATCCAAAACAAACTAAAACATAAAACAAATGCATAAAACAAACATAATATAAACAAAGGTAAATATAAAGATATACTAGCAACATGTTAGAAACAATACTAGCTCAAACAAGCTAGAAAAAAATCGACACCAAACTTGAACAAAGCTTGAACTTTGAAATTGGAAGAGGCTTTGTGAGCATATCGGTCAGATTCGATTCGGTATCAATCTTCTTCACGACAACCTTGCCTTCCGAGATCACATCTCGAACAAAATGGTATCGAACGTCAATGTGCTTCGTCTTATCACGGTACATGCGGTCCTTGGTCAAATGAATCGCGTTTTGGTTGTCACAAAACACCGTAATAGAGCCCTCGAAAGAAGACATCTCACCAACAAACGCCTTTAGCCAAATAGCCTCCTTAATAGCCTCAGTAATCGCCATGTATTCGGCCTCGGTACTTGAGAGTGCAACGGTGGCTTGAAGTGTAGACTTCCAACTAATTGCATAATCTCTAAGGGTAAAAACATAACCCGTCAAAGAACGCCTCTTGTCCAAATCACCCGCAAAATCCACATCCACAAAACCCGTTAGTTTCTTGCCATTACCAAACTCCAAACGAGCATCAATAGTACCTCTCAAAGAGCAGAAGATCTACTTCACCGCTTCCTAATGCCCTTTTCCCAGACAAGAGAGATATCTACTTACCACACTAACGGCTGGAGTAATGTCGGATCGAGTATACACCATCAAGTACATGAGACTCCCAACCGCACTCGAATATGGAACCTTTTCCATATATTTATTCTCATTATCGGATTTTGGGCTTAAAGCGGCCGAAAGCTTGAAATGCGCAGCAAGAGGTGTTGAAACAACTTTCGCTTTCTCCATTCCAAAACGGCGTAGTACTTTCTCGACAAAACTCTTTTGTGAAAGAAACAACTTTCTTTTGGACCTATCCCATGTGATCTCCATCCGGAGAATTCTTTTGGTGGCCCCCAAATCTTTCATCTCAAATGCTGAACTTAGTTGCTCTTTTAATCTCCGAACTTCTCTTAAGTTTGAGGATGCAATCAATATGTCATCCACATAGAGCAACAAGTAAATGAAATCCCCACAATTCAACTTCTTAAAATAAACACAACTATCATAATTAGAACAATGGAAATTAATACTTACCATGAATGAGTCGAACTTCTTATACCATTGCCGCAGTGATTGCTTAAGGCCATAAAGGAACTTCTTCAAAAGACACACGCGGTCCTTCTTTCCTGCAACCTCAAAACCCTCCGGTTGGCTCATGTAAATTTGCTCCTCCAAATCACTATGCAAGAAGGCAGTTTTCATATCCATTTGCTCCAATTCCAAATCCTTCATTGCCACCAAAGATAGCAAAACTTGAATGGAGGTGCGCTTAACTACGGGAGAGAACACATCATTGAAGTCCACACCTTGGACTTGACTATACCCTTTAGCCACTAGTCTTGCCTTGTATAGGAAATCTGCGGGATTTGAGCCATCAATCTTCCTCTTAAACACCCACTTGCAACCCACAGTTCTCTTATCACTTGGAGGCTTCATAAGAGACCAAGTCTCATTTTGTTGTAAGGATTGTAACTCTTCATTCATAGCGGCAACCCAATTGGCCACATCCTTAGAAGAAATGGCTTCCTTGTAGGATGATAGCTCACAATACTCTCCTTCTTCTGCAATTACCAAACAATAAGAAAAGTCGGAGTATCCATACTTTGTAGGTGGTCGAATTTCTCTTCTAGCTCGGTCCATTGCCAATGCATATGGTTGTGCCTTTTCTTGGCCTTCCTCCAAATTGGCATCATCATGTGAGATCAAATCATTACCTTCTTGGACCGGCACCTCAAATTCCACATTTTTCTTAACCGTCTCATTCTCCTTAATAGTCGGCTCGGGTGCAACATCATTTACCTTCAACATTGCTGACTCATTGAAAATGACATCTCTTAAGATAAGGAACTTGGATGATTCGGGACACCACAACTTATACCCCTTCACATTTGCGGGATACCCGACAAAAATACACTTCTTCGATCTAGGCTCCAACTTTTCTTCATTCACATATGCATAAGCGGGACAACCAAACACCCTCAAATTCGAATAATCGGCCAGCTTACCCGACCACACTTCTTACCCAATTGAAGTAGTAGGAGATCGATTCACATTTGGGGTGTCTTCAACTCAATTGAAGTAGTAGGAGATCGATTCACCAAATAGCAAGATGTGTTAATGGTTTCTTCTCAAAACTCCTTACCCAAATTTGCATTTGAAAGCATACTTCTAGACCTCTCAAGTAGTGTCATATTTATCATTTCTGCAACACCATTTTGTTGTGGAGTGTTGACCACTATCTTGTGCCGAACAATCCCTTCGATCTTACAAAAATTATCAAACTCACGATTGCAAAACTCCAAACCATTATCGGTTCTCAACCTCTTAACTTTCCTTCCCGTTTGGTTCTCCAAAAGTGACTTCCATTATTTGAAGGTGCGAAATACATCACTTTTCTCTTTCAAGAAATAAACCCAAACCTTCATTGAGAAATCATCAATTAAAGTAAACATGTAACGAGAACCATTACCTTTGGAAGGCTCGCGAGAAGGTCCCTAAAGATCCGAATGAATGTAGTCCAGTGTTCCCTTGGTCGAATGAATGGCCGTGGAAAAGCTCAATCTCTTATGTTTACCAAATACGCAATGCTCACAAAACTCTAAGTTGCCCGTTCATTGGCCACACAACAAGTCTCTCTTGTTCAAAATGGTCATTCCTCGCTCGCTCATATGCTTCAATCTCATATTTCACAACCTAGTAGCATCCGCATCCGAGATAGTACCCGAACGCGCAATGGCGGCCGAGCTCGTGACCGTGGAACCTTGTAGGAAATAAAGAGTTCCAATTCTCTTCGCCTTCATGATTGTGAGAGCTCCTTTAGAAACTCTAAGGATTCCACCTTCATTTTGGAACTTGCATCCATTTTCCTCAAGAGACCCTAAAGAACTCAAATTCTTTGACAAATCGGGTATATGTCTCACACCCGTCAACCTTCGGACTTTTCCATCATGGAACTTAATTGTTACCGAACCAATTCCAGCAACCTTGCACATATTGTTGTTCCCTATGAAAACCTTATCACCCATAGGCTCATAAGTTTCAAACTAATCTCTATTCGGAGTCATGTGTTGCGAAGCACCCGTATCCATCACCCAACAATTCATATCATCTACATTGGTATCTACCACACAAAGAGTATCAACCATGTCACATTCGACCACATTGGCCTCCTCCGAAGAAGAACCTTTACTAGTTGTCTTTTGTTTAATTTTTAAGCTTGAAACAATCGGTCTTAATGTGTCCCTTCTTCTTATAATAGTTACACGTCAAATTCTTGTGCCTAGACTTCGAACGGGTCCTTGTATCTTTCGAGTATGGTCCCATGACCTACCTCGATCAACAACCAAACCAACACCTTGACTCCCTTTCTCATTATTGGTCATTTCACTATCAATGTGCAACTTGGCTTGCAAATTGCCCTTAACATCCTCAAGGAAAATCTTGTCTCTACTATAAATCAACATGTCTCTAAAGGCCTTATATGATGCAGGTAATGAGCACAATAACAAAAGAGCTTGGTCCTCATCCTCAACCTTAACATCAATTTTATCTAAGTCATTCAAAATAGATGCAAACTCCGAAATATAATCGGAAATTGGTGTACATTCAACCATGCAAAGGGTGTAGAGGCACAATTTCAACCGTAGTCGATTGGTAAGAGACTTCTTTATTTAAATATTCTCTAATTTCTCTCACAAATCCTTAGCGGTCTTCTCCGATAGGACCTCTTGCAATGCTGAATTACTCAAACACAATTGGATAATAGAGTGTTTTATCATCCATATCTCTCCATTTCTTATCCGTCACCGCATCAATCAATTTTTCTCGACCAAAAATGGCATCCTTAACGCCTTGGCTCAACAAAATTACCGCCATACACACTTGCCATAATGCAAAACTCATCTTCCCATCATACTTCTCTATATCATACTTTGCCGACATATCCATTCAATTTCTCAAACACCCAATTAATAAATTTCCCAAATTATCAAAATTAATCCGATCACCGAAACCCAAATCCAATTTGAAAATTTCCAATTTAACAAAAAAATGGAATTAAGTACAAATCAAACCGGATAAACTTTAATTAGTTTCGGAATTATAAAAAAAAACGGCAAACTTTGGCAGTATTCTTGTAACCTTGATTTCTTGCAAAACAATCACTTCAAGCGGCTCACAAAACAATTAAAGGGGCTCTGATGTTGTCGCGTTCCACACAGAAAAGGTCAAACAAGATCGCGGCTCAAATAGGAAAATCGCGATTTCGTTCAAATCGCACTGCCGGCAGCAAGATGGCTCTGATACCAATTTGTTAGGTTTTCTAGAGTTTGAGAAGAGGAAGAGAGCAAGAAATAGAGACAACTGAAATTGATTTATATTAGACGTAATTCTCTCTTACAAAGAGTCATAAGCAACATATTAAAGATACAAAGCCCAACAGGCCCGAATAACAATTTGGGTCAAAACATAATAGATATCAACAATTCTTAAGCTGATAATGATAATCATCAAATTTCAAAGATACATCTTGTTGCCACCATTGATAAATCCCATGAGACTCAGTAAGCAAATGATACTTCTTTCGGTTCACTGCTAATTTAGCTGATGGAAGCAGATGTGGCATCTCTGATCCCTGACCAAAAATATCACCCCAAATTCCCCTCAAAGAGGTACGAGTTGCCACTTGCTCGATGCATTCCATTATCGTACCTTCCGCTTTCTTTCGTTTTTCGAAATACCGTATATATGATGATGAGATCGGGTCGTTCGGGTTCACAAATAGGTATGGACTCCATGGGGCCAACTTTAAAAATTCCTCGTGTGATTTCTTGTGTTGGTCTTGCATAAAAAGTGAAACCCCTGCCTTGAAAATGGTCTTAGAAATGCGCAGACCCATTTTTAAGTTATCGTCAATGCTTGGGAACGAATCGAGAGAGATTGAGGGAAAAGGTGGGTTGAAAAGGAATGTCTTGAGGTAAATATCTTCGGTCTTTGCGAAGTACTTCCCAATAACAGTCGCGATTGAAGCGCCTAGAGAGTGACCAGCGAGCCAAATCTTTTTGGTTTCATGATAGTCCGATATGAGCCTTCGTACATCATGTAGAACTGTCTTGCAACGCGTGCTCTTGTTGATTCCACCAAAGATCACCTCTAAGTCCAGAATAAATCTGGAATAGAATGTAGAGTTGTGCCTCTCAAGGCGACAACGAATCTTGGTGCAGAGGGGTGTCGAGAAAAAGGTGGCTTGAACTCATAAATGCAACCAAAGACTGAGTTATCAAAGTTATCTCTGAGCACCTTTATGCAATCAAAATGGAAATGTTGCCACCAAGCCGGCGCGAGCAATTCGGATCCGACGTGTCCTTTCACACTATCTTTCTGTATGATGTATGTTGCGTTCACCAGAGATGCGACAACTACTCTCTGATCATGTGGAGTGCTCCTGTTTAGTTTATCAGTGAGTTAAGATTGTCTATTAGAGAATTAAATTAAGTGAAACATGTAACTATTAATTATGCATAAAAATGAACATATTTCTTTCATGTTTGAAAGGTTAAATTGGTTGAATCATGAACATTTGCCCAAAGCAAGTGAAGCTTAAATTTCAAAATCCCTCCAAATAATTTATGTATGAAAGGAGTGTATATATATATGTGTGCTCCTGAAATAATGAAAGATGTCGGTACGTATTTGTAAATAATAAATGGATGAAATAACAACTGACCAATTAACAGACGTAAGATACGTAGGCCCAGACACCTTGAATAAATATTTCCGTTGTGATGTCATTTTGTAACGAACGAGATCGATCTTCTTCTTTCTACGTACTTCTCTGAGTGGTTTCTCCCAAATCTAGAAATTAATATTGAAGGCCAAGAAATTAAGTTTATATCGAGAACATAAACTCAATTAATAATGATGTACCAATTAATTAATATATCTGATGGATATAAACGTACATAGGTGATAGGTCGTTCAAGGACCAAACATGCATGCATGCAAGTTTCTCAAAAGAAATAAATAAATATAAATGAATTAGTTCAAAACGGTACGTACGTACGTACGACAGTCTCCCAGATGGAATTGATTTAATTAGGTCGCTAGCTGCATGCCAACAGATTGATATTAATTAACCAGTGAAGTTCTGATAAGTACTTACACTAAAGATGCATGTACTGAACTAGATACAGAGAGAAGATGAATTGAATAAAGACCGATCGAGGATATATATGAGTTCAATCGTATTTTTCATTGCTTGATTGATTCATTTGTACAATTAAGTAGACCACCTAGCTATCTATATATATATATGCTTAATCAATTAACAGCATTAATTTGACTTGGTCAATTGTTGACCTTTCTTCATTGACTTGCCCCACCCCCACAACTCGTCAACTCCCACTACTGATTGGTCGCCAGAATCTTTTGCCGAAAGCAAGTTTGCTGTGGCCGGCCGCAATAATTTTCCAGCGGGGGCCGCATGAAATTCCTATTTTATCTATCTAATTAAACCGTTATTTATATTTTTCTTATTATTAACAAACACAACTCTATAAAAAAATGTCAATATATCTTTTTTATATTATCTAAGTATTAAAAAAAATTCTCTCTTTTATGTGTTGTTGCATATATAGGTTAATTGAATGGATCGATCAACGTGGGATCGAGCTTATTTTAAATATATAAGAGTAAATGGCGACCAAGAAACCAGGCAGAAGCATAGCAACATGACAAAATGTATAGTTTTTCATTTCATTTTGTCCTGATTGTATAGTTATATTTATAAAAGCCATGAACTTTCGGCAACTGCGCGCGCAGTTGCCTCGTTCACGTTTAGACTTCAGAATGACATATTTTTATTAATTGCATGTTAATCAACAATATGTGTGTGTGGATTTATATATAATGGACTATAAATTGTTGGTTTTGGTTCCCAAACAACCAATTCAAACCATTCAATTTAATATCCATATTAAAATATGCTTGGAGACCAAATTTTACATTGTTTGCTACTTTTTCAGAATTTTTTAAAATTGTTGTTTTTCTATAGTCCAGAGATTTATGAAAAATAGCGATTTTCAAAAATTCTAAACAAATAGTAAAAAAAATTTAAAAATATAAATTTGGTCTCCAAGCACATTTTAATATGGAGAACATGTTGAGCCTTTTAGATCGACTGTTTGAACTTCGAATCTAACAGTTTACAGTCTAATGTACAAGATGACTTATATATTGCAATGCACCATAACCCAATTCTATAATGTATGTGTGTGTACACACACATATGTGTCTATACACACACACATACATATATATATATATATATATATATATATATATATATATATATATAATGTTGTTAGTTTAAGTTAGGGACGTGATAACAGCTCCAATATCAATTTTCTGTCAAATTCCTCAACTAACTATTTTTTAATTGGGGTCATCTTCTAGAATATCTCTATGCAACTTTCTTGAAGATCATATATTTAACATGCAGTTGCATCCAAATCTTTATATTAGCATATCAAGTCTTAAAATTAAACATATCAATTATTTATACTGACTACATAATCTATCAGATTTTACATTTTTCAACTGAAAATTTCTCAACAGCTCAAGTCATTATACTTTGACAATCCAAGTTTGTATATTTTGGATACTTACTACATCAAATTTTAATATTAAACATATAAGGTTTTTACACTGAATACATCAAGTCTTTATACTTTCAAGTCTATATACTTTTGCTAGCAGCCACCACTCTTTCTTCTCTTCTCTTTTCTCCTCTAGTCTGTTTCTTTCACCCTTATAGATATCACCTCCGATATAGCTCCACCCCTCTCTTACGGCTCTACTTCCTTGAGTGGAGAGAAAAATGAGAGAGAGGAGGGACTGAAACCGAGCGGAGCCGATCAGAGCCAAGATTGCAGTATCGTCGGAGCTCGGAGTATTGAGTCTCTACATCATCTCGATCAGAGCACGGGTGAGTAGATCCGGACGTCGGAGCGTGGCGTTCGTTGAAAGAGCAGATTCGGTCGTAGAGAGCTATAGAGTTTAAGATAATAGAGTAATTATGAATGTATATAAGTGAGATTAAAATATTAGACTTATTTAGAGTAATTTGGAGAATTTTGTGAGAATAAAAATTTAGATTTTGTATTGGAGAGTCATTTGACTCGTTAATTGTAAGTTTGTTTTTCTTATTAATGAAATTATTAGTTGGCATTTGAAGCCACTAACTTTCAAAAAAAAAAAGTCTATATACTTTTATTTTCAAGGTCGCTATGTTTTCAAGACTTAATACTTTAGCTCTCAAGTCTTAATAGCAAAAGGTATTTAAGGCATAATAACAGGTCGCTATGTTTTTAAGTTTTAATACTCAAGTTTTCAAGAGTACCCATACTCCTGCTGCCCAGATCCTGTTCCTTCGCTCTCGGGCCCTCTTGACCAAACCTGGAGCTGCTAATTCCCAATCCGAATGTGTGTTCAATACATTTTGTTTAGGAATGTTATAATGTGCTAACAGCCCCCTCCAAAAAGCTTGAGCGAATAAACATTCCCACATGATATAATCCTGGCTTTTTACGACAACAAAAAACAAAAATGTAGTTGCAAAACCATGGAATAAATATTCTCTTTCAACATGTCTTTATATTTTTATATTGTAAGTAACAAGTGTTATTAGTAAAAGTGCAAGTCGTAATATATGCAACAAGTTTACAAACAGTATTCAATATGCTTCCATGAGATATTCAGTGCAGTGATGTATCCTTAATTTAGTAACATATTTTCTTATCTTATTATAATTGGTACATGAAACAAACAAACAGATTGTGAAAATCATGACATACCAATTCTTTTTAAACAAGCCTTTAAATTGCAAAAATAAGTCTTGATAGTAAAAACAGTAAGTCACATTAATATATATATATATATATATATATATATAAGGAGGGATCAAGTTACAACAATTTTGAGTTACAACAAAGTTACCACAATGGTTTTTTTCATTTTCAAAATCCAAATCATCGATCCAAACCGTTCAACATGATTATCTAAATAAAATATACTTCAAGATCAAATTTTACATTTTTGTGAATTTGTTTACTATTTATTAAGATGGATACAAAATTCAATGGTCTAAATTTGACTAGTTTTTGTAAAATACTTAATAAATAGTAAAAAAATTCAAAAAAATGCAAAATTTGATCTTGAAGCACATTTTATTTAGATAATCATGTTGAACAGTTTGAATCGACGATTTGGACTTTGAAAATAAATAAAAACCGTTGTTGTAACTCAAAATTGTTGTAACTTGATCTCTCCTCTATACACACACACACACACACACACACATGTAATTTTTTCAATCAATGTACTGCTAGCTTCAATTACTAAAAACAAGTCTTACTGTTCATGTTTCCTCAAGATAAATACAACGATACACCAAGTACAAAAGAACATTTAAAATAACATCGTTTTATCTTTGATCTTCATAATTTACATTATTGATTGGAGAAAAACCTCAAATTTCAATTTCTCTGCTGCTCCAAAATATTACACAAATTAATCAGAAGGCTCATAAAAAAGAACTCTGAAAGATCACACCTTTTCCTCTTTAATTAACTCAATCAAACAGCTAGTAGTGTAGCTGTTGATTTGAGCCTAATTCGCCTTGGTTCTACGTGAACAGTGTTTTTTAGTTGAAACCTAAAAATTTTGGAAATTTAAATTATATTGTTATTTATAATATCTTTAAATTTCAGGGTTAAATTCAAAAATGTGCAATCTTTGAAATGTTGAATTCGGTTATTTTTCATAGTGCTTATCCATTAATATACTTTCATTAATTAAAGGCATCTTTTAGTTTCCGTTTCATTGTCTAAAGCGTTTCTTTTCTAAGTAGATCATATTTTAGTGCACACTCTCTTCTCTTATTCGAGGCACTTAGTTGGTTCCCCCATTAATCCCTCCCTTTCTTCTATCTCTTTTGAATTAAAGAAGACTTGAGAAAACCTTTCTTTATTCATTCCCTTCAATCCACAGAATATGAATATTTTATAATGTGGCCGGTGCTGTCCCGGTTAAGCATGAAAATAACATGGGCATTTTGCAAAGATGCCCCTATGTTTTTCAACATATACAAAAGGTCTGTTGTTGTTGTTTTTGTTGCAGAAATTCAACAAAAGAAAAAACTTCACCAGTTAGTGATGACAATCTAAATTCCAAACAGGCTGAACTAAGGAAAGGCAATTATATATTAACATATTCAATTCAAGCAACAATTGATGCAGCAACCAAAATTTCTAATTTTATAAGGTAACATCTATATATGTTGATCAAACCTTTTTTTTTTTATTATGCAAACTTTGTCATTGCACTATTCTTAGCCACTTACTACTGAATAAGAGGTAGCTAGACAGAACTAAAAGTTGAAACTCTTATTTATTTTTTTCAAATGAATGGGACAAATTATTTTACAAATGAATGGACCGAACTTTATTATAAAGCACAAAGAAGGATGACTATTGTATGCTTCAAAGTAAAGTTTAATACTTTAATGCTTTATATTAAAAAATTATCTTGTTTTAATTTTGCACAAAAAAAAAAAAACCGAGTTTCCGATCTTTTCTACCTATTCTCCTGATTCTGCTTCCAATTAAAATTAATAATAATATTTTAATAAAATAATAAATTAAATGAAAAATAATAACAATTTAATAATATATTTTTTATTCTTCTGACTACGTCCAACTGTACATAATTATTTTTGGAGAGAGTTACTTCTCCTCACTACTACAAAAAACACATTTACTATCGCCCCTTTACCATTGGGTGTCCTTCCACATGGATGGTGTATGTAATCAGTGGAAGCTTTGTAATTACTTCAAACTTTTTACCGACTGTTCGGTCTAACCAATTGATGGCTTTGATGGCCCCCCTCCTTGGCCATCCTTTTTTAAGGGATTGAATTCTCTGCCCCCCAGGGGGCAGGATTTTTCTGCCTCTGAGTCACTGAAACGTGGGCCACACCAAAACTAAAAACCAATATCTAAATTTATAAACCCGTCTGGACCTACTTGTCAGTCTCACTGGGGGCAGGTGATCTCTGTCCCTTTTTTAATACCCTACCATTGGTTTTGAGTGTCTGTGTGATATTGAATGGGTTATAGCACCAATGGCGTAGAGGTGGTGATCTTTACCATCTGTGGTGTCAATTGGGCCGTCAATTTTGAATTGATCAATACCAACTGTATTCCTTTCTGAACCAATGGCGATGTTCTCAGGAGCAACACTATAAATACTTGGAATCTATATTTTGGTATAAACCACACTCTCATGTATTCAATTAATTAATTTTGATGTATTGTGTAATTAAAGTTTGGAGTTACATTGTGCAAGTAAAATGAGATAATTATTTAATAACATACATATTACCAACCCAATAATATCTAATTAACTGGCTCTTGAAATTTTTGTGTTATAATTTTTTAACAGAAAAGTTCATAACCAAAAGTAACATATCAATAGCTAGCTTAATTAATTACTAGAGAATACTGAGCTCGTGAGTCGTGACTACTCATTGTTACCATAAGTTCATAACCAAGAGTAACAAAACTAGGCATGGAATTAGAATTAGATATTACACTAGGCATGGGATTTGAATTATCACACTTTGCCGAATGGATAATTGGAATAAAATGGAAAAAAAAAAAAAAAAAAATCTTTATTCTATATTCCCTACTCCACACTTGCCAAACACATGTGATAGGTTGGAATTATTACACTTTGCCGAATGGAATTGGAATAAAATGGAAAAACTCTCTTTTCTATATTCCCTACTCCACACATGCTAAACACATGAGATAGAAAAATAGTGCCAACTTAATTGCTTCCCATCTGGTCAGGGTCTCAAGCGAGTATATTTTGAGTAACCGATCGAGCTTGTGCATGCTAGGATCAATCATCTTAATTCCATCAAACCAACCTATACAAAGATTTTTAAAGTTGAAACAAATTTAAATTATGCAAAAGAGTACAGTTAAAATGGAAAATCTGCCAGCCGATCGACAAGTATTCAACACTTCAAAAACACCAACATTTTATAATGTGGCCAGTGTTGTCCCAATTAAGCATGAAAATAACATGAGCATTTTGCAAAGATGCCCCTATGTTTTTCAGCATATACAAAAAGTATGTTGTTGTTGTTGTTGCTGCAAAAATTCAACAAAATGAAAATTTTCACGATGACAATCTAAATTCCAAGCAGGCTGAACTAAGGAAAGATAATTATTAACATATTCAATTGAAGTAACAATTGATGCAGCAACCAAAATTTCTAATGTTACAAGGTACCATCTATATATATGTTGATCAAACCTTTTCTTTATTATTATGCAAACTTCGTCATTGCACTATTCTTAGCCACTTAGTGCTGAATAAGAGGTACGCAGACCTAAAAGTTAAATCTCTTATAAACCATTAAATTATTTTGAGGTTCAAATGTTCAAAATTTGTCCGAATTTCAAAAGAAGGATGACTATTGTATGCTTAAAAGTAAAATTTAATACGTTAATGCTTTATATTAATTTTGCACAAAAAAATTGAGTTTCTCGACCTATTCTCCTGATTCCGCTTATAATTAAAATTAGTAATATTATTTTAATAAAATAATAATTTAAATGAAAAATAATAATAATTTAATAATATATATTTTTATCTACCCTGACTACGCCCAACTATACATAATTATTTTTGGAGAGAGTAACTTCTCCTCACCACTACAAAAAAACACATTTACTATAGCCCATTTACTATTGGGTGTCCTTCCGCACGGATGGTGTATGTAATTAGTGGTAGCGTTGTAATTACTTTGAACTTTTTACCGACTGCTCGGTCTAACCAACCGATGGTGTTGATGGTCCCCCTCCTTTGCCATCCTTTTTTAATATCCTACGTTAGTTTTGAGTGTCCCTGTGATATCGAATGGGTTATAGCATTGATGGCGTAGAAGTGGTGATCTATATCATTCGTTGTGTCAATTGGGCCGTCAATTTTGAATTGATCAATACCAACTGTGTACCTTTTGGAACTAGTGGCAATGTTCTCAGAGGCAACGCTGTAAATACTTGAAACCTAGATTTTGGTATATACACCACACTCTCATGTATTCAATTAATTAATTGTGATGTATTATGTAATTAAGTTTGGAGTTATATTGTCACACCCCCAAACCAGAATTTCTGAATTTATATGTGATCAATCTCGTCTCGTGTTTATTAATCATTAAACACGCAAGGCTGAGAGTAATCAACAGTAAGCAGCGGAAGCGAATATAAATATATAAATCAAAAGTCAAACATCAGTCACATAGCAGTAAATACACATACATATAATATCACAGTCTGTATCACATCCAAAACATAATCTAAACAAAAGATAATACATGATCTAATGATCCCGTATACAAAAGGGAGAAATGCAGATTCACAGATCAAATCAGATGATGATCCTAATCGTCAAGCGGAGTGGCCTTCGGGAACAGCTCCTGACAACTCTTGTTGCGGATCGCCAGACTCTGTACCTAAAACCAACGAAACAACTTGTGGGTGAGCGACGAATCACCCAGTATGTGACCCAGAACTATTTCCTCAGGGGTCCTCTATGGTCAAAGCACTTTTATTTATAAATTTAAGTACAATTATGCTTGTAAGTAAATATGCACTTGTGTGAACCTATCTATCTAATAAAAATGAAAACACTTTTAATCATGATGTGAATATCCTAATATGCCAACATGAGAAAGTTTTTCCAAACAAAAATCCAAGAAGAATATATTATTGATAGCCAAATCGGGAAAATCAATATCGGAATACTGACTGTAGAATTTATAAAATAATAGTACGAATAATAGTCACCCCGTGCTGTGCTAATCGGATCAAAGATCCTCAATATATGTCTAAGAACTGCGATAAGAGAGTCCAATGATACACGTTGCCCATTGACACCGAGCATTGCCTCATAAGATTAGCACGCTAGCCGATTGACATATCTAAATTTGGTGTTTGCTCCTTTCTCTAAAATGATCCATAACCAAACATATAAAATAGGAGAAATCATACAATGTAAGTCGTAAAAATTGTCAATCTCATCCCTCATGAGCAGGTGAAAACTCTACCGTCTGGCCAGATCAAGAGAAACAGGGGCTCGAGATTGGCCCCATGCATCAAGGCTCGAGAGCAGCCTTATGCACCACACACAATTCCGCAAGGCTCGAGAGCGGCCTTCGGAAATTTCGTTCTAGGCAATGTAGCTCCTAATGTAGGGGAGATCACTCCAGAATCATTTACGCGCCATGGAACTCGAGAGAGGATCCCCGCACGTGAAATGGTAAAATGAATGAAAGAATATATAGCTCCAAATATATATATATATATATATATATATATATATATATATATATATAAAATTGAGCTATGGTACTCTATAGAGTAAAAGGCCTTGGTACTCTACGGTACTATATTTTTATTTTAAAATCCAAACACCTGATCCGAACTGTTGAACATGTTCTTCATATTGAAATGTGCTTGGAGACCAAATTTTACTTTTTTTGAAATTGTTTTGCTATTTATTAAGCCACTTTGAAAATCGCAGATCCGATGGTCCAGAAAATTTTACTGTTTTTACTGTTCACAGCAGATCTGATATTTTCAAAGTGGCTTAATAAATAGCAAAAAAATTCAAAAAAATGTAAAATTTGGTCTCCAAGCACATTTCAATATGAGGAACATATTCAACGGTTCGGATCGGGTGTTTGGATTTTTAAAACGGAGATATAGCGTAGAGTACCGAGGCCTTTTACTCTATAGAGTACCATAGTCCATCTCTCTCTCTATATATATATATATAATATAACCCTAGAAGACCATCCGAGAGATCAAGTGATTCCTCGGCTCAATGGCTATCGGGTCGTCCCATGTCCCATACCATAGGACAAAACGAAGTCATTCAGTCTCTGCTCAGCCCTCACCAATGAATGCGTGCAAGTATATAATAATATATTTCCTTCTATGAGAAGAAGACAATCTAATAGCCTAATTCTAAGATATATGTTCAGGCTCCAGTCTACTTTTATGTGACACTGTCGCTACCGCATACAGTATAGACTTACCTGCAAGCGACCCCGCATGCGACACTGTCACTACCCCCAAGGTGCCATAGTGTTCTATTGTGTATTTATAAGGTTTTTCGATCTTTCGATTGACTTTTAGGCTACCAAGACTAAAGTATTTTAAGTACGAAACTCTATTCTTTCCTTATACTACCCATCGTTGAAATATCCCAAATCCCTAGATAATTTCTAATGTTGTTCCGGCTTAGTAATCCTAATCTAAGATGTTTTATATCATATCCCACCAAGAGAGCTCTGTGAGTACTAACTCTAGTCTTTGAACCGCTGTCAAGCCTCATTAGTCAGAGTTCAACCACTTACACACTGTCCTTCTCATACAAGAATCTAACAGATTTCCCCATTGGTATGTAGAAGATCATTGTGTATGCTCGAATAGAATAAAAAGATTAAAACGCAATAGAAATTCAACACAACAGAACATAAACAAAATATCAAAATATTATTAAACGACTCTTAGTTCGACCCTCACCCTAGAGATGAGAGGTTTAGCTTCTTTGGCCATGACAAAATAAAAGAAGAAAAAAATAATATAGATTACAACCCTCTTGGAGAAGAAGAACCTTGCCTCCTTAGATGACGCCTCCTTGTCTTGAAGTCTAACCTATCCTAGCTTTCATAATCAGTGAGGATTCGTAGCTATAGTCAAGTAAACATGCACACTCAATCCAATACAAAAGGGGAGTATTTATAGGGTTTCTTAAAATAGTGGGAGTAGTGGAGATTATGGGAGTCATGGACCCACCCATGATTTGGCTAAAAATAGACACGCCAAAGATAGCGTTTCTTGGACTCCACTTCATCTAATATCGGCAGGTCAAGCCTGGAGGTTGGATCTTCTAGAAGACTTCATTCAATCTACGGTTGAGATCTGTCAATCTAACAATGTAGAAAAACAGGTCCACGGATTGAGTCCATGGATCGTGAGACCACTGGACCATGCGGCATAGGTATTGATAAAGTTAATGTCCTAGAGCAAATGTTGCTTGTTTGTTCATACATTGGTTGATATGATCAACTTGTTCCTTGAGTTTGACATTACTTATAGTACCTAGAATACGATTGTAGATAGTGAGACACTATATCGTGACAAAGTAATAAACTCCAAAAGTTGTTAGTGATAATCTAGAAGTCAATCATAGGATAATTGTATTCTATATATTTTGTTCATGAATTAGATGATTAATAAAGATATCATTTTGTTCCTTGAGATTTATTATATTTATGAATCATTTCGAGGTAAGAACTTGAAATTACATAACTCCATAATATAGATGATAAATTCTCTTAATAGTCTCTGATCGTGGTAATTAGCAGGAACACTAATTGACTGTAAAAATATTAGTATGTGGATTAAATGATGGTTAAATTTTACAAATCATAGATAATGAGTTGTCATTTTAATCGCATAGATACATGTTACAAAACATGGTATTTGACAGATCCTAAATGAAACGTTAAATGGATTGTGTTCGTATCATTAATGTTTTCTTTCAGTGTTAAGTTCTAAAGTATGAGGTATTCATCTTTCCTACATGAGAAGTGTATATTCGTGAGTGTTGTTTAACGCTATCCGGAAAAAGGTAGCTATACATATGACATTTCAGTATACATGACTTGTGCGGAGGGGAGATGTTCACCAAGACTACTATTATCCCTCATATTATAATACAAGTGATGGTATCGCTAGGCCTCTTGATGAAGTAGGGTTATCAGTTAGCGGTATGATTACAGAGTTAATCATACTTGATAATATGCTTAAGATCGAGAAAAAAATTAAGTTTGCAAAGATGAGACACACCTATCTTAAAACTGATCTGATACTATGAGACGAAAGAATTAACATGAGTAAATTGTTTACTTAATTGTGATATTGTACTATACAAGATCATCTATGTAATTGGATGATCATAATGCATTATGCCAGTATGCGCAAAGAGTATGGCAGGTGATTGCAGGGAGGATGGGGATAGCGTTATAAAACTAGAACAGACAATGGAGGAAACCTGGTTTAAATCAGTGCATGAAATATTAGACTCGGGCTGGAGAAGATATGCTCCTATTCTGATAGGATGTGGTTGTTGGTTGATTTGGGAACAATGCAATGAGACAATCTTTTGAGACAAAACACTGCCTCCTTATATATTAGCTAATCGGATCATGCAAGAAGCGGTGTTGCGGAGATTGCGCTGTTAGAAGACGTGGCCTTGTATTGCTTTTTCTTTTTTGGTTTTTCTTAGATGTGTTTCTAAGATGAGAGGAGTTGAATTATGTATGTAATTTATTTATGTACAGCTTGACAACCTCTACTAAGTTTTCAAAAAATTGTATATATATTTAGAGAGAGACAGAGAGGAGACCCACTTGGATTTCGAACTTGAAATCTTCACTATTTTAAACTAGACTTATTAAAGAAGTTCTTTAATATTATGTCATATACTCAAAATAACAAACGTTTGACTTATCAAACTTCCTCTTTGATTAGCCTCAAATTCAGTCCATGGTTGAATCCAATTCAAACAGTTTTATTCATATTTCTCAATTAACCAACTTTATTATAAAATATTAAGTTTATAATTCAATAATCTCTGCCTTGGTTTGATTAATACTTTTTCTTTAACCTTTACACAAAACCAATGTTTGCAATAAAAACCGTGTTATCTTTTTTGGAAATTGACTCTCCCTATGAAATAAGCAAAAAGAATAGCAAAAGATATAGGATACAGTGCAAGAATTACAGCAACCAGCGGTAAACGGTCATGGTGGAACCCAAAATAATCTTCTACAAACTGCGAAACGGATTTCTCCTCTCCAAAGATTATGATTAGTTTTGGGACATCTCCATACTGCGAGGTGAAGAGCGCATTCAAAGTCCAACCCAAAGGGCATATGTAGTACATCCAAACCCACCATCCAGGAATTTGCTGCAGGTAATTAATTTCAAACATTTATGTAATTGCAAGAAACTCATTATATAATTGTTGTCAGCAAGATATAATAAAAATGAGGGTTGGTTGCATACGGGGCGAGGAACAATGAAGCCAGAGAAAAGGTTGAACATTTGGTAGCAAAAAGGCTGCAGAGTGGTGGCAAGCTCAACAGTCGGAGTTATGGCTGTGAGCATCATGCCTAGGTAAGTCATGTACAGAAACGTGCAGAACATGGTGTAGAAGAACCACATGAATTTTCCAGTATTCCATTCGAAACCGATGGCTGGGTAAGCTATGATCATGAACAGCACTACCTGGAACAACACATATGGTATCTCCACTGCAACCTGCAATTAATTAATGCCAACAAATATATGAATTTTGCTAATTAAGTTAAAAAAAACACACACACAAAGGAAGTTGCTAGTGTTTGCCAATGAAGTTAAATGAACAACAGGTACCTAACCTGAGCAAAGGAGTAAGCCCAAGGAGAGTACATTCCTGCAAAGTTCTCTCTGTAGACAACAGTGCGCTCGGGAGAAATGAACGGTACTGTTGATGAACAGTTTCTTATTCCGGTGAACAATGTTGCAGAGAACATGCAGCCCAATATATTGAACAAATCTTGTTGGTTATTTCTGAAAAAAAAAAAGTGATAACAAAAGAATATTTCGTAAACATTAAGGAGAAATTATACTCATCCCCTGTACATTTGCTCTGATAGATGAAACATACATACATTTTGCCTCCACGCTTCCAAAACAAAAGACCAAGAATGACAGATATTATGAAGATGAACATTATGCGTTAAGTTGTACTGAGGGCTTCTCCAATAGGACAAGGATTGCTTCCAAAGGCAAGCCTTAAACTGCACCCATAAATTTTGCGGGTAACGTGTTTTGAATCTCAGATCGCTCGACCCTGGTGAAGGCATGCTTAGTTGTTTCACCAGAATCTCATTCTCCCTTCAATATGATCAATGCAATTCAAAATTAGAAAAAGAAAATGATGACAGGTTGCACTAATTGTTTTGCTCGAGAGTTACATGCAGACATGCTTTAAATGGTTTGAAAGAAATGCTGATATCTGTACCAACCAATCAAAAATATAAAAGTGGATACAATTATAATTTTACCAACACTTGGTCCTAACAGGTCAAAAGAACTCACTTGTATAGATTTGATTCCTTGTAAATATGTGCAAAATTTATTCCCAGATGCGCCTCAACTGATGGGGAGCTAACTTCTAGCATCCATGTTGCCGGATTATAGTTATCCCTGATTTTTGGTACTCCAGAAATACCCTGAAAACAATATTTTTGTAAGATCAAGCACTTAATTATTAGGTCCTACTTTTCAACTTTTACTGGGAATCAGAAAACTTGCCTCAAAATATTCAACAACTTTACATGATTGTCGACCCAGAGACCCGGAAAATATCAATTCTCCACCCCTTTTCAACAAAATTAGCTGCAGGTTAAGAAAATAGAAAGAGTGAATAGTTGACAGTCTGTTAGAATCAAGACGGCGATTTGATTTTTAATAAAATGAAACTATATTATCTCTCAATAGAAAAAGTAGTACCTCATCAAAGGCTTCAAATATGTCAATGCTTGGCTGGTGGATGGTACAAACAACAGTTCGACCGGATTGAGCAACATTTTTAACAGCACTCATGACGATTGCAGCAGCACGGGCATCCAGACCAGAGGTGGGCTCATCCATTAATATTACTGATGGATTAGACACCAACTCCACTGCTATAGTTAGCCTTTTCCTTTGTTCAGTTGACAGTCGACAGACCAGCACATCTCTTATGGGATCAAGCTCTATTGTTTCAATTACTTCTTTTACAAAGTCCTAGGTAAACCAAACAGTAATCACTTAAATTCCTTAATTTTTTTCGATTACATTCAGCAAGTATATCTGATTATATAGATTCCATAAAATAAGTAAGTGCAGAATGAGAACTCACATGTCTAGTTTTAGCACTGATTTTTGCCGGTAGACGCAACCAAGCTGAATAAGCAACCGATTCCTCCACTGTGATTTGTGGAGAATGGATGTCTGTCAGTTCGCAATAGCCTGATATTCTTGCAAAGGTTTCCTGCACCTTAGGATATCCACCAATTCGTATCTCTCCTTCAATATATCCTCCTGTTTTTCTCCCTGAAAGCACATCCAATAAGGTTGTTTTTCCTGCTCCAGTAACCCCCATTAATGCCGAAAGAACACCCGGTCGAAACGCCCCTGTTACGTTATGTAAAAGTTGGAGACGTTTCTCTGCATAGCCTTGTTCTCTCATTTTCTACATCATAATTTGAATGACCCATAAATTTCTTTTTTTTTTTTGGTGTGTCATCTTTGTAAATCATTTTGACCCTTGGCAACAATTTATAATATATACATATATGTATATAAAAATAACTAATACATGAATTGTTTCGTAGCAAACTTACTGGAGGAAATTCTATGTAGTAACTCAAATCCTGAAATGATACAGTGAGGGGTATAAAAGGCAACACCATCTTCCCTGCAAAGAACAATATTGCGGTTAGTTGTAATTTTCTTTGTCAAATTTGTCATTGCCAATTTACAAAACGCATGAAGTCAGTGAAAACAATCTTGTTATTCCTAGTGGTACTACATAAAAATAATCACATACTGGTCTCCTTGTGTTCTTGGCGGTTTGTTGTTAATGAATCAACCACCTTATGGCCTTGAATTTGATGAAGCTTTTCACTAGATATAATCGCTCTCGAAGCTCCATAAGCTGTGATGGATGACTGATTGGTAAATAATTTAATTGAACACGAATTTCAATTGACCTTTCATGAACCTTAATTAATTTAAATATTGAACAAGCCTAAGTGCTAATTCTTGGGTTATTAGTTATTACAGTCCACTTGGGAAAATATTAATTATGAACAACTATTTAGTTGTAGCTTGATAAATCAAGGGTGGTTAATTATTTCTCTTGAACTAATTAAGTATGAATTTCCTGTGAAGTCAAAGAGTCTTACGTCTTTTGAAGGTCAAAGCAAGAGTGAACACAAAGTTGAACAGAAGGATGAAACCAATTAGAGCTCCAACTCCTATCCAGTAGTAATATCCAGCATAGTTCAACCCTCGACTTATCAGTGTTTGTGTCCCAATTGTTACATTTGATGATTGTACCTAGTTTGATGAGCAATAGTGTAAAAAAAAAAAAGGACTAGAAAAAGAATTGAAGGGCCGGCTATGCAAGTAGATTTCTCTCTTCTTCTTTTTTTCTTTTTTTTGCTTATATATACTTTAGCTTGTTATGAACTTAAGATAATACGTACCTTCTCCTTTTGCCATCTCGGGGCAAGAAATTCATTTACAGCTAGACCAATCTCAGGGTATGTCAAAGGTGAAACCCAAAATCCCCATTTGAGCCACTGAGGCATGGAAGCTGCAAAAGGATTCATATATCAACACAATCAAATCCATCCAAATAAACTATCAGCTTTCAGAACTCAAAAATTTTGTACTTTTGTCCTATTTTTGTCTCTCTTAGTGATTAATAACAAACTGGTAAGAAGGGTTTAAGATCTTCTAGTAAAAGTTAACTGGTATGATAAATGTCAATTGTAAGGCTGAGAGAGTATTATTTCTATGTTATGCGCAGAGAAGAAATGAAACATGAGCAATTGCTTACGGCGTGGGAGAACAAATCCTCCAAAAATTGCACAAAGCGCCAAAAGAAGACTGCCCGCGTGAGTAGAATCCACAGCCGTTTGGAAGTAGGAAGCAACGCATCGGAACATAGAATGAGATAATGCATGTATAAAGAATAGTAGCAGGAGTTGTCGGAAGTACCTGAAGTAATTTATTTTGTACAAAGTAAACTAAAACCATAAACTGAGTTTCTGGCGAACGTATTGTATTTTTTGTCCTTTTACTATAGTCAAACATTTATAGTAAAGCGGGCAATGCATGCTTATTCCATAAAAATAAAAAAAATTTATTTATCCTGGACAAGAAAAGAGGAAATGGCAAAGTGCATTTACCGAGATGCTTCAGGTGCAAATCCAATAAGAAAATATGTAATGGTTGTCCAGACAACTGATTCTAACAAAGAGATTGGTATTCTGACGAGAGAAGCAGGTATTGAATAAGTCCAGGCAGGGTAAAAGAAGAGGTCCCTCTGCTTGTAGAAACTTGGGAGTCGGGTTGCAGTCATCGCCAGCTCAGGTATGCCATTCACCATTTGTAAGAAGAGTGCATAGAAGAGAGAACCCAAATAATAATTGGAATGAAGTGTATCAGCCCCCATGCGCGTCCGAAGAAATATTGTACCGGTGATCAGCGCAATTATGCTCAGCTGAGTAGATTTGAACATGTAGACAAAGGAGTTCCTGCGCATGAGAAGCAGCTCTCTGGCCATGCATGCCTTGAACAACTCCCATTTTGATAGAGAGTATTTGGTAAAGGAAAGAGAATGTATGTGGCACTGTGTCTTGTCATATGGCTTAGCTAGCTCGATAGATAAACCCCCTCCAACCTTGTGCGATCTGAATATTTCAACCAGTTCATCCACCTTGATGTACCTGAAATCCTCTTTTGATCGGCTCCAATACTGCTCTTGATCCTTCTTCGATAGCACCTGATCGATCCATTCCTTTTTTTATTATTCTGAAAAATATATATCATGCTCTGACACAACCAAGTGTGCAGCAATGTGTAAAAATTGATTGCCATTTTTGAAAGAAATTAGGATAGTTGACAGGATTCATGAAAGTTATTTTAGTTTGCAATATATGTATAAATTGGACGATTTGTAAATCAATACCTCTTGTAGGAAATCTGCAGCTCCTTTCCGTTGAGGGCACTTAAATCCACAATCCTCAAAAAAGTTCAAAATTTCGTCTCTGGGTCCGTGATACACGATTTTCCCCTCAGCCATTAATATGATATCATCAAAAAGATTGTAAGTTTCGGGTGCTGGTTGGAGAAGCGAAACAACGACAGTAGACTCTGCTATGTGGGCCAGCTGCTGAAGGCAGGAGACTATTTGGTAAGTTGTGGAGCTGTCTAATCCGGTTGATATTTCATCCATAAATAGAGCTTTTGAAGGCCCAATTATCATCTCTCCTGGTAAAATAATATTTATACTTGTATTTAATAAACATACAATCTGGTGTAGTCAGGACATCAACCAATTAATCAAACACCCAAAACACATTTAAAACAAAGATATAAAAATGAAGAATGAGAAACATTTGATATATTTATTACCTGTAGTTAGTCGTTTCTTCTCGCCACCAGAGATGCCTCTTCTCATGGCATCACCAACAATTGTATCAGCGCATATGTCTAGCCCCATTATCTGATTATAATATATTAAAAATAATGTGGAATGAATTATGTTACAGCTATATATTGTGCTTTTTTCTCTGTTTTTCTTTAGCATGAGCTTACTTATTACCTTCATGATATAGTCTGTCTGTAAACTTCTTTCTAACCCCTCCAAAGATATGGCCTGTATCAAAAGTTCCATATCTCCACGGATTATGAAATTAAATTTTATAAAAGCACTTTTCATGCTTATTATTTTTTTTCTCTTGTTCCTTTTGATTTAATTCGAAAAACAAAAAAGCAAGTGATCTTGTCTTGTTTACCTTCATGTAAGCATCTACATCGGGGTCAGGAGTAATTCCTTGTTCCTTCTCCCTTCGTATTACTTCTTTCATAATATCTGCATATTTTTATTTCCGGAGGAAAAGCAATAGACTCACTCGATCTTAGGGTATAAAAAAAAAATTCAATATATATATAAGAACTTTGAGATCGATGGATTGTGCAATTACCTGCTCGGCTGCCAACTCCTTGAAACCTTGTAGAGAAGTCCAAAATCTCTCTTACCGTCATTTCAGGAATATGGAGGTCATGTTGGCTAATATATGCTGATGTTTTCTCTGGTACAAACTCATCTAGTCTGTATCCATTATAGCTAACTTCCCCGTTTACCTAACCAAATAAATGAAGTCCGTTTAATTTATTGTGAAATTTTTAAGCTACATTAATTTGGTATATATATGTATATGATGAACTGGATATCGAGAAATTAAGCCATTTGGTTTGTGAGTTGATGGCGAAATTAAAGCAGGGCAGTCTATAGTCACTATTTAATTAGCCTTGGTTCAAACTTTAAACCATGCATCGATGAGTGGTGGGGGGTAGGAACCTTGAGAGAGAGAGAGAGAGAAAAAGTTTCAGGTTATTTGTAAATTAATAAAGAATGTTAATAGCTAGCTAGGAACCTTGAGAGATTTGTCAAGCCTTCCAGAGAGAGCTCTCAAGAAAGTCGATTTGCCACATCCCGGAGGTCCAAGCAAGAGAGTCATCCTGTATTTAATAGCTAGTTTGATCAATTACTAACTAATTGTAGTTGTATAGTTTCATTTAGTTTACTCAAATTAAAGTAATATATAATTAATTAAATTCAAGTGCTTCCTAATTGCATGGGAAGTTAATTTGTATTAATTTAATTAACTTGCCTGGCAGGCTTGACAACTCCACTAACATCTTTCAAAATGCGAATTGTTGTTTGTCGACAGTTCAATCCAGGCAGCCAGCTTGTAACACCCTATATATACAAAATTTATACGGAATTAATAGATGTAATATATATGTTATATGCATGTGCACCAAAATTAATTGTACCGATCGATCGATATCCTCATATACATATATATAATTAATTAAGCCCAAATTAAGAGTCTCGATCTGCACCATGCATGCATATATATATATATATATATATATATATATATATATATATATATATATATATATATAAACTGGTATGGTGGTTTGAACTTGAACATTAATTTAGGTACGTACGTACAGAGGCAAGTAAGAGGTAAAGTAAAATTGCCATTAATTATGGCCATCCATCTCCATTCTCTGGGGATATGACTGTTAATCATGAATTATTTTTAGAAGAAATATGCATGCATGCATACATACGTACCGAGATGATGCTAATGAGAGAGTTCCATAATGTGGGTAAAGGCTTCCCTTGTACCACCTCGCACTCGGCTTCCACACTCAGATTCATGTACCTCACCTCTATTGTTGGTTGCTTCACATTTACTCTGTACGTTCATGATTATATATAATTAATTAGTTCCTTACTTGATATTAATTAATTAAAATTAAAGAGCAGAGAGCGTACTTATCAATCCTGCTCCTTTGCTTCTGAAGGAGCCTCAAGTTGTCTTTCTCGATGTGCTTGATCAGGCTGTCGATGAACAGGCGCCTCTCCATGTCCCCAAGCCGTCCCACATCCACCGGCCCCTGCCCCTGCTTCTCCCCCTTTCCCTCTCCAATGCTACTTTCCATTTCAATTCTTTACTACTACTGCCGTATTAACAAATTGCAGGAGATCAGGTCCTCAATCTTCATTCGTCACTTCAATTTATATATATAGGCTAGGCGCCTCGCTTACACTTTTACTTATTATTTTTTATTTATGAGGAGGGATCAAGTTACAATAATTTTGAGTTACAATAATGATTTTTTTAATTTTCAAAGTTTAAATCGTCGATCCAAATCATTCAACATAATTATCTAAATAAAATGTGCTTCCAGATCAAATTTTACATTTTTTTACTATTTATTAAGATCGGTACAAAATTCAATGGTCTGAATTTGACTAATTTTTGTACACATCTTAATAAATAGTAAAAAAAATAAAAAAAAATGTAAAATTTAATCTGGAAGCAAATTTTATTTAGATAATCATGTTGAACGGTTTGGATCGATGATTTGGACTTTGAAAATGAAAAAAATTATTGTTGTAACTCAAAATTGTTGTAACTTGATCCCTCCTTCTTTTATATATATATTTTCACGTGGTTGATGCTTCTAATTATTTATTTACATAAATATATTTGCTTATACGATTATGATATGGCTAACCATGATTACCGGTTCCTTACCGAATGTACACCTCATATTTTTGCCTGTTCAATTCTCACCTTTTTAGCAGGGATAAATTTTGTTACTTTGGTTTTAGAAAAAAAAAAATGATTCAACATATGATTTGAGTAATATTATTTGAAGGGATTTATATAAAATGTAGTCAAACCTAGCTTGATATTGCTCGTAATTTGTCCTTAAAGTTGGATCGGAATGCGTTGCTCGTCAAATTGCTGGCAAGCAGAACTCCGCCTTTCCAAAATAAATTGTTAATCTATGTTAAAATTTATGCATGAAAAAAATTTAATGATTTGAGTTGAAAAGGCATGATTCTGCTTGTCAAATTGGCGAGCAGTGGAGTCGGATCCTACGAAAATACGGTGCATGTCCTCAATTCAAACAAGAAAAAAGATAAATCATTGAGACCGATGCATAATCACGTGGAGTTTTGACCATTGAATTTTTCGATAACAAATTAACAATAATTTATCGACTATCATTAAAATCAGAGTTTTTCGATAAGAATCAGCTAGGCAACAAAGTATCTTGGAAGTTGTTTAAATATGGTCGCTAGTGGAAAAAATACATTTTGTATTGGTTATTTACACATATCTGTGTCAGACCGAGGGGCAACACTGATCTAGGCGACACAGATACCTAAACTAATCTGTATCGGGTAAAGAACTAATACAGAAAGTAAAAATCTGTATCGGTTGTTTAATAGAACCGATACAGATAGTAGTATTTGTATCGGTTGTTTGCAAACAACCGATACAGATTCTTACTTTCTGTATCGGTTGTTTGCGAACAACCGATACAAATACTACTATCTGTATCGGTTATTTTTAAATAACCAACACTATATCTTTTTTTTTTTTGCTTGCTGAATGTAGGTATCACTGATTTTGGATAACATAAAAATTTGTTTCTTATTTTCAAATTATGATATGGAAAAATTTTCAGGAGAACACAACAGTACAGATTCCAATTTTTCTCACTAGAAGAAAGATCACCAATTTAAATAGAATAATTAAAATATCAAAACAAAAAGAGAAAAAATTGCACAAAAAATTAAACAAAATAATTAGTACCTACGTAAAAATTAAACAAATACAAGTTGTGTAACCATTTGATTGAAAGTCTCAAACAAAATAATAAAAATACAAAATATGCAAGTTGTGATCAAAATCCAGTACCAACGGAGGAGAGGAGGAAGATCACAGAGGCGGGTCGATTGCGAGTTGCGATGGAGAAGAGATAGCAGAGGAGGCGATCTGGATCGGGACAAGGATAGAGACGGAGAAGCCATGAATGCGGGTTGGGGTTCATCCGACGCCTCTGGCTCCGCTTAGAGAGAGTCGAAGCCTGCTAGAGGCGGAGCAGGCCGTAGCCTCTCGGAGAGAGGCGAAGTGAGCCCCAGAGAGACGCACGGGAGAGAGTCGGAGCTGAGAGAGAAATTAGGCAGTAGGAAATGAAAATGAGGAGCCTGAGAGAGAGAGTCGGAGATCCTAAGCGGAGGAATTTGAGAAGCGGCGCCGAAATGAAAGTGAGGAGCGGGAATAAAAAACGAAGAAATAACCTAGTTGCGCAATTAGTATCGGTTCCTATTTTATAACCGATACTAATTATTTTTCTGTGTCGGTTATCTACTAATAACCGATACTAATTATTTTTGTATCGGTTATCTACTAATAACCGATACAAATACTAGACTTTTTGTATCGGTTATTAGTATACAACCGATACAAATATTCTGTGTCAGTTATCTACTAATAACCGATACAAATACTATACTTTTTGTATCGGTTATTAGTAGACAACCGATACAAATATTCTGTGTCGGCTCTTTACCAATAAGCCGATACAAATAGTCTAGTATTTGTGTCGGCTAAATATTTGGACCGATACAAATTTTATTTTGTGTCGGTTATTTTATAATAACTGATACAGAATGTATTTTGTATCGCCTAATTAACAAAACCGATACTATTAGGGCGATACTGAATGTGTTTTTTCCACTAGTGGGTAAAATTTAATTTTAAGTTTGGGATCCAACTAATTGTATTCAAGGTTCTGTATATACTTTTTATCCAAACTAACTGTTATTTGACTCGCGTGAATAATGTAAAATTCAATATTCTATACTGTAAAAATCAATAACAAATCATATGTAATATAGATCCGACTGATTGTACCCAAGGTTTTATACCCACTTTTTATCCAAAACAATTGTCATTTGACTGGCGTGAATATTACAAAATGCAATATCCTAAACTGTAAAAAATAATAGCAAATCATATATAATATGTAATCAGAAATTCTAACAACAGCAACTCTTGCAACTTTCCAACTTTTTATACTTGTTGTACTTTGACAGTTAAATGTACTTGTTGTATTTTAAAACTTGTCAACTTGCATACTTTTACTCTTCTAGAAGTTTTGTGAACATTAACACTCAAAAAAATGCAAAATTATATTTTTTTTTTCAAAATGATTTTTTCCGAATTTCTTTTTTTTAATTTGTTTCCCATTTTTTTCAAATATTAATTTATGCATTTATATCATGTAAAATAACACTATATATAATATAAAATAAATCTATGTATACTGTAAAATTACAGATGAATACTGAAACTTGAATTCTATAAAAATAACAAATTCAAACTATAAAAGATGAATATTGTAAAACTTAAATATGTAAACTATAAAAATGACAGATAACAACTACAAAACATGATAACTATCAAACAGATTATCACAAACATAACTATTGCAAAACATATTGTTCAACTAAATACAAACACTTTGTTCAACCAAGCACAACTGTTCTAAACACAAACACATTGTTCAGCAAAATAAAATTGCTCCAACAAAGCACAATTGTTCACAACTGTTCTAAACATACTTATTTCATAACTCTTTGGTGCACATTGTTAGAATGTGTAAGAAGCTTCATAATAAGAATTAAACGTTCTTTTGAAATATCATCCTGGAAAAAAAAAAAAACAAAAATAGAGTTACCAGGTTGTATAACATGAATACTATAAAAATTGTATATGTAAACTGCAAAACATACTCATGAAAACTGTAAAACATGAATACTGTGAAAATTGCAGATGTAAACTGTAAAAATTACTAATGAAAACTACAAAACTTAAAGATACAAACTAAAAAATTATTAAATTAAATGTATCATACAGTTGCTAACTAAAAAACATGAATACTGCAAAAATTGTAGTTGTAAACTGGAAAATTTACCAATGAAAACTGTAAAACATGAATATTGTAACAATTGTAGGTGTAAACTATAAAAATTTCAGATGTAAACTACAAAAATTTTAGATACAAACTGTAAAATATGAATACTATAAAAAATGGAGTTATAAACTATTTAATTACCTGTATCATACAAATTCTAACTATAAAACATGTATACTGTAAAAATTACAGATGTTAACTACCAAACATACAGATGTTAACTATAAAACATAAATACTATAAAAATTGTAAATGTAAACTACAAAACTTACAAATGCAAACTATAAAACATAAATACTGTAAAAATTACAGATATTAACTAGAAAACCTAAAGATACAAACTATAAAACTATAAAGCTACCTGTGTGAAACTAAGAGGTGCCTGAGTGATGAGATTATATACACGGGTTTTGGTACAGACTTCTATTAAAAAAATAATTTTTGGAAACTGAGAGAAATTATGCACGGATGTTTTATAAAAACCGTGTATGAAGTAGTACAACTGTAAACGGTTTTGTTAGACATTTTGAGTTCCCATCAACTAAAAGACTCACACTATTTTTAACTTAGTAGTAGCAAAATACAGTACTCTCAAATTCAGTTACTACTTCGATAATGGGTTGCTATATCAGCGTCGACTTCAGTACGAGTTATTTTATTGGAAAAAATGGAGTGGTTACCTTGTTTTTAGACAATCTAAGCTATAGATGGAATCCTAATCTCCCTTTTAAGATAATACGAAAAAATATGTAATAATTTAATTCATGAATTCAATTCATGTTGAACTTTAGCTCTATTTGAGTTCAAGTTAATTTGAGCTTGATAGGTTGATTAATAGAGTTGGAATCGTTTGAACTTATAAATAAATCAAACTCAAATTTGAATCAATTTGTGATGGAATTGGAATTGTTGGCCTTCCAACCCACGTTTACAAAAAAAAAGAAGAAGATAGAATTGGAATTGTTTAAAGCCCTTATTATTCGGATCTTGAAGTAATGGTCAGGGCATCATAAATTGCCATTTAATAATTAATTTAATTAGTACTGGACACTACAGCCGGAATCTAATTTAATTAATATGGATGTCCCCTAAATCTAGTTAATAATTGCTACTTAATTGGCTGGGTACTATTTTTTTTTTTTTTTTGATTGGCTGGGTACTAATCTATCTGTAGTATATTGCTGAGGATATATATAGCATATCGGCCATGTCCGATTAATTTAAGTTTATATATCAACATTTATGTTGTTATATCATGATTGCTATTATTTTTAGTATTCTGCTGGGATTCATATCCTCCGCATTAATGCACATATATGCGTTGACTAGACTCATTCGAATTTTGATCGAACGGTTTAGAGCTAAACTCAAATGGTGCAATAATGCAGAGAATGCGGACTCGGTTGTATCATGAGTTTGTATTAATTTAAATAAACTAGACTTCAAGGTAACTTAATACCATATTAATTATGGTTGTCGAACTATAGTGTTGAACCGAAAAAATTAAGTACAAACAAGTCATATATATATAGAGAGAGAGAGTGTAAAAATAGGGTGCTCTTAAGTTCACCAAGCTTTTTTGTGAACTTAACTCTAAAATCTATCAGATTGATTTCAAATGACAAATCCAAACCGTTGAAACCCATAAACCTTACGAGTGATGTATCTACATGTAAAAAATTTTAAATTTTGAATTAATTATATATAGAGTCAAGTGGTCAAAAGTTTTTCAAAAAATGAATGCATTAAAATTAATTTGTAAACCTTCTACTTTTGACTACTTGACTTTATACTAAATTAATTTTAAATTTTAAATTTTTTGCATGTAAATGCATCACACGTAAGGTAGAAGGGCTTCAACGGTTCGGATTCGTCATTTGAAGTTAATCCGATAAGTTTTAGAGTTGAGTTCACAAATAGACTTGGTGAACTTAAGAGCACCCTAGTTCTACTATAGAGAGAGAGAGAGAGAGTAAGACTACCATGCTTTGCAAATTAAAGTGGGTGTTTTAATTTGCTCTCATATCTCTCTTTTCAAAGTCCAAATAGTCAATCCGAACTTCTCAACATGTTCTTCATATTGAAATGTGCTTGGATACCAAATTTTATATTTTTTGGAATTTTTTTACTATTTATTAAGCCACTTTGAAAATCTGAAAATCCGAGTGAACAGAAAAAAAAAAAAAATTGTACCACCACATCAGCGATTTTCAAAGTGGCTTAATAAATAGTAAAAAAATTCTAAAAAATGTAAAAAATTTGGTCTCCAAGCACATTTCAATATGGAGATCATGTTGAGCGTTCGGATTGACTATTTGAACTTTGAAAATAGAGATATGAGCGCAAATTAAAACACTCACTTTAAATATTGTAGTATTTATCCTTAGACAATTAAGTATTTATCTTATACATAGTAATAATTTATCCTTAAAAACTGGAGTATTTATCTTTTGATATTGAAGTATTTATTTATAATCTATGTAGTATTTATCATTAATCTATGTAGTATTTAATTATCTTTCAGTTCAAGTAACAATCCAGTATTTATCAATTGGACATAGCAGTGTTTATCAATAATCTATATAGTATTAATCTTTAAATATTGTAGTACTTATCATTAGACAATTAAATATTTATCTTATGCGTAGTGAGAATTTATCCTAAAAAACTGGAGTATTTATATTTTAATATTAGAGTATTTATTCTTTGATATTGAAGTATTTATCCTTACACATTACATTAGTTATCACTAAGATAATGTTGTACCCTAAAAAGTCGAGATAAAAAATATGCGGTTAAAGTCACGAATTTAGAAAGAGTGCACAAAATTGGAGATATTTAATATTAGGATTTTTATTAAATAATGAGAAATGGAGACGTCCATTTAAAATGTTGAAATGGAGAGCATTGAATAAATCCATTTTTTTTTTTTAAATCTTCGCAGAAGCTGCGAAGTCGTGAGGGGGAATCGAACTCTCGACCTTTGGATACAACAATTCTAGGACTTTTTTCTAGCCAATTGTGCTACCTCCCATTTCTCGAATAAATTCACTTAAATTACAAAATTGAAGAGGGTTGCTCACGGTTTTAAATTAAACCCAATTTAAGCTGCTCCCGATCCACACCAAAATGAAGAATAAAATACATTTAATAGGCTTTGGGCTATACAAATTGAGTAAATAAATGGTTAAAGGCCCAAGCCGAAATGAATTGAAGAATTGGGCTGCTACATGGGTCTAATCCGAATTGATCTCAATTTTCGGTAGCATCCAAATCAGAAGCAAAATATGAGATGCTCTCTCTCAAAGTCTCAATTAATCTGACGTGAGGGACCTGCCTTCTATCAACCAATCAGCATTCAAGCTCAAATTGAAGAGCCCATAGAGTTTACCTCACAGCTCGCTTGCGCTATGCTCACCCAAAGGAATGGATTTTGTCTCCCAACGGCTCAGTCCGATAGACAACAAAAAAAAAAAAAAAAAGGACAATAGCTAGCCTGAGATTGGTAATTAGACGCCAAAATGGAAGATGCTTCCTCTCTGCTTGCCCTGGATGCATCTCAGCCCTCTAAAAGCCAGCATCTAAAGACTGCGAATTCCCTTCACCAAGATTGCCAACATGGAAGGCTCTAATTGGTTTAATACCCTGCAAATGATGCCTTGAAGGCTAAGCACAACATCTGAAGCATTGAAGAAAATGAAGAAGGATGAATGGTGAAGATGATGCCACCTTACCCTATGCAAAACCCTAAAACCCCATGCCATATGCTATATATACCCCATCAGAAGATGAAGAAAGAGCGCTCCCACACATATCAAAGCTCTCTGAATACACACCACACAAGATAGCACCCAAACTCTGAAAAATTAAGATAGTATAGCATAGAAAGCTTGAAGCTTTTCTTTTTCTCTTTCACTGTCAAACCACCAATTCCATAGGTATAGCACTATAATTGATGCAATGTAGATGCCTAAGGGCTCAAGTTTTATGTAAATATGTTGATGAAATGAATGCAAATCAAGTTCCTTTGGAATTTTTCTTCTTTTCTTTCCTTTTCCCTTCTTCTTTCTTCTTTTCTTTCTCTCTTTCTTCTTTCCGGTTGCCATGGTGAAAGGTTCAAAGCTTGGCTCAAATCATGAGTTCTAATGCTTAAAACCAAATTTAAATAAGGATGAGGCATAAGCAACTCATATAGTTGATAATCTAAGCCTATGAATCCAAGGAAAAATGATTTCTATATGTATATATGTCTCTTTTGCCCCTTTCTACCTTGATCTTTCCTTTTCTCTCTTTTCTTTTCCTTTTTTTCTTTTTTTCTGTTATATGTGATGAGCAACAAACATTAGTACACAAAAAAAAAAGATAATCAAACAAAGTGACAAGACAAATTATGAAGAATATGTCAAGAAATGACTTTATAAGTTGATGTTTAACTACATCCTTATATTTGCTAGTATCTTATCATATAAGCTTCTTGATTTGATAATTAAAAGTGTATAAAACAGAAATATATGGACTTTATGCATTGAAGAGAGAAGGCATAGGGGTGAATTGCTAAGGATTGATGTTTTATTACATCTCCTTATGTATTTTGTTCTTTTTTTTTTAACGTTAGCGTTTTACCGCTAACAATATATTAAAAATTAACAAAGTTATTTACAATAGTTCCTAACACTTGGCATCTCTACCCAGTGCTTCACCTCAACAACTAGAAATTTTAACAGTCTAAAAATCTAGACTGATAAACACCGCTATTCTCTAGTTACCTAAAGTCCACAACATGACATCTCTAGTTGTCTCTTCCATTAACTGGTTCACCAACCGCCTCTTATTGGAGAACAACCTGCGGTTTCTCTCGCGCCATAATGCCCATGCGCATGCTCCCCAGATCCCATTCCAAAGGACCCTCTGATGTGTTGGCAGGTTCACTTTACCCAATATCCATGCTTTTACAATGCTCAGTGTGGCCCAGTCAGAGAAAAGAATGTTAAAGTGACCACACATGCCTTGCCAGAATCTCCTTGAGTATGCACAGTTCCATAGTAAGTGATTTTTTGTTTCTATCGAGCTTGCACCACACAAGTGACATCCGAACTGGATCTGGCATCCCCTAAAAGTCAGGACCTGCTGAGTTAAGATCTTGTTATTAATCATTAACCATAAGAAGATCCTGACCTTCATTGGAACCTTGATCTGCCAGAGCGATTTGTAGTGAGCCGATATGATTCCGGTGTGGTGCATGTATCGATATGCCGATGCACAAGTGAAAAGCCCGGTAGTTGTCCAACGCCATTTTATGTCTCCTGTGCCACTGTCACTCTCAGTTGAGCAAGCAAAGAAGGGCATAAAAGTTTCCAGGTCTTTCATGAAAAAAGATTGATCCACGGCGGATGCCAGCTGTTGGGGAGTTGATATCCCATACAGATTTCTAAGCGTGGATGCCCAAAGACCTTCAGGCTTGTGGATAATTGTCCACAGCCATTTAGTGAGCAGGGCCTCGTTATGACATTTTAGGTCAATGATTCCTAGACCTCCATTTTCCATCAGATTGCACACTAATTCCCAATTAGCTAGACAGTTAATACTTTTACAGCTATTGTTTCCCTTCCATAGGAAGGTCCACCTCATTTTGTCTATCTGTTAGACAACACCAATCGGGATCCTGAGAGCTTGCATGTAGTGCAGTGGCATCGCAGACATGACCGCTTTTACCAGAGTTACTCGGCCACCATATGATAAGAAGTTGGATGTCCAGCCTTGGAGCCTGTTCTGAACTGCTTCCAGCATATTTTGGAAGTGTATTTTCCTTGGTTTTGTCACTGTTAGTGGTAATCCCAAATATCTAATTGGCAATTGCGACGGAGGGGAAGCAAGAATACCTTGGATCTATGGAATCAGATGAGGTGGTATGGATATTGGAACAAAGGTGCTCTTTTCCCGGTTGATGTTGAGGCCTGATAGCTCAGAGAAGGACCCGAGTACCTTAGAGATCAGTCGCAAGGTAGTTGGGTGTGCCTCTGCTATAATAACCGTATCATCAGCAAATTGGATTGTCTCTGGAGCTAAAACCACATGTTGCGGCATGGTTGCCCTTGCATTCTCTAGGAACCTGTTTAGTGCATCCGCTACCAGAATGAATAGTAGCGGAGAAAGCGGGTCCCCCTGCCGTAACCCCCTCTGATGGTTGAAATACTCGGTGAGGACCGTATTGACTCTTACAGCTGAGGATGAGGTTTTGAGCACCTCTAGCACTATCGATAGCCATTTTGGCGGGAAACCTCGTTCAATCAGGAAGTTCATCAGAAAGGTCCAATTCACTGTGTCAAAAGCTTTCTCAAAATCTACCTTGTACAGGATGGCTGGTAAACCCTGTTTGGTGCAAAAGCGGATGAACTCTCTCGCTGAGAGAAAAGACTCCATAAGAGATCTGCCTTTGACGAAGGCCGTCTGGTTTTGGCCAATAAGCATGTCGAGTTTGGGTTGCAGCCTGTTTGCCAGTACCTTGGTTATGATCTTCGCTATTGTGTTGATAACACTAATAGGTCGAAAGTTTGTAGCACGCTCTAGGTTTTGCTTTTTTGGGACCAGTGCAATAGATGCCTTGTTTAATCTTCTGAATTGCCCAGGCGTTCTACCAAAAGAGCTAATCCAGTCCATGATATCCTGTTTAATTGTGCTCCAGAAGTGTTTGTAGAATTCTATCGGTAGACCATCCGGTCCACTGGATTTTCCAGAAGGCATATCCATAATGGCACGCAGTACCTCTGTTTCGGAAATAGGATCATCCAGGGGTTGCAGTTCCTCCAGAAAAGCCGGACCCACTTTCCCTGCCAGGTTGAAAGGTCTACTCCTGGTGCTAGTCCTACCCAACAGTTCCTGATAGTGATTTCGAAGGTGTACCGGCATTTGTTGTGGAGGGACTGGCAAATTGTCATTATCCACCAGAGATAATATCGTATTAGTGTTTTTCCTGCCATTTGCTACCGCATGAAAGTATTTGGTATTCTTATCCCCTAACTTTAGCCATGTGCAGCCTGATCGTTGTTTCCATCGCTCCTCTTTTTCAGCCGCTAGCACAAAGATATGTTCCCTCACTCTAATCCTCAGTCTAAACTCAATAGCGTTTAATTGCCGATGCTCCTCTGCTCTGTCGAGTTGTTGGAGGACCCATTTGGAGCGGGACAAATAGGTTTCCTTTTTTTGGAATTTTTCCTGAGCCCACCGTGTAAGCTCTCTCTGTACCGCAAAGATTTTCCGCTGTAGTCTTTTCACTGGGTTATGGATAGTAACCGAGTTCCAAGCTACGGCCACAGTCTCCTGGATGTCCTGATATTTCAACCAGAAGGTTTCAAATCTGAACGTTCGACATGGCGGGTTGGTATGCAGTTTGAGATGCAGCATAAGCGGGGCATGATCTGATGCCGTCGCTGGTAGATCAGTTAAGGTGATAGAAGTGCCAAAATCATTCCAGTGCTCTGATAACAGTGCTCTGTCAAGCTTGGAGAAGGTCGGTGCAGGTCTCTTATTAGACCAAGTGAAAGCTCTTCCTTGGAGCGGAGCATCGAACAATCCTGTTTCATCAATGAAATTATTAAAATTCATCATTGTTCCCAAGTTTGGTTCCTCTGCTGTTGTGTCATTAATAGAACGAATGAGATTAAAGTCTCCCATAATAATCCATGGCAAGTTGTTACTTGTCCTGATCATTTTGAGTTCTTCTAAAAAAATCATTTTATTATTGTCCTCCTGAGGCCCATATACACTAGTGCACATAAATTTTAATTGACGCCTCCTCAACACCACAGTAACTAAATAAGTATAAGTGAAGGTATCCTCGAGGTCGAATATTTGACTCCACGCGAGTAATATTCCACCTCTGGATCCTTCCACATCTAAGGTTACGAATTTTTTAAAATGTGAAGGGCATACCTGTCTCACTTTAAAAATATCGCAAGCACACAGTTTGGTTTCTTGAAAACAAATTAAGTCAGGTTTATTATCGGTTACCAAATCTTTAATAACCGCACACTTGTTCAGCTCGCCCAAACCTCTCACATTCCAATTAATAAAACTCATAGGAAATTTAAATTCATTCATCATTTAAAGGTAGTACACAAAAGGCGCTTGTTAGCGTTACAATCACTTAGGAAACCAAAATAAACAGCCACACAAGGCAAACTACCTAGAAACTAAACTAGTCCACTAAGCTATCCCATCTCCAGGACCTTCCTCATCAGAAAAGTCATCTCCACTAGAGAAATCGAAGGCACCCAAAGCTGAAGGGTTTTCTTCATCTGCATCAGAGATCTGCCTTGCCACTGGTTGAACCCGATCTGCCAAGGGAGGAGGTAAGGGGCTGCTGGTTTGCTGCTGCGCCATGTTGGGTTGAAGGCCACAGTAATGATCGGCATGGTCAGAGAGGGTTTGGTCTAAACCAGCGGAGGCTATGTTGTCATCACTCAGAGCCTTAAGCAATTCGGCCTTATGGAGCGGGTCCAATTCCTTCACCGTCTTGCGAGCTTGCCTCTTGATTCTTGTTTTCTTCGGGCTGTAGTGCTTTGCAGCCGGTTTGTTGGAAATCCTTGCACTACGGCATAGCTGTGTTTGAGGTTCAGGGGGTATGATGTTTGGGGATTGGTTTCCCAACTCAACCAGATTCGGCTCTGGAGGTAGGTTAGTGGAGCCTTGACTTACCTCATTTGGATTTGCTTGGAAATGCGCCCTGTTTAGCTCCATCTGGTGAATCAAGTGAGCCTGATTTGGGTCAGCTAGCGCAGATAGGTATGCTTCCTCCTCTTCTCTGAGCCGATCCTGTCTTGCAAATTCCTCATTCAATTCCCTTAATTCCTCTGAGTAATTGTGACTGGTGGCTGTGTGCAGGAGGCCGGCCCCTGCTGGTTCAGGAAATTCAGACCCTTCACTTATCTCCTCATCAATTTGTTCAAAATCCTCACCAACCACTTTATTGCTGCCACTGGAAAGGATTTCGAAACCCTCCTCATCATTAATTTGGTGCTCCTCTGATGGCTCTTCCTCCATCGGCTCCTCCTCCGGCTCCTCCTCCAACAGCTCTTCTGACGGCTCCTCGTTGAGGGATTCTTCATAATCCTCAAAATTATAATTACCTCCATCGTATAGCTCATCGTCTTTGAAGAAGTTCTCTTCCTTTTTCAATTTCAGACCTTGTTTCTCTCTTGGAAAGTTTGCAATCCTACCCTCAGAGATATCACATATACCCGGTTCTATGAGCAACTCATTTTTCTGATTGGGTTTCGGATCTGGTGCTACTTGGTTAGGCATAAAGGGGTCCAGGTTTTGAGTTAGCTCATTTGTGTTGAGGTTGTTGTCATTGGGAGAGATGGAGATTGGGTCCGCATAACTGCCTAGGTGTAGAGGTGGGTTGGGTTGGGTGATATTTGTTTCAAAATGAAATGGGACTGTTGTGTTCTTGGGATCAAGTGTAGGAGAGTCTGGGAGGCCTTGAAGGTTTAAATTTAGATGTAAATTTTGTGGTGCAGGGCCTTTAGAAGAGAATAAAAGCGGAGCTGGCCTTTGTGAGCCGAAATGGTCTGTAGTTTTTGTTGTGGGAGAGAATTAAATTAGAGATGGGATTTAAATTTTGAAATTCTGACAGACCTGTTTCCGTTACGGGTCTCCTATCACCCAGCTGTAATATTCCCTGCTGTTCCAGTACTGTGGCCGAATTTGCATTTAATTCTTTGTGCTGCTTCTCTCCAGTTTCTAGTGGAATGGAGGTGTCCATTTTATCCTTCCCCTTCCTTTTCCTTTCAGCTAGTGCAACAGAGTCTACCCTGTTTTGCTGTGCCATTGAAACGACCACCTCCGCTTGTTTTTCCGGTGGGTTATTTTGCTGCCGTAGGTAGCTCTCATAACTTGGATGGTTTTTTAGCAATTCTCCGATTTTTTCTTTCTTAGGACCATCTTCCAGCAATTCCCAAACTGTGGCAAGGGTGCCTATGTCAACACTGATTTGGTTATTACCAGCCCGGTCCTTACCAGCTTTCTGCCGAGGTTGCTCAGTGGCTGTTTTGATGTTTACTTGGCGAACTCTCTCGAAAAAATCTGAGGTTGGCGTGGGGTCTGCCGGTGGCATAAAAGGGAGTGGTTCTTCAATCCACCCAAGCACTTTAACCCCGATATCTCTCGAGATTCCCCGAATCCACATCCGAATAGAGTGGGGAATATTACCTGTTTCTGGAACCGCGATTGCTGCCACTATTTTGTCAAGCGAATGAACTCTTAGCATTGGTGTGTGGTCCAATACTATGCCGAAGGAGCTCACCGCAGCCACCAGGTGTTCGATGCACCAAGCTTGAGGAGACATTCTATTGAGTTCAATCCACACCTTGAATTTCAAGCGTGTCGGATATCCATTGATCGCAGGGCTCCAAGGATATACTATAAAGTCCAAATTTTGGAGATGTTTTCCAAAAGCTTGTATGAATCTGGTTCGGTCACCACCGATGGGGAGAAACAAGAGGTACTGCGAGTCTGTCATATGAGTGATGGGGAAGGGGTATCGAAGTTGCACGTGCTCATAAGGACAGATTGTATGATTTCGTTACTGTGTTTAGGTCTAAGTCTAGCATCAATTACAAGGGTACGGTTTAATTCCAGATTGTTCTGTTTCATGGTAAATGTTTCAGGAATAAAAACCATAGCCATTTTAGGGCGTTCCAGTAGCAGTGAATCTCCCATGTTACCTCGGGGCGTGAGCGCATCGAAATTCTGATTGCGAGAGAGAGAAAGGGGAGAACGAGGACAGTTCTTTGCCTCGTGACCATCCTTCCAACACACAGCGCACACCCGAGCTTCATTCGTGCACTTTGATTGATCATGGCCTTTCTGTAGGCAGTTATAGCATCTGCCGCGCCACGCCTTATGAGTGGGGTCGGGTGGGAGAGGCAAGGGGTTTGGGGTGGCGTTTGCTTGAGTTAGTAGGTGTGGTGCTGTCCCCTGTTGAGGTTTCCAAGGGTTTTGATCAACGTAGTGTGGCCAAGGAGGGGACTGATAACGCTGGGACGTGGTTGAGAAGAGAGGTGAGTTTGGAGGTGGATGGTTGGTGTTAGAAACCTGGGCATAGGATCGTTGGTTCACAGGTTGGGGTGTTGGTGGAATGGTATTGTTTGGGGAGGCATTTATATCTCTCTGAAAGGTTTTCATTAACTGATGGGGTATATGGTTTGCCATTAATATGGTAGGTGGAATTCTCTGTTTAATGGCGTGAGTGGATGAGTTGTGGGAATGGTTATTTGTAGTGGTATTAGTGGGTATAATGCCATTAATGGCATTAATGGTTGGGTACAAGCATGGGAATAAAGCCGCCACAGTACCATATCTGACTTGACGTTGATGAGCATGCTTGAGGTTAGCTTGTTGCTTGGGGAAGGGAAACTTACCTTGGGAGGCGCAGCCATAAATGTTTCTCTTCTGTTTTCTCCCCAGTTGGCGTCTATGGAAGTTTCTTTGATGGTGCTCACGCCTAGCTTGGCCTCTGGCTGTGCTTCGGTTGTTTGCTTGGTGCTGCCGTTTGGAGATGATGGTGTACCACCCATTTCCAGTGGAGATCGCCTTCGTTGCACCCATTCTCTTTCAACACTTGTTAGTTATGTTCGTTAGTTTTTGTTATAAAGAGTTATTGTCAAGCTGCACCATACTTAATTACCCTCTCTGCATTTTGTTCTTACTGTTGCATCTCCTCAATATGTGTCATGATATGAACCAACATAGGATGAATGGAGTAGTGTGGATTGATGTTTAACTACATCTCCACATGATCTCTATGAATCTGCCTCCAAGTGAATATGTGAAATTCCAAGGACCTAGATGCATAAAGACAAAGCAAAGAGTAAAGGATATAGAACTATGAATGTTCAATGATTGGATACTCAATGATTGCTTTGACATATGGAATTTATGCAAATTCAAGGACTTGTATGCATATATCATGTGAGAACTATGTCCTTATGCCAAAACATGCCCAAATGTTGTAAATAAACCAATACCATGCTTGTACCAGCCCCATATGCAAAGGATATAGCACAAAAGCTATACTGGTACCAAATGCCCAGAAATGACCTGCTGTCACAAATCAGTCAGTGCAGACTGATCTGTCATCCAAACCAGAAATCTAAAATCACAGATAGGTAGAGGGTTCAAAGACAATCAGTTTAGACTCAAACTTTGCATCTTTCTGATTTTTCTACTATTTTCTATGAATTTTTGAAGTTGGACTTTTGAATTTTCAGTTTCTGCACTGTGCATACAGCTGCCAGCATTCCTTTTTCCCTTTATTTTTACTTTCTGTGAACCTGACAGTAGAGATAAGCATATCATCATGTAGATCATTCAAAAATACCCAAAATAGACTATAAATTTGCATCATTTGGATATATATATAGCATGAGTTATGATTTTTCAAAGTTTTATATGCATATAGTTGACAGCATTGACCCCTGTGTACAAATTCATCAATATCAAACAATACAGGGGCCAAAATAAAAAATCTAAAAATATGGTTGAATAAAGGACTTCGAGACATATGATTTCAATATAAATTTCTCATTCATAGGATTTTTCTTCTATCTTTTATGATTTTTCAAAGTCCACACTTCTCTGAAAATATAAAACTGCATATGTGCAGTTTGCTGGTAAATGACCTCTGCTCACTGTTTAGCCTTGTTCAGGCATCAAATGGCCTTGAAAATTAAAACTAAAAATATATTTGGAAACTAGACTCTCTGCCAATAATTATAGACTCCAAGTTTGTTCAATTACAGGTTACATATTGCCTTAAATAAAATCATCAATTAAATAGAAAATTCTGTCAACAGATGGACATTTATGCCCCTGCACTTGTGCAGAAAATCATGTAAATAGCAATGAAATTCTAGAGCAGCAAAACCTTTGCATATGCACTCATATAGAATGGTAATCAATCAGATTCATATGACTTATTAGCAAGGTTTATGGAAACAATTCATCTCATCAAATATCCATACATATACACATATATGAACAATGAATTCCCATATGCTCTTCCAAGTTGAATTCTCCTCAAAGCTTGAGTTAAACCTTCTAATACCTTCTGACATGCTCTAAAGTGACATAATTGATGATCTTAATTCCTGAACTTAGCCTTTAATGTCTGCACCATGTGTCGGTATCAACTCAGTATATGAACTGAGGGTATAAAAATTGAATTATGTTTCAATCATAGTAGAAACACAAATCGGGATCTCTCTGAGCTCCCATACCCTCATATGATGCTAAATAATCAGTCCATTGAAGAAGATCACAAAAACCTTGCAAGAAATTGAATTGAACTTCCATAAGCACTGATTGTGCTGATGTCTGTCAAAAACTACCGCCTCCGGTGAATCATAACCGCCGATAATGGCCCCAATGTACTCTTGATGATGAGACGATCTAGACTGCAGCCTCCCGAGGCCTGCCATGGTCGGAATGTCATCGGAGAGATGAATCCTATCTGGGACTGGAGTTGTCCAGTTCAAATCAATGATTCAATCAAACTCGCACGAAATCTGATGCACTGATGGCCGATTGATGAAGGCGCCAAAGATAAAGCTCAAATGAAAACTCGCATCTCAAAGCCCTTGATGATTCAAAGGCTGTGATCCGAAATAGATCTGATAGTGGGACTCACTTTCTATTAACGCGTATCGGATCACTCACACAATTCTTGAAGCGTCTCTATCAAGCCCAATTGAAATAATGAATAAAGAAAGCCCAAACGTAAAACAAATACATGTGTAGGCCCATAAACCCAAACATTATGATTTAAACCCAATCAAAAATCCTGAGCACACATCTTGATGCCTTTGTGCACATCTCAAAGCCCACTACCCCAAATCTCAAAATCCCGATCCAATGACTTATGATCTCTGTGAATAAATAAATAATTGTCAATTTGTATATGTGACTCCCTAGTTGCTCAAAATATAAGTCGCAGTCCTTAAAACTTTTGTGAATATACCCCTGCCATATAATAATCTTTATAGATAGGTCCTTAGAAGTCCATGTTTCATTCCAAACCCCAATAAAGGTTCTTATTACATGTTCCAGGTCCTCAGGTATTTACAAATAGGTCCCTAGAAATATAAAATCTTCACAAACAAGTTCTTTTTGGCAATAACTCTCTCATATCAAATCTAAATCAAGTCAAACCAGTTCCAAATGAACCCAAATCAGATTCCTCATGGTCCTAAACCAAATCCAAATATGTTCAAGCTTCAGTTATAACCTGAAATGACCAAAATACCATTTTCATAAATAAAAATATCATAATTTCATAATAAAGTTTCATATTTTCAAAGATATATTATGCATCTCATGTTATGATCAAAATGCCAAACATGCATATAGATTTTTCATGATATCATAAGATGATTAAAATATCCCTTTCAGTCATAATTTCTCAAGTAATGATAACACACATATACATGACCATACACACAAATATGTATACATATGATAAAATGCACGTCTAAAGCAATTGAGAACCAACCACATGAACATGTATGACAACACATGAGCCCCTTTTAACTCCATTACTCAGTTCACAACCAATAGGCACAAATTCTGGAATGAACGAGGTGTTCAGATTGACCTGACAGGTCTTTCTGATGTAATTAACGGCGGGGGCTTGCGCCCGTCGGGAGATAAACGTCCCTACAATCAAACAATAAAATCCTGGCTAACCGATCATGAACGTAGGTCTGGCTAAGGGTGAACCGAAAGGTATGCGGAAAGAAATACAGCAATGCCCCGAGTTCGGTGCCCTACTCATGTTCGATTGGAACTAGAGCACTGAGCTTATACAGGAGCATCCCCCACAAATATAGACCGCATCGCTAGCTAATCTAGCCATGCAGCTTTCCGAGCCCTACAGATAAATACTTCAGTTGAAGTATTAATGCAGTATTTATTCAAACTAAAGAAAGAGCGATGCGGGAATGATGCCGGGACCAGACTAATTAAATTAAATTTAATTAAGGTAGTTAATAGGAGTTAATCTCTTAAAGATATAACGTGAGGAAAGAGATAATATGAGAAGGATACTAAAGTGGTGCGGGGACGGATCTGCGGGGACGGATCTGCGGGGACTAATATAATTATTCTTTATAATGTTGGCACGGACTCCACGCCCAAAAGTACAAAATAATAATCGATTCTTTAGTTTTATAATTATATCATGATCTGTTGAAGATCTGATCCGATTGCTAAAACTATCTTCAACGGTTTGTGTAGTGCTCATGATCTCATCCGATTTTCTGTTGAAGATCTTCATTAATCCTATATTTAATAAAATACAAATTATGATTACACAACCTTTGAAGTAAATTTTACATCGTGGTCAGATCTTGATTCTCGAGCTCTATTAAAAATGTTCTCCTATTTAAAAATATATCTAATAATGTCAGTAATATATGTTATATCAATAACTAGAAATTTTAAATTAAATAAGTTACTATATCAGAATTATTAATTACAATATATATTAATTTAATTAATTCTTAAATAATGTAAGAATTATACTTGGAAATTACTTAATTTCCTGAAATAATTACTGGTAATAACATAAAATGCGTGAATTTTTTCGAGTGAGAAATAATGATATATGTGTATAGTATCAAAACGTTTGTTCTGTAGTCGCGGTGCAACCAATTAGTTTTCCGATTTGCAAAGTTCAAACGGTCAATCCAAACCGTTAGATGTAATTTCTATATTAAAATGTGCTTGGAGACTAAATTTTATATTTTTTTTGGAATTATTTTACTCTTTATTAAGCCAGTTTTAAAATCGCTAATTTTAATAAACAGTAAAAAAAAATATGGATATTTGAAAACAACGATTTTAAAACTGGCTTAATAAATAGTAAAAAAAGCTTCCAAAAAAAGTAAAATTTGGTCTCCAAACACATTCAAATATAGATTCAATATTGAATGGTTTGGATTTTGAAAATGTAAAAACGGAAGCGTATATCTAGAGGAGGATTCAAATGCCTTTAATTTTTTGCGTCCATCATGTGTCTCCACTTTTTAAATTTTTAATAACAAAAAATTAAAAATTTATATGTTCAAATTGATCTATATTATTTTATCTACATGCACATAAAAAAATTATTACTTTTCGATTTTGATTTTATAATAATAAATAAGTTGAAAAATCAACGATCAGAATTTCTCCATATCAATATTTTTTTAAATTCTTGGTATCGATCAAAACTAGTCAAAATGTCGTAATCTTTTGTGTACATAGAGAAAATAACAAAGATCAAATCTTATGGTTTTATTTTATATTTGAGTTTTAGATTTTAAGTTATTTAACGTTTTAAAAATGGAGGCATGATGGAGCTGTAGGAATGTTCATTAGTTCGGTTCGGTTCAAACCGTAATAAATAGGCAAAACAAAGTTTTATTCAGTTTACATAAATACAACCGAACCCGACCGAAATAAACTTATCAACCGAATCAAAACCGAACTAAACAAACCGAACTAAATTTTGGTTTGTTCGGTTGAACCGAATTAAGAAGATTAATCATAAAAAGAAACAGTTTTTGTTAAAAAATTTTATTTATTAAGATAGATTTAACAATTTTATTTGGTTCGGTTTAACCGGTTTAAACCGAACGAAGCAATATACATTATGTCGTAATTTTTTAATCTTTTTATATGTATGTTCAGACGGGGATAAGTTTAAGAATTTCGGTCGGTTCGGTTTAACCAGTTTTAAAATTTTCTAAAGCGAATCAAGCCGAACAATTAAACTGGTTTTAAAAAATAAACTGAACCGGTGAATTGAACCGGAAAAGATGGAAAAATGAAGGCAATTGAACCCTCTTCTCTTGTTTTGCAGTACGTAAGTGTGTTTGTAGGAATGTATGTTATATTGTTATGCAAGAAAGAGAAATTGCAATGAGTATCATACATAGATACATGAATTAGGACTTGAATCAACGGCGAAACGCTGCATGAATTACCAAAATGTGAAGCCTCGATAATATGCTTTCGTCGTCCATCACAATTAAGCTGCAAATTATTATTCGAGCCGTTGAGTTATGTATTTTTAATTGTTACTTATGTAAAAAGGCATCTTTTGGAAATAGAAAAAGGGAAAGAAAGAACTCTTAATTTGGTGACTTTGCTGGGTGTTTTTATTCTACTTCATATGCTTGATATTAGCATTTACTAGCTAATAGTCATGATATTTTTTTAGGGGAGGCGTCTAAATTACTGTCCTGTCCTTCTTTACTAGAATAACAAATCAACAAGAAAATTAATATACCAAAACCCAAACAAACAAACAAAATTCATAAAACTTACAATCCATATACAAATAACTAGAGATATATAGCACTAAAACAATCCAAAATTACCTCTCCATCAGAGAAACTACCCTTAATTTACATTCATGCTGATGCTGGTAAAGGAACATCCACAAGTCGCTCTATCATTTCCAATTGATCATATGGTGCTATCTGAAAAACCAAAATAACATTCTCAAGTTTACACGATAAAAATTTGAATAAATTATGAATGATGGTCAATTTGCAAAAACTATACATCTCCATGGAGGTTTAATTACATGTAACTCAACTTTTGGAACTTAAAAACCTCTTTACCCTGCTTCTCATGTCCTGCCCGTCCTATCTAAAGTGGACTGACCAGATTAAAAACACTTTTATGAGACATCAGGGATGTATGTTTGATCATTCCATTTCAGATCGAATGGGCTGGATATGAACAACAGGTACTATTTTTAAAGGCGTGAAAAACAGCAGATATGGACCCCTAAATATAAGAAAACATATATATGCTCATGGCGCATGAACATGTAAGGTAAAGTTCCAAAAAAAAATTTCGTAAAAGTACCATAATATATATTTCAAAATTTTACCTGGCTAAAGCCATCTGGCCAGGTAATAGAAACTGCATAATTTCCCATTGCCCGTATTTCATCTGGTTCAATGTCTTCAGGTACATCCCCATATTGTATCTTTTGTTCTCCTGTCCATTCATCCTACAGCAGATTTGAAGAAAAAAAAAAAAAAAAGAGTATAAATATAAAGGTTGGATCCATTCACAATGGATTAACTCAACACTAATCAATATACTTAAAAATAAAGTTAATAAGTTCGAAATTTGAATGTCATTGTTGGTCTTATAAATTAATTGTGCATCGAGTTTCATGCAATTTGAATGTCATTTGATATTCCATCAATAAATGCTCCTAATTATGAACCTTTGCAAATTTCGAGTTGTTTGATTACGGTAAACTTGCATTAGATTTCATCATGTTTGATGTTCATGATATACATATAACATAAATCACATTCCAAATGTCAGGTGTCAAAATTAGAATTTAATTTTAATGATTGTCAAGATGGTCAAATTAAAGGAAACATCTACTTTTACCAATTTTGTATCTCAAGGGCTTTTTAAAGGTCCTTACGAAAGACTTTAATCTCAACCAAACTTCTAAGTTCTACTTCAAATACAAGTGAGACACCTTAGAGCTTTGTGGTAGAGTAATTGTTCTAAGTTCTGATATTGTGCACATTATTGTTTTTTGACAAAAGAATCCACCTACCACACTTTGTGCTGAACGGTCGTTTCTTCTAACAGTCGCAGGATGTAAGAAAAATTCTTCATCAGAATCTGGCACTTTTACTCTTATCACTTTTCTCAATCTATCATAAGAAACTGCTGTTGATACTGTCAGAGAAAAAATAGAGAAAGAGAGGTCATTTGCAAGAAAACTCTCATTGTTCTGAAAATTGGGAAGTGGAAGCAAAATTTGGATACCTTGTTGGCGTATTTTGGCACATTGTTGTACAACACAAACTCCAAGATCCTGAAATGTCTTTGCCACCTCACTTTGTGGGTCCCGTGCAACCTCAGGCATACCATCATCACCAGATGCTGACAGCTGCCATCTCAAAAACATCAATTGTTTTCTTTTTCTTATTTTTTTTTTTTTTTTTTTTTTGAAAGGATATGCTCATTTTACTTAAACAAACAAGATCTCACCTCATTAAATGAAAACTTAATAGAAATGCGATATTACTGTAATAAGTACTTACAGTTGAGCGTATAGGGAGATCAAACAGATGCGGTATCCCAAATTGCTGCACAACCTGAAATGTTTTTATCCAATAGAATTAACACAAGTACCAGAAAATCTTTCCAAAAATTTTACTAAAACAAGGGGAAAAAAAAAAAAAAGAAAGAAAGAATAAGCATCCTGTCTACTCTCTTCTACCTTTTGTCCTAAAGTACCCAAAAAACCCCTTTATACCCCTTAATTTCTGTTGAGAAATTGTTTGAGGACCAGGGTATCTAAATGAGAGAGAATGGTACATGGAGGACTTTCTCATGCTCTCTAGGGCATGTATGATATTGATTGAAAGATATAAATCATGCATTGCTCAGTTAGTGGGACAGTACTAAACATTTAAAAGTTTCACACACAAGATGTAAAACTAGATCAAAAATATATACTAAAAGCATCACATGCCTCAGTTCCTGAACCTTTTCCAAAAGGGAAGTAACGTTTCCCATCCGCATCAAAGTAGCACATGTTCTCTACTACAGCTATGCATGGCACCTACATGATACCATGAGAAAAATTAAAAAAACTTTTACCAAAGAAAGTTGAAGTACTAAAATAGCATATTAAAGAATAAAACCTAGACAATAGACCTTAAGCTTGGAGAACATGCGTACACCTTTTGCAACATCAATGAAAGAGAGCTTTTGAGGGGTGGTGACAATCACTGCAGCTGTTAGTGGGGCTACCTATTTTTTCATTAGAAAGCAAAAGAAGAATAAATACTACATGCCGTACATTTTATTTTCTTGCAATTAAGCCATTACTATGTGTGATACTAGGCAGAATAACCTGGCATAATGTCAAATGAATGTCACCAGTTCCAGGTGGCATGTCAATGACAAGATAGTCTAGTTCTCCCCTGTATTTACAATTTAAGCACTAAAGTAGTGAAAATCACAAAATGAGCATAAATTTTGAAAAAAAAAAAAACAAAGTACACAAGAGGAACGATCACATGTTAGTAATTTTTTGATATCATAATATTGTCCAGAAGTTTACTAGAAGATACTACATCAAGGATAAAAATTAACGTACTAGATGCATATTCCTTAATTGTCAAATTTTTAAATTGGTTTTTTTTTGTGTTGTTTTTCTTCTTCTATTTCTTTCTGTTTTTCTACTATTGAACTGCATTTTTGACGCCTAACTTGACTGAAACATTGGGGTTGTACTGTTCTAAGACTTGCTTAAAATTAGATTGTATTGGTATCGTATAGGCACCTAAGATTAATACATTTCATATGAAATCTGGATGAAAAATATAAATTCTAATTGATCAATTGAATTTACCATTCGGCTGTGGTGAGTAACTGATTGACGACACCTGATACCATGGGCCCACGCATGATAGCACGGCCCTGACCAGCAAACCCAAAAGATACCAATTTTACCCCTAGGTACTCAGTCGGCAATATGCTTCTTGTCTCTGGGTTCTGAAAGATCAAAGCTGTTTCAACACCATTAGAAAATTTAAAGATATTTTGGCCTTGATCATGTTACAATTTCTTTTCTTTCTTTTTTTAAGCATGAGATGTGGGTTTGGCACTAAAATATAAGAAAAAGTGTACCATTTCAAGTAACCGGTTTTCAGGAGAAACCATTGTAGGTAGACTTGGTCCAAAAACATCAGCATCGAAAATTCCAACTCTTGCCCCCATGCCAGCTAGCGTGTACGCCAGGTTTACAGCCACAGTAGATTTACCAACACCGCCCTGTATGAATTTCTTTTTTACTTTTTTCTTAACAAAATAGGATTTTTATTCCATTTTATTGTATATGACTGAAGAAGCGATGTGTTTGGAAATTCAAGTGTTTGAGTTTCACAGTTTGCAATTACCAAATAATAAACTTGGTACTTTTCAGATGAATATATCCCTCGGAAAACTAGATATTTTCATGGTTTATATTTTCAAACCAATATTTTTCCTTTTTTTAGATGAATATATCCCTCGGTACCAAATTCTAGAAGTTTGTTCTTCAAAGGGAAACATCAATGTTTACTTTTTGTGTTGATAATGCCAGAGTCCATAGGTCAAATTAAAAAATATATATATATTGTAGTTGAGTAGAAATATATACCTTGCAACTTGAAACAGCAATGATATTGGAGATTTTCTGTAATCCTTTGGGCAGTTCACCAGCAAATACAGGTTTTGCGGGCTGTGCTGACATGGTCACATTTACTTTTTTGACCCAAGGAAGTGATGTCACCACTTCATTTGCTTTTTCTTCAAACTATGATAAAATGTATTAAATAAAGATATATTACAAAAACAAATACACACATCCTCAGCTCTTACTTTCTTATTTTATCCTTTATGGTTTTATCATATAGTTAAGGGTAGATAACAGTTGCCCCCTAAAAATCAATAAAAACGTATTCTGGATCATACTTGTTAAGAAAACAAACCACAGCTAGTTTTATAAAATTACATATTATATAGTACAATTATTATGTTTTTAGGAATTTAGTAGTCAGTACCATATCCTTGATGGGGCATGCTGGTGTGGTAAGCTCTAATCGAAAAGAAACCTGAAATTCTAGAAAAGCAATATTAAGACATAATAGTTCATACAAATTAATGTTTTGGCATGATAATTTTAATTTAGTACCTCTTCTCTAGTTCCGTTGATTTCTAGATCCTTCACAAAGCCACATGATACAATGTCAGTACCAAAATCGGGATCAATAATCTGTGACAGGGCCACTAAAACATCTCTTTTTGCCATCTCTATTGACATTGTAGATGCATCAGCTGGAATGAAATGCAAAATTAAAAAAAAAAAAAACTAAAGCGAAGAAGCTTGCCAGATATAGGAACTTTATTTGTTCCTAATAAACCAAAAAGAGCAATTGTAAAATTAAAAAAAAAAAAAAAGTATCTGTCAGATGGGTCCCACTGGCATGCCTTTAGTGGGTCCCAAAATTACTGATAATTGGGCATATAGCAGAGTAGAGAGGATTGATAGTCTCATGAGATGAGACAGGAGCTATTAGATAAATAGATAAACGGAATATAGAAAGGGATTGAAATTACCACTGGCTGAAGTAGCTCTTAGTCGGCCAGAATTCAAATTGAAAGTTCGCAAATTGGTGCGAATGCATGTTTGGTGACAGAAAGCATTTTGACAAGGAAAAGTTCCTAAATTAGAAAAATTATGACAAGGATATATAAGAATGATATATAGCTTAATTTGTGTAGAAGAAGAAAACAAGTAAAAGACAGGAAGATTGAAAGAGGAAAAAGAGACAAGTAATTAAGTGTACCATAAATTGAACGAAGTATTGGGATGGGTAACCTGAAGCTGGGAGCAGAGTAAAGAGATTGCATTCCTTTCTTTTTTTTGTTCTGTAACAAGTTTAGTGAGGAGGAGCTCAAGCTGGAATTAGCTTCTCTCTCAACCGCTACTTCTTCATCGCTATGATCTCACAAGTCACAACCTCAGTTGCTCTTCTTTCGTTGTGTCATCTCGTGTAGCGGGTTATCAACAAGAAATTTTCTCTGTACACAACACTCCATTTTACGAATTGTTAGAAGAATAGTGCCGTAAGAAATATGGAAAAGGTTTATTAATAAGTGGCACTGGCGCACTGCGAATTTTGATTTCCAGCCGTCGATTGAGGCCTGAGGCCTGAGGCCTAAGGGTGGTGTCCTATTATTGAAAGCCCAGTCCAATCCAAAGGAAACAATTGTTGTTTATGTATTAAAACCTTATTTCTCTACAAAACTTTTATGACTTCATCTTTTCTAGCTTATGGTCATACTCCTATCATATGAGCAAGCTCTGCAATTTGTATGATTTACCAGTATTATCACGTTACCACTCATGTATGAGTTTTTTTTTATAAACCATAAATAAAAAAATCAAATTTTGTGTTCTAGCATGATTACTTCCGTTTTTATAAAAACCATAAAGAACAAGTTAGCTTTATCTGAAGGTGCAATGCTAGTGCTCGTACAGTACAATGCTGGTGCTGGTACTAGTACGGCTATGTGCTAGTACTAGTACAATTTAAGGAAAAATTAGTGTGCCATGTTCTCTAATCCAAGAAAACCTTGACACGTATCTTCTGCATTAACTCAAAATGGAATCTTTTGAGTTAATACATTTGAGCTGTCTGATTTTAAATGGAACCAATCCAGCCGTATAATTTTAACATAGGCACTTTAATATTTGATCATGTTTAGTCCATACAGATCTTAAAGCGATTCGGATGACCCAGATGCATTAACTCAAAATATATTTTTTTGAGTTAATGGCGAGGATACGAAGTCAGAAAACATTAATCCACAGAATGCTAGCTTACTGATATAACTAGAGGTGCTATCGGGTCGGATCGGGTCCGGATACTATGATATTTGGATCCATACCCTAAAAATGTTCGGGTCAAAATTTCAATCCATACCCTTATTTGTTTCAAATCGGATCGGGTCCGGATCCAAATACCTATCCACCCGTAGATATTTTGGATCCCATCTTTCGGTTCCGGGTAGATAGATATCCATAACTTGTTTGTAGATTATCGGGTTTGGTCCGGATCTGGAGCGATTCCGGATCAGGAGCGGGTATATGTCACAACTCTATCTACCCGTAGATATTTCGGGTCCCGTCTTTCAGTTCCGAATAGATAGATATCCATAACTTGTTTGTAGATTATCGGGTTTGGTCCGGATCCGAAGCGGGTATATGTCACAACTCTTAAGTATTTGAGAAATTATTTACATTTAAATATAATTATAATTTCTTAAACATATCAGTATCTCACATAATAAATCATTATAATATAAATTAAAAACTGTTGCAAAATAAAAATTATATTATTGTTCTTGTTCATAAATAATACAATATATCATGCTACAAAGCAAAATAAAAATAAACACCCCATTAATCAGTAATCTATCTAAATTAAAAATACTATCTTAATGATTCAACATTTGCAAGTACATTATCCCAATTACTATTTTGCCAATTGCTGTAACAAATGAGAGCTTCAATTGTTGATGCTTCCAAACTTGTTCGTTTGTCATCAATTACTCTGTTACATGTGCTAAAAACATATTCGGAAGCTACTGTTGTGATTGGAACATAAATTATGGAGAGAATACAAGGCAATGGATAATAAAATCAAACCCATATCTTACCCATTAAAACATCAGGTATTTTTACGGGTATCGGGTCGGTTTCAATTATGGGTCGGATAATAAAATCAAACTCATATCCTACCCATTACAATATCGGTTCCGGTTCGGATCCGGATCGGATATTAAATTATTAAATTTGTAGTTGTACCCATAATTTAACCGGTTATATTTTTTAAACCATACCCTACCCAAATGAACAGGATCTGGGTCGGATCCGGTTCGATTCCGGATAATCGGGTAAAAGTAGCACCTCTAGATATAACTCATTCATTAAAATATATCGCATTGCAAATTAACTGAGCATAAACCTTGATTGGAGAAATAATTGCCACTAAAAATTAAAGTTACATTTAAAAACATTAAAATCTGAGCGTGTGCAATTATGATAAAAAAAAAAAAAAAAAAAGGAGTCTGAATGTCACCACAACTTGCAGAATAATATATTACATAATTTCATATCAAATTCACCACAAAGCTTCTAGTACTGTTTACCAGGAAAACAGGTCCAGTACCTACAAGGAAAAAAAAAATTATGAATCCCATGTATGAATAAATATTAAATACAATGTTTAATCTGATGCACATAAGAGATAACAATAAAAAAAAAAAAAAAAAAATGAATTAGTAGGATTTTGGTTTTGGTATCAGTCAGAGTGGTACTGTTACAGTTTAACTAATTTGATTTCATCTTGGTACTGTGTTACTCGGTACTAGCTCAAATTAATTAAAAATAAAAATAAAAATAATCCATATTTTAGTTGGCTTTTATCTAAGCCTAGGTGCGCAATAAATTAACCGTTAGTAATTGTGGTTTTAAGGTGTTTGTGCGCTGTCTGAAGCAAAAGGAAGCACTGACAAGTGACAATATCTTTTATCTTTACCCCCACGGCCCCACTTGAGTCTTAAGATTATATATATCAAGTGCGAAGTGCGAACCCATCCATCCATAAGAAGTCAGAAACCAGCTGCCAAGTACCAGGTAGATCCATCCAGATTCCAGAAGGGAAGGGATTAAAAGGGGTTGAGGGAAATGGCAAAGCAATTTGCATAATGAACTAACCTCAGGTAGATCAAGATGACGCCTTTTTACCATTTGACCCCAGACAATCAAGGGTTTCATAGAAATTCTTTGCCGGATACTTAGCGGAGGCAACTCCTACATCGAAAACTAGATCGTCTCCAGTGGATCGGATGGTAGTAATGGACCACCACCTGAAGAAGGCCCGGACCCGTATTCCATCCAGACCCGATATCTTCCTATCCAGCAATTGACCCGTTATGCGCTTGGAATAAACAGCGAGGTAGTTATCAGGAGGCAAGGTGACACGGCAGTGGTCGGCGAGGTCCACGGCGAAGTCACCGGTGGTGAGATTGAGGGAGTAGGAGAGTACGCCGGAAGGAAGGAGACCGATGGGGAAGCCGGTGCGGTTGAGTTCATCATAGGCGGTGAGGCTAGGGTTAGGGTTTGACGAGGTGGCGCGGAGAGCAAGAGAGAAGAAGGAGAGGAAGACAAGGAGAGGGATTTTTTGCAACATTTTTTGTTTATTTTTATTTTGTTTAGGGGAAGGAGAGAAGGAGAGAAGGAGAGAAGGAGAGGAGATCAAATTTGATGATTCCTCCTTTTCCTTTATGTAAATGTAAATGTAAATGTAAATGTCGACTTTTCGTTGGTTGTTACGTACTTAGGTGGGACTCCTTTTTGTCCATATGTAATACAATAATAATAATAATAATTATTAATAATTAATAATTTCCTGGATGATGTCGACAGATCTTAACCGTTCATTACGGATTGGACGGTCTGATTTGGTCAACCATACCATACCATAGAGGTCAGGAAAGGAGTGATTCAGGATTTTACTTTGACATGGACTAATAATATTCATTATTAGCAGAATAACAGCACATGGTAACCAATGCCTTTATGTTTATGGTCAATGTCTCTTTTATCTTGCGTTCAACATGTCATTATTGTCATGTCCGCAGGGCACGGTCCATCAAACAAGTGACACGTATCATATCTTTCTTAGGTGACGTCACGAGAACAACCAAATAATAGTGCTACAACCAAATAATGTCGTTATTTTCAATTTGTCTTCTTCATTTTTTTTTTTTAGTATTTATGATTCTAATAGTCAATAAAAAATAATTTGGATATCCCTAATTTTATGAACGTGTGCTAGATCATCATTGGGCATTTTACATTTAGTCATAATGGTATAATAATAATAATGATCAAGGTGCTTTATAAAATAGAAGCTGTTTGAACTTTAAAAAATAGAGATATAAATGTAAAGTAAAAACTATGTCATTTATTTCATAAATCGTCATAACTAATCTCATGATGTAACTAATAATCAATTTATACGTACATCTAAAAATGACAAGCATTAATTGTTTCCTCGGATCATTATTGACCATTATTTCCTGCTTGAAACATAAATTAATTGTAAATTTATTTAAGAGAAATAGGTTATTTAGAAGTATGGGCTAATCATTTTGTCCATAACTTTTTTTTTTTTTTTTTTTTTTTAAATCAATCTGCCATCTGTTTGAAAATGAAATTGAAAAAGTGCTGGATAAAAAGGCCTTTTAAGGCCTAACTCATGGGCCTAATTAAAATCATCATCGGAGAAAAAGCAAGAAAAACAGTTTCTCTTGAACGGGGAATGTCTCTACTATAACATGATACCAAAACAATGAGTAAGACTAGTATGTTTTTAATTAGAGGGTTCAAATGCCTCTATTAATTTAAGGTTATCAAATACTTGATGAAAACTTAATATCAAAATTTATTGGAATGGTTTTATTCTATATTATTAATTCAAATTGTTTAAACTAATCTACTTCACAAATGATGTGTTTAACCACAGAATTCATAAATTTTCAAATTAATTTAGTATAAAGTGAAGCAGTAAAAATATTATGAAAAATGAATGCAATAAAATTACTTACAAGCATCCAGGGTTTACAAGTCTGGTATTGGCGAAGAGAAGTGGGCTCACAATGAATGAGTGAGTACCGGTTGCAAATTAAGGGAAAAGAAGAAGCTGAGCATGAGTATAGCTAGTCTTCGTGAAGAGATTAGATCTCAGTCTTCTGCTAAGCTTGCTGAGGAAGCAGTGATGCGCACTCTTAGGAACAACCTACTCTGTCAAATCACCGGGTTAGAATCAAAAAGAGAAGAAACCATTATATTTTATATTTTATTACTGATTGATTTTAAACAAAATCAATTTATAAATTTATAAATTTTGTATGTAAATGAATTACTCATCAAGTAGATAGGTTTGAACGATTTGAATTTGTCATTTTAGAGTCATCATAGTAAATTTTCAAGTTAAGCTCACCAATAAGCTTGTTAAGTTTAATAACACACTAGTTCAGTTCCAAAACGAACAAATAACCTCAAAAATACTAATGACGTACTAACATCAGTATCTAGTAAAGAACTAGTCTTTAATCTAATGACAAATATAACATAATATTTTTAATGTAAGAGAACAAGATGAATTCAAAATTAGAATAAAAATTATTTCTGAATATTAAAACAGTTAGATAACTTCATTCTCAACTTCCCAACTTTATTCAAAGAAAATATCAGTATCTAATGGTCAAATGGTACCACTACGTTAACCATCACCAAAAATCAGTAATTAGATCATACAATTGATGAAAAAAACATATCCAATTTGAGACATAAGAAAAATCACATTGAAAATTAAATTTGAAAAATTTGAAATTTGAAATTTTAATTAATTATTTAAAAACATTTACTAAGTTTGCCAAATAAACCAAGGTGAAAAACTGTCTTAACCTCTCTTAATTTATTTTAGAACTCTTTGATTCAATTATACCATATTTCTAATATGATTGTGTTCTCTACCACTAACATCTTTGACGGAAATGGTTGTGCTCCACAAAATTTTGATGGTCTACAGTTTTTATCGTCGTGTTCTAAGAAATGACAATGTCAAATTATTTTAATAGTGATTTCACAAGTCTTGGACGATAGAGAATTTGAAAGTGATTTCATAAATCTTGTACAATAAAACTATATAGAATATATTTAAAAAATAATAACACCATAATCCGGCCAATACAACTACTAGTAGATTTTTTTGACAAATTAAAAATTCAAATTAATCAGTGATAAATAAATAAATAAATGTTGATAATTAACCTGAATTATATTATTCAAGAAAGGAGTACTACACGGACACACTCTCTGATTCCTCACTTACACTTTTCAACTTAAAGTCGGTTAGAATATTCTATATCATGTTTAGAACCTATAAAATATGACAAAACACATTTTTAGTGTATTCCATTCTTACCCACTAGACTATATATGTCGGTTACATTGATTAGAATATTCCAGAAAATGCAATGGGCTTGGGCCTCATCAGTGCTGTTCAATTTTAACAAATCATGGCCAATCCATTATGTAATTATCATCTTCCTCCAAATATTTAAACAAAACGCAGAGTACTACTTAGCACTTTAGTATTACACAATTATAAAATTGACAAAAATGCACAACCCATATTATTATGCAACATGACTGTAGGGGTGTAAACGGAGCGGATAATTCTAATACTATATATGTATCTGTTTTTCAATGAGCAGATACGAATACTGATACGGATAGTAAACAGATATCAAAATTAAAAACCATATCCATCTTAAACAAATACGGAGAGTAGCTATCACAATTTTGAGGAGAGTAGCTATTCCAACATTTTGTTGAATTAGTAGAATAGTGAGTTATCCCACAAAAGACAAACAAAAAATAGTGGTTATTCACTAATCCAATCACACTCAAATGTATATTAGTAGCTCGGAATAGTAGCTATTATTTACCCATCCAAACGCACCATATATGATTTTCCTACCAAAATTCTTGGACTTAAACGAATATGTATGTTTTTTTTTTTAACTTCGCAAGGGTGAAATGAATTGAAAACTGCTGAAATTTTAAATTTTTTGTTGGATTAGTATAATAGTGAGTTATCCCACAAAAGACAAACAAAGAATAGTGGTTATTCACTAATCCAATCACACTCAAACGTATATTAGTAGCTCGGAATAGTGCTAATTCGGAATAGTAGCTATTCTTTACCCATCCAAACGCACCATATATGATTTTCCTACCAAAATTATTGGACTTAAACGAATATGTATGTTTTTTTGGAACTTCGCAAGGGTAAAATAAATTGAAACTGCTGAAAGATTAAATTTTAGATCCGAATATATACGGATATCCACTCCGTTTATATCCTTACAGAATTATCCGTATCCGTATTATTTTTTCATATACTAAAATGATCCGTATCCGTATCCGTAAGTATCCGTATATGTTTAATCCGGATACGGATAATAAGCGAATTCGAAACGGATAATCCGTATCCGCTTACACCCTTACATGAGATGTTAAAATGTAACAAATCCCAAATATTAATAATGCGAATGCTACTTCAATTATATAAACCAAGCGCAACAAGTGAAAGAAACAAAAGCATGGATTTGAGATGAGGTCATTTCATACAAAGACTTTCCATGATAAAAAGGAAAAAGAAAAATATGAAAACAATGTCACTGCAGTTCTGTCAGATGTTGTCATGGCTCTCATCACTCATCAGTAATTTATATAGAGCCAAAATATTATAATTGATGCATGACGTTTCATATGGAAATTAATGAATTAGGAATTATACAGGTGGGACCCACAACTCGGCAAACTTGACCTTGGAAATGCTCTGAAGCACCTCAAATGGTGTAATGTCTCCAATCACTACCACCTTCTTGCTCTCCAAATCCACCTCAAATGATGTCACCCCTACATTATTATTTACATATCACAAAATCATTCTGTTAACTGTTATATAATAATAATACCCTTATTTTTTACACAATCCATTGCTTTCCACGAAAATGTATATATTGAATATTGAGGGGATCAGTCACATGCAATTTTTTTTTTTTTTACAACTTGTCAATCGTAAAATATAAAACTTAAATTTAAAATCTGAAATCATGTCATATATATTATCTTAGGAAAATAAAATTAATACAAATTTCACTTTGATGCATATCTCACAATACTAAAACTACATTAAATTTGATTGTTAGGCTATTCACACATTTCAACTAATATATCTATAAAATTCCTTTTCAATTTTTTTTAAAATTTTATTTGATAATTTTTAAAAATTCATCATCAAGGTTGTCAAAATTATCACTATCAAGTAATCTCTTTTCTTAAATATTTACATGTTTAAACTTCATCTTCACATATTGCTCCAAAAATTCAGACCTAGATTATTTGTCCATAACAACATGCTTAATCTAAGAGCATCACCATCAAACTTACATATCAATTATAAATACTTGGCAATAACAATTATAATTACAATAATGTCTTAAAGCAATATTAAAAGGTATGACGTTAGATTGTAATTAATAATTGCAGAGAAGTACTAAAAAAAAATTATAACAATTATTGATGTGACAAAAAATTATCTTTTACAATTTTATAATTGAAAATTCTCAAATAAGATTACAATGAGAAGCTTAGTGAAAATTTAAAAGACGAGAATGCGCATCTATCTTTTTTTGTTCCCTCTTTTATCTTCAAATTCAAATAATTTAAATACTAATCAAATATTTAGAATTTAACGAAGAGGCTTTCATTTAATTTGTGGTTTTTTTTTTTTTTTAAATTGCATCGAATAGTAAACATATGATAAACTTTAATGATTAAAAACATCTATAATCATAATTTAAAAAATCGATAAATTTTGACTTTGCAAATGTTTGATAAAGTCGATATTGAATGCATTGCAAAAGAATAGGAGGGAAATAAAAATGTCGTGATGAAAAGTTGGAGGAATAAAAAAGATTCCTCAAAAAATGTGCTGTGGGAGTTGACATATAGTGTACTATTGGGTAAACTGGAACTCAAAAGTCAAGCAATCATACAAAAAGGAAAAGGAAAACTTACTTCCCACATCCCTAGGCTATAAAGTTAAATGTACTATTCCTCATCTCATTTCAGATACATGTTTCCGAATTTCTTATGTTTAAAAAGGAAAGTTTACTAATTCAATTCAATTCAATTCAATTCATGTTGCAATGAACGTTTCCAGAAACATTTACAAGAACCGAATATGGACACCCAACCCAAACCCAACTACATTTATGACTAAAAACTGTTTTTATTTGGTCACTCAAAATTCTACCAAGGAATCACCACCACTTCCAAATAACATAAATTGATTTCACAATATGTGTACAAGGTTATTAACTGCCATCTTAAACTTTTTTACTAGTTATATTATTATATAGTTGTCAGAGAAAATGGATAAACTTGGGTCATGTGGACATGGGCCTCGTTGCAACTTCAAAGCCCAACAATAAAACCTAATAATTGTATCTTAAAAATTTATTGATAATTTACACAAGGCCATTTTTCATTCTTTCTTTTTTTTTTTTGATAGAATTATTGCATTTACTAAAACAAAATATCCAGATCCAGTGTCGCTAAATTATACCATATGATTATTTTAGAAACGCAAACAAGTTTTTCATTGTAATTAAATTTGGGCTGAAACTAATTAAATTGAGAGTCTCTTCATTTATGTTTCTCTGTTTCTAGATAGAATCCTATAATGTTTTTTTTTTTTTTCTGGGGTCGGTTGGCATTTGGTGGTTACCTACCAACGTATGTATTTAAAGCAAAAAATTGAAATCAATGTACAAGTTTAAAAATAAAATTAAAGTTGAATAGGAAAATAAACTAACAAAAAAAAAATAGCAACTAACATTACTGTACTGCTACCAACCTAATTACTGGTAAGGCACTATCAACAAGATCAAGTACACAAAAAGGGAAAAGATTGTACTAAAAAGGCAAGTTTGAAGAAGCAATAATACAACAGAACCAAGTAGGTAGTAGGCTCTGGTTTGTTAAACTTGTTATTTATTACTATTATTGTTTTTGGTAATGGTTTGTTAATTAAACTGAACAGAAAAGGAAACAGATCGAATTAAGAAAAAGGACTATTTTGAAATAGCTTTTTTATAGTATCCATCTCTGTAAACCTTAAAAAGCTTTTTAAATATTTTAATTAAGTTTCTCTTAATTAATAGGGTCTGCCCTACTAATACTATATCAAAAAAATATTATATGAATTAACTTTTTGCAGATAGAAAAAGAAACTCAAGATGAGGAAAAGGAAAAAAGAAAAATATAAGATAACTAACATCGATCGGTTTAGGGGACCATACCTTCCATCTTTGAAATGTGCTTTTGAACCTTCCTAGCGCAACCATTGCAATGCATATTAACCTTTAATTCCACTGTCTGTAATTATAATTAGAAAAACAAAAAATACTTTTATTGGTATATATTAATTGTAAAGAATAAGAGGGAAGTTGCTTGTACATATATATATATACATACTTGATTTCTCCATGAAGTGTTTAATTATTACCATTCAAAACAAAAGAAGTCAGAAATTAAAGAACACAGCCTTCAATCATTGGTTAACAGAGAGATACTCCATAGTCCATACATATATACATTTATACTAGTACTGAAACTCATATATATTATTGCTTAATTAGAAAACAGAGCAATATCTTAATATTATATATGTTCATATATAGAGTACTCACTCACAAATCACAATTCATGTCAGAAATTAAGAAGCATATATATATGTAGAGGAGCTAGCTTTGGAGCATATATATTTACCTTTGGTTCCAAGTGAAAAGCCAAAGTCTTGGTACCATCAACAATGTCTCTTAATTTTAAAACTTGATCTAAATGGCTTGCAATCAATGCTTTTCTCTCTAACACCTTTTCTTCTTCTTCTTCTTCTTCTCCGTATACCATACAATTTGTGCACATGCAACAATTTGGAGGAATTGAAAGAGAGAAGCACTCTAGAACTCTATCAAAATGAAGCCTCCCCATCTTAGAGTTTGATGAGGAGCTAATATTTCATTAATTGCGAAGGGAACTAGGGAAGGGATGGAGGGAAGAAATATATATATATGTAAGTAATATGTTGATATTTCTTTCATATAAGGGCTATAGAGCAGAGCTAGCAGCTTCGTCGCTTGAATACATGTGATGTGATGTATTAAATAAATAAATGGTTTTTTTGCACCGAACTCCACAAAAGGATGGACCTTAGTCACCTTATCCTCTGCAATGTCAAATTATTGCATCCATATGCGTAAACAAACATAGATACTTACTTATGTCTCTTCGTCAAATTAACCATTATAAAGCATAATTTATGTAATTTGATTCAGACTAAAAATACATTGATCTGTATTTACTAGATATTTGATAAATTGAATACATATATAAATATTGGGCATCTGTAAAAATCAAAAAATAAATTTGTACCTAAACGAATACAAATAATTGATAAATATGAAGTTGACTGCAAATTAGAAAATAAGCATTCGGGAACAAAAAAAATTAATAACAATTTCACATATAATTGATATTCTAACTGATAAAAATAAATAAAATATGAGAGTATTTCAGCAAAAAAGGGGAAAAGTTAATTTTAGATGTAGGTATAGAAATTCTAATAAGAGGATTATATATGTATCTTTCTGTATAAATTATCCATAGTCATGTCACATACAAAAGTAGATAATTTTTTTTTAAAGCTTGGTAGGGACTTCCAAAATTGGATTAATAAAATTGTTTACAACCACACTCCTACATGAAAAATAATATATAATTTATTTGCATATAGTTGTGCAAAATAGTAGACTGAACAAATATTATTTTGCTCGTGTTTATATACATAATTAAAAAAAAAAAACTTTGAGTGTTCATTACTGAAATATGAGAAGGCCAAACGATTATATTATAGCAATCATATAATCAATTTAGTTTACCTTAAATATATATATATTTTTAAACTATATTCATTTCACTAAAATAAAAGGAATTTTTAACAATACACAACATAGAAATACTCAAGTATTAAACTAATATCAGAGTAAAAATATTTTAAAAATTAGAACCAATATATTGTTGCAAATAACAAAATTATATTAGAATAATTAAACTATAATCTATAAAATTCTGTATTAATTGTAACTCTACAATGGGGAAGATAATAATAGGAAATGTTAAATAGTTAATTAACATTGTAGGGAACAGTAGGCGGAATACTAGAGTCAAAATTTGTTGACAAGAGACAAGTGTTATGAGACCCCATGTGATGTGAGTGCCTATGCCTATGAGGCTATAACAGTTGATACTCTACGCATTTATTTATTGAGATTAAAAAACAATGCAAGAAAACTCCTGATTGGTCCATGAGATCTATAAGGTTTCACATGACACTTTCAATAAGTTTTAATACCATAAAAAGGGGCTGCAATTGCATGACAAAGTTTATTTAACTACAAGTTTGGATAAGCCCCAAATATGAATTATATTTATATCTCTTTGGCGTTTACCAACTCATTTTTATTTTTCCTTTTCTTTTTTAACTTGATTGAATTCAAAATGAAACCGTTGGACCAGTGATTTTCAAAGTGGCTTAATAAATAGTAAAAAAATTCCAAAAAATATAAAATTTGGTCTCCAAGCACATTTCAATATGGAGATCACATCTAACGGTTTGGATCGACGTTTTGAACTTTGAAATTGGAGATACGAGTGCGAAGTAAAACACTCGCTTTACTTCGCGAAGTACCGTAGCCCATCTCTCTCTCTCTCTCTCTCTCTCTCTCTCTCTCTCTCTCTCTCTATATATATATATATATATATATATATATATATATATATATATATATATATATACTAGTCAAGTGCCCGTGCTTTGCAACGGGAAATAAAATGAATAAAATGATTTTTGATGATACTTTGTCAACTTAGATGGATACATAGAGGTTTTTCTTATTTTTTTTAATTACTGATACATAATATGTTATTATATGTTATGGTTAAAAGGTACATTGTTAGTTTTGTGCTTGTGAGAATGAAATGATTTTTGAAGAGCGACATAGAATGAATAGAGGTGCTACTTTTACTTGATTATCTGGAACCGATTCAAAACTGAACTGGATCCATCCCGGAACCGACCCAGATCCGGTTCATTTGGATAGGGTATGGTTTAAAAAATATAACCAGTTAAATTATGGGTACGGTTACAAATTTAATAATTTAATATCTGATCCGGATCCGAACCGGAACCGATATTGTAATGGGTAGGATATGGATTTGATTTTATTATCTGACCCATAACCGAAACCGACCCAATACCCGTATAAATATCCAATAAAACATATAATAATTTTGCATATTAGTTTAATATCCGGTCAACAAATATCACGCCGCTTCAATAATCACATTTGCATATTAATTTTTCTTTAACATTTATTGAGCTGGAATATTATTCTGATTAATTTTATTTGATTTCTTAATCATGTATTAGTTAATAATAAGAGCAAACAATAACTTGATAATATATTATATGTGGAGATAATTAATTGGTGATCGGAATAGCTCAGGGGGCAGTATTATTTTTACTTTGAGATTCGTGTAAAACTATTTATGAGATGACTTAATATTTGGAGATTCGAGAATAGACAGGGGGCTAGTAGTATTTTTACTTTGAGATTCGTGTAAAACTATTTATGAGATATCTTAATTTTTGGTGATTCGGGAATAGCGCAGGGGGCCATGCGAATTCAGAAACGTGTGGGGGAGGGGAAGAAAAAGAGAGAAACAATTTTTGTGTGGCTATTCGTGAGGCGGGTACGGATATAATTAAATTTAGATCTCTACATAGTTGACAACATAGAACAGATGCATGAGATCAGAATTATTTATTAAAGGCTGAGATTGAGATGTGTTTTGATGAGCGGCTCTGATCTATTAAACGAATGGTGCAGATTCTATTTCGGTAGATAGGTGTTTGGAGGCAAAAAAATTTAAGGTGATATTTAGAGTAGTACTGATATATATATATATATATATATATATATATATATATATATATATATATATTATAATTTGGTTGAGGATGCATAATTAATACAATAGACAAGCATACATACATACATCATGTAACAATCAAGTATCATAGGAGACTATATACATTGCAATTAAGTATTGGAGAAGTCAATTTATGGCTTAATTATGGGATATGGCTTATATATATATGAGATGGGCTAACTTGTTTTGGGAAGTAAATATGGTGTTTTACTTCCTGCTCGTATCTCTATTTTCAAAGTTCAAATAGTCGATTCGAAACTTCCAATGTGTTCTCCATATTGAAATGTGCTTGGAGACCAAATTTTACACTTTTTGGAATTTTTTTACTATTTATTAAGCCACTTTAAAAATCTGAAAATTTAGGTGAACAGTAAAAATTTATGGATCATCGGATCAGCAATTTTCAAAGTGGCTTAATAAATAGTAAAAAAAATTCAAAAAAATGTAAAATTTGGTCTCCAAGCACATTTCAATATGGATATCATATCTAACGTTCGGATTGATTATTTGAACTTTGAAAATGGAGATACGAGCGGAAAGTAAATAACTCTCTTTACTTTCCAAAACAAGTTAGCCCATCTCTCTCTCTCTATATATATATATATATATATATATATTGGGATCGATGTTACTAGTATAATCGTAAAATTTAAAATTTAGGGGGAATTTCATGTGTACCCCTCAAAAACTTCAAAATTACGTATTTCCCCCTCTAAAGTTTGAAATTACGTATTTCCCCCTCAAAACTTAAAAAACTCACAAATTTACCCATTTTATTATCTTTTATATTAAAACTCATTCTAAATTTATCAAATACCCATTTTACCCTTTATTAGAAGCATGTAAATTCCATCGACTCAAATTTGAATATGAACAGTTCCTCTCCCGTCCGAACTGCTTTTAGATTTGTGCACGCAAGATCAGCACGAATCTTGATGCAAAAATGCACACATACTGAAGCGACACGCACAGATCTTAATGCGGTACATGCTGATCAGAATTGCTGTAAGATTCGTGCACATTAGATCTACACAAATATTGAAGTGATGCGCGCAAATCTTAACACGATGCGCTCGGATCAGACGATAGTGGAACACTTCAGATTCAAATTTGAGTCCAATGTGCTTTATATGATTTTAATAAAGGGCAAAATGGGTATTTTAAAAATTTAGAATGAGTTTTATTATAAAAAACAATAAAATGGGTAAATTTGTGATTTTTCAAAATTTAGAGGGGGAAATATGTAATTTCAAACTTTAGAGGGGGAAATACGTAATTTTGAAGTTTTTGAGGGGTATACATGAAATTCCCCCTAAAATTTAAGGTGATATAATTGGATGCCTTCTAAAATTACTATGAGTGTAATGGTCACCTAATCCAACAAACATCATTAAATTAATTGTTTATAACACAATTATTGGAGTCCATTAATGATATTGTGATTACTGATTAATTACCTAATTACAAAAAAAAAAAAAAAAAAAAAAAAAAAACAGATCACATCATTAATCAGGCAATCAGGCATAGGCCCCAGTTGAGCACTCTGCTGACAAAACACCGAAAGTAGACCTTATAATTTTGATAATCCAAACCAAATGGCATGTTACATCAATAACCAAAATTCTTGAAAATGACCCTCACAGAATATATATTACTGTTTTTCTACCTCATCTTAGTTTTTGATAACCAATTTTCTAAAGGTGATGACTTCAGACTTGCACCACCGGCCCTTCAAAATATAAATCATCAAATAAAATACGGTGGATATTGAGAACCAGCTTTTGTTCTAGCACCACAAACAACGTTCTCCGTGTGGGAAGTTGCAGAATCGAAATCCAAATGGGATAATTTTTTGTGGATATTAAATAGTTTGGTGGCTTGATTTTCAATCTTTACTTACAAAAACAAAACAAAAATACAATGGAGATTATTTTTACTGCAAGGAGACTGAAAAATCGGCCTCATGGTTCAATACCTGATTTGGGTCGTTCAATTAACTTTGAAATTCGTGCAATTTTTTTAATTATAAATCACTTCATGTATTTGAATAAATCACGCATATGAATCTGGATGAAAATCAAACGGTTCAAATCGAACATCAGACCCCCCTTTGTTCCCTTGATATTAAGGTGTTTGTTTTTTCTTTTTCTTTTTTCGATGAACCTGGCTAATATTTCTTGGCAATGATTAAGTAGCAAAAACATATATTAAAGTACAATTTTAGGTGATTGAAAGTCTTCAGCTAATCACATCTCTTAATTAATAATGAAAACTAGCACTTTTTCTTCTTTGTAATTAGCATAAGCATTAAGCAATGAGATGTATCTTGCACGTTAGAAGATGATAAAAGGTTGTACATAATCCAACAATGGCCAACTAAGGAAAGCATCTAAAAAGTTTACATGCGTAGAAATTTTGTACTCGCCTTTTTTCTCTATGAAGAAAGTACAAAATTTAATGCCGATCTATATTGATTAGTTTAATTACATCATTTTCAATCCATGGGTTTCGTGGATTTTATAGATTTCATTAACTAACAAATAAAAATAATGATATGATAACAAGTTAGCCAGCTTCAATTTAATTATATATAAAAAAACTAAATTAAAACATAGAAGTTGTATGGTATCTATTTTCCTTGTTGGAAAAAGTAAAATATATATATATATAGAGAGAGAGAGAGTAGAACTAGGGTGCTCCTAGGAGTACCAAGCCTTTTGTACTCTTTAACTCTAAAACTTATCAGATTAATTTTGAACGACGAATCCAAACCATTGAAATCCTTTTACCTTACGAGTGATGCGTCTACATATGAAAATTTTAAAGTTTCGAATTAATTTAGTATAAAGTCAAGTGGTCAAAAGTCTTCCAAAAATTAAATGCATTAAAATTAATTTAGAAACCTTCTAATTTTGATCACTTGACTTTATACTAAATTAATTCAAAACTTTAAAATTTTTATATGTAGACGCATCACTCGTAAGGTAGAAGGATTTCAACAGTTTGGATTCGTCGTTCGAAGTTAATCCGATAGATTTTAGAGTTAAGAGTACAAAGGGACTTGGTACTCCTAGGAGCACCCTAGTTCTACTCTCTCTCTCTCTCTCTCTATATATATATATGTGTTTTATTTTTATTTTTTTCGAGAAAAGTTGGAGGTTGATGCTTCATCTCTGAGATTGATCTCAAGATATTCGGGCATGAGTATTTAATTATATTTTTAAGAAAAGGATAAAGAACAAGGTTTTCATTTTAAATATCTATAAAGAACTTCATCTAGATTTTGAACATACAATTTTCTACAAAGAATACATTGCCGTTTGGCTACTAGTACACAGAATGGTTGAAGACATGCTACCAGTAAAAATAATGGTTGATTTTTAGCAAAGGTTGGAGGTCAAGCAATGTAATTATTTTCCTGAGTTTTAAACTTGTGATCTTTCATATATAGGGCATTGCAGGGCCGGTCCTGAAAATTTTGGGGCCAGGGGCGGGAGAAAAACTTGGGTCATTTATATATACAATTTTTTTATGAGATCAGTTAATACGCTTCTATAAGTATTTCAACACTATATGTTTATAAGTCTTTTTTGTATTTTAAAAGTTCAAACAATAGATTTGAGCCGTTCAATATTATATCCATATTAAAACGTACTTGGAGACTATATTTTACAATTTTTGAAATTTTGTTACTATTTTTTAAGATAGATAGAAAATCCATTGATTCAGAAGATTCTGGACCATAAAAAACAATGATTTTTTGTCAATCTTAAAAATAGTAAAAAAAAAAAAATGGGATAAGGTTTGGTCCAAATGGCTTTGGACCCGACACCATCCAAAACCTCTAAAAATCGTACGATTAATGTCCGAATAGTCGATACGAACCGCTTAACATGATTTTCATATTAAAATGTGCTTAGAGACCAAATTTTTAGTTTTTTGGAAATTTTTTACTATTTTTTTAGATACGGACAAAATCACTGTTTTTGGACCGTTCAGAAACAGTGTTGTTGTACGTATATAAAAAAATAGTAAACAATTTCCAAAAAATATAAAATTTGGTCTCTGAGCACATTTTAATATGGAAATCATGTTGAGCGATTTGGATCGACTCCTCGGACTTTAATTGTACAATTTTTAGAGGCTTTGAACGGTGTCCAGTCCAAAGCCAATTTGGACCAAATCTTATTCCTTAAAAAATATGTAAATAAGCAAGAACGACTTATAAGCATATGGTGTTTAAGTGCTTATTGAAGTCTATTAGCCAGTCTCATTTTTTATTGATATGTCAATAGATCATACATATTTACATAAAAATTTGAACTCTTTATATATAAAAAATTCGAGCTTTAATATTTTATTTATTTTTAATGTATACAGAATTTTTTTATATATATACAAACTATTTTTTTTAGGGACCCCTTGAATTTTGAGGTCCAGGGCAGTCGCCTTGGCTATCCAGCCCCAGGGCCGCCTATGGAGCATTGCCTTTGTCACTAAATCAAAGACTAAATTTCCAAAAGAATTGTTCTTAATATAATGAATATGTTATTTGAAGCTTTTGGAGGGGAAAAAAAAACAAAGAAAGAGGCAAAATATATCTATGCATGTTATACTATTGAGTTGGGTTGTATCCAATATTTATAGGACAAGGTGCACTGAAAAAATCCGATTATTGGGGTCAGTCAAATTGCTTACATCGCTAACAATTAAACTGCTCGACTCCCTCAACATATTTGAGATTATCAAAATTATATTATTTTACTGGTTGTCGATTTTATTTGAGCTCATTGTTATTTAGTTTATTTTTGTAAAGAATACGCCGTTGGTAGATCTGAAGAGGGGAGGGGGACTTGATTCAATTATTTGAGAAGAATTGGAGAGAACCCTGACTGAAATGGAGGTAGGTAGGTAGGTAGGAAAAATCTGCATTAGATATATGAGTGTTTGTTCTACAGTAGTGCAGCTGTTAACATAAATTAAAAAGGGCAGGAACGATGATTAACCATGCCACCATGGCATGTCAAAATGTTGAAAGCATGAAAGCAAAAAAAAGGAGAGGAGAGATTAGATTAGAAAGGTGAAAACAAACAACTTGAGATGTGGTGTGGTGTGGTGGCGTGGCGGCATAAAGTACTCGGCAGTACTGTGGCCAGCACAGCTGAGGGGCCCTTCATAGCTTACTTGGGAGACAACAAGTGGAGTGGGACCATGTATTCTATTATTTGAGAGAGAGAGAGAGAGAAAAAAACACTTCAGTTCAGGGGCCTCACCTCATCCCTCGTATCACAAATGACATCCTGGATTGGATTTGTCATTTGAGTGCTACATAGATTTGCTCTTCTTTCTTTATTAGTCAGTCTTTACTTCTCTCATCGATCTCACCAATTCACCATTGTGTGTGTTTCCCACTTTAAGTATCACCACGAATAAATTTAGACATGACGTCACTTGGCACTTGCGCTGTTTAGGAACTTGGTTTTTTACTAGGTTAGGTCAAAATAGTATTATAAGAATGTTAACCAGGTGCGTCTGCGTCTGCGGCTTCTGCAAATAATTAAATGTTTGCACTGTTTAGGAACTATGGCCTTTGCATAATTGAATCGGCACAAGCTGCTATTACTGCCATACTGCTTTATCTATCCAATAAGATTATAACAACATAAGACTAGAAGATAAATTTAAAAACATAACAGCAACATATACGAACAAACAAAATGCACCACCTGTCTACTGCCAAATGATCACTTCCATAAACATAAACATAAACAAATGGGAACTAATGCTCTTCACCTCCCATCTTTTTACTAAATAACCCTGCCTAACTATAACTACTACCTCTTCCAACCTCCATTACTACAATCTACATTGAGAGGAAAAAGTAAACTCCAATTAGTTAACAAAACTTAGTTTCTTAAATAGATAGAAAAGAGCACGAGAGAATCACCATAGTTCAAATAACAGAAGACAACCAACCCCCAAAAAATATGGTCTTTTTTCTTTTTTGTTTGATTATATAGCAAGGATTCATAACCTGACCAACAAGTTGCAAAACATAACAAATCAGTTAGTATACTCAACTGCAACATAAACAAAAGTAAAAAGGAAGGAAATAGGTTGGTTAGAGAAAGAAAAATACCTGGTATGGGAGATGAAAAGCAACCCAAAAATGGCTCTCCAGAACAAATATCTGGAGGGACCACACAGGGTATTTTGGGGAAATGAATTTTGTAGCAACACACGGAGCTGTCAAAGCAATACCATTGCAGCTTCTAATAGATTCATACAGATATTGGTATCTACATAAATATCTCATTGCCCAAAGTTCATCTCTGAGTATCTGCTTGTATGAAATAAAGGACAACAAAAGTTAGAAAAATACAACTTTATTAAGGTGCAAGGGTAATTTAGACATTTTGCACTTGCCTACGAGGCTTATTCTGGCGTTGTCCTGGTTCTTCTGTTGGTACTTCTGCAAAACATATAAAATAGCATAATTAAATTAAAGAAGGTAAAAATCTGCCCCAAAACTACTTGAAAAAAAAAAAAAAAAACATTAGGACTCAAACAGCACCTAACAGCATGCTGTAAGGTAATTCAAGGATCAATTTAATGCATCAATAATTTACTTACCCGGCTTCTGAGAAGATTTACTCCCCTCTAACAATTTAGCTGCACCGGTTTCTCTGTATCAAACAATTCAAACTCAGATGAAAAACGAGAATATGGTAAACAAAAAAGGTAGAAGGACAAGAATAGCAAAAGTACCTAGACACATCCATTCTACATAAATGAGTTGCAGGGCATGGAAGAAATTACTCGTACTTTCCACAGGCATAACATTGAATGAACAATTCTTTGTTGGACCAATATAAATGGTAACTTTTGCAGGTACATAGAATGGATACAAGCTATGCCGCAGACATGCCAAAAAGTAACAATAAATATTAAGGTAATGTAGTAATAGCAGAAAAGGAACACAAACCGTGCAGGAGCAGAGGAAGAGATCTGAGACGAAGGCCGAGGGGCATTATTGTAATATCCACCATCAAGTGCTATGTAAGGGGGGCCATAAGAACCACCTACTGACCCAGCTGCTCCTGCTAACACTGGTACCCTATCATAGAGATTTAAAAAGAAATCAAAACCTATTAAAGGTCTTAGTTTGGGTCTGTATATCCTTTTTGTGTTGTTCATCTGTGCAATTTCATTTATTAGTATGGAGATGACTGGGTATTTAATTTGTATAACCAAATAAAGGAGTTAATACTTACCAGGTCATTTCAGAATTGTTAAAGCCGAGCTGAGATTGAGGAACATATCCTGGCAGAGCCATCCCTACACCAGGTACACCATGTTGTTGTCCACCAAATTGCATAACTATACCACAAGAAAATTAAATATGCTTCAGCGTTGTTGTCTATCATAACATCTTAACTTTTCGGAATATGGAAGACTACACAAGAGTAGAGTACAGTAGGAACAAACCTGGCAAGAGGGCAGATGTCCCAGGAAACCCCTGCTCGCCATGTGGCACGCTCATGGGTCCTGTTGTGCCAATCACCGGAGCCCCACCATATAAAAGTTGACCCGTACCAGGGGCCTTTCCCTTTGAGGCAGAAATACCCGGCTTCGGTTTATTAGTTGGTGAAACACTACTGGCTCTATCCTCACCCAAGCCAGAACTAGTACCAGATACTGGTTGCAGAGAAGCTGATACCTGCCTGTGTTGAGCCATTGAGTTTGGTGCCTGAGAAGAAACCCTTGAAATCTGACTATCAGTTCCCATCACTCCCCTCCCTTGAACCCTCACAGCAGTAGTAGTAGCGCTATTAGGTGCTAATGTTGAGCCCACTGCAACTGATTTACCCCGGTTATCTTGCATATCACGTCTCACACCAGATGAGAGATCTTGATTGCTGTTGGATGTGTTGGAGGGATAGAAAGGAGGAGAGGCTGAGTTTAAGCTTGAAGAGAAGGTTTGCTTCTTAGGCAGTGAAGAGGAGAGCGCGTTCGAGGTTTGGGCTTGAGAGTGCTGTCTTGTATTAGTACCAGTACTTGTAGCACTTGGGTTTGATCCTTGCTCATTGGTTCTTTGTAATATTCTGAAAAGTTATGTACTGATAAGTATAGCAGCTGTAAGCAAAGGCATTTCTATCTTTTTACAACTATGTAACATAATAAAACTGCTTAATTATTAATCTGCTATACATGCTTGTTGCCAGGCATGACTGGTACACAAAAGGTACAGCTGAATTGAAAAGGAAATTTAATAACTGCTAAAAGTAACATGACAGGGAATAAGCGGCATGGAACCAACTAACCAGATACTAAGTCTTACGAACAATCTGATTTATCCGGGATTAAATAAAAGCTCAAATATGCTGCACTAAGATAACGAGCCTGTGTCATTTGTGAGCACCACTGGCTGCTGTTCTCTCATAGCCAGTAAGGAACAAAACTAAAGGAATATAAAATAACCAGAAAGAATATATGAAGGCTCACTGTTTCTCTTGAGGTGGTTGGTTCCTAGGATTATTTCTGTTAACCGGCTCGTATCGTCTCTGCCCCCTCCCACGCACTGATTTAGTTGATTTATTATGGTTTTGACCATCATCATAGTATGAACGGGACCCACGGCCCCCTCTGGGATAACTGCCACCACGGTCCCCACCACCTCCAACCCGGCGTGGGCCTCGGCCACCACTTCCACCTCTGCCTCTGTATCGTCCCCTTGGCCTTCTCCTATCCTGTATTATACACAGTATGACACGATAAACAAGCTAGGAACATGAGAAGCACTCATCCTTTGTGCACCTCAACTAAATCTTGAAATACCACCTAGACCCCTACATGTTAAAAATATTGTCTAAAACTCTCTTTCATCCTTCTTGTTCCAGGAGAGTTAAGGTAATTTCAAGAAAACTTGCTCCGCATTCTCACGTCTACATCCCCAATTTGATTGGAAGTATAATTTTGTCTTATTAAAGTGTACAATTAATCCCTAAATATTATTTATTAAAAAATTGGCGAGCGCGTATATCTTATACCATCTTTGCTGTACCCCAAATTGGAGGGCACCAAGGAATGGAGGCATACAGATGATTTTTACTGTATTTTATTCCAGTGCTTGCATATTCATCTATTATAGTATATCAAGATTTACTAGGGGCAGATGTAGTCTTCCCAAAAGAAAAGGAAAACATTACTTACATCATCGTGACGGGGCTCTTGAATAGTCATTTCCTCAAATCGATCATGCACCCAGGCTCTTTCATCCTTTGGGTTCCATATCTTCCTCCCACCAGCATACATACGCCTGATTTATATAATAAAAACGTTTCATGTTATTGCCTCTTCTTTTAAAAACAAAATCAATGTTTAGAGTATCTATCAGCAATAGCAAGAACCATTCTATAAATTTGTACAATGCAAAATATCAGCATATGCACCAAATAATGGTTGCATTAATCCAATGAAAATATAACTTTGGACCAACTATGAGGTTCTTTCAAGAACTAAGACCAATTTCAATTCTCATTCCCTGTCAAAAAAAAAAAGGAGGACTAACCCAAAAGAGAGCAAAAAAAGATATTCATATACCTGCGACGGCCTCCTCCTCCTCCTCCTCCTCCTCGGCCATTCTCTTGAAAACGATCATCATGCATGTAAAAAGCGCCACTGGTAGGCACAGCATAAGGCTCATTCTCTTTCTTTTCTCCTTCCTTATTCTCTTCATCTTTATTCTCTTCTTTATTCCCTTCCCTATTCTCCCCTTGTAATTCCCCATGCGGTCTTTCCTCCAAAACTTGGTTTCCGTTCACTTCCTCCAACTCCTCTTCGTACTCTTCTCCCAATTCATCGTATTCCTCTCCCTCTTCATCGTAATCATCGACATCGTCATCGTAGACCTCAGCGCCTCCCTGACCATCGGAATCTCCGTCCGATCGGGCGTTCCTGGACATGATTGATTGGTTATTCTTGGGAGGAACATCATCTTCTTCTTGTTGTTCTTCTTCTTCTCCAACGTCGGAATCCTCTTCGTCGTCGCTTGCTGCATCCCTCCGCCGCATAGCCGGAAGTGGCTTGTCCTCGGGGTCAGTCTCATAGTCATCCACTTTTTCATCAGCCTCGTTCGCATTGGACGACATGGATGGAGGATTGGATCGATGGATGGATCTAGGGTTTTTGAAGAGAAATGAGACGACCTTTTCTCTTTCCTGAAAGAGGTCGACACTCGAGAATGGAGGATAGCTTGGATTGGGCGCACCTGACTCTGGATAGACCCGGGCTACAGATTAACCCATACTATACCTCTACCGGAGCTGGGGCCCTACATGTTGGTTTTTTTACGGTGTTTCATACGTCGGTAGTTGGCGACTCTTGGTAATATATTTACTGTATAGACATCATATGCCAGCGTGGACGATATTTGTTGACGTGGCAACATAAATGGGACCACCTACAGACTTCTGGAGTATTCATTACTTATATGAACCGTGTGAACATGAACATCCTCAAACTGGCCCCACAAGTCAGTGGTTCGTCCTAATTCCGTTGACGGTTGAAGTCTTCTTGAAGCCGGTTTCAAAAGCCTCGCTGCGCTGGAAAAATTGTATGCTTCGTGATTCGTTGCACGAATCTTCAAAGCTCTGTATTCGTATACTATAGCCAATAATAAAGGCAGGAATTCACATCCGCCGGCCAGGTTACATGACCGAGTACAATTCAAACGGACGGTCTATAATCCCTCTTTTTAACTTGGCACGAATCTCAAAGCTCAAATAATACTGCTCCTGCGCCATTTCGAATAGACATCGGCTGAGAATAAATTTGTACCGTCCGTTTTAATTGATTTTACGCAACATATAAGATGTCTCAGAGGATGCCAAATTACGAATTCATCCCACACGGCCAGATTTCTAAAATTGTCAAATATTCTCCTCAAAATAGTTAATTAACTTCACCAATATAAGACATTCGATATCTTTTTTTTTTTTTTTTCTAATTTTATATTTATTAATGAAATTATTAGTATGTATTTCAAAAAAGAAATCCAAAGCCTATTATGAAAAATAGAATTGATTGATTTACTCTTTATATCTATCTATATTTGTAGTTTTCTACCCATCTAATTATGACTAATATCTTTCTCACTTTGTTCCTAACTACATCTTGTACCCGTCTCCAGCATATCTTTATCTTTAGAGAGTAGAACTAGTGTTTTTAAGTTCATCAAGTTTTTTATGAACTCAATTCTAAAAATTATCAAATTAATTTCAAACGACGAATTCAAACTGTTGAGATCCTTCTACCGTATGAGTGATGTGTTTACATGTGAAAATTTTAAAATTTCGAATGTCCAGTGCAACGGTAAGTCTTACTTAGGTTAATCTCAAACTTATTTTACCAATTTTAAACTATTGAGATCCTTCAAATATTATGAGTGATGCATTGAAACGGTAGGCCTTACTTAGGTCAATCTCAAACTTAGTTTACCAATTTTACATATTATAAATTCTAATCTTGAGATGATGCTTATACTGTCCCATCCCCAGTGCTTTATGACTGCACAATATCTCAAGACAAGAAAATTATAATTCAATTAATGTATATTTTGCAAATCTAGTCAAACAGATAAGTAGATTATGGCACAATCCCCCCCACACACACATATTCCGACTAATGTCATAACGTTATAATTTCAGACTAAGTTATAACAAGTCAGTTGTTGCGATTTCAATGCTCGAACAGTTGATCTGAGCGTGATCTGGCTTTTGCCAACCGGGTGTGATATGGCTTTTGCCAAGTCAGTTATAATTAAGCCCACTAACTTCCTGCGCCTTCTGAGTGCGGATCACATTATGTTTTTTTCTTTTCTTTCTTTTATTTCCGAAGATTGTGAAAATTTGGCTAAGTCCTCAATGCGACCCGCACTGGGAGTCAATGCGGGTCGCATTACGCTTGGACTTTTCTTCTGGTTGAGCATAATCTTGGAAATTTCTCTAAGTATTGAGTGCGGCCCGCACTGACCGCAGTGTGGGTCGCATTGGCTTGTTTTCTCCAAAAATCTGTCTAAGTACAGAGTTCAGCCCGCACTGACCTCCAGTGCGAGTCGCATTAGGCTCAATCTGCCTTCCTTCCTTGCGCAGAACCTCCCAGATTTGACTAAGTGCTGAGTGCGGCCCGCACTAACTGCAGTGCGGGTCGCATTGAGTGTTGTTTTCGCAGTTTTCTGCATTTTAAAGCAAGGAAATATAATAATTTGATTCGGGATGCAATATAGGTCTTTTATATACCAAAATACAAGATATTTAGAACATTTTCATTGTAAAACATAGATCGAACATATCTAAATATATATATACTTTACGCTTATCAATTGTTCAGACTTTAAAATCGCAAAAACTAACTCATTATAACTTGAGATGAAATTCACAACGCCAACCGTACTCTCTCTATATATATATTAGTTACAAGTAAGAAAATATAGTCAGATACTAATATAATTTTAGAATTATTAAATAATTGAGTCAGATTGCCAATTTTATATATCTAACAAGATGTTTTTTTTTGAGTGAGCCTATGGTAGTATGCATATCACGGATGGGTCCGTGATACGGTTCAATATCTTCGTTTTCAAAGTTCTAACGGTCGATCCGAACCGTTCAACATGTTTTTCATATGAATATGTACTTGCCGACCAAATTTTATATTTTTTAGAATTTTTTTACTATTTTTTTAGATAGGTATAAAATCACTTGATCCGAAAATTCTGGACCATCCAAAAACAGTGATTTTCTGCCTACCTAAAAAAATAGTAAAAAAATTCTAAAAAATGTAAAATTTGGTCGGCAAGTACATATTCATATGGAAAACATATTGAACGGTTCGGATCGACCGTTAGAACTTTGAAAACGAAGATATTGAATCGTATCACGGACCCATCCGTGATATGCATAGTACCATAGGCTCACTCTTTTTTTTTTATATGTTAAAGTATTTTCATACATCTAACAAGATGTTTTTTTAATATGTTAAAGTATTTTCATTGATTATTCGGTGCATTCTTCTTAGGCATGCTATCATGTACTCAAGCATACGCGGGTACATTTTAAAACCCTGAAGGAAAAAAAAAAAAAACTCTTTCACTATTCTACGTCTTCTGCGAAAGTCACTTTCAAATTAGAAAGGAACTGAAGCGCAAAATGAAAATTTTGACTGTAGAATTATACAGGGGTACGGTGCACAGACTTATAACTTGTTCGGAATTAATTCGAATTCAACTCACTAACAACTCGAGTTAAAATTAACTCGGATCAAAACTAATTCGAGTTCATTGACTCGGTTGTCTCACGAGTTGAATCCAAGTTGCCTTCAATTTGGATCAGAATCAACTCGGTTAACTCGTTGACTTGGTAAACAATATGATGACTTTGTACTATTTAGTAATTTGATAAACTTTGTACTATTTAATTATATATTTATCATTATTTCATTATGTAAAGTTTTAAAATGTGTACTATTTTGATTAACTATGTATTATTTATTTTGTTAGACTTTGTTTTGATAATTTTTAGTTTGATAAATTATGTACTATCTACGAGTCACGAGTCGACTCTAGTTGAATTCCAGTTGTTATTTCTGACTCGAACTTAATTAGCAACTCAGATTCAACTCAGATCATGAGCTCATAAGTAGGCCTAGTAGAATACCATTCCGGTCTAATTTTTCTCTTTTCAACCATTACATCCAATTCTTGCTCATGTTTGACTTCTCACTACGTGCTCACTTTTCCACCATTGATCAACAACTCTAATTTTATTTGCTATATTTGTTCCCAAAAAAACAGATAAACATTTTATTTGGGACAACCAATAAGATAATTACTAAATTTGTAAAAGTTAAATTGGAAAATGCTATGGTCAAATTAGATGGTAATAAGCATATATTATATACACATTCGAACTAGTTTTTATCATATAATAACATCAAATATTTTGTATTTTGAATATAAAGTTAATAAAATACACCTATAATCAAGTTACTACAGTTCGTTGTCTTTAGAATACAGGAAAAGATGAAAAATGAAGAAAAATTCTCTCAATGCGGACGCAGTAGCATCCAGTGCGGACGCACTCAATACTTAGCCAAATTTCCAGCACCTCAGAATTTCAGATGAAAAGTCCGAACGTAATGCGTCCGCACTCACCATCCAATGCGGGTCGACCATCCGCACTCAGCATATCAGCCTTCACAGAGGAAAAAGTCCGAGCGTAATGCGTCCGCACTCACAATCCAGTGCGTCTGATCCACCCGCACTAAGTACATAGCAGATTTCAGAACACAGGAATTCACCAGTGTGGGTCATCCATCCGCAGTCAAATCCAATGCGGACGCACTCAGATCATTATGTAGAATGTCAATAAAGGAAAGTTTGAGTCGGTGCGGATGAGTCCACCCGCACTCTCCACCAGTGCGGACGCACTGAACCCGCAGATAACCAGAATTTCACATTTTTAGCACGGGTTCTATTTTTAGCGCATCATGGACACGTTTTCTACAACCAATTCTGGACATGGCATCCTGGAAAGCAATCCAAAAACAGCACCCACTAACCCCACTAATCCTACATTCAAGCTAGACATGGTCTCTTGCTATAAAAAGGGGGTTCATTCCTATTGAAAAATCATCAATAATTCTCATCTCTCTCATCATCTCTTGGTGCTCTTTCCATCCAAAATTATGTAGCAATTCTCTAAGTTCAAAGTGTTTTCCAAGGAAGGAGAAGGAGAAGATTCAAAGGAGATTCCGGCAAGTATTGAGGTTTTTGATTCAACAAAGGGTGTAATTATTTCTTTATTTCAATTTTTCTTTATTTTGTCAAACTTTGTAATGGATCTCTCCAAGAGGGAGTAGTTCTCTCTCTAGGGGTTTAGGTCAATGCATGAACTTGTTTAATTCTATTCTATTTGGTTCTTTGTTTTTATTATGATTGTTTGATTTGATTGTTAATTTTTGGTGATTTATTCTTTGTGGTTCACATGATTTGTACTTGAATTGTAGTTATTCCGCTTTAGGTCTTTTAGACTCCAAAGTAGCTTAGGATCATATATGATAGTATAAATTGTGTCACAAAGTTATTAGGATTTAGGTTAGAGATACACCATCTTTTAAATCTAAACCGGAACTACAAAAATTAAAGGTAGGTATTTGGTGATGGACCCAAAAGTGAAATCAAACCCTAATTAGGACATCTAGAATTGAATTGGATATGGGTATGAAGAACCTAAGGATGAAATACCGACATCTAAGAATAGGATAGACTAACAAGAGCTTCATAACCTAGATAACTAGGGTGATGGACTAAGCAGTGAAGTCTGAATTATCTAGGCATGTTATTAATTCACGAAAGTGACTCTTTTTAATATATTAGGTTAGAAACGTCATCAAATCAAGCATGAATTTAAATGAAACAAATACATAGGATTAAATAAGGGATTGTAGACCGAAAGCCCATAGAATTCTCCAATCTTGGTTAAACCCTAATTTCGCTTTACTCTTTATTAGTTTTTATTGTTTAAACCTTCAACTCTTTGGGTATTGAACCCGCCAACTTTAGGACTTTAGAAATTAAAACTTTAAAACAAACTTTGAAACAAACCAAAATTCTGAAATTATTCTTTAGAGCAAAAATTGATGTCTCCCCTTATCCCTTGGATCGATACCTTTTATACTATATTGATAGGTTGTGCGCTTGCAATCGACCAATCTTTGAGTATTTAGGTTTATAAATTTAAAAGAAAATTGAGTACGAAAATATAGCCAAAACCCTATACACAAAATACTCATCAGATGGTCACGGATTAAGTAATAATAAAATTAAAAATATTTAACTATTCAAACCGCACTAAATTAAATATATAACCTATTTAAACAAAAAAAGAACTGATTATTTTATTTTGATAATCATTTATTCAATTGTCACAATGGTTTAATAAATTTATTGTAGATATAGTATGTCCTCAAATAATATAACCTATAATTATAGATTATAGTTGTCTAAATTCCAAAACAACTCTTCCTCCTTTTTTTTTGAACACGTGGATTTTATATAAACCTTTGAAGACATTCACAAGTTGGGCCTAAAATTTAATTTCGTCTAATCATTTAAATTTTGGACTTCGATTGACAGGCCGAAAACTAGGCCTTATTTTCAACAAAATCGGAAGAGTGAAACTATGATCTAGGCATAATATCGAACGCCTGAATACAAACCCAATGAATATTCATTTAGACCAAATTAAAGTTTTTAAATGCTCTTATAGCATATTTTTAAAGAGGAGGAATTACACCATTTTTTGGTGACACCGAGTTATACTCTATATTTTTAAAATTCAAACAGTCGATCCAAACCATTCAACATATAGGATATATTAAAATGTGCTTGCAGATTAAATTTTACATTTTTTTGAATTTTTTTACTATTTATTAAGATTGGTATAATAATTCAATGGTCTGAAAATAACGAATTTGTAAAATACTTAATAAATAGTAAAAAAATTAAAAAAAAATGTAAATTTTGGTGTCTAAGCACATTTCAATATGGAGGTCATGTTGAACGGTTTGGATCGACTGTTTGAACTTTAAACACTTTAAAAATTGATGGTGTAATTTGGTGTCACCAAAATATGATGTAAGTGGATCCCTCCTCATTTTAAAATAATATTCTTTTAATGTTATTTCATAATTCTCCAAACGTGCAAAAGTACAAAACAGACAATATATAATAGATCTGAAATTATGAAAAAGTACAAAACAGACAATATATAATAGATCTGAAAATTTTACTCGAGGGAAAATTATAGACTTATGAGAACTAAAGCTTCAACTTCTAACTATGGACAAAATGGGAGAGGAGGGTGTCCGATGCCCATCGGACCAAAGTCTGTTCGATGAGTAGTTTCTACTGTCCGATTCACTTCAAAATTTGTGCGCATCACTTTAATATCCATGCTGTTTGCTTTAATATCCTTGCGTAGAGATCTTGAAGTAGATCGGACGGTAGAAACCACCTATCGAACACTGTTCTGGTCCGATGGGCATCGGACACCCTCCTCTCCCTGGACAAAATCCGGATACAAGGTTAGTTTTCATGGATTAAAAGTTGGCATTATTTTTCAATTAAAAGTCATGACAGTTACAAGAACAGATATCTTTTTAAGCTTTAAAAAAAAAATGATAGACGTTGAGAAGTCAACCGGGGGACCATGAACCGTTAAACAAGTGTGAGAGTGAGAGAGGGTTGGTTTATTTTCAACAACGGCTGCTATGTGCTATCAATCAACACATTAACACCCAAGCTCTGATTTAACATTTACCCTTGAAAAATTGTTTAGTTTTCTATTTACCCTTGTACTCTTGGTTATATCTAATATGTCACTCAACTCTCATTTTTTTTTTTTTTTCTATTTACCCTTTGAGTTAATAAACTACAATTACATATTATCTAATTTATTTGTTTCCCATTATACCCTTATCATTTTCCTGTGATTTAAATGTTGTAACAGGCAAGAGACTGATGTTGTAACAGAAAAATAAGGAGTACAATGGAGTTTTTATATAATACATTGTAAGGATACGATGGGAGAAAACACCTCTGCCCCTTGCATAAGTATTCTTACATTTATGGGAAAAAATACCTAAGATTTGGCAAGAGCCTGATGTTGTAACCTATGTTAGGGTGTCATTGGTTACATAGTCAGGGACTGATACGAAACTTTTAACATAGGAACAAATGTGCAACTTCAAACAATGCTAAGTTTGAAGCATTCCAGTAGATTGTAATATGTACACTTATCTGGTTTATCTGGATGGGTAACATAAGTTAGTGTTTTAGATTTTTTTTACTTTATTTTTAGAATGGTAGCATAGTTTAGTTGTTAGTAGGATCATTTCCAGCGTTCTTCTTCTAAGTTTCAATTTCATTATGAGCATACAATTCAATCAAGATTTCTTCAAATCCAACAATACATCTTTAAATTGGATAGCGTGCGAGCAAGAAGCAATGATCGCTGGTAAAATTCTGGGCTACAGCGATTGGAACGGGGTCATTTTTGAAACTGCTGGTAAATGGAGACAAGGTTGTCAGAGGGATATGAAAAAAATTACCAATTGATCCTTCATGTTTTCACTTTTTACAAATTGGAAGGGACGGATAGCTGCTGTCTTTAGTGATTTAAATTAGTTTGGTAGTATTTATTTTAGAATTACTTAACTTTTATAGAAATGTGACTTTTGTTTAGACTATTTTCAATTAATGCAATGTAACTACGGGTTTCTCCTAAAAAAACAAAAAGGTGAATTGAGAAGCCAATGGAGTTTCTACTTTCTACATGGCATGGTTTTAACATCTGGCACCCTACCTTGCAGTTTTGCCTTGTATTCGGTCTATGCTAACAAGGATTTGTAAAGATTGTGATATTGAAATTAGTGGATGTACCCATATTTAAAAAAAAAAAAAAAAAAAAAAAAGGCATTACGCCCAATAGCACTCTTATAGAAGGCAATGCTATTGCCTTCATTTAAACTAAGAAATCAAAGATAATAACACACTCAGTCAGTGATTCTCTGCATTATGGCAGCTCTCGCTAAAATACTAACACTTATATAAACACTAACTAGTGTTGTACAAGAGTTACCATTACTACTGTCATCGTTCCTGCTACTCTCCGCTCCTTGCCTCCTTTAAATTAAAAACACAATTTTAGTTCCCAAATATGCAAGATTGAATTTTTCTACTTTATATCTCACCAAACTAGCTTATGGACACTGCTAAACTAATATGTCAAGAGTTGGAGACGGAAAATCAAAGGAGATCACAAGAGAGCACAGAAAGGAGGAGATATCAACTTACAAGAAAGGGTAAATTTGTCTTTTAATATTTTAACTAGAGATATAACTATAGTTAATTTCATAGTTACTATGTAATGGGTAAAAAGGAAAGAGCTTCAAGAGTGTAGGGATAAATGAGCTAAATTGGAGTGTGAAGGGGTATATAAGAAATTAGACAAGTCTTAGAGGGTATACCAAAAATTAACCCAATAAATTAAGAAACCCTTTCCAATTCAAAAGCAAAACAAGACAGCCTCACCCTCACCCTCACATCACTGTTCAAACTTTAATTAAGTTCAGCCACAATATTTAGAACTAACTAACTAACTGTTCATGCATGTGGAACATTTCAATTATATCTTTTTGTGATGCTCATGCGGCTGTATTTTTCCTTTTTTTTTTTTTTTTTTATAGATTTAAGAAAGAGAGAGTAATGAAATGGTTGTATCCATCTTGTGTAAATATTTAGTACATATACGTCATGTATTATAGTCATGGTTTTCAAGTATAATCAATTTATAACAAACTAACTAATTTAACTAATTAAATGTTAAGAGTCTTAATCAATTTGCTTGTTTCAGTTTGACTTGGTGGATTTTTTTTTATTCTATTGACTTGGTCAACACTGTGATTCTCTATTACACTCTTCAAGTAAAATATGGTGCAAAAGTAATGTTGAACTTGTTTCAAACAAAAAAGATTGATCGATGTTGCCAATATCTCAATGCATGTTTAGGTCTCTTTAAAGATAAAAAGAAGTGAGAGAAAGATATAATAAGCTCTTAAATAAGATAGAGAGATTATAACACAGAGAGAGAGAAGTACGAAGTAACTATTAAGTGAATCTTGATTACAACTCTTAGTCTTTATAGATTTTTGTACAAGCAAACTAACTGGATAACATCCTAAATTCCTAACAGAATGTAACAGAAAATGGTTATTCTATTCCTATTCCTATTCCTATTCCTATTATATGTGTTTGGCTTTTAGTCAACTCTCGATTTATATATTAGCATATTAATTAAATGGATTTCGAATGGAACGATTATTTGATTTGATTTTTTTTTTTTTTTTTTTGCAAATTTGAAAAAAAACAAGCTAGGGTAGTCTTTGGTTAATCTCTTCTATTTTTTTTTTTTTTTTAAATTGTCATCTTTTGCCAGTAATAATTTTGGTGATTTTCTATTAATTTCCAAATCCACACAATTTCTCTTCCAACAGACTATCTATAAAAGAATGCAAAGCATGCAACTAGAAGTCTAGAACAACTAGCTACTTTTAAATCTCTTGGTACGTACTGTTTCCAAAATGCAATTTAAATATAAATTAGCACCGTTAAATTTTACTTATGGGTAATTAACACAGGGCGCTAGCTACATGATAAACTTAATTTAAAATTCCACCAATTGGTAGTCTATGATTAATTTAACCTATTCAAATCATACATTTAACTACGATGTATTTTAAAATAATTAATTTTCTACCTGAGGATATTAATTGCTTTCAACCCTGCATGAATGAAAACTCTACCTTTAACTTTCTATGATATATTATATATATTTAAATAAAGTTTAAATGCCTCCATTTGTATACCTTGAATGTGTCCCAATCTTTGAAAATTAAACATATATTCTATGACTAAAATATCAGGAGATGTTATACATAGCACTTTTTTTAAGCAAATAAACTTTATTTAACATTATGGCAATTGTTTGATGAAAAACATTATGGATATTAATTGTTTTTTTTAGAATATTGTTTTAAAGTTTTTAAGCCACATAAATAATCATTAAATGTTGTTGTATTTTTTATGTTTGTGAAGAAAAAGAAAAAAAAAATCGCTACCTAACAATTTTATATTTATTTTTTAGTTTAAAATTTTTGAAACTCTAGTTTTTCATATATGATCAATATAATGTCAGTGTTACTATAAAAAAAGGAGGAGCTAGAGCTATGATGTAGCGTATAATTCCTAAAAAAATAATGAAAAGATAAAGAACTAAAGAAGAAATGATATATAGCACAAATAGTTAATATAATTATGCTGATCAGTAACAAGCCATACATCACCATCATAATTATAATACTGTCCTTCCATTATTAATTGAGATGAGATATAAATTAAAGCCACATTATTCTACGTAGTGATCATTTCATGATACCTGAATGAAAAGTAAAGTAATAAAAGAAATAAACTAATATTAATATTATAATTTATATGCATGAAGCAAGTTGGGAGTTGGGGGTTGGGACCATATTATAATTATGATAATATAATATAGAAATTAGATGGTTAGCAAAAGGAAGGTTTTTAAGTTCACCACTCACCAGTCACCAGGCAGGTAAGCAAGTGAGCAACCTGATACTGGTTTTGGGGACCATGCTTCAGATCTTCTCTGATTACAAATGCCACACGCCTCTCAATTAATTAAATTTATTTCACTGACAATATACAACCAGAAGGCAACAGCATAAATTAAAGGGATGATCGGCCACAGAAGATCTGAACAACTTGTGAGGATTAAAGGGATCTGTGAGAGAGAGAGAGAGAGTGATTAGGAAAGTAGTAGCTTAAGTAGTAGGAATCAATCAGGTGTTTGCTACTTTGCTTATCTGGCCTACCATTAGCATTACTTTGCTTAAGTAGGTAGTAGGATAATCTTCTTTCCATGATCCATCCAAACTTTAAAGACCCCAATTGTTCTTTCCATGTTCTGTTCTGTTCTGTGACAGGTACTTACCGTTTGATCTATATACTATAGGACGGTAGATATTTGATTAGGCTCTTCCATGGTTATGCACTTATGCTACCACCGTTGGAGAGAAACCACATAGATTAATTTCGGACCCGTTCCAACTTCCCAACCGGGGTGCGTATCCTCTGAGATATCTCAATTTTTGCGTGACCGACGTGTCCGGTCCCATTATTAATTGTGCTTTGAGATTCGTTCAGAACGTATTTGAACGATTTAGATGTTCCAAAAAGTCACGCAAAGTTTGAGATATCTCAGAGGATGCGAATTCTTCGAACCGGGAAGCACGTGCTCTACTCTTGCAAGAGTTGTTGAATTGAACCCTTCTTTGTTTTATTTTATATTATAATTATTTGATTTTTCATTGTTTTGCTGAAAGAGCTGAATTTTCTCTTTCCAGCTAAGTCTAGTCTAAGATTTACTAAACCCTCTCTGGCTCTCTTACTCTTACTGTTCTAGAAAGAAAGAAAGAAAAAAAAAGAAAGAAAGACAAGTAGAAGTAGAAGAGAGAAGAAAGCGCGACCAGCCCCCCCAAAAGAAAAACAAAGCCTTTCTTCTTCCTTTCCTCTCTCTCTCTAGCGCGTAAAGGTAGGCTAGCTTTTATACTCCCCCTTTTCTTTTATCACTTTCTCTGGTTTGATCAACTGATTTACTGTGCTTGTTTTGTAGCGGATTGAGATATCGATCGATCATAACCCATAACCCATAACCCATAACCCAAATTGAGGAGATAATCATAAGAAAGAGAGAATTGGATATTTGGATTGGAGGTAATTAGTCAGTCATGGGGAGTAGAATGAAAGAAGACGAGAAAAACGAGAAGATAATTCGGGGCCTTTCAAAATTGCCACCGAATAGGAGATGTATAAATTGCAATTCTCAGGTAGCTTGTGTTATACTTATAATCTGTTTCTACTTTAGCTTTCCTTTCTTCATGTCATGAGTCATGACCATTAAATTCAACCTTCTACTTACTCATTACTACCTTCTTCTGCTTATTTCCTAAACTACTTGTTGCTTCAAACCCATGATTATTTTTTCTCAGCTTTTAATTCACCTGATTTTCATAAATTAATGAGATGTGTGTTTTGGTTGAACAGGGGACCCAATATGTATGCACAAATTTTGCCACTTTTATTTGCATTAATTGTAGTGGAATACAGTAAGTCTTCCTATCACCAGCTATTAAAAAAAAAAAACTGCACTGGCCTTTGTATTTATTGCATAATATAGCTACTCTTCTTGTTTCCAGCCGGGAGTTCACACACCGTGTAAAATCAATATCTATGGCCAAATTTACAACTCAAGAAATTACGGCATTACAAGAAGGCGGCAATGAGGTAAACATGCATACAATATAAAATGCATAAAATTGTTCTGTCTGGGCCCCTTACAATTTACAAAAACTCAAGTACCAAGTTTAACCCTGCAAATGAGAAGTCCCTAAGAAGGATGAAACACTTGTCACTGTCTTGATTTCTTTCTGAAATCACCTTATGGCTCCTTTCACTCATTGTTATAGGGAACATTAATACTGATAGGGATTATTTTGCACATTTTAGATGTTTTTAGGGTGTATGTAATATTATCGGTTTTTTCAGACTATTTGTGAAACCTATCATTTTGTGTTTGATTTCGAGCTTTTTTGGGCTCCAATTTCCCTAATTATATATGGGAAGGATATAGTGACAACCTACTTCAAAATTTTGTTAAAATTGAAAAATAAAATTAGAAATGTATTTAATTAGATAGACTGTCTCAAATTGGTGCAATTTGATAATCTTTTGGTCGTCGATTGTCTGCTGGTAAAACTAAACTGTTTAAATCACTTGAATGGATGACAAAGCTATCTAACTCATAAAGAACATGTTGACAATTTTAATGTTTTTTTTTTGTTTTTATAAGTATTACAGCCGGTTGTCACAGTTATAAAATACATTTTCTGTCAATATAACCCATCCCATCATTTTTAATGTCCGTTTACATATCCAAGTAAATATTCTAAAATATATATTCATTTTAAAATTCTTTAATTAGCATGCAAAAGGAATGCTTAGGACTTTGGCCCCTACAATCTATAGTGTAGCTGTGTAGGCACAATATAGTTAGTATATTATTAGTATTATTACTATCATTATTGGTACCATTATTATTATTAGTATTATTACTACTACTATTATTATTTTTATTATTATTTTATTACTATCTACTTCACCTTGTGACTATGATTGGGTTTCATTTCTAGCCTACCCCAATCTTGTTTGGGACTAAAGGCTTGGTGGTTGTTGTTGTTGTTGTAGCGTGCAAAAGGAATCTATTTCAAGGGATGGGATTTTGAACGGCAGTCTCTTCCTGACAGCAGGTACAATTGGATACCATCCTACTCCTAATCTTTTCTCAGAATATTTGTGCTCCTACTTTATGAATATAACAAAATATAAACATCAAGCAAACAAAGTTATGTTTTGTTTTACCTTATTTCATTTCTTAGTGATGTTTATAAACTAAGAGATTTCATCAAGCATATATATGTCGATCAGAGGTTTGTTGGAGAAAGAAATGCTGATAAGCCACCAGTTGTAAAGGTAACATAAATAAATCTGCTCTATGTAACTTATTGATATTTTCTTTTTACACCCTTGAACAAAAATCATATTGAGAAACAATCATTTTCGAGACCCTCATATGCTCCTTTATAGCAAGTAGTTTTATAAGCCACGCCATAAGGTAAAAACTAATAGAGATTTCTCAGCAATCAAACTGTACTAGTAGTCTCCCAGACGAATGATATTTGGCATGTTTTCAAGAGAGACATGCACCTAATCGGGGGTAAAGATTTTAACGGATCAGTTTTTGCTTCATGCAACGCACGAACTATACACACTGCTATTTTGATTCTATAGACTGTGTGCTAGCCAAAACTGCTCTGTTAAAATATTTACCCCCTAATTGGCATATTGACACTGCTTGATATTCTCATGTTTGATACCCATATGTGGTATATTATGCAGGTTGAAAGGGAAAGTTCTATTCAGGAGAGGTCCTTGGGCCCACCGTATGACAGCAAGCAGAGTCCAAGGAAAGATAAAGCAGCTGCTTCTGTAAATGGAACCAGTAACAGTATTTCTGACACACACAAGGAAGCTGCAGGATCCACTTCACGGGCCGTCAAAGAGGATCCTCCTGTTGCTGTTCAACCTTTAAGGATACTAGAACCACCAAAGCTGGATCCGCCCGGTATACCTAAAACACCTACACCAGTAGCACCAGTTCAGGTACACATTCAATTGATTTTGAGAGCTTTCATTTATACCCCTCAAAAACATCGAAATTACGTATTTCCCCTCCAAAATTCATAATATCATATTTACACTTCTAAATTTCAAAAACTCACAAAATTATCCATTTTATTGCCTTTTCTATTAAAACTCATTTTAAATTTATAAAGTACCCATTTTTTTTAATAAAGGGTAAAATGGTTACTTTGTAAATTTAAAATGAGATTTAATAGAAAAGACAATAAAATGGGTAAATTTGTAAGTTTTTGAAAGGGTAGATATGATATTATGAATTTTAGAGGGGGGATGAGTAATTTTGAAGTTTTTGAGGAGCATACATGAAATTCCCCCCTTGATTTTTTTTGGTTTCTTACATGACCCGTATGCCTATCACATCGTATCTTGAGTGATAAATTTGGATTTCCAACCCCAATCCTATCCCAACAATGGATTCTACCCTCATTTGCTTATACATGCGCCTTTTATTTTTTACCCCTCTTGTATTCTACAGGACGTATTAGATAGAACTCTTTGGATTCTCTCTGCACATATAAAAAAAAAAAACTACAAGTGACTAGTATGGTTAGGTAGCTGGGTGCGTACTGGTATTAACCATGAATGGTATGGTACAGACCATCTCTGTCATGCATTGAATGACTCGATACCGTTTAATATTGCTGTACCATTACCAGAATTTGTAAGACATGCATGCAAGGGCCAGTTGTTTGTTGTACCAGATTACTACCATTGTTTTGATTATTTGCATTTCTTTAATGAATGGATTAATTCACAGAGCACCAAAACAGAGTCAAATACAAAGGATACAAGCACCCAAAACCCACCTGAAGTTAAGCTGGTATCTTCTATAAGTTTGATTGACTTCGACTCAGATCCAGAACCCGTCCCCAAACGGGAAACACCACCAACATCCAGTCAAAACAGAGATGTTGGATGGGCTTCCTTTGATACTCAGGGACCTTCATTTACAGCAGCCCGCTCTTCAAGTGCTAACAATCTAGAAACTTCTCTAGTGCATCAACCTGCTTCTAGACCTGTTCCAGGAACTACTTATTCCCAAATGTCAATTCAGAACAATACTCCACATCAAAACAATGTTTCTCTATTTCCTACAGTGCAACGTAGCAATCCTCAATTAAATGGACTGCCTGCTGCGGGACCCACAATTCAGGTTATTGTAAAGTTCTTTATCTGCATTCGGAAAATGATACTTTATTGATGCTGACATGTATTGATGCCTTTCCTTTTCAGTCTTGGGGCCAACAAGTTGCACCAAATATTCATACAACCACTGTTGTGCCAAGTCATGCATCATTCGCCAGAGGACCACAACAATTTATGGATGGACCAGGAGCATTACCTATGGGTGTTACACCACTTCAAACTACTGCCTCTCCAGCTGCACCAAGTGGTGGTAGAAGTGCACTCCCAGAGGTATGCTGTCTCAGATAATTAATCTTTTTTTCTGGTATTGTACAAATCCATTTGTTGATCTTGTTCTTACATTTATAAATAATAACAGGACCTTTTTAGCATGGTACATGCACAACCACCAGCTCAAATGCCAGGGTGGCATCCAGCTGCACGCATTCCGATGGGGTATGCGATGCAATTTCATACTCCACCTGTACGTGCCGTTTTGTTTCTTTCCTATTTCATTTTTCCTATAATCTTACTGAAGCACTCAATCATAACCCTTTTATAACAATCATTCTCTCTTGTTTTCTATTTATTTTGTTACAGCCAGCTCAGATATATGCACAGCCAACACAATCCGCGAACCCATTTGACATCGGCAGTGTGCCTAAACTAGCACATGCTTCCACTGTAAGCAAACTTCTATTATGAAAATGGGAAGAAGAGTATGCACCCCATATCAACAGAAGTTACATTACAACCTGGGCTACCCTTTTTGACTAGTTACTAAAAGATGCTGAATAAAGTCGAATTAACATGCGACTTTGTTTTATACTAGATTTTTCTGAATAAAATATCAACAGTTCAACCATCATATATTAAATTTGAAATGTGGGATTTGGAACACAAGTACCAAGGGTGAAAGCATACTGGCTCAACTGAATTGACACATCACTCTTCTTCTTTCAAAATTACGATGACATATATTTTTAGATTTTTCTGGCTTATATGTTGAATTTTAATTTAACTTTTACACCCTTGGCAGTTTCCATCTATGTCATCGATGCAAGGAGCATTACCAAACTTGAACTCTGGGGCTGGTAACCCTAATGCATTTACACGTGCTAATAGCATGGATTCCTTTGGCACACAATGGTCCCCACAACCATATCAACCTTCGTATCCAGTGGCGTCACATCCAAGTACTTCCAAATTAGATATTTGATCTTGCTTAGACTTGTACCTGCATTCCTTTTTTCTTATTGTGTCCCATTTGAAATATTTAACCTTTTTGTTTTTTCTTGTTTTAGGTCAATACTCAGCTCAGCCGCATACAAACAACATGGTTCAGAAAATACCCAATAACACATACTATCCAGGGTACTTATGTCATTATTACAACATTACAGTGTCAGTCATCATAAAAGATGATATCAATCTTTTCACCAAGCACTTACTATACATTCTGGACCTAATGTACACTGGAATTTTGAAATGTACTCTGGAATTTTGAAATTTTAAATTTTGAGTGATGCAGTACTGGTGTAGGGGTTCCCATTAGAATCATACCTGAAATTCAAGAAAATAAGTGTTAAATATTTATCTTTTATAGCTATTTATTGTTCTTGTATTACTTTTGTTTGGTTTAATATAGGAACCAAGTGCTAGGAGGCTACAGTACAGTTAATGGAGGTTATGGGTTATTGGGCATGAACCCACAGCAGTTGTCATTTAGAAATCCACAATCTGGTAATGCTGGCATGTACCCTTCAGTTGGTGGAAATCCTTTTGCTTAAAGCTGTTTCTGCTTATTGTAATTAGAGTATAGTTGGTGATTGTAATTGTAAATGATGTTGTAATTTTTTTTTTATCTTGGGTCATTGGCTTGTAGCTATTTGCAGTTGTATTGTTTTCTATTTTTGAAAGTGCGGATGCTGTTTATTTGAACTTGATTAAATTGATAGATCCATGAGATTGTAAGAGATGTAAGCCTTTTTGTAATTGTATCTTATCACGTCCCTGTCTCTCAATATGTATTGAGAATTTTTGTATAATTTGTGTGGAAATTTTCTGGTTTGCAAGAAAATAAAAAAGAAAACAGAATTAAGAACAGGGAAGAAGTAAAATAGAAATACTTTGATTCAATTATGGATGTCTCTGCATGTATTCTGACCTAATTCTCTCTCTTATAGCAAGGTAAATTTCCACAATTATGATAACTAATACATTTCTAATTGTATAGAAAAAGGAAACGCTAAAAAGGTAATATGGAAATTATTTTCCATTGATTATGTTTCTATATTTTCTCCATTACTCGCATGATATATCTTATACTGGGTGTGTTTATGCGAAATACGACAATTATAGTGATGATTTGTTTAATCTGTGAATATTTGTAGCATATAGTTTTGATTACAAACCTTTGAAATCATCTCGTCCTTTGTTTGAACTATTTCTCTTTATTATTATTGCAAAATAACAAAGGAATAAAAACCAGCCTTTGGTGTAATGATAAAGGCAAAGTCCTCTCTCTGTGTGAGAGGTCGCAAATTCAAAACTTAAATGGAAGAATATCTTGTGGATTGATTTTGATCCCCACATTGCAAGAAAAATTGCGAGTCTCTTGTGTTAAGTCGTCATTAGAGGCAGATTGAGTTGAAATTAATTATTATAATTCCAGAAACATATATGCAGATTCATCATACAATTTGAAGTGTGGTGTGATCATTTTTTGTCACCTAATGCGAATTTTTTTTTAAAAGGGTGTGAGACTAGGGGTGGGTACGATACAGGTAGGGTGGAAGTATTTTCATACCCATACCCACTAAGAGTTGACTTTACCCATTTCCTACCCTTACCCGTTAAGAATTTGCCTTATCCTACCCTACCCTATCCGTACCCGTTAAAAATAGTGAGTAACGAAACGGTAGCGGATGAATAACGAATAATACTAATATAGTGATTTTATTATTTTTACAAATAAATCATCAAAACTCATCATGTCATACATATGCAATCACAATTACTAATATGAAAATAAAAATACAAATATACAATCAATTCTAACTAATAGTTTTTTTATAAAGAAAAAGAAAAAACAAGAACGCTAATATCTCTTCTGACAAATTCAAAATTCAATTCGTTAACTAAATAACATAACATTCAAATAAAAAAGTAATATATTTAACATAATATTCTTTCTACAAAAAAATACATACATTTTCTCATAGATTAACGTTAATATTTATATATCTATATGTAATTTATTTTATATAATTACCCATTATCCAATAGGTACGAAATAGCCTTTACCCGTACCCATATCCGTTTAGCTAACGAAAAAAAATCCTTACCCATACCCAATAAGCTAACGAAAAAAAATCCTTACCCATACATGTCTTATCGAATACGATACGGATAGGGTAAATGGGTAAACGATTTTCATTGACACCCCTATGTGAGACGATGCCTACGTACCGTTTCTAAGTATGCGCAAATATTGCAATGTTTGCGTGTCGATTAACATTACAATTTTGTTTAATAAGTTGCTATATTTGTATTTTTTTTTAATTACTAATTAAAAAATTTCATAGATTTTTGATCTAGGATCTCGACCGTCCAATCATAATCCGGACTAATCCAGTTCACGCCTATCATGCACGAATCTCTTTAATATTTGTGCTAATCAGGATCGTGCAGTCCGGATTCATTATGCAGTAACTCAAAATTTGAGCTGCTGAGAGAAGGAAACAATAGCAATAGCAATCGAGTCAAGCTCCCCTAATTCTCCTCTCAATTAGGGCTGCTCATGAGTCGAATTAAGTCTAAGTTGAATTAAACTCATGAGTCGAGTTAAGTCCGAATTGTTAATTTAGTTTTGAGTTATAAATTCTAACTTGAATTCAACTCGCGAATAATTCGAGTCAACTCGTGACTCATTGATAGTACATAGTTTATCAAATTAAAAATGAGGAGGGTCAAATGCACTATTTTTTAGTGCTCCAATATACTCCACATCGTTTATCTCTGTTTTCAAAGTCTCGATCCGAACCACTCAACATAATATTGTACCTATGAAAAAAATATTAAAAAAATTCTAAAAAAATATAAAATTTGGTCTCCAAACATATTTTATTATGAAGATCATGTTGAGCGGTTTGAATCGACCATTCAGATTTTGAAAATAGAGATAAACGATGTAGAGTATATTGGTGCATATTGGAGCACAAAAAATAATGTATTTGAATCCTCCTCATTAAAAATTACTTAAACAAAATCTAACAAAATAAATAGAACATAGTTTATGTACAATTTAAAACTTAACATAATGAAATAGTAGCAAATACATGATTAAATAGTGCAAAATTTATCAAATATTAAATAGTACAAAGTCTAATAAAATATTACATAGTTTATTAAGTTAATAAGTCAAATTCCGAACTAAGTTGGAGATAACTTGAATTCAACTCGTAAAACAATGAAGTCACTGAACTTGAGTCATAAGTTTAGCTGGAATTGTTGGCAAATTGAATTTGAATTAATTATGAGTTTTTTTTTACACCTAACTCCGACTCATGTCTCAATTCTAAAATATGAATCCTCGAGTCTGAAGTCTGAACCCTCCGGCGGGCGGCGGCTAATGGCTATTCCCTGAGTCTGAAGTCTGAACCCTCAAAAATGTGAGAAACGCTCGCTCGCTCGCTCGCTCGCTCCTCATCAACAATCAACAATCAACAATCAACAATGCCTCTCTCTCTTTCAGCTCTCAATCGATTGTTATGTTAAGAATAAGATCTCTCCTCCATTCTTCCTCTTCCTCTTCCTCTTCCTGTTCCTCTCTCTTTCTTTTCAACACCACCCAAAATCACAATCTGCATTTCATCGCCTCTCTCGCCTCTCCACCTCAACGTGGCAAAATCTCAGACCTCCTCCAAATCCTCGGCCCAATCCACCTCACCTTCCCTACCTCCGAAGTGCGATTGTACATTGGCCTTCTCAAAAACTGCATCCGTTCCACCGATTCCTTCAAAGGAAGCCTCGTTCACGCTCATCTCCTTAAATCCGGCTTCGGATCTGACTTGCTCCTCTCCAATGTTTTGCTCGATATGTACGCAAAAGGTGGCACCTTTCGTCGCTGCCGCAAGCTGTTCGATGAAATGCCCGTTAGAGATTCCATTTCTTGGTGCACGTTGATTTCAGGTTTCTCAAATTATGGGTATTATGTACAATCCTTTGAGCTGTTTAGGTTGATGTGTCACACTAGTTCCAAACTTAATTGTTTTGTGATATCTTCCGTTTTAAAAGCATGTGCTGGTATGAGGATCTTAGACCTGGTTCAAATGCTTCATGGGTTTGTAGTTAAATTGTCTCTTGGTTTTGACCCATTTGTCGAGATTGGGTTTGTTGATTCATATGCTAAATGTGGAAATCTAAGGGATGCACGCAAGCTGTTCGATGAAATACCCATTAAGAGTCCAGTTGCTTGCAATGCCATGATATCAGGTTACACCCAAAAAGGCCACTTTCTAGAAGGGTTAGAGCTTTTCAGGGAAGTGAACCGAGTCGGTTTGTTAATGGATGTGGTCACACTTAGAATAGTGTCCTCTGCTGTCTTTTCCCTTGGATTGTTGGAGTTTTGCAAAAATATCCATGTTTACTCCATCAAACTGAGACTAAGTGGTGACAATATTATTGTCTCTGAGCTTGTCAAGCTTCTAACTAAATTAGGTGAGATGGAGTACATTAAAAAGCTCTTCAGGTTGGTTAAAAAACCTGACTCATCTTTGTATACCCTCGTCATATCAGGCTTCAATTCGAATGGGTACAGAGAAGAAGCTATAAGTTTTTTGATTAAACTTCTTTCTTTAAACCCAAATTTGAAGGAGGGTGACTTTGTAGTTTTAGTTAACACATGCTCTGTCAGGGAAGAAGGCATGCAAATCCACTGCCTTGCATTGAAAACTGCTCATTTTTCATACCTTTCTGTAAGCAATGCACTAATCTCCATGTATGTAAAATTTGGAAGGATGGAGGATGCTGCTCAAACCTTCAAGAAGGTTTCAACCCGGGATGTGGTTTCATGGACAGCCCTTATGACTGGATATGTCCAGTGTTTTAATTCCATCATGGCCCTTGAAGTTTTTCAAAATTTCAGAAAAACACAAATACCTCTGGACAAATACTGTGTATCAACCGCATTAAATGCTTGCACGGGAGTCAAGAATCTGAACAAAGGAAGACAACTACATTCTTTGGTTCTCAAATTGGGATTATTATCCTCTGATTTTGTAGTTTCATCCTTTATTAACATGTATGCAAAATGTGGGCAAATTGCAGATTTCACTCGACTATACTCCCAATCTGAATCAGCCCAGAATTTGATTTTGATTAATGTGGTGCTTTCTGGGTTTTGCTCGAACTTTTGTCCTGAAAATGCGATCAATCTCTTTCTGGAAGAGTACCAGTTGGGGTTTGTTCCCGATCAATTCACCTATTCTACAATTTTGAGTGCTTGCAGGGATATCAAAGCAAAGGAAATCAGTGATCAAATCCATTCTATAGTTCTCAAATCGGGTTTTGCAAATTCTGACACAGTTGTTGGAAATTCTCTAATAGATTTGTACCTTAAATGTGGGTGCTTGGCAAGTGCATGCAAATCATTTTACAGCATGAGAAAGAAAGATGCAAATTCATATGCCATGTTGATGTTAGGCCACCTACAAAATGGAAATAACAGAGAAGCCCTGAAACTGTTTTCTGAGATGCAGGAAAGTGGATTGCATGCAAGTCCAGTTACATTCACGAGAATTTTGCGGGGCTGTGCTGACACATCAGCTGTTAATTTGGGGAAGCAAGTGCATGCGTCCATTATTAAAATTGGTTTGGTTTCAGATGTGTACATAGAACAAGCTCTTGTGGGTTTATATACAAAATCAAATCTATTGCAAATGGAGGAGTGTGAGAAAGGTCTTGAATCTATTGGTGTCTTCACCCTTGAGGGAGAAGTAGAGGATGGTTGCAAGGATTCCAAAAATGGCCTTGAATTTGATCAGAACTATTTCATGGTTGATTTGTCAAATTGTAAAGACAATGAAGATAAATTTTTGAAATTTTCAATCTCAGATCAGGTTTTCTTGGTTGCAAATTTGGGGATTTTGGGTAGAATGCGTAATGTGAATCATGAAATTAATGCAACTTGAGTTGCGGTTAATACATCTAGCAGTTAGTTCAATCATTAAGGGGCCTGTGAAGGAACAGAATAAAGCACTGGAGAATTTCTCCACCTGTAGTTCTCCAATAAATACAATCCACCATGATCACAAAAGAAGCAAACATTGAATCCAGGTTTGTGAAAATACTCAAATATGTACTTTTGATATTCTTACAAATGATGACTGTACCAGCCACTAGTTTATCTCTACTGATTCTGGGAGACTCAATACCATATAGGCCCCCATCCAGTTAACACCAAGCTGTGTCAGCATGAAAGAAAAAATCAAACCTTCTTTTTTTTTTTCCTTTATGTGAGTGTTTGTTTTATTTAGTGTTTTACAAGTGCATTTGGATATATTAAGGCTTTATATTGTATATAAAATTTTGTTAGATCTGCTGTGTAGGACACGGTTAATGCTTTTGCAAACAAGTTGCTATTAAAGACTTAACTATTTCAGCTTCCATGATTTTTGAGATTTTCTCTACAAACAACCTTATCTTCAACCTTGCACCTATTCTCTCCCATATCATGATTTTAGTGGAACCTAATTCTCCCACTTTGGTTTGAGACATTGAACTTGGTAAATTATTTCACAAATTTATTTGCAAATTATTGTTAATCTTAAATAACTACATAGCTTGCATACTTTTTTATCTTCAGACACATAAGGTACATTCATTGATAATTTTCAAATAAGAATATGATTGAGCGTTAATATGCTTACCGTGTTACTGCAGGCATTTTTCATCAGCAAAATTGGGCTTAAAGTGTTTATGAATGCTATCACGAGCTTGGATCTGACTATACTGTAGGTATAGGTCATACACATATCATATGAAGTGATATGCCATATGTCTATGTCGCTACCTGGAGGTGGTTTTGGTCAATATTGCAAATATAACAAACTTTTCTTGTGAATATACACACAAAGGTACATTTTTTTTATTATATTATTGTTCAGTTCTATTTTTGTCCTTGTTTTAGTTGAGCATGTACTTTCAAATTTGTGATTTTTCGATTGTCCTATGCATTGAGAATGAAACATTGAACTAGCAAAAATTTGCTACTTTCGTATATTTTAAAACATTGTCTCATGTACTTTCCAATTTGTTACATTCATATATTTTAGAACTTGTGTAGAATAGAAACTTGTTAGAATTGTAGGGCTCAATAGAGTCATTGAGTGAATGTAGCTTTGAATTCTAGGGCTCAATTTGTGATTATGCATTCTTCCAAACAATTGAACTTTAGAAAGTATGAAGTTCCTGAGAGTACATCTGAAACAATTAGCAGTTATCACACCAACTTGCTAATTTTTTTAAAAAAGGTAAGTCATAAACTTTTCAGACAAATTGAAGGAGGCACAACCCTTTTGGTACTATATGGAAAGTTCTCTTGAGAGCTAGACCTTATTTATTAGTTTTCTTTCCCTTTTAATAAGCAGATGGCAAGGAGCTAATTTTTTTGTGTTTTATTTTTAAAGCAGATGGCAAGGAGCTAATTTATACTTGTTAAGACAACTGCTAGATACTTGCCCATTGTTTTTGAAGAGAAAAATAAAAAGATGAGACACATTGTACATGTTATACTGAAATGAAATGATATATGCTTGGTTGTTGGATGATTATAATTGTATTCTCACTACTATAACACACCATAATGGAATAAGGGTTCTCTGTATTTTCTTGAAATAGTTCCCTATACTTCTTCTCTTGTTATTTATTTATTTATGTACTAGTATTCTTTTGTTGCAACGCCAATTCATATAGATAGAAACTTTTGCCCTGTAGAAATTTTGTGGAACTGTAGAGTAACATTGACATATTCTTTTTAAACCTTTGTAACTAACGTTTAAAAATATTCTCATAAATATTCCAATGAAGCATTATTTTACTTTGTTTCAAAAATGTGAAACCACATGGAATTAGAAATTGGGAAATGGTTTTGGGCAAGTTCTTTTGACCCATTTTGATCGCAAACCCTGAGCTCTCACATAAACATATATTTATTCTCGAAAGTTGATGCTCAAGGGTAAGTTCAACAATTCATAAAATTCTATATTTGTCTTGGCTTCACAATTAATCCTTCTTATTATTGAGAGCTGGGGCCTTATTTTTCCTAGATTGACACTGATAATTTGTTAGTAACACTGATAATGGTTTGGCACTTAAATATTTAACAAATTGTCGTAACAACATACTACATAATATCAGTATTCTATTTGAATATTTTCTCTCCTAATTATTTTTTTGTTTACAATATTAATATTTTGATGAGAAGAGTTAAAATGCCTGATGTTCCCCTCATGTCTCACATTTTTTATTTTCATTTCTGAAATCCAAGTAGCCGATTCAAACCATTTAACATGATCTTCATATTAAAAATGTACTTGGTGTTATCTTAAAAAATAGCAAAAAAAATTCCAAAACAAATATAAAATTTGGCCTACTATCACATTTTAATATGAAAATCTTGTTGAACGGTTTAGATTGATTGTTTGAACTTTAAAAACAAAGATAAATGATGCGAGGCATTTGAACCATTCTCATGTTATTTGAACTACAAAACAATTATTATAATTAAGACCTTGTAAAATTATTCTTGAAATTTTAATTTTTTCACTATGAAATTTATCGACAATTGGCAATACCAAGATTAGAGCATTACTGGATTATGCATAAGTAGTTGCTAACTAACAAATAATCTCAGGCTTCGCAAATTAACAAAAAGGAACACGCACAACAGTTACTATTTATATTTTTAGGCTAACTACAATTGTAATGAACATTTTCGTGCACCAAAAAGAAACCTACAACTCTTTCTGCTGTAATAATACTTTCCTTTTACTATATCGACAAGGAAACATAATATATAATTAATTAATCCTTCTCCCGTGAAGGACTCCGCTGTGTAAACATAATCTAAGGCTGAGTTTGTGATAAACTGATCTTGCTCTGTTTTGTACCAAGATTACACTTGCTCTGTTTTGTTGCTTGATTCTTGAAGATTATATGACCATGCGTAAATTGCATCTTTAATCGAGACAAATATCCAATCTTCTCCTAAACTTTTAACAAATTCGGCTTCAACCAATTTCTCTACCACTTCTTGCCTTGGATTTGCCATTCCAATCTAGAAAAATAAACATATTTCACTTCAGTAAACAATTTATTTTTGGTAATAATTTTACTTATCCGAGAAAAATAATTCAAATTTCATCCAGTACAAGATTCACCTTTTCCCACTTGAAAAAAGAGTGATCATGTATATTTGAAAAGTTAATTTCATAGATTTAAAAGCGAAAAAAGAATGAATCTTGTACCTTGATGCCTTTCTTCTCTAGAATCTTTTGAACTTCAAACAACATGCCAATGCCAGAGCTGTCAATTGCAGTCACACCTGCATCAACATCTCAACTATCAAATTCAAATTCAAATTCAAAGAATAAAAAATATTAAATAATAGTACACAGATATAATCATACCACCCATCTCGAGAACAACAAATTGCAAATCTTCATCCTTTTTATCTCCTCCTCTGTTATTTGGTTCATTTTCAACCCATCTGGAAATTCTGATAAAAAGAAATTACAAAATATTATTTCAATATGGATATAATAAAAGGACTATACATAAGGGGGAAGGAAAACAACTTGATGAAATTGACCTCACCTTTCCCTTAAATAACCAGCATTAGCAAAGTAGATAGGAGAACCCAATTGCAAGACAAGAACACCAGGCACATCACTTGTACCAGTATATTGTTTTACGTCCCTGTACAAATCTGTACCAGGTATGTTTCCAAGTTTGCATGTTTTAGGTCTTGCCACATATATCAATGCCCTAATTAGAGACAGACCCACCTATATCAAAACAAAAACATTTCACTGTCAAAAATTTGTTTCAATGTCAAAATTTGAAAAAACAAATAACCATGTTGATAGTTAAAGAGGTTAAGTGTAAGGTTATGGTACTATGCATATTGCAGATTGGTTCGTATTACAGATATATATTTTCGCTTCCAAAGTCCATATAGTCAATCTGAACTGTTCAACATGATCTCCATATTAATGTGTATGTACTTACTGACTAAATTTTACATTTTCTTTTTACTATTATCTTAGATAGATAGATTGTTTGGACTTTGAAAATAGAGATATCGATCCATAGTACAGACCATTATGCGCTATGCATATACCATAACCTCACTCAAAGGTTAAAGTAAATACTTCATATATACTTTACTAATATTTTTGGTATATTCCTTACCGAAACAGAGAGGCCGATAACCATTGTGAACATGAGAACTCCAATAAAGGCGGCCATACAAACAATGAAATCGAACTTATCAACTTTGAATAATCTCTTGAACTCGTGAATTTCAATGAGACCAATCATGGCAACTATGATAATTGTGGAAAGAGCCACCAGAGGGGTAAATTTGAATAACGGGGCCAAAAATAGCAGCACCATCATAATACATATTGACATAACCACGTTTGAAAATTGTGTCTTGCACCCCGCATGGTAATTCACCGCCGATTTTGAAAAAGGACCTGAAATATAAGAATAAAATCCAAATAAGGTGAACCTTAAATTAACTTTAGCAATTCCAAGGAATGGACATTAAACAAAAAAAAAATTATAAACATGTTTTTTATTAGCATTGTTTGCAAATGCGAATAAATACAATGCAAGGTGCCTAGAGCAAACTTTGCATAGACTCACCTGTTGTGAGATAACAAGAAGTAAAAGAACCAGCAATATTCATCAAACCATAAGCAATCATCTCTTTATTCCCGTCGATTTGTTCATCTTTCAACATTGCCAGACTCCTCCCAACTGCTATACCTTCCTGAAATATTGACAGCATTACTGTTACCATTTTATAAAAAAAAAAACAATATGTTTTACATATTCAAGGAGTATAATATAAAATGAAATTCAGAAAAAAAAAAAAAAAAAAGGTTCTTACTGCTAGAGCTAAGAATCCAGATAGCACACCGGCTTTTAAAGCAACGCTTAAATGTTTGCCTTGAAATGTTAAATGCCCGATAGAAATTGGGTTTAGTCCTTTCTTCAACTCACCGACCTGTCAAACAATAAATTTAAATTTATGATAAAGTTTAATTAATTCAATTAGGTAATACTAAAATAACACCAACTGGTAAAATGCAGGATGCAATTCACATGTAGTAGTCCAATGCATAGCACTTAACAGTATGTTAACTCTTAAAATTTATAAGCTAAATATAATTCTATAGGATATTTAGTAAAACTACTATGGATGACTAAGATATTAGTCCAATTTTAAATCTGGAGTGCGTAATCTCTGCTATATACTTCATGTGACATTTCGTTTGTAATTTATGCTACTTAAATTAGGTCTATGTGACATATTATTATAATTAAAAGGAAATATGAACATACAAATAGAGAAAAATCTATATATACTTACTATAGGTATTCCATGATCCTCTCCTTTGACAAGGAATGCAAAAAGACCCCCCAATACCACTACCAAAAGAGGAGCAATGGCTGATACCCAAAAAAGCTTTGGCATTTTTTCTTTCTGAAATGACATCACAAGTACCTTATATTAGTACACAATAAAAATTCTAAATGATTCTTATTCTTGATTTGTCAAAAAATATATAAAGTGAAGATTCTGCACTCACCAGATGTTTGGAGAGAAGCAAGAACAAGAGGAAGCATATGCCAAGCACAAAACTTTGCCACTTCCACTGACAAAAGATAAATTTAACCATAAATTACAACTATTAGTACAGCTACTACTGAGAATAAATTAATAATATTATAAAAATAATTGAATAGCGACAATGATAACTGCAACAGCAGTAACAACAGTGATTATATGATAGTAGGTAGTATAATAATGATTATGATGACGTATTACGTAATTAATAACAAAAACTTTCCTTGCAAAAAACAGAGAGATCTTAGGAACATTCAACTGTTTATTGACCTATTGGGCATTGCATGGTACAGTAAACAGAATTTAGCAGCTGAATTTTGTTTTAATCCATACTAAGAAATAAACCAATGCTTGTTGCATATTAAATGTGTTGAGTAGCCTCCATGATTTATAATTATAGGAGAGAAACCCGCCACATCAATGGCCACATGAGATGGTAATGTCTTAGAGAAAGATAAAGCTTGTTGCCCTCCTTGACAAGTAACCTCTTAGCAGTTGAAAATGGCAATTCAGAATTGACTTGTGTTGATCTTTTCTGAGTTATTTCGTCGTGTTTCAATTTCTGATCTGTTTTGTCTTTTATTTATGTAATCCACACTCCAACCAATTCAACCCCTTTTCAAAAGAAAGGTTCTTGTACAAATATAAGGAACCTGACAAAAGGGTGTTTAAGTGAAGTATCTGGATTGTTTTTTATAATGAAAACATGAGGATCTGCTAAGATCTCAGGTGAAAAGGAAAGGAAGGAGATAAAAACAATATCAATCAAAATCAAACTGGTGCAGCTATTTTAAGAACTTAAGTTACTAATTAATGTTATACATAGATAGAACGCATCTCTTGTATAAGAAAAAAAGAAGAAGAAGAAAGGAAATAGTTTTGTTTTTTTTTAAATGAAACTAACCTCATGTCTATTATGAAAGATGGCATGCAAAACAGAGACGAGATCAGTCTTAGTAGTGAAATGAGTCAATCCAAGCATGCCCTTCATTTGTTGCAATATTATAATACACGCTGTGCCCCCCATAAATCCCGTAATTGTCGATCGAGACAAAAAATCAATCAATATTCCCAACCTATAATTAATGAAATAGTAAAAATCAATCAAACTAATTCTAGTCCTCTCACCCATGCATCATCTTTATATATGTTCTAATATCAACAAATTAAAGTCTTCTTGCTTTTTTTGTTTCTCTTACCTGAGAAAGCCTAATGCAGCCTGCATCACTCCGGTGAAAAAAGCGGCAGTGAAGAACAAATTGACATACAATTCAGGGTTAGCTGCATACGTAATATCATCACCACTTTGAATAAGAGAAGCAAGAAGCAAGGACGCTGCTGCCACAGTACCCACTGCTAGGTTTTTTGAACTCCCGAAAACCGCATAAATCAAAGGTGGTACGAAGCTCGAGTCTGTCAACACAATTTACTTACATTAGCATTAATTCAGATTTTTCACACACTAGCTAGCTAGTATAAGTATCTTAGTATATATTATATTACACTATGAACATCAAGCGTTTAATTAGTCATAATTAAGATAAATTTCATATTTTTTTTCTCAAAAAATATTAAAAAATAGAGTGATAATAAAGTACAGTGTCATTGGGATTTTTTAACTTTAACATTTTTTACTGCAGTTAATTACATAAGTTACAATTTCTCCCCCCATTTTATTGTGCAAAAAATACAGTTACATCCTGAAAATTGGGCATGTAATTAATTGGGAAATTTGGTATATTCTGTCTGTTCAAGTATCTTAATTTGAAAGAGCCGTTTAAAAAAAGTGGTGGAATAGAAAGACAACTAATTTATGCATGCGCCTAAAAACAAATATTGCTAAATTAAGCAATAGACAGAAAGCAACAAATTAATCAAGATAAAATTATCATCTATAGCAAAATAGGAGCACTAATTTCGCTTGAAGAATTGTAGAGTTACGTTGTTTAAGTATAACAAAACAAAAATAGAGTTGGCGAGATGTTAATTATTTCAAACAAGACAAATTAACTTTAATTAATTTGTCTCTTTCCATTAATGATCACCATCACAAGGTAAAAATGTAATTTTCATGCATGGCAATGGCATGTTCTTACATAATCCAATGATTGGAGGAAGGCCGGCAAGGCGCGCATAACTGATGCCTTGCGGGATTGCCAGGCTGGCGATGGTGAGGCCGGCCAGCAAATCGCTCTGGAAGTAGGAAAAAGTGTACTTGGGACCCCATTCGAGTATGGGTAGGTAATACTGGAGACAGTACCAGACCCGCAAACCCGGTGACAACTTCTTGAAGCCTCCAAATGGGTTATCAGGGAAGAATGTTTCTTTTAAGTCTGATCCAATTGCCTGCCCAAATGTCCTATTCTTTGTTAAATTCACCTTTGGATGGTTTGCTATAGTGCCCATGGTTGTATGGTCTTATGGTTTTAAGAGAGAAAAGAAAGAGAGAGGATGGTGATGAATGGTTGCCAAGGTTTTTGAAGAGGTAGGTATATATAGAGAGAAACACAGAGAGAGAGAGCACGCGTCACACGTGGCATTTACAACGGGATTGCATTGGCAACCCAAAAACGAGTTACCAGATGATTCGGGTCAAGAGATATTCACAGAGTAAGTTATGCTTCATGCAGCGCACGAGTCATATCCATCGCTGCTTTGGCTCTGTTTTCTGTGCGATGCATCTAGTGAATACTGTTCTGTCAATAATTTTATCCGATGATTGAGCGGATGATGAGAGGTAGAGGTGTTTTAGGAGACGCTTCGGTGATAAAGATTGGAGCAGTCAAACAGCGCAATTGATTAATTCTTATCCCAATTTTTTTAATTCCTTATCCAAATAACGCAATTTACATTTTTGCCATTTTTGGTCTCAGCATTTAGCAATAATTAGTGCTAAGCACACGCTAAATTAGTTTTCAGTAATTCTAGTATACATGTATCCGTGCACTATTTTTGCACGATGACAACCATTCATAATTATAAAAAGTAATTAACAAAATTAAAATTATAGCTTTAATTCTATTGTTTTAAACTGAAATATATAAATTTCAACCCAACTAGAAATGTAGTAATTTATTTATAAAATAAAATAAAATTATATATTTAAAGTATTCAAATTATATGATGCAACAACACTTAATTTATTAATTAAGTCAAAATTTTAACAACCATTGTCGTAATTATTGAAATTAATAATTAAAATAAAAATTATTAATTTATTTAAAATTTAAATATATTAATTTAACCCAATTAAAAATTGTAATTTATTTAACAAAGAATTTAAGTTATATATTTAAAGAAAAGTTCAAAATTATTTTTTGCTAGAACACTTAATTTATGAATTGAGTTTAATTTGGTGGAAAATTCATATCAACAAAATGAAAACATAGTTATGATTTTAATTTTTAAGTTTTAATAATATCAACTCAATCACAATGTGATAAAACTAGTCATTAATTAAATAGTATTCTGTCACAAAGGTGGAGACAGTTTACATCCATCATCCATGTGATCTTTCACATCAAATTCTTTATTGAAGAACTCAGCTTTTGATCTACTTAACTTCCTTCTTTGCAAGGTAATGTTGAATGGAATGTTTTGATGAGCAATTAACAGTGCTTTAATTTGATCTCAAAAAAGTCAAGTTCCTTCTTAGTAAGGTAATGTTGAATGGTATATATATATATATATATATGTTTTCATGAACAATTAACACTTGGATTCATGTTATTAATTTCATCCCCATTACCGAATTGTTTGCATCGTTATCAGAAAAGCTAATCGATGTATGTAAGCTGTGAAATCATATTCCACTAATTATTATTGCTCAAAAAGGAATCGTATCCAACTATCATTCAAACTGGTCGCATTTGCCAACACATACACTATTGCAAAAAGGCAATATTTGCATAAAGGTTGCTCTACAATTATTTTTTTTACGCCTTGTTTGAATGGAGACTGGAGAGTAGAGGAAGGAAAGGAGGTGAAGAATAGAAGAGAATAAAATGTAATAGAAAGAAAGATTAACATATTTAACCTCTTCGAGTTTGAATAATTAATATGGAAAAATAAATTTAACTTTATTTCCATCTTATTTTTTTATTTGGTTTATTAAATTTTAGAAGGTGAATGATAAATTTTGGTGGTTGTTGTAGTATATGTTTGTGACAAAGAAACTTGAATGAGAATTATATAAGTAAGATAAAGGGTTAGACATTTGTATCATTTTTTTTTTAATATGTGCAACAAAAATTCTTTCTATCCGTTACACTCTAAATGGAGAGAAAAATTGATTCTATTAATTATAATCACGCAAGGTTAAACATTTAACCTCCTGTATCCTTCACTTTCAGTATAATTTTGTCAACCAAACACGATTCGAGAAAAATCTGTTACACTCTAAATTGGAAGGAAAATCGATTCTATGAATTATAATCATGCAAGGTTAAATTTGTCACCTCCGACATAATTTTGTCAACCAAATACGATTCGAGAAAAAAAATTGTTTTCTTTTCATTCCCTCCTTTTCTCTGCTCTCCATCCAAACAAGGTGTATAAAATTTGAATAATTTGTATATTTTGAAGGCTTGAGAGAAATCGAAAAGGATGTTATATATGATTCACACGTATCTTGACTAAGAGAACTCGTTAAGAATCACCAACGTGTTTTTTTTTTATACCCGCGTAGTTTTTGAAGTGCCGACAATGATTTTACCATATATAAAATTTTAATACCCTTGAAACAGTAAATCCTGTACAAATTAATTTTGAATTTATAGTCATTTGGCGCATCAAATTTCATAAGCAATAGTTAAAGGGCTTTAATACCTTTAATTATTATTATGCCTCTATATATTGATCTGATATTTAACTTTTTAGACACGGACCTTTTATAAGAATCGAACGTGTGTCTCTCTGTATAAAGAAGTGCAACTTATCATCATCATGCTAGACCTATCACACACACACACACATGGTTCATTTTATGAATGGTACTAAATTGTGTTGAATATTTTGGACCTTTTATAACTATGAGCTCACAATTAAGTGACAACCAACCAAAGATAGCACAGACTATAGTGAGTCCCACACGTTCTCTTTTAATTATATTGCCAGCGAATTTCTTTCCAATTAACATGTTCTTAATTACAAGCGATGAAGCGAAACCACGAATTAAAAAAGTAGGATATTTTTATCATGCCTGCCTATTTCCTATTTCTATCTTACCTTTTCCTTTTTATCTATCTTATATTTCTTTTTTAACTTTAAACTCTTCTACGGTCATGAAATATTTATGTCGTAGCTAATAATTTAAATTGGTCCCCGGCCCCCTTGGCCCTTCCCCCCTCCAATAATTAATTGTGTTTTGGCAGATATATATTCTACAAGGAGAGGCTGCTTTCGATCTACTGTGCGTTATTCGGATGTATGCATCACGGCCGCTTCGATCTATAGATTCATAGTATCCACTTCGATCTCTACACCGTACGTTGAGGCGTTGCTTCTAAAAATCTTTCCAAAATTTAATTCTGTCCCTGCCTACGTATAATATGACTATGCTGAGTATTCCTATTCCTATTCCTATTCCTATTCTTTCAGCTAACTGGAGCAATTAATATTTTTATTAGATCTGTCTTAATTGCACAAAGTCTTTGAGATTTGTGACAGATTAAAAACAAAATAATTTAATGTTCGGATCTCATTCTATATATAACAGGTCAGATACCTTATTGGACCTGAATTCGTATCAATTAATATCTACTAGTATCGTGCCCGTGCGTTGCAACGGGATTATATTATAAGATTTAACATTAAAATTAAACATAGAGACAAATAATAAATAACGGTAAACAAAAAAAAAAAACCAATGACAAATTAATGACTGTTTTAATTTTAACAACATTCTTTGCAATGAAAATGAAAAAAATACTCTCTTCAATCTTTACGTTAAAATTCAGTTAAATCTTATAAAAAAATCAATTAAATTAAATGCGGATATGTGGTGGGGAATAAATCAATAATATGCATTTTTTATTCTCTTTCAAAAATGAATAAGAGGTAGGCAATTCGGAAATGAGATATGTTATCTGTCAAAATAAAAAATTAATCTCATTATGAGCCAATCAAAACTAAAGAGAGATGTAATAACAAAATTTTAATGCTAATTTTATTTCTTTAATTTTTAGCATTACATGTGGTAATACAGATAGCGAGTACATCTTTAACTAAATTTAGACTTCTACACGTAAACAAGAAAATACAATTAAATTTCAAAATATATGTTAAAAAATGCACTTCTAAGCACCCCTTGCCAAGGTTTTAGATATGCTCCAGATCGACTCTTACGGCAATGAAAAGTCTATATAAATTTGTCTTTATTTTGTCTTTTTTATTCCATAATTTATCTTTTATGTTATAACTGTGTCAAATTTAAAATGAATACGCTGAAATTGATCCACTGAAATTATATAGAAATGAATTTTCAATAACATCAACAAATCAATCTAAAACATCTATTTATAATCAGATAATTCGAACTGAAAAAATAAATCCTACAACTTAAATCTGAATAAAATTGACCTCTGTTTCATTGTTCCCAACATGGGATTTTCCTAAAAAAAGAGACAAAAAACAAAAGAGAAAAAAAAAAGCTGGAGCTTTAATTTCTAATTTTGTATTGATGGATCACATCTCGAGGTTGACCTGATCAAAATTGCTATATTAAATTATGAGTCCTTAATCTATGCCGAGTCGAAAAGATTGAATAATTTTCATTTTTATTGTCAAAAATATATAGAAAGAGGATAAATAAACTAAAAAAAAACGAAGAAATAAGGAAATAATTTAATTGTAGGAATCAAATATAGCTTTTAAGGAGAAATGAGGTAACATATCGGTAGGAATTCATTCAATTTTAATTGTAATAAACTATATAGCAATATGTGTGGTGAGTATATTTTTAACTAAATTTAGACTTCTACACATAAAATAGATGCATTTAATCAAAAGATGACAGATTATGTAATTTGAGGGCTAATATTAAATCCGAAAATTTATCTTTCAATCTCAACTGTTGGCGGATCAGGACAACTACATGCATTATATAAGAATATAGATAATATGCCCCTGTATATCTAATTAAGTATACTGTGTGCTTCAAGAGTGCACTACATATTTCAATTTGGATCAAAGGAAAAATCTTTCATGCAAATTGTTCCGAGTTTGTCCATCGATAAATTGATAAATTGTCGTATGTGCGCATAATGTAAATTTTTAAAAAAATATATGAATCCTTTTTTATTTTTATATTTTTAAGTTTTTATATAGAATTTGAAATGTGACGGGCCTTGATTAGTAAGCGAGGCAAGAAATATAATTAAGAAACGTGCGTTTTGTAATGGTTAAGTAAGATTATTTGTAGTTGAGTTGAATCTTTCAGATCGATGATGTTTAGGCAGGACAGGGTTCTTACTAAATATAATTTGCATACTCACAGTTGGCAAGGAAATATCGATTGCGTATTTTGTGGTGCCTCTGAGACTGTCTATCACCTTTTTGGTACTTGTTCTTTTATTTCTACTTTGTGGTCTTAGATATGTAATCACGACAATTTTGTTTCTAACTGTACCCAGGTGTCTGACCTTTGGAATTTTAATTTGATTATTAGATTTCCTCAAAAGATTCATTATTGATTGAGTTAATTAGGACTGCTACTTTATGAGTTGTTTGGTTAACCAGAAATAAGATTTGTTTCCAAAATACATCGGTCCCATCTATTAATTCCGTAGCAAATTCTATAATTGCTTTGACTTCATATTGGTGTAAGGCTCGTTTAGATAACTCATATTTTAAATTATAATTGATTATGCCTTTTAGTGTTTCTCCTTTAACTCAGATAGGCCCCTTGATAGTTCTTTCCGACACGGATTCACAGGTCAGCGTGGATTCCGGTATGGACCCTACTCTTGGTTCGACGGGCCAGATGATTTAGATTTTTTCGATGCTATTGATGAGGCAGCTGAATTGTTGTCTTCTGATTGGTCTTTGGTTGATACTAGTTCCTCTTCTTCTACTAGTGTTATTGCTATTAGTGATTGATATTAGTGGATTTTCTTGTGTTACTTTGTTTTGTGAATTTTCTTGTGTTACTTTGTTTTGAGAATTTCGGTGCTAGTTGGAGGTTGTTCCACTAGTTTAGTATATTTGAATATTTGGTGCTGGACACTATTTTGTATGGGTTATGTTTCGTAATGAAGCAGATGGAATTCCACTTTTGCCAAAGCAAAATTCTTACACATATCTATATCTAGTTTTATCCAATATAATTTGTAATCTAACACGTAGATAAGATAAACCAATTTAGTGACATGGTAATTGTAACAAAATTTGAAATATAGCACAAGTACTAATTAAGTGGTCAATTAAAAATGAAGTTGAAAAGCAGGTTAATTATTAGATGTACAATTAAAATATCCTCCAAATTTTATTTGTCTTGTCTATTAATGATCGATATATATATATATATATATATATATATATATATATATATATATAGTTCCCTCACAAAAGGTTAAATGTCAATTACTTTATTAAATCATATATATTTATATCAATGATTCGAAGACAAATAAATCCAATCTTAAATCTTACGTACTTGACTAATGAATTAATTAGCCACTTAACATCCTTTCAAAGATATAGGATCGATCAAACTATGAGTAGTGAGTAGTGTGTACCATTACCATAGACATAGAGGGGTTCCGAATCAGAATCAGCCAGCGATAGGGAACCGTTGCATGCCTTCCTGGGGAAGAAGTTACCCGGGGGAGTTGGGAAAAAAAAAGGGCCTATATGGGCCCCCATTCAAAAATTTGGTCACGGCACCTAAATTTTGTTAAGCTACAAAAGTGTCGTCGTCGGTTGCTTCCGGATCCTCTGCGGCAATTACCGATCATACTATGAGTAATGTGTTGAGTAACTAAGCATAGTTACCATGTCCGCGTTTTATATGCGAATTATTCGTGTATAAAACGTTTTTCAGGAGTTTCCGCACCGAACCGCGTATAATTCGTTTGACTAAACTTTTACCGAATATCCGGGAATAAAACGCGAATTACAAAATATTCGGGATAAAAATGCGAAAAAAAAGCCAATTTTTTTCATTTTTTTGAGGGTTTTTTTTTTGGCTTCCTTGTCATTCCCGAATTATACCCGAATCACGAATTTTTACCCTGCCGAACCGAATTCGAACTTTTGATTTGTCACTATGTTACTAAGAACTAGGACAAGGAGTAGAACATTTTGTATTTTTTTATGAACTTTCATACACTAATTTTATTGTATTTCATTATACATATTTTTAAACATTTGAAAAGATATTTATATATGTGTAAATTTTGTTTAATACCATAAAAATATTTCGCTTTTTTATTTGAAATTCGTGGGTACAAGTTTTGTAGTTATGAATTATTTTGAGCAATATATGGTATTGAAATAGAAAAAAAATCAATTGTAGTAGTGTAGTTTGCTTGGTCTAAGTGGAACGTATTGGACTCATGCTCCAAAGAGTTTTGACCTTTGTGGACCCGGATGCTGCTACTCGTCTAGGAACTTGCATATGACGTATGTATAAAATGGCATATCCTATCTACTTAAACTACAAAGACAACAATGGCCGGGTGTTTTTTACCCTCATGACTCATGACTCATAACAGAAGCTAAATCGAATATATATATATATATATGAGTAGAACTAGGATGCTCCTAAGTTCACCCAACTTCTTGTGAACTTGACTCTAAAATATATCGAATCAACTAAAAACGATGAATCCAAACTGTTGAAACCGTTCTACCTAATGAGTGATGCGTCTACATGTGAAAATTTTAAAGTTTGGAATTAATTTAATATAGAGTCAAGTGGTCAAAAGTTTAAGGTTTATAAATTAATTAATGCATTCATTTTTTGGACTTCTTTGACCACTTGACTCTATATTAAATTAATTCGAAACTTTAAAATTTTCGCATGTAGACGCATCACTCATTAGGTATAAGGATTTCAACGGTTTGGATTCATCGTTTAAAGTCGATTTGATATATTTTAGAGTCAAATTCACAAGAGATTAGGTGAACTTAGGAGCACCCTAGTTCTACTCTATATATATAGATACATATGTATGTATGTACATACGTGTGGGTGTGTGGGTGTGTGTCTGGATCATGATTCGTATATTTTTTTTTGAATATTTTCTGGAATTCAATAAAGAGGAAAAGTTTGAATTTTTATATGATTGATGTATTATAGTATATGTGATGGTTGGCTATTGGCTATTGCTTTTGTTGACCAAGAAACACCAGAGGCAGAGGCAGAGGCAAACATTTTCTCCATCACTCCGTGTCTACTGTAAAAGGAGAGAGAGAGAGACTGTTGTTGCAGGCTGTAAGGATGCTCCCTCAAAAAATTATGTGCACTCAGCTGTCAGCTCTGCTACTTCAAATTTTGATATTTCTGACAATAATTGCATCTTAATGTGTACAATTAATGATTGTTCAGTTCTATTTAAAAAAAACAAAAAGAGAATTTAGATATATGTCCATCATAACTTCGTAAATTAGATATTTTTCCATCAAAATCTTCAAGTTACTTAGTTCTCCATCTAAATTCACTTATTTTTTAATATACTAATTTCTTAATTTGATCACTTCAAAATTTTAAAAATATTAATAAACAATTAAAAGGACATTTTTACCCATAGTTCAAAATTATGTCCCAAACCCCCTAGCTCCCTCTTCAATTATCCAGAATGGTGATCATTAATTCGAAGTTAAAAAAAATGACAATTTGTTCTGACAAGCACATGCTTTAAATCCTAAACTTTGACAATGTTTTAAGCAATAATGGCTAATTAGGACTAGTAAACTCAGATTATATGCATGGGTAAAAGATAATAATCAGTTGAAGCTGTGTGTATTATTTTGGCAATAATTTCCAGCATCAGCCTCTCCTCTTAATTATTTGGCTATTTTGGTACTGTTATGTTGTACGTATTGTACCAATATGAAAGTGATGGTGCTATTCTACTATTATGATGTGTTTAACCAATCAATCAATTGTGCATTCAAGAAATACATTGTGGTGATATAAATATATATATTGGCAACTATGTTTTTTTTTTGTGTGTAACGATTGATGAATGGAGATTAGTTGTTACATGTCTATCTAATAATGCACATGTACGCTAAAGAATTTGAAATGCACAAGCTAAACTTGGTCCTTCTTCTTCGTTAATTTCACTGTCACATGACATACATAGTACTTTGAAAATTGAAAAACGATTCCTCTCTCTCTCTATATATATGATGCACACCAAATTATTAGAGTAATACAAATAGCATGCATGTGATGGTTAAAATCTTCTCTCTCCAACTTGGCACTACTCCGATCAAGAACCCATTTTAATTGCACAATCTAATGGCTATATATTAAGTTAATTGAAAATGACATATGTAAATTAAGGAGGAGGGATCACTTGATATTAATTTGATAATTTTAAGTTTTTAACAATGATCTTTTACAAATAAAAATTCAATTAAGACAAAAAAAAATAAAAGTGATTTATAACTAAGCTATTTGACATATAAAATGGTCTAACAATAAAATATACACTAAATCTTATCTCTCTTTTTTTTTTTTAAATATAGACATAACACGCGAATAATATAAATCATGTGTATAATGTTAATTAGGTTTTAAATTTAGAATAATTAACAATTTGCAATAAAATAATAAGACAGTTATAAAAGCACAACCAAACATATAAATATTTATCAGAGTTTTCCAGAGACAAAGTAGCATAAAATAAAATAGTGGGTTTTGCAAAATTAAAATCTTAGTACAATTAGTACCTGAGCGTACGTATAGCTAGAATGAGATGTAAGTCATCCGTTTTAATCTAACACGAAAATGATTATGTTAATTATTATGATCTATAATAAACGGGGAGACACATCAGCATTTCGCCCCTGAAGGAAGGAAGATTCGTCAAACAAGTAAATTAAACATGCAGAGACAGTATATCTCATATCTCATATTTTATATTGGCCTTGACTTGACTTCTAAAACATAAAAACCCTGTGCAATATGCGCCAGCGCCGCCCTTGTTGGTTTTTTTTTTTTTAGTAAGTTCTATATATAATTATTCATACTTAGAAAAATTAGTAGACGAATTTCAGATATGATTTTTCTTTCAATAATAATTAGCAGGTTTCTTTTTTCTTTTATTACTTATACAACTAAGTTATTTTTTTTTATATTGCCATATATTATATTAATTTAATTTCGTTCTTTTGATATGAAAAAGATGATAAGTCAATTCCTAGTAATTTTATAATGCGATCAGTAAGAGGAGTAAAATAAATAATGTATATAATAAAAAATTATAGTTACAAAATTAAGTATACTTATCTTGTTATCCCTTAGAGATGGAATTATAGTAGGCTACTTTTTTCTATTTAGACCAGTTTCAGAATTAATGTTTGAATTTTTTTTGTGGATTCAGACTCCTAGCTACCTTAATCAAATCCAACTTGGATTTGTTGACAACTGCATTTATTCACTTTTGCATTGTTAGATCAGCAGATCAAAAGGATAATTATAGCAGTGAGGCACTCACGTCGCTGATTCATAAAAATTGATGTTTCGCAATTCAAATTCTAAACGATATATCGATGTGAAAATTATGTCCACATGATGAAAGGTACCTATTAATTTCTTCAAAGTTAAAAATGGCATTTGTTTCTTAGTTCTTACTCGGCAGTCGGCACGCACAATTAAACTTTGAGAAAATAGAATGACTATCTGTTATTTTTCATTCATAGAAACCAATAATAACAAATACTGTTACAAGACATACTACTTAATTTCCACCGATCCTAACCGAGTTTTTATTTTCTCTACTACAATATAATTCTTTTTAAGAAAATAGATAGAGCATCTAAGTATTTTCTTACAAACTTTTTTATATTTTTATTAAAGAAAATTAAAAAAAACAATAGGATTGGTAATATAGGATATTTTTGGATTGGTGAGATTAGTACCCATTTTTTATTAATGGAAAACAGTATGTACTCTTGCTGGAAAATATATATGAATAAGAATCCTATAAAATATACTTCTTTTATATATTATTTCTCAAAATTAAGATAAATGTATCAAAAAAAAGGGGGGATAATGATCGACCAAATAAGTTAGTCTGGTTTTGTCATGTTATAATTAATTAAAAGCCTGCTGCACAAAAATTATGTAGTAAGACAATTTAATTAACATATTCAAAATGTTGTCACATCTCTCTGTAAAATTTAAATATTTTTGTCATGTTATAATTAATTAAAAGCCTGATGTACAAAAAAGAAATGTCAGCAAGATTCTTGCATCTCATTTCAAATCACAGTGTCAACTTGTCTCCAAAAATTTCATGATCTTGCATCTTAGACAAATTAATTAAATTAATGTATCAAAATACTTATATTTATTAGCTCTTAATTAGCACAAAATATCTCGTTTTTCAGTTCAAACAAAAAATATTTTCAAGAGAAATGAGCATAATTTAGTACTATCAAAATTATTTTTAGAGCAAAACTATGAGAATTTTTAAAGTGCGCAACTCTTTGCATTCGTACATTATTTTTCTACAAATTAACATCAAGCATATTTTCTTCTCATCTCAAAATTGAAATCTTAAGAAGATGGAATATGAAAACAACAATAATTTTGTTCATCTTTTGTCGTCCTTTATATAATTTAGATTTCGCAAACTATTTTTTTATGATGATGTAAACATCAAGAGTTATTCTTTCATAAGTTTTTCATGCATCTTATGTCAAATTAGAAGCCTTAATGAGCAGAAAAATATTGTACACAAATTGAAATAGTCATGAAGGCAACTAAGGCAACTAAACAGTGTAGAATCACATGGTCAAATCAAATATGATATTATGGAGCTACAAAAAGCTATTTTTTTAAAACCTTTTAGCAAGATTCTTACTTTTGCACCACTTGGATGTCAATTTTCAGCATACATCTTGATCCTTCACTCGTGCATATTTTTAGAAAACTGATTAGATTGATTTTAGCATGAAATATATTATTCTTAAGTCTAAATCATTATTTCAAAAAAGACAAAACTGCTAGTTAGATTCTCCTATCAAATTAGAATGAAGTAGAGAGACAAGCTTCGTATTTCAAATCCAAACATCAAAAACATATAAAAACTCATCACATGGGACCCAAAAAAAATCATAAATTATCTACCAACATATATACATATTAGGAACATTTTTATGATTTTATTTCAACTATAAAAAAAAATTCCAGCAATAGTTTAAAGCCAGCAGGAAAAAAAAAACTCCAGCAGCACATTTTTTTTTTCAGCAGCAAAAAAGAATTAGATTAAGGGAAATTTAATTAGCACATTTAGGCATATTAAAAATGGTTAGTCTAGTCACATCCTAGCTGCAAATTTTCATCTTTTGTCCTGTTGAAATTGACCTAAGAATGGAGCAAATTTCTGAATTGAAGCAAAGATGACAGTAAGAATCATGTTGCCGTGTTTTCAAATTTTCTTGACAATAAACATAATTATGATTTGTTAAATTGGTTATATAATTAAGTAAAACTTGCTAAACATTTGTATGCATGGTTTGGATTTTTTTTCTATGCCTTATAATCATTATAATTCAATCCTTTTGCACAGTTTTTGTCTAATACCAGTCAAATATGTTCAATTTGTTCAAAATAGGTTCAGATGTGGGGCAAGCCAATATGCAACAGTTTAAGCACGTTTTTTAGCACCAAGAGGCTTCAAATTTCACCTATAGATAGTCCCCCAACATCCTCACTCCATCTCCATAGTTGGTTAGAGCATACAAAGCACAAAAACAGAGAAAAAACGTTGAGAATTCAACTCACAAAAAAAAAGAGCAAAGAAAAATTTGTACCTTCCACAAACATTCCCATAAAACCCTAATAAAATGAGTTTAAAAAAAATATGAGTGACAAACCTGTTATGCTATTCTATTAGCTAAGTTCTCAAAATTCTAAAACCATCCATCCAAACTACTAGAGAGATCATCACGACGATCTAATAACGAGAATGAAGAATCAACGTGATTTAAAAAATTTCGAATAATTTCCACTTTCTTTTAGTTACTTTCTTTCTGTTTTTTGCTTCTTTTTTTGTTGTTGTTATGTTTGTTTATATCATTTTGTAACTTGGGTTATCATTGAAATAAATGTTTGGAAGTTAGAATTAGTAAAGATTAATTTTTTGGATAAGTGTGATATCTAACACTTTTCACATTCATAACCAAGACGCGAACTTAGCTATTATCGATAGGTATAAAATTGTGTATTTTCTGTAGCACAGTAGCTACAGCAAGATTTTTTTTTTTTTTGCAAGTTGATTGGCGTACAGGAATTTTTTTTATGTGTCGTTTCTGTAAAGTGACGTAGAAATTGTTGGGATTTCATGTGTATGCCTATATGGTGAGAATTTAAAATTTTTCCTATCACCACTTGGCTCTATACACAAAAGATCTTATTTATACGACAAAAGCAAACAAGATTTGATTCATCAAACTAATGTGTACTAAGATAAATTAATATCAACTAATTTATTACTAAAGATGATGAAAACCTTTACCTAAAGAGATTGTCAAATCTCTTGATGGAGAGAAGCCGGTTTCCCTTCTAGATCTCGTGTTTTACTCGGATGCGCCTCTTGGTTCACCTTGAACCTAAACAACAAACTAACACACCTCTTAGATAGATGGATGTGAAGTTTAAGGCTTAGATCCAACCACCTAACAAGAAGAGATGAGTGTCTTCCCTTGAACTTTTCGATCTAGGAGCAAAACCCTCAAGGATTTGGCCTAGAGAAGAGAGAAAGGAGAATTTTTGGACTTGAGAAAAATGTCTGCTACAGTAACTTTCGGCCAAGAAAAATGAGCAGAAAAATTCTCATCATTTTTCTTAATTACACCCCTTTAAATAAGCAAGGGGTTAGAGCTACTATTTGTGTAAGGTTTAAACTATTTACACAAATGCCACTAGCCTTATTTAGCCATTTTATCATCTTTAATCTCATCTTGTGATTGGTTCAATAAATTAATTTATGAATAAATAATATTAATAATATTATTCTATTATGCAATATTCTTATTATTCTTATAATGCATTCAAACATTATACCAAATAATATTTGCATAACTTCACAAATTTATTTATGGTCTAAGCATGTCATATTATAACATTTTATTTTATCATTTCATCTCATGTATTTTATTTTATACATCATTATGAAATATAAAATACTTGTTGTTTCTCTTCAGTTGGTGTGACCGTACAGAGGATCTATGTCATCTTGGCAATAATATAAAACTTTATATTATTGACTATAAGAGGTTCTATCATTACATTATAGTTATCCAAACGACATAGTAATTATTTACTCAATCCACTAATTTCGTGTCTATTCTTGTCTCATGATATTATGAATAGTATGCAAAATAGGATCGTGTCATTTTTGCATTATATTCTTTTTCTTGGTCTCTCAAGTGAATTATAATTATAACTACATCAGTTATATTGCATGCGATATAATTCCACTTTACCAAGGGACCCAGTAATATCATAACTCGAATAAAATAAGGGACAATGATAATATTAATATATAGATTTCTCCCGCACAAGTTGTACACAATGAACTACTATTTCATTCCTATCACAAAATAGTATTTAAATAGCAATCACATTATATACTTCTCATGTGAAAAACCTATACATATCATATCTAAGATTTTAAAGACACAAAACACAATCCATATAATGTTCCATTCATTTAGGTCATGTTCAATATATAAAATACACTTTTATATATTCATGTAATTAAATGATAATATTTTATCAACATTTATAGAACTTCAATGTACTTTAATCGACATGACAATCTTTCTCGGTAATTAATGTTCCTCCTTAATTACCACGATCGTGAACATATTTAGTGATTAAATATTTCTCATCTAAGGAGTTCTATGATTCAAGACCAAGAGCATCTTCTTGAATACTTCCAAAGATATAATATATAAATATCAAGAAACATGAATAATAATATTCGTAATAAAATCATAAATAACACATAAATTATCATTAAAATATAACTTTCAAAACACACATCCTTCATAAATAAATGACAAGGAAAAAATATTTTGCATTTCTCCTATTTTCTAAAACCTCCGTGGGATTTTTCTAGAAATTTAAATCTGAACTTTTTGAAAAATATTAAATGAAAAAACGACTCTCACCAAATATGTCAAAATACAAAATGAACCCGTACATATTTTAATAAGCTTTTATTGGACTCCAAAAATGCCTAAATTTTTATTAATACCTTTCTCCAAAAAAAAAAAAACTCTTTTTACAGGGGAATTCAAAAAATACCTAGATCGCAATGATAATTGGCGGTCCTATTCTTGGATTCCGCCATTTGTCATTACGGCCCTATTCTTGAGGGCTGCAATGACATGTGCAGTTTCTATTTCTCTATTAATGGTTAATTTTATATTTATTGTTATTGTTATCTGATGAAACAAAAATACACCAAACCTATCTATATTTTTATGACAATGAAACAAATTAGTAAACTCATATTTATTATTTTTGCAAATTATACTACAACAAATAAACACATAAAATAAAACAAAACAAAATCTATTCTGTTTTCTTAAAAACAAAAAATTAAATGGACCGCAATGACAATTGGCAACTCCATTTTTGAGGCCGCAACAACAAATGGAGGCTTTTAAGAATAGAGCCGTCAATTGTCATTGCGATCCAAACCAATTTTTGAATTCCTCAGGAAAAGAAGGATTTTTGTTTTTTTTTTTTTGGAAATGGGTATTAACAAAAATTTCGGCCGAAAATAGAAGCAAAATCACCAATAATCATTTAAGTGTATTTTATATAGACCGTTGATTGGACACCACTTATAAGGTGATCGGGTTGGATGGAGAAACAAAAAATCTAAACATTATAATCCGACCCGATACATAGCATCTATGCCTAAATGTAGATGATAAAAACACGCATTTATCGATTCTAATTTTCAGTGACTTGTTAGAGTCTATCAGCATATATAGTGGCAGGCAGTTAAAATCTCAATTATTCTTATAGAATCCAATTTTATTGTTAAAATAAAAAAAAAGGTGTAAAATTCCTCTTTTGGAGATAAGAGCAGTGAAGCATCACAACTTTACATTTCCACTAATTGAATAAAAATCACCTACTTGTTTGAAATATATATTTACAAAGGTGCGAACCCCTAACAAAAAGATAATATATAGAAATTTAGACTCTGGAAAAAGACTGTGCATCAAATTTTTTTTTTTAATTTATACATTTTATTTAGATAAGTTGGAAGAGTGAACCTTGCAAAGAATAAAGGTGTAGCCTACAAAAAGGCACCGAAAAATGAGAAGCAGGTTGTTAATGTTAGTACATAGAAAATTATTAAAAGATTTTATTCCATCTTTGTTTTAAAAAAAAAAAGATTAAAAAAGTTAGATATAATTTAGACGATTATATAAATTCCCCTAGCTGACATTTACAGGAGTCATATTCTCTTTAATGCGGCTGTTAATTACATGAAACGTCAGAACTATTTGTCCACATTGAAATTTACACTGCTACGAAGTCCTAACAAAATCAAACGGCTTAGATTTCAATGATAATTTTGAACCATACATGTTGAAAATAATTCCGATTGAATTGAATTTAAATGGACTTTTTGAAAAGTACAAGCATAACTTTTTTTAAATAAACATCCTAAAATTTAATCAATTTTTTGTATGATAATTGGCTAAATCAAATAATTCCAAAAGTGTGAATTGTTGTTTTGCCATGCAATTGTGTCATAATTGTTAAAAAGAAAAAGAAAAAAAAGAAACAGCGTCCTTCTCTAGAGAATCAATTGCTTATTCATTTCTTTTTAAATTTAAGAATAATTATTTCCGTCCCCCACTATCTCTACACCCTCCCCATATTAATTAACTATCTTAATTAACATCCTCCCCACATTCTATTTCCATCCCTGCACTTTCTCCATATTAATTAACTACCATAATTAGCATCATTTCCCACATTAATTATCTACCTTAATTAAATTTGATCTCTTTTCTTAATCTGAATAAATATTATATTTTTCTTTTGTCATTTCATCAGATAAATACTAACTTTCATAATGTTAAATACTAACGTTCATAAAATTAAATTTAAACTTAGAACAAATATTTTGTCTTATTTTCAATTATATAATTGTGAATTTGATGACAACTTATTCGGAAAAAAAAAAAAAAAAAAAAACTAGCATTGTTGAGGAGGGAAGATCGGAAGAATTGATTGGCAGTGAGCCAGTGAGCCCCAATATCATCTTTTGATTTTGGGGGTTTGTGATTTGGTAAGAGAAAAATGTTGTTTTATTTTGACGGTACTGATATGAGAAAAGAGATGCTAGTTTCTTTAATTTGTTGCTATATATATGTGTGTGTGTTGGTTATTGTTTGTATTGATCATCTGATATGAGGACATATATATATATATATATATTGGCTTTTTTCTTTTGTTGTTGGCTCGGGTGAGCTGATCGGCTGATTTGAGTGGCTTTGTGATATATATTTCAGTGGCCTAATCAATCGGTGCAATTGTTGATGTGTTGGTTTAAGAATTTTCAAGCCCGTTCTGATACCATATTGAATTTCTAAGATAGTATGCGGAAAAATCATTCATTGTATTATATTATTTTCTTAATATATTTTACATATATAGTTCCTATGCTCCATTCATAATATAATAATATAGAGAGTTTCTAGCTAGGCGTCAATTGTATTATTTTCTACTTTCGCTATTTTTGGTATGCCTTAATTGTACCAAAGACCAAAGTAACTTTAGGGTAGCATTAGATTTATTTCTAAATATGATATTATGTTTGATTCGATCTGAGCTGTTGATCAGTGATGAGATTCTCTCAGGTCACACTTTATTTTCAACAGTAATATATATATATATACTAGTATCGTGCCCGTGCATTGCAACGGGATATATTATAAGATTGAATAGAATATAAAGAGATCTTTTTGTTTGACATTCACATAAAATTAATAAAAAATATATTTAAATGAATATTAAAGACAAATAAAAAATGAAAATTTAAATAATAAATAACAATAAAAGAAACAACAACAAATGAAAACGAATAAACAACAGATCAAATATAACATGGAATTTTTTCTTAAAGTATCATTGCTAGTGTAATTATGTTCGATGTAGTCCCACATTTATGGAAATGAACAAACAAAATATGAAAATTAGATTATAATTCCTCAAATTGAAAATATATAATAAAATTAAAAAATAATGTTAAATTAATATGGTTCGTACCTTATTTCATCAATTTATAGAGATACAATAGCCGTAATAAAAATTATTTTTTCCCTTGACACAATAAATATAGCATATCAGAAAAAAAAAATTTCTCTACAGATACAGAAAGATTGAATAATTTTTATTTTTACAGTCGAAGATATAGAGGAAGATGAGAAATAAAACAAAGAAAATGAAGAAATAAAAAAATAATTAATTACAGGAATTAGAGATGGAGAACGCTATATATATTGAAAGCAAGAATTCTATTATTGAGTGCTAAGCTATGCTACCGTGATACTCCAGCTGGCGTGTCCCTACCCTCTTGATACGGCCTCCGATACCGCGTTGAAACGTACCGATACGTCTGGACACGCTATGGACACGCTTCTGGCCCATGAACTGTGCCTGTGAATCGGGCTCGCGTGCATCTGGCCCATGAACCGAGTATGTGAATCGAGCTCGCGCCCATGAGCCGCGACTGTGAACTGAGTTCAAGCCTGTGAGCCAAGCGTACACCAGCGCAAATAAACTTTTTTCTGCTTTATCCGTGATTCGAATCTGGGAAGTCACAATTTGGAGCAAAATCCTTATCCACTACACCAAAGTGTCACAATTGTCTTCTGCTAGTAACTAACTATAATATTTAATTTATACGTAAGTTATGCCTTAACTTTTTGTACAAATTTTATTTAAGTTATGATTATTTAAATATAATATATAAAATAATATATATAATAGCCGTATCGTATCCTAGATTTTTTTAAATTGCCATATCGCCGTGTCGGTATCATATCCGATATGATACCCGTACCCGTATCCATGCAGCATAGGTGCTAAAAAAAAATTTCTCTCTTTTCTACCAACTTTACCCTCAATAAATTTTTCTTCCAATTTTTATTTAAAATTAAATTACTATAATAAATGAAACATTTGATTCAGCATTGTTTCTCCATCCATTATTCTCAATGAAATTATAATTACTTTGAATTGCAACCTGAAAATCGGGATAAGCCCGAATCTAACTATATGCCATCGCATATATTCACCAAATAAGTACCAAAGAGAGTCTCTTGCCATGTTATTTACAAAAAACTTCAAATACTTAACAGTACAAATGATAGATCTTGTATATATATGAAAATTATAAATAAGAAATGCAATTATTTTTTACTTTTATCCATATGATCATGATTACAATATAAACCAAGTTACTTTATATTATTAAAGATTAATATTTTAGCACAAAATACAATAAACAATTTTTCCAAAATAAAACTATTTATTTTAATTCACAACTTAGAAAATTACGAAATGTTTATTAAATTTTAAATATTAGTCAATGACTCCTTAATTAAAAAGGATCCAAATTTTAACATGTTATGTTTTTTTCATAATTTTAATTGCACATATTGGAACTATCAAACTTTGATCCTCTCTTTTAATCCAAATAATTTCCGTTGGATCAAATAAAGATGAATTTGTTCTACCAATATTTTTTGACCAATCTCAATGAATTACCCCCATCAATTAATTATTCAAAAAATATTTCTAACTGTTCTAAATTTTAATCAATTTGGAGTTGCGAAATTATATACTTTCTTATTTCAATCTATGTAGGCATGAATTTTTCTTCTATAATTGATAGCAGAAATTAATTAGAAACAAAATAAGAAAGTATTTATAGCACTTTCCATTAGAGATAGCTTTAAGGAGAAATAAGGAAACAAATCGTTATGATTCATTCAATTTTAATTGTGACAAACTATAGAGCAGTATGTGTGGCGAATATGTCTTTTAACTAAAGTTAGACTTCTACCCATAAAATAGATGCATTTAATCAAAAGATGACAGATTATGTGATTGGAGGGCTGATATTAAATTCAAAAATTTATCTTTCAATCTAAGCCATTAAAGGATCAGGACAACTGCGTGCATTATATAAGAATGGAGATATATTATTCCCATTTAAATCTATCAATATCATGCCTTCTTCTAATTAATTATATCAGTTTGAGTTGTTCGAATCCTTTAATGGATTTAGACTTGTACCTTGCTTGATCCAACCGACTCGAATTTGTTGACAACTGCATTTATAATTAATTTTATTGCCTTTTGCATTGCAGATCAGCAGATCAAAAAATCAAAAGGATAAACTATCAATTATATATATTCTATTCCACTTCTTGGTGATTATAGAATTTATTCTCTTGCCATGTTTGATTTTTATATGCTGAAATTTTGCACTGTACGTTGATATATATTACATTTTTAACATATCACATATTAGAAAAGGCACCATAAAAATATTTCCCATTGTTATTTCACAATAAACAACATATATAAAGCAGTTGTCCCTCCAAATTTTTTATCTCTATATATATTATTCTTCACTAATTACAACGTGCAACGTTGTCCCTCCAAATATTTTTTAGTATTAATTTTTATATTATATTTTGAATTACTGAAATTTGTACTGTTGTTAAATATTACATTTTTACATATAACATATTAGAAAAAGCAACACAAAAACGTTTTTTCAATTTTTATTTCCCAGTAAACAACAAAAGGCAAAAGGGATGTTAAAGCCGTATATATGGAACATTTTCATCTCCACATGTCAAAATTCATTGTGTGCCATTGCTAATTAATAGTGTCCAATTTTTTAGGAAATAACTGATAAGGTGCAAAATTCCTCCCTTTAGGAGATATTTAAGACAAGTGAAGCATCGATCACAACTTTAGACTTCCACTAATTCAACAGGAATCACCCACTTTTTTTAAAATTAATATATTTACAAAGGTAGGAACCCATAACAAAAAGATCGAGATTATATATGAAACTCAGTACTAATGGTTTTTTTTTTTAATTATTTTCTGAATTTACTTATAAAATTAACAATATTAGAGGATTTATAAAAAAAAAAAAAAAAAAATGAGTCTATGGTACTATGTATAGCACGGATTGATCCATAATACAGATCAATATTTTCATTTTCTAAATTATAAAGTTCGCTCGGAACTGCCCAAATGAACCAAAATTTTTATTTATAACATACTAAAAAATAAACCATTTTGTCACTTTTTCTGAGTAATTTATATGTACCATGTCCGTCAATTCAATTGGTTAACTAAAAAACAGAGATCCGCCAATTAAATTAGTAGATCAATTTAGAGTCCGCCAATTCAATAAGCGGACCCGCTAACTATGTCCAATTCAAAGCAGACAACTTTACAAGCATACCAATAATATTATAAAAGTATTTTATTATCACGGACGTCTTTACAAAATTTTATTGTTTCTATTCTTTGGGATACAAAAGTGTCACGGGCGTCTTTATATCCTAAAAAGTAGTATCATTATAATAATAATAATAATAATAATCTATTTCATATGCAGCTCAATATTTACTTTCACCACTGATAAAGGAAGCCGAATTACCATACCGCACCACTGATCTGCTGATTGACTAAGCGATCCTATATTGGATCCACCAATTGAATTGGCGAGCTCAGTCTGAATTAACAGATGTGGTATATATATATATATTTTAAAAAAAAAGTAGCGAAATAGTTTATGTTTTTAGATATACAGAATCATTGTGTTTGGATGGTTCATAATCATATGAAAACAATGTTTTTGTATCCATCTTAAAATAGTAAACCAATTATTAGAAAATATATAAAATTTGATTTCTGAGAACATTTTAAAAATAAAAATAAGAATATGAGGCATAATATATTAGAGTGCAAACTAATGAGACATCTTAAATCTAAACAGAACCAGAGAGAGTTTTGGAGCCTAAATATTATGACCTTAACTAGTGTTTATATACTTGGGATCTACAAATCCTTAACATCCAGTACCAATAAATATCTCATCACATCACTAAACATTTTAAATATTTCACACAATGCATGTGAGCTTAAAATTTTTTTTTTGGTATATTCTGTAGAGGATCTCTGACACTTATGATATGCAGATTAAAATGGCAAAATTCAAGAGACTGACATGACAGGATTCTTCTCTTACGGAAGGAAAACATTATTTCTTAAAAATATAGAGAGAGAAAAAAAAAGTTACGTGTTTCAAGCATTGTCTTTCTTATTTTAGTCTGCATATTAATCCTTGAAACTTATTTGTTTTTGTTTTTCCTAAACAATGAGAAAAAAAATTAAAAAATGATAAAATATTTTTAGATTCTTTTTCCCTTTCTTGTTGTTTGAAAGAAAAATTGAGCCATATTATACGCATATATATGAGGAGAGATTATATTTGATGATATGATAAAACGTGTGTGCTTACGTACGTAGATCTGTCTACCTACATCACTATCAAAAAAATTCGGCAAAAGAGAAATAATTGGCACTTTTGTAAAATTGTAATAGGATACTTGACGAAATTTTGACATCATATGTGTGTGTGTGTGTGTGTGTGTGTGTGTGTGTGTGTATTTAACCTAGTTGATAAATAGAGAAGGCCTTAATTTGATACTTTTTTTTTTATCAAATTAAATAACAGACGCTTAAAAATGAACATTGTAAGTCGACAAACATATATAATTAAGATAAAATTATGCTTTGCCAGTACCAACATTGAGAAATACAACAATTCAAGCTTTACAAAGATGAACCATTAATATTATTAATTACTTTCTCTCTTTCTTTTTTTCTCTTCTAATAATTAGTTTGTCTTATAATAAAAGAGAATATCGTTTTATTTATTTTTATACAAGAAGAGAATTAGGTGATATTTTGGATTATTGCATGTTATCTTCTCGTCTGTTATTCTTGAACATATATAAGAAACAACAAGAAAATGGCTTAATATATGCATGTGAACAAATTTGACCTTTCAAAAAATACAACCTAACAAGGCACGAAACCTCTTTAATCATATTTGTAATAACATACTTTATAATAATCACTATGAACCCTATAATTAGTTTTATCATTTTGCAAATAATCAAAATTAATAACAAACAACCATCAATAAATTAAATATTTTGAGACATAAACATGCATAACAAAAAATTCCAAAATTAATTTTGTGATCTATGTTCCATTCCATCCTAAACATGAGTACATGACCAGAAGAAAATACAAAGATTATTATTATTATTACACGTGAGATCATTCTATCAAACACAAATCCTTGTATCAACTAAATAGTTAAAAATATTCTATAAAGACTACGTACAATTCTTCTTCATATTTGGGCTTGCATCATCCAGCGACACGTTGCCATTAATATATATAATATATCGATACAAAAACAAAACTACATAAAATTTTGTTATATAATTCACAAGTAAGACAATCACAAAATTTCGTACATTGTTTAATTAAAACAGAACAACAATATTTTTCAATGGACCTGTATTTTTTTTTTGGTAAAATTAAAAGGAATAAGAAATAAAATATAAAGTTATTTCTAATTTAGCAACAACAATTTGCAAATTAACTCAATACAAGAATATATATAAGCCTGATTGTACAAAAATGAACGAATGAAAATTAGTTCTTCTGGGACACATGAGATGGACTGATTGTACAAAAAATAGTTCTAGGTCTATTGCTCTGAGCGCTTGATCCATTGTATAGACAATTACAGATATTACGCCACATAAAATCCCTTAGGAAAAAATTGAGAGAAAAGAAATGAGAAAAAAGAAAAAATTGCAGGTTAGAAGAATCTAATAAGCCTCCACCTAAAATTAGATTTGAATTGACCATATATATATAGTCCATAGCTAGGGCCGGCTGATAAATTTCTCTTTCATATATGCTAGTCCTTAACGTATACTTTAATTTGTCTAGCCTAAACAATTAATTAATTAGCTTTAAGTAGCTTTCATGCATGGAGACAATACAATATATATCTCGTTAATTAATTAAATAAATGGATATATAGATTCCAACCTTGATGGTCTAAAAAGGAGAGTATATATGCATGTATTGACGATTCTTAATATATTGCTACATGCAAAAGTGCAAATTGTACATTGCATAACGTACACTGTTTAATATGAATTGCTTTAGTACTGGTCTAATATCTTTAGAGTAACATGCATATATGCCTAATTGTCTAATAGGGAGTTGGTGAAAAGAGCATTAATTAGGTTTAAGTATGAGACAACACACACACACACACATATATATATGCATGCGTATTTCGTTGTTTTGACTAGATGTTGACCAGTTTCATCACATATATATGGGACCAAAATTTCAAATATTTTAGATTATGCATGCATGTACAAACATGGATTAAATTTGAAAAATACAAAACAATTAATTATGAGAGGTTTGTAAAGAACAATTGTTCTTAATGAAATTATATACACAAGCTTAATTTTGTGGCCCCAATCTTATAATAATAAGCAAGTAATTAATTAATGCAATAAATAAATTTAAAAAAATGATCCGTCCTTTGGATCGGATGTATATATACACATGATGGTTTATATATAGTATACTACTCCATCAAAGGTGCAAAGTGCAAACTTTAACACTACGCGCGTACTGTCTTAATTATTAAAAACTACGCCCTTGACTGTCTTAATTAGGGCCCAGTACGTACGTAACAGTAGCAGACAAAGCAATATTTTAATGAATTCATCAAATGAATAATGAAAGCACCCCCACCCCCACCCCCACCCCCACACATGACAAATGCACGTGGTAAATTAATTAATTATTCTCACCGTACTATATATTCACTATTGTTACGGTGGAAGAGTAGGGAAATTAATGAGAATGATTTGGACGAGGCAAAGAATTTTACCATAATTTGAGTTAGCTAGCCAGTGATTATTTTCAATTACTATTTTATATTTGAATGTGTTTGACTCAGTAAAAAGAAACTATTTTTTGTATGTTTTAATGTGGTAGCATACCGTTTTACTAATCTAATCAAAAATTAAGAGTTAGCTCACTATCTCAAATTTAGATTAGCTCACTATTCTCACTAACTTAAGCCTTCAACAAAACACACACACACACTTAAAGAATCACTCTCACTGAATTTGCATCTCCCTGATACCAACTAAAATTATTAAATTCAAACCGTTCTTTAACTTTGGTATGAATCTCAAAAGCGAACCTCCTATATCTACAATAGGTACCGATTTTCTTTTAATCCGATTCAGACTAATCCAGACTGTTCTTTAATTTCCTCTCAGATCGATCGATCGATCGTGTTAATTTGATTGAAGCATTATTGAATCTTTCTTATTTTTTACTTATGACCATCAATTATGTGACATGCATCTGACAATGTTCCACATCATGCAAGTCCAAGTTTCTCAAAGCTAGCTAGCAATGACTTTGAAAATCTAAAGTAGATAAGAATTATATATGACTTTATTGAACATGCAATGGAGTCAGGTAAAGGAAGAAAAAAAAAAAAACTAAATCTACTAGATGAATTCTGCAATTAGCTAAATATATTTTGTCAAGAGCAGAAGAGCCTGCATGTACAAATTTCAACAAAGCAATGTGTAAGATTAGAAAGCGAGCAACCATTTCAAAATTTGCAACTATCTTTATTCTTTAGTGGTTGAATTCGACCATTCTACAATAATTGCAATTGGTATATTAAGTCAAAATGATGATATTATCTTGTCATTCATCTAATTTTTATTTTATTTGATTACTCAGGTGGCCTCCAAGTCTTGCATTTTCACTATTTGATGGTTCAAGCCTTCAAGGCAGTTGACAAGAATTCTGACTAAGATGTGACAAAGTGCTGCACATTGATTTGCTTAAAGAAAAATTAATACTGATTTTTTTTTTTTTTTTGGAGGTCACAGTGCAATTGTATGGTTCAGAAACGGATGAAATATTAGGAGGTAATCGATTATAATTTACAAAGCACAAATATCGAAAACAATAAAGTGCACAAGCTAGGGGTGTAAACGGATACGGATTATCCGCGGATAATCTGCTCCGAATCCGCTTATTATCCGTATCCGGATTAAACGGATACGGATACTTACGGATACGGATACGGATAATTTTAGCATATGGAAAAATAATGCGGATACGGATACGGATAATTCCGTGAAGATATAAACGGAGCGGATATCCGTATATATCCGGATCCGAAATTTAATCTTTCAGCAGCTTTTAATTCATTTTACTCTTGCAAAATTTCCAAAAAACGTACATATTTGTTTAAGTCCAAAAATCTTGATAGAAAAATCATATAATCTATTAGGATAATGGATTGGTTCTCTGAACCAATAAGCAATTAGTCATGAACAATCAAATTAGGTAACTTAAAATTATGAAATTTAGTACAATTACTCAATATCCGACAATTATCCGCTCCATATTCGTATTCAAATCCATATCCGTGGATTATCGGTTCCGTATCCGTATCCGTTTAAGACGGATATGGTTTTCAATTTTGATATCCGTTTACTATCTGTATCCGTATCCGTATCCGCTTGTTGAAAAACGGATGCGGATATGGTATTAGCATTATCCGCTCCGAATCCGCTCCGTTTACACCCCTAGCACAAGCCCATATCATATCATATTTCATATCACCCTACGTACTTGGCATAGCGAATCAAATTTTGACAAATTGGGTCGGGTCAAGAGATATTGTCATGAGGCAAGTATAGATTTTAGCCCGGCCTGTAAGACTGTATGGATGAACCTAATCGGATATCCAATAACAGGTCGAAAATGGTGATCCATTCAGGGCCCGGAATGTAAGTGCTGTGCTTCATCTGCTAGGTCCGAGTCCGACCCAAAATATCAGGGTGTTTTGGTTCTCTGTTGCACATTATCTGTAACAAAGCATATCACGGTTCATTGAATCGGGGTGTCCGTGCCCCCCTCCCATAGTGACAAATGAATAGTTCGGGTTCGGTTCGGCGGGATGAAAAATTCGTAATTCGGATATAATTCGGATATAATTCGGGAATGATTCGGTATCACAAGAAAGAAAAATATATATATATGTATACTTATTTTAATTTTTAAATTTTTTTATTAAAAATTAGAGGAAAAGAAAAGTTTAAAAACTGCCTAACAAAAGTGATTTAAATCAGAATTTTTTAACTTTTATGAATGAAATGAAATAAGTTCATTAAAAAATTGATTTAAATCAAAACGGGCCTGAGCTTTACGCGGACTTTCAAAATTCAAAAACTTGCATCAGCTACGAAAATAAATTTGCTGTCATTCTTTTGGACCCTTCTATTCCAAATCCACCCCTTCATTTGCTTTGAGATTCTTACAAGAAAAAACAATAGTTTTTGAGATTTGTGCACTCTAGCCATTAAAGGGATAGATTTATAGCTGGTTCCTGTCATTCTCAAAGAATCACACCAGATTTAGTTCGCTTTACGCCATCACCCATGTGCTGTCCTTCATAGCTCATAATTGCGCCGAGTTTTTCGAATAAAATCCGAATTATTCGTAAAAAAACGTTTTATTCGCGTTTTATTCGTGAATAAATCGGTCAAAGTTCGGTCAACCGTTTTATTCGTTGTTCTGTTCGAAAACCATCCAAAAATGTTTTATTCGCATTTTATTCGCGAATAAAACGCTAACTGTGTTACTATGCCCCCTCCTGCTAGTGCTAGGCGGCTACAGAGCTTTTTGTTCGCGAGCGATCTGTACTACTACTGCAGAGAATCTTTAAAAGTAGATTCGGATTCCACCACAGGAGTTTAAAACAGAAAATCCACTACACTGCTGCTCATTGAATTATTGGGGGAATTGCATCCAATGAAGGAAAAAACGTGACACGCCGTGACGTGACGTGACTAATTATTTTTTTCACGTGACTTGACTAAAATAGCAGCAAATGATCACGTCACGCGAATTGTCACGTCACGCATAGTCACGTCGTGATCACGTGTGATGTGAATACACGTGACGTGACCATACGTGACGTGACATAACGTGAATTAGTCATGTCAAACTTTTTTTATATTTTAATTTATATTGTTAAAAATTCAGAAAAAAAATAAAAAATATGAAAAAATTCTAAAAAATTTGAAATAAGTAAATAATATTGTTAAAAATTCAAATTATAAATATTCATTAAGCTAAATTAATAATCCCAACCCTGATTGTACATATTGTACTCATAATCTTCGTAATTGTGATCACACGTGACTATACGTGACCACGTAACGTGACGTGATTGGTTTACGTGACGTATAATTTTCATAGAATGCAGTCACGTCACACGAATAATCACGTCACGCGACACGCGAGTTACGTCACGTAATCGACATACGTGACGTGACGTGACTCGTCACGCCATGACAAATTTCCTTCTCTAACTGCATCCCACAAAAATCACGATTTTGTGTATTGCCTCCTCTAGAATTCATAATATCATATCAATTCCTCTAAATCTTTTAAAACTCACAAAATTTATTTAATTTATTGCCTTTTATAATAAAACTCATTTTAAATTGACAAAGTTTTTATTTTATCTTTTATTTCAAAATAAAAAAACATGTTACTTCAGTTTTTAACTTTGTCATTTTTTTATTAAATAGTCCTGATACACCCCACTATCTTTTAGATGCTATTCTCGAAAATTAAATATGCGTCTCTCCGAAAAAAGACTAGGACTCATACCATTGCACTAAGCCCATAATTCTCTAATTAGTCGTTAGTGAGTAGGAGTGTTCATCGGTTCGGTTCGGTTTCAATCGAACCATACTAGGCAAACCAAAGTTATAATTCGTTTTCAAAAGTAGAACCGAACCAAACTAGGGTGTTCCTAAGTTGACAATGCTCCTTTGTGAACTGAACTCTAATATCTATCGAATTAGCTTCAAATGATGAATGCAAACCTTTGAAATTCTTTTAGCTTACAAGTGATGCATTTACATACAAAAAATTTAAAATTTAAAATTAATTTTGTATAGAGTCAAGTAGTCAAAAGGCGTCCAAAAAAAAATGCATTAAAATTAATTTATAAAGCTTCTAATTTTGACCACTTGACTTATACTAATTTAATTTGAAACTTTGAAATTTTCACATGTAGACACATCATTCATAAGGTAGAAGAATTTCAACGGTTTAAATTTGTTGTTTAAAATCAATTCGATATGTTTTAGAGTTGATTTCACAAAAAAGCTTGGTGAACTTAGGAACACCCTATTCTACTCCTAAAATTATTCTCAAAAAAAAAAAAAAAAATTAACTATACTTTATATTATTTTTTTCCCTTCGTAAGACTAAACTACTTAGGTCTGATCCGGAACATCCTGCATTTAACTAAATTATTTGATTGATTGAGAATGTTATTTGTGTAACATTTGTTTGAAAATTTTATAAACATAATGATTTTAAATAAAATTTAATTTGGTGTCAATAAAATTTTATTTGACTATTTGATTGTGAAATGTAAATAAATATACATATTTAAGTAGTAAATTTTTTTTAGAAATGTTTCATCTATTTATGTTGTTATTTAATTCGTTTTATTCAATTATATAATTATATAATATGAAATATATTACAAAGAAAAATAGATGTCCCACATCTAATCCCACAAGATAAACAAATATCAATTTCAACACATTTTTATAATTAATTTCATACATATTCCTACCTATGGGTTTTCACTTTTGTAAAGTGAGTTTCCTTTCTCGTCAAATTTTATCCCGCAAATTTTTATGACAAACGAACAGGTTTTTGGAGCAGTAAATATGATATTATGGATTTCAAGAGGGGAAACAAATAATTTTGAGATTGTTGAGGGGTATACATAAAATTTCCCCTAAATTATTTGGGGGGGTCATTGACCGAGTCAGTTTGAAAATTTGAAACCAAATCGTCTTCCGTGTTGCTGTACTAAAGAGAAGGTCCCACAGGCAATGATTAGAGATGGAACTATAAATTAATAAAATGTGGGGCCATATGACATATCAGGGATACGCAACAGGAAGTGTATAATAGAATTTGGCACAGAGAAGCAGCTGAGTCAGTCAAGTTTATAATTCCGATACGGATGAGTTCGCTAGCGTGGCGGTGGCGCGCAACAAATTATTGATGAGCCACGTCTGCACAAACGGCGCCAGTCCATTTTCACAAGGGACTTATCGCGGAATCCAGAACCTGAGGTAGGAGAAATTTTGGATTTAGACACAGACCGTTCAATCTGCTTCGGCACGAATATTAAAGGATCCCGTGACGAACCGGATTCCGATCGGACGGTGAATATATAAAGACAAGTATTATGTTACCTGAGAGGATGCTAACGCGCACCGTCTCTTTGACCTGTTGATATTTGGAAAGAGAAGGGAAGTTTCTCGAATCGAAGTCGAAGCTATCGCCAGTTAATCTAATCACTTGTTACTCTAATAATTAGTCTCTGTCTTGCTCCAGTCTCCATAGATAAATAAATAGATATTATCTCTATCTATCTCCTCCTCCGTGCTTGTTAAGTCATCTCTCGCAAGTGAACGAGCTCTCCTCCTTCGATTCTAAGGGTTCTTTTCAATTCCTTTTTCGAATCTTATATACATAATTTTAACGCGTAGCGTACAGTCCTCATTGTAGATTGTAGATTGTGTGTCCTTGTTCCATTTTGCTGGCGGATTGCTAGCTTCATAGGTAGGTCAATTAGAACTTGGTTTTTTTCTTTTTTCCAATTGTATTATTTAGGTTGCAAAAATAGAGCTTCAACTTTAGATTCGCATCATTGTTGAATTAAACCTGTGAGAACGCTTGGTTGTCACGAAGAAAAGCACTTTCAAATTTATAAATATAATCAATAAAAATCGACGACCGTTTGAGCTCGTGTTCCGGTTAGTTATGCTTGTCTTGAATCTACGAAATTCATACTCAGATCTCTAATGATACAAGTAAAATTATTTTGTGCTTATTTGATATGAAATTTTCTTCAAACTGCAGTTTCACAGATATAAAACTAGAAATTTCTGACCGTTCGATATGCTGTAATATCGGTTTATTCCTGTAACTCTGACCACTCTTACCGTTCTATTTCTGAAAGAAATTCCTTTCAGGAAACAGACTACACATTTTTTTTCTCTGGTTGATCAATTCTAAATAAAACAGTTATTGGGTCTAATCCATCTAATGCCTTGGTTCTGTTTGGGTGAGTTTAGGTTCCATATTGGACAGTAGTTAAAAGAGGGTAAATAAGCAGCTATTTGTTTAATTAAAGCCCCAAACCATTCACAATATGTAATATTCTAACAATAATGTATATAGTAACACTGTAAAATTTGAGTATTTGGGTGGAGTCAAATCAAATTGAGTGATAATTGGCATTCCCAATTTAAGTTGTTGATTATGAGATGTAAACATCAAGATGGAGCACTGTTTGTTTTTGGAGATTAAGGATGGGATCAGAGGTAGTCTTAAGTTTCTATGAAGAGTTTTTTGTAAGGAAAAAATGGAGAAGTAAAGAGTTTCTACGAGGGGAAGCTACATTTTGGACCATAAAACGTGAACTGCGTTTTAAAACTCGAATATTTACTGTAAAGACAGGAAAGCTTTCAGGCTTTCTGAAGAAGACAATCCCGAAAAGGGGGTGCTTATATTCAGCCAAAGGTAGATCCCACAATAGTTGAAAAACAAAAATTTATTGAAAGAAAAAGTAACTGAGAAGTTGAAACATTCCAAAAAAAAAAAGGCAATACACTTTCGTTGGCAGCATTTGATGCTGTTTGCTGTTGTGTTTCTATTGTCAGAGAATGGTTTGGGGTGCGATCAGAGCTGTTCAACTAGCTTCATTTGTGCTTGATGTGATTCGATCTACACTATTAATCGCTGGTGAAGATTTATTGTGCTAGAGGAATATTAGGGATGTTTTTCTTAAGTAACTTTTGCATGCAGGTTTGTTATTATATTTAATTAAAAGGGGGATAAAACATAGTAAATAAAATAGGAAAAGTATGGGAGAATTGGCGGCTCAGCATGGATCTACTCAGAACTTCATCCCTCCAGAGATTCCGGACAAAGGAGTTATGCAATACGGGTAATATTTCTTCTTTGTTTTCTCCCTAAACATCAAATATACAAAAATTTGACTGTAGGTGGTGCCTTGCATGAAATGACTCTCTTTGTCTATAGTGCTGTTTTGTGGGTTACTTTATGACTAGGGATTAGCCAATTAGAGCAAAAACTTTAGAGGCCACATGAGGAAACGAGATTTGGTAAAGGAAAGGAGAAAAGAAAATTTACTATTGTTCTAAATAATAGTTGAAACGAAGTTAAGGGTTCTTGTTACCGATTCTTAATAAAGGACATAATAGCCACTATTTATATAATTGTAGTTAATTTCTGGTCTGTTTTAATTTACTACATATTATCACCTGTCAACAAAGCAGCGAACCCCAATTGCTTTATTTTGACTCTTCTTTAAACCATATAATTGCCTAGGCAACTAAGAAAAAAGAATAAGATTGCACTAACAATGTGTATTGGAAGCTTGATAGTCTGTATTAGTTTTAATTTTGTTGTTCATTAGCATTACAACATCTCATATACATAACATGAATGTAGATGTGCTCACTACAAAAGAAGGTGCAAGATAAGGGCTCCTTGTTGCAATCAGATTTTTGACTGCCGGCATTGCCATAATGAGGCAATGGTATACTCTTTTCTAAAGTCTTTTTCATGTTTTGTTCAAAGTGATCAGCATCATTTAGAGTACATAGGTGGTCTGACTTCGTACCATTTTTAATTTATTTAACTACTTTCTGTCACAAGCTCTAGAAATGGTATTTTAGGTGAAGTCCCATAGTTCTGTTCTATATAATAAGGAAAGGAAACTGGTGTGACAATTTCCTAATATAGTTAACCTTGTGTTAGTTTATTTGTTTATTTAGTTGTTGTTATATTTTGTTTGTTAGAATTCAATGGATGTGGATATGGCAAAGAGGCATGAAATTCCACGCCACAAAATCCGCCACGTCATTTGTTCTTTGTGTGACACGGAACAAGAGGTATATATATCTTCTAGTAGAATATTTTGTTATGGTATTTACAAGTATTACCCACTTCTACATAATTTTCTCTATGGCCTAATTGAAAGAAAACTTGTGTGTGCCATATCCTATAATTCATTGTGTTATGTTATGTAGGTGAGGCTAGTGTGTATTAACTGCGGTGTGCGCATGGGTGAGTATTTCTGTGATATATGCAAGTTATTTGATGATGATGTAAGCACCATTCAATTAATATTTTTATTTCTTCTAACCTGATATAGTTCATCTAGCTAAATAATTGTCATTATTTTTGTTTCATTTTTTCAGATCTCCGAGCAGCAATACCACTGCAATGGTTGTGGGATATGCAGGTATAATATCAACTCTGCGATTACTTGTTTTTTTTTTTTTTTTTTTAATTAAGACAAGCTCTTGTTAGGTCAAGGCTCGATCCATTTGTTATTATCTTTTTTGTTTCTTTTGAGCAGAATTGGTGGGCGGGAGAACTTTTTTCACTGCTTCAAGTGCGGTAATACCTCTTTCTTAATTTTTTCCCTTTGTTTTTACAATTTTTCTTGTATTAGGTGACCAATAATTTGATTATCTACGTATATATAGGTTGTTGTTATTCCACAATATTGAAGAATGGCCATTCATGCGTGGAAAAGGCAATGCATCATGACTGCCCCATTTGCTTTGAGGTGAATTTATTTTCACTATTTCTTTGTTATGGGCATACATTAATTCATTTGCAATGTTTTAATTGATAAGTTTTAGTGTTTTCATCTAAGGCTCTAAATAAATTTTGTTTTTCTTGTCTTGCCAAGTATTTGTTTGATTCGAGAAATGACGTTAGTGTCCTTCCATGCGGCCACACTCTCCACATGCACTGCTTCAAGGAAATGCAGGATCATTTACAGTATGTTCCTTTCTTTTCTGGCTTTCTCATTCTTATATCCACTACTTTCATATGCCCTAAAAGAAATATCAAAATCTCATATATACCCTTGCAAATTGAGAAATGCCTCTTATTCTCTGAAACATGGTAAACATTACTTTAACACTACTCCAATTTCTTCAAGTTTCCTAGATGATCCTTCTTGATTATCATATTTCTATGTAAAGATACCAATCAAGAAGGTTATATTTATGCACTTTGGGATATGTTGTATAACCAAAATTCAGTGGTGCTGTCTTTTTAAAACAAGGGCATTTGTTGGACATATCTTTAAATTGGGAGGTATTCATTCTTCCATTTAGATGTGATGCTTGGATATGTATGTACTTACCTACTGATAACGTTATCTTAAAATATAAATCATATCTGGGTACAATACTCGTATATACAAGCTGATAAAAAGTTTTAATGTTGTAGCAGTACATGTTATATTTCTAGTTTGGTAAGGATGTTTAGATGTTTTGACATTTTGCCAAGGAAATTGTGCTATAGCCTCATATTTATATGATAGGTTTTGTATCAAATTATGATCAGGTATGTGTGCCCTTTATGCTCAAAATCAGTATGTGATATGTCAAAAGTTTGGGAGAAATTCGATGCAGAGATTGCAGCAGTACCAATGCCTGAATTATACCAAAACAAAATGGTATACATTTTTCTTTTTCAAATATAAAGTTTTCAGATGATTCTTTCTTTTACTCTACTGAAAAATGATACGACATGCAGGTACCGATACTTTGCAATGACTGTGGGGTCATGTCAGAAGTGCAGTTCCATGTGCTTGCACAGAAATGCACTAATTGCAAATCATATAATACTCGCAAAATTTGAGCTCTTTTTTATGCTGAGATCCTTTTGAATTTAATTCCTTTGTTGGCGGCATTTTAATCATACTTGAGTATGATTTTCCTTTTTGTTGAGGAAAAGTCTGTCAATTGATCTACTAAAAGTAGATGTTTTGAGAACATCTGAACTCATCTTAATTTTCGATCAATAATGTGTTTTTTGTTCTACATCAGTTGATCTAGTAAGAGCAGTTGTTTCGTATACAAATTTGTGCCTCAAGTATTGACAAATAGATATGTTGTACATGAGCTGTTCTGAGGTTTCACATGTGAATTGGTCTTATAGATGGATTTGTTTCATCAGCCAAAGCACCTGCGATTCATTTTAATTTACTTATCCAACTGTTGTATCAATTTTGCATATCTAGGATATGTCAGCCATTTGAGGTAAATCACTCTATGAAATAATGCATTAATTATTGAGTTGTGGGCTGAGTAGTACATTTTTCTCTCCTTTGCGAAAGATGAGGAAGGAGAGAGAGAGAGAGAGGTTTTTCTATATTTCGTTATGGAGTTGGGAGTGCATACGTGTCCCTATTGTTAGTTAAGGCTTGAAGTAGTCCTTTGTTGGGCCTTTGTAATTCAAATTATTTTGGAGACGACGAACACTGGTGGTGGTGTTTGTTTTGTGGATATCTGATCTGGTTCACAGACGATGTATGAAAATCAAATAAATAAATCTTGAAAAAAAATATATTTAATTGCATTGAAGTTTGTGTTGACGACGACGAATCTCAAATTGTAGCAAATACGCTCCCGCTTTATATTCAACTAGAGAGAATATATTTGTAATTTCATTTTTGATACATTTTAAGGTTGGAAGCTTTTGAGCTCCATCAGAATCAGATTGATTGACACATAAATAAAAGAGTTGTACAAGATCCTATCTAATATTTACACGAATTCTATGCCCCCTTTGGGGATTTGTAATTTCTTTTCCCTCCAAATCGTCCGCAGTCCCCCCTTCCCCACTTGACCATTCATTCCACCATACATACATATTATATCTGTAATTGTATCAGGCAGCTGGTTGTGTCGTTACTCGTTACTCGTTACTCGTTACTACTAGGTTCATTTGAATTGAGGCAATAATCCTCTCCAGAACCTTATAGCAAAGGCCAAAGGCCAAAGGCAATTAATGGTCTCTCGTCTCCACAATCGTTGATTGATAGAATTTGCAAACGGTACGTCTGTCTATAATACCGTGCGTGCGTGCAACCTCTGTTGGCGTTCTCCTTAGAGGCGCACACTTGTTCCCAGCTGGCCAAGCAGTTAATTCCTTTACACTTCTCTTGCCCTTTCCATAAAAAAAATACTTTTTATCAATCGATCATTATGGTGGAGTGGTCAACAAATATAATTTGTACATAGATTCATTTCTTACAGCGACAGAATTGCAGATTGTGTTTACCAACTTACAATGATAATACATATATTATGCAATCTCTTCAATTCTCACAATTTGTAGATTTTTAATTTTCCTCTGCGTCACTTAATATCTTGCATTGCCACTGCACCATGGTTTCATGCGCAACACATCTCATTACAACTTCAAACCATGCCCAAATTTTTATTAATAGAAAAAAAACATTAAAAAAATCAATAATATTTAATGAATTTGACAGGTTTCAAAATATAAGAAAACCGTTATGAACCATAACGTCCAGATTAGCGAAATTAATTAAACCACTAATTAACAAAAAAAAATCCGGACTTTACTCCCTACAAATTCTAAAAAAAAAATTACGGTTTTCTTATATCTCAAAATCTAACAAATTCTTTCATTTTTTTTTCCTATTAATAAAAAAATCGGTGAAACCCTGCCCAGGCTATAACTGACAAGCAAAAAGGAATAAAATCAAGGTCAGCAATGGTATAATCAAGGTCATTTCATCATGTTCAAATAAGGTCCCTTCTGAAATTGGGCTTATTTGCATAATCAACAGGTGATGGTAATACCTTCCAGCCCGGCATTTTTATTCATAACCAAAAAAAAATATAAAATATTATTAATAACCGCTCCCCCTCAACAATTTTACCCATGCCCAAACCGCCCCCCCAGGGGGCGGTTTACCCCCCCACCAACCCGCCCCATGGGGGGGCGGTTTACTTTTTTTTTTTTTTTTTTTTTTTTTTTTGCGATGATGGATTATTTATAATTATGTTTATAATTTATGTATTTTGTAATATTATGTATTTGTTTATATTTTTAATACGATAGATTTTATGATTTGTGAATAGTTTAACAATAACACATGATATGGATAGATAACAATAATTGTTTTGTAATATTATGTTTGTTTGAGCAGATTGAATTTATTACTTGAATTTTAAAAATAAAGATTTGAATACATAACACATGATATGGATAGATAACAATAATTGTTTTTTTTTTTATCTAAGCAATGCACTGATGCTCATTAAAAAAAATATTAGTGTGATCTCATTGTCTATGCCAAAACACCCGTCATTTTTATCCATGCCCATCGAAACTTACATTGCCCATCAAAACAAAATTCTGTCAAAACTGCCCAAACCGGCTCAAATTTTTTTTGAAAAAAGTTATAATTTAGAAATTTTTTATATGTTTCTTTGAAATTAGATAGAAAAATATATAATTCGGATCAATATTTTTCAGATCAGATTTTTCGCGGCTGTAAGAAAAAGTAAAATATTTCATTTTGTGTTATTAGAAAAAATAAAACGGCCATAACTTAAAAAAAATGAAATGGATCAAGAGTCGGAAACATCGTTTTTTTTTTTTAAACTTTAAACGGCCATATCTTTTGCTAGGAAAGTCGGATTTATGCGTATGAGCCCAATTCGGAAAGGGGAGGAGGAGACGGTGGTGACCGTCATCCCGGGGTTTACCCCGGGTATCCGGAAAAATCAGAATCGCCAAAAAACGTCGTTTAGTGCCTCAAAAATTAAGTTTAAGATTTTTAGTATCTTAATTAAATTTTTTTATGTCAAAAAATAATTTTCAGCACCGAGAAATGAACCAGTAGCAAGTGTAATTGCCACAGGAGAAGTCTCATACAAACATTTTGTCTTCTAGTTTGATTTCAAGGACTGAAAGGTATATGCTCTAGCGATCCTGTAATTATAATATAGTTTACTAGTTCCGTTAATTCTAAGAAGCGTAGGCGTCTCTTAAATAAAGACAAAGGAATAAATCATAAAATCATAATGGATATTTTTTTTAATAAATGGTATAATGGATATAAAATGAGTAAAGGGTATAATGGATATATTTTTATTTATTTTTAATAAATGATATAATGGATATTTTACAAATTTAAAATAAGCTTTAACAGACAAAGAGATTAAAATGAGTAAATTTGTAAGTGTTTAAAGTTTAGAAGAATAAATATGATATTATGAAGTTTAGATATGAAATATGTAATATTGACAAATCATAAATCATAAAATCATAAAATCCATCGTATTAAAAATATAAATAAATACATAATATTACAAAATATGATATTATGAAATCATAAATCATAAATATAATATTATCAAGTTTAACCTTGCATTCAGACGTTATTTGATTATTTTGTTAACTTATGTTTTAAACTATTCACAAATCATAAAATCCATCGTATTAAAAATATAAACAAATACATAATATTACAAAATACATAAATTATAAACATAATTATAAATAATCCATCATCGCAAAAAAAAAAAAAAAGTAAACCGCCCCCCCATGGGGCGGGTTGGTGGGGGGTTAAACCGCCCCCTAGGGGGGCGGGTTGGTGGGGGGGTAAACCGCCCCCTGGGGGGGCGGTTTGGGCATGGGTAAAATTGTTGAGGCTGAGCGGTTATTAATAATATTTTATATTTTTTTTTTGGTTATGAATAAAAATGCCGGCCTTCCAGCTGTCTGAGTCTCATTCAAAGACCTAAATTAATTATTAGTGGATTTGGGGTTAGGAATTAGGATTGATTCTTTGTTTTAACTTTAATTTTTGTTTTTCATCTCTGATTAAAGTAAAAGGGGTCAGGGGTCAGGGGTCAGGCAAATGAAGTGTGTAAAATATGTGGCACTATGACAACATGTAAATGTTAGCAATGTGTGATCAGACTGGACTGGAACTGGAGTACGCGTTCATAATAGTATTTAAACAAAAAACATCAATTCTGGCAGAAATGTTTTTTAGTCCCGACCCACTGCCCACTGCCCACTGCCCTATTCGGTTCCTATACAATGAAAAGATTCCTTTTTGGAATTTCTTTTGTTCAAGTCTTAATTTAATTTAATTTAATTTAATTTAATTTAATAGAGGTTGCCAAGCCAAGGAATGTCCGAATGTGCACACAAGGCAACAGTATCTTGACAGCCTATTTGTTTGGTTGTTACGGAATTATTTAGGATGCGATTTTATAAATACGGAAATTCATAAATTAATTTATAAAAACTCATACCCTAATGTATGCACGGAAATATGACAAAAATATGCTAAAATGATTGCTTGATATATTTGTTAGGCCATGCATTCTACATAATTATCTTTCAATAAAAAATATTATTGTTTTCATGAAAAAAAAAAAACGATGTTACCTATAAAGAATCTAAACATATTAAAATGATAACCTTTTAATCTCGGTAGTACAATGACTCGGTGATTTAAATGCAAGATAAAAAGAAATTAGTCTAATATCTAATGATTTTGGTACGCCTTTCAATCTAGGTAACAAACTTTACATGATGACAGTTCCAGAATGTGGAGAGAACTTACAGGGTTTTGTCTTCTTCTAAATTTGGTAGTGTTTGGATCATTCAATAATAGAGCTAATTGTCTAATTCAAGATTAGCTTCACTATTCTCAAATCTTGGTAATTCAAACATAAATTAGAAAATTAGATTAGCACAAGAATAATTCTATTCTACTAACCCATAAAAGTAGTGGATTAGCAAGAATAGAGCCAGTGGAGTTAGTGATATTAATAAAATATTTGATTCCTCTCAATTAGAGTTAGTTGACATATTAAATTAGCATTAAATAAAAATATTTAATTAGTATTAAACAAATATAATATTAAATTAGATTAGTATTAAATAAACTATTAGTTTAAATATTAAATGTAATATAATATTAATTTAAAATATAAATTACTATTAAATAAATATAATATAAAATTAGGTTAATATTAAATAAATTTTTTGATTAAATGTGATTTCGTAGTCATTTAAATATTAAAATATAGCACAATATTAGTTCAAATAATATATGAGTATTAAATAAATATAATATAGGTTTGTATTAAATAAAATATTATATGAAATATAATATAATATTAATTTAAATATTAAATGTAATATAATATTAGTTTAAATATTAAATTAGTATTAAATATAATATTAGATTAGATTAGTATTAAATAAATATAATATTAAATTAGATTAATATTAAATATAAGAGGACGGTTCAAATGCTTCATCTCCTCATACCTCATCCATACTTCATATCATTTATCTTCGTTTTTAAAGTTCAAACAGTGGATCCGAATGACTCAACATGATCTCCATGTTAAAATATGCTTGGAGAAAAAAATTTATATTTTTTGGAAATTTTTTACTATTTTTTTAGATTTATTGAAAATCATTATTTTTTTATGGTTCACATTTGTTTGAAAAACAACAATTTTCAATAAATCTAAAAAAATAGTAAAAAATTTTCAAAAAATGTAAAATTTGGTCTCCAAGCGTATTTTAACATGGATATCATGTTAAGCGGTTCGGATCGACTGTTTAGACTTTAAAAACGAAGATATATGATATGAGGAGGGGTCAAGTTACAACAGCGGTTTTTTTTATTTTAAAAGTCCAAATCGTCGATCCAAACTGTTCAACATGATTATCTAAATAAAATGTGCTTCCAGATCAAATTTGACATTTTTTTGAATTTGTTTACTATTTATTAAGTATTTTACAAAAAACTAGTCAAATTCAGATCATTGAATTGTGTACCCATCTTAATAAATAGTAAAAAAAAAAATTAAAATGTAAAATTTGATCTGGAAGCGTATTTTATTTAGATAATTATGTTGAACGGTTTGGATCGACAATTTGGACTTTGAAAATGAAAAAAATCATTGTTGTAACTTTATTATAACTCAAAATTGTTGTAACTTGATCCCTCCTCATATAATATAATATTATTATAAAATTTAATGTAACATAATATTAGTGTAAATGTTAAGGGTTGAATGCAATATAGTTAAAATATTAAGTGTAATATAATATTAGTTTAATTATTAGATTAGTATTAAAAATGTTAGTTTAATGTAATATAATATTAGTTTAAATTTTAGATTAGTTTAATCATTATTTTATTCATTTTTTCTCTCGCTATTTCAAATATACAATCCAAATGATATATTAACTAACCCGAATAGTTTAAAATTAGAGCTATTCTCAAACCAATCGGGTTAACACTATTCTCAACTACTAACCCAGAAATCGCTATTTTTGTACTACTAATTCTTGCACGATACAAGCATACCCTTATTAATGTTTTAGCGTGTCTTTTGGGTGTTAAATTCTTCCCTTGATTTACTGAATCTTTTAACTTGTTCCTTTTTTGTTGGACTAATTGTAATGAAATGCTTAGCAGTCAATTCGCCTACTAACTTGAGGAAAAGGTTACACACAGAGACTTTGCTTGAAAGGAACACACATTTGTGGTACATACTACATAGCATTAATTACCGGGTAGCATAGAAGCATGAAAAGATAGCAAAGATAAAAATATATATATTACCAGGTCATAACCATGTCAAAGAACCTCTCATTCTTAGGCATACCATATAACAACAACAACAACAACAATAATAATAATAAGCGCCCAACAAAATAGAAAAAGAAAAAAAAGATACATTTCCGTTCAGTAAATATGTAGAACGGAAATCATATTTCCACTCAAAACAAAAGAGGGGAAAAAGGTTAAAAAAAAAAAATACAAAAAATAGGATCAAGAAATTGCATAGTAGAGAGATCACTAATGGCTGCAAGAGATAAACAGGAACAGCTCATTTCATGATCACACACAAATTTGCAATTTTGGGAATTTATCGAATTATTATTCAGCCAAATTTGATAAGCTAAGCGACTGATCCATCATCGCCGCGTCTTCCATATCCTCTCCTATATAATAGGATCTGCAGTCCCGGGTGCAAAATGCCTTCTCGCCCCTACAAATTTAAACATGAAGAGTTTTATATATAAGGTCATTGATGAGACATAAAATATATTAACTCTACTAAACACTGCTCTGTATGGTGCTTGTTCAAAATATGATACACTAAATTAATAGGATCTATATGGTGCTTGATCAAAGCTGGAATCATATCATGTTTTCAGACAAACAATCGTCCTAGTATTTGTACCAACCAAACCAGCTTATTCCTATACCAATCATGTGGCAATTTATTGTTTGAATTTTAAGCATGATATAATCCCTAATCAAACAAACTATTAACCAAATTGACTGAAAAAGAAAACCACTTACAGGTACATGTAAATATCCTTCCCTTCTGGCAATTTTTTGTTGCAATATCCACAGATTTTCAAAAAATCGCCAGAGGCTTCAAATTGGGAGCTTTCAATGGGCTCAATCGACCAAAAGGTATTATTATGCTCAGGTGGGGCGCCCTTAGGCGTCTCCAAAATGCAATCCCCAAAAATGTGGGTTTTTGTTGGAACCGGCCCGTGAGTTGTGATACAGGTGTAATCCTCAGATTCAGCTATCTCACTCATAGAAAGGGAGCTCGAAACTTGATCTATTTTCATCTCAAAGCTCTCCACTTTGTGGGTTTCGGGTAACAGATCCAAGTTTGGTTTCTTAAATTCAGACCCGATAAGCACCTTTCTGCTCCCAACTTGCAAATTCTCTTCCTTGAAGGCATCGATCAAGCCTAGACCCACCTTGCTTGAAGAATCCCAAGTCTTTGGTTTTGCTTCGACATTTGGAGATTTTGGGGACATGAGAGAGAAGCTACCAATGTTAGAAAAGGTTTTAAGATCTAATGGGGAAGTCGGGCTCCAAGCCAAATCTGGGTCTAATAGACCCTTTGTGCTCAGCCTTACAAAGAGACCCGAAACCCGGAAAAATGTGGCCTTCTGGGAGAGAGAATCAGAGGATGAGTTGAGACTTTCTGACATCATTTGATCTGCTTTAATTTGATCTTTCTCGATTGCTCTAGTTATCTTCCTAAGCATTTGAAGAAGAAATCCCTGAAAAATAATTTCAATTAGAATTTCAAGAGATGATACTTATACTTAGATGGAAAGGATCTAAAATAAATAAATGATATGAATTAAATGCTACAATAAATTCTTGTTTTTGAACAAAACCCCTTCTTTACCAGAGAGTCACTTTCTAGAAGCTAACAGAAAGAGAGAATAGAGTATCAAATGAGCCCCACAGGCTCTCTTTTCTCTTCTTTTCTTTTCTTTTCTTTTCTTTTTCTTTTTCTTTTCTTTTTTTAAAACAAGTGTAAATTATTAACCTTTTCATTTTTTTTTCCATTTTTTTTTAACTTGAACGAATCCACAAGCAATCTTCGCAGGTTTGCAAAACTAGTATCAATAAATAGACAGTTCAACAAAGATTTGATTTCTGATCCACTTAAAAATCTTTTAAAAAGAGAGAGAGAGATGAAAGAACAGTATATAATGCCCTCAACGAACTAAACCACTGGTTATCTATAAATAAGCAAGGATATATACATATATATTTTACCAGTGTGGCTTCCCAAATAAAGGTATATTTGTTTTAGACAAACAAAGGGTAAACAAAGGAAAACAGATTCATCAACTATACAAAATAATCCCAAAATAGGAACAAATAAATAAACGAAAGATTTAAGCTTCGCCGGACCTAATGTGAAACCATCGGAGACCCAACTCGTAAAAATCCCCAAATGTATGACCTTTATATAAGTATAAACGAAAGAGAATGAATCGATGGTAGAGAGGAAATAGAAAAGGAGAAAAAGATGAAACCTGGCTTTCTTTTGCGCTTTTTCCGAGAGAGCGGTGGAGTCGTCGGTCATGGAAAGAAACCCTGGGAAGAAGGAGAAGACTTGGAGTAGAAATATAGGATTTAGAGAGAAAATAGTGTGGAGGGAAAGTTTCTTCTCTCTCTCTTTACTTTTTTTTTTTTTCTTTTTTCTTTTTTCTGTGTACAAGTGTCAGTGGTCAGGTGACATAAAAACAGAGAGAGAGAGGTGGCGTGGTTTGGCAAGGACACCTCTTATTCATGGCAGGCCCGCAATTTAATAAAAAAAGAGGGGCTAAAAGCGTAAAGTAATCATTACTAAAGTTCTTTCTTTTCTTTTCTTTTCTTTTCTTTTCTTTTTTATAATAATAATGGACATTTTCATTTTGCCCCCCTAGTGCTTTCACTCAATTAAAGTTCACAATTATTTATGCGCACGCCATTATTCATTTTGCAATAATCTTTTTTCAGTGGGAATCTTTCATAATAAATTTATTTTCATAATATTCACAACTGTTGCACATAGTTTATAATCTTAAAATTTAACACTTAAAATGTGATTGTATTAATACAGGATAATGGAATTTCATATAAGTTTTACAGTTTATCAAAATTATTTTAAATATACACAGGTCCATATTTAGGGAGAGGCGGGTGTCCGATGCCCATCGAACTAAACTCGGTTCGATGGGTGGTTTCTACCGTCCGATCCACATCAAAAATCTGTGCGCATCACTTTAATATCTGTACTGTTTGTTTTAATATCCGTGCGCACAGATCTTGATGTGGATCGGACGGTAGAAACCACCCATCGAACAGAGTTTGGTCCGATGAGCATCGGACACCCCCCTCTCCCCCATATTTAACGATGTTTAATCAAATAAAATTGATATTTAAATTGTATGAAAATTAATAAAATAAATTTATAAGCCTAAAATATGTTTATATATATATTTTAAATACTGTAACCCAATTCAAGAAGAGTTGTTAAGATTGTCAGATGAAGCCCTATCAACAGATTTCAAGTCTTTTATTTCTATAATTGGACGATATAATTTGTATATATTTATTTTAATAAGAGGAGGCATCAAGTTACAATATTTTGGATCTTACAATATATTACAACATTCGATTTTGCGATTTTCAAAGTCCAAATAGTCGATCTACACCGTTCAACATGATCTCTACATTAAAATGTGTTTTGAGATCAAATTTTACATTTTTAAAATTTTTTTTTACGGTTTATTAAGTATTTTACAAAACTGTTGTTTTTAGTGGTCCATAATTGTCTAAAAACAACAATTTTGTAAAATACTTAATAAATAGTAAAAAAAAATTTGAAAATTTGGTTTAAAGCACATTTTAATATAGAGATCATGTTCAACGGTTTGGATCAGTTGTCTGGGCTTTGAAAATCACAAAACTAAATACTATAACATGTTGTAAGTGGTTCCCTCCTCTTTTAATAATTACATTATGTTTCGTTGTAAGTTATGAGAGTTAAAATGGTGAAATTAAATGCTAGAATAATATAATTTTTTATATGTCATCTCATCTAAGTAGATCGAAATGACAAAATAAACATAAACTAGACAACAGCACAAATCAACATATAGTAAAGATTGGAGATCGAGTAACAGAGGACATTATTTATGATTGATGCTTGACATAAGAGATTTTTCAATTCGAGTCATTCGAGGTTGGAGATCGAGTCATAGAGCACAAATCAACATATTTAATATTCATAAGAGATTTTTCAATTCGAGTTTTCAACATGTAACCTCCCACACAGAGGACATTATTTATGATTGATGCTTGACATAATATGTACACAAATATGCCAATACACAATTCTTATAGGGTGCGTTTGGGTGGGTGAAGAATAGCTACTATTCCGGATTAGCACTATTCCGAGCTACTAATCTACGTTTGGGTGTGTTTAGACTAGCTAATAGCTACTATTATTTGTTTGTCTTTTGTGGGATTGCTCACTATTCTACTAATCCTACAAAACGTTGGAATAGCTACTATTCTCAAAATTAGAATAGCTACTATCCTTGCACCATTCTTGATTCATCCAAATGCACCCATAATGTTTTTTTTTTAATATTGTAAACGTGATGTCCATAAGGATTTCAAACAAAAATAAAAATATGATATTAAGTGATAAATTAAAGTTTATATCATTTTCATAAGACATTTTCAACATAGCTAATATATATAAAAAAATCTCTAGATGAAACATGTTACAAAATTTATAATTTACAACTATCGGAGGACAAATTAGAGAAAAAGTACTGTAAGCTAAAAACATCTTATATTTGTTGGGTCTTATTTTATAACTGGCGCTTGACATAATATATACACAAATATACCAATGAACAGTTCTTGGAATGTTTTTTTAATTGTAAACGTGATGTCCATATTAATGCCAAACAAGTGAAAACTATAATGTGACGTGATAAAATAAAGTGTACATCATTTTCTTTTCGAAGACTTTTTCAACATATATAATATCTATTATATTAATAAGAAAGGACATATGGGAAAAAGGTAGTGTAAGCTAAAAATAGGAAAAACTGTTGAGGAGCCTTCTGGTGCGTTCATGAATACAAATATGTTGTACTAACCTATTTAAGACTAGACTATACTCTAGAGACTAGAGAGCATCATAGGATTCTCAAAATGTCAAATAAAGCCCCATAAATCTCAGTTTCAGACCTAACTTATTCCCATTTATTCCTCATTTCGGATCCCTATAATTATTTGATCCAACAACCACATAAATTATTTGATCCAACAACCACCACTGCATGGGGCAGTTGGTAAAGGTATAGCCCTCCTAAGGGAGGGACACGGGATCGATTCTGCTTGGGGGCAGAATTGAGACCTACGGGCTGTAATAAAAAAAAAAAACAACAACCACATAAATCATTTTATTGCTCCGTCCGATCCGTCTCTTTCTGGTTCTCTCAAATCTGATCTTCTGTAGCCAATTGCTAGCAAATTACCAGTGTACATTTCAAGTTTGGCAAGTGTATATCTTAAAAAATATATATATAATTTGTATGCTCATTGGATGGACAAGGGTATATTTCATGTTTGGCAATTGTATATATTCAAAAAAAAAAAAAATTCAAACGTTGATTTGAATCATTAAATATATCTACATATGAAAATATCCTTTGAGACAAAAAAAATTATATATTTTAGAATTTTTTTACTATGTCTTTTTAGATAGGTAAAAGATCACTAGTTTCGAATGGTCCATAATTTCTAATTCAAGTGATTTTCTACCTATTTAAAAATAATTATTTTTTTTATAAATATAGATTTGATATGCAAGTACATATTTATATAAAAATTATGTTGAGTGGTTCAGATTGATTATTTAAAATTCGACAACGTAGATATTGAGTTCATAATATGAACCATTATGGGATGTGAATATTAGGAATTAATTTGTAATATAATTGTAGGTTAGTATGATAACCAAATTAGAAGTATAATTATAAAAAGAATGAGTCAAAGTTTGCAAAGTATCGGAAAGAAGCTTCGCAGAAGACTCCTGATTCCTGAACGAGAATAATTAACGCCATCATTTTGAATAATAACATGTCAAGTTTCGATTTGGCCCATTCAAAAGTCGTAAATTTAAAACATAATTTAATCAACTAAACCACCGATCAATCAACTAATGCAAATGTATTATTTATTATTTTCAATTATCTGACGTCATTTCTGTTAGATCATCGTAGAACGATCAATCAGCTAAATGTTTTTATATGTGCCTGCCCTATTTTTTTTTTTTTTTTAGTACTTCTGAGTTTGAATGCATTTTTAAAAAAGTTTTGACCACGAAACTAAAAATTAGGAAAATTGAATATTAAAGTTACGAATTTGTCATCATTAACGGAACACAATATATATATAGATGGGCTACGGTACATTGTAATGTATAGATCCTCTTGTATATTGGACTATAAATCATCGTATTCAAAGTTCAAATAACCGATCCAAACCGTTCAATCTGTTATCCATGTTAATATATGTTTGGAGACCAAATTTTACTATTTTTGAATTTTTTTTTTTTACTATTTTTTAAAAGAAATGTAAAATTTGGTCTCCAAACACATATTAATATGGAGAACAAGTTGAACGATTTGAATCGGCTGTTTGAACTTTGAATCCGACGATTTATAGTCCAATATACAAGAAGACCTATACATTGCAATGTATCGTAGCTCATCTCATATATATATATATATATATTAAGCTGAAACAAGACAGTTTCCTAGATGCAGATGATAATAAAATAACAGATTAGGTCAGAATTGATGTACATCATGTTTAAATGATGAAAGTTTATATTATCTAGTTAATTTTTTTTACTGTTGCTATTCGAGTTTGTCGAATTTTTAATTTATAGAAATTCATTAAAAATGATACTGGAAATGAATTGATTGTAATCATTAATTCATTTTTTTTTAATAAAATGGGATTAGTCAAGATTTTTTGTGGCAAAATATGTGAGATGTGATTAGTTCCTTTAATAATGTCTAAAAGTAAATAATTATATAAATTAAAAATTTCGGGTTTTCGAGTAGATTAATAAATAAAGAGGAGATAGGCTAAACTTATCGTGTATTCCTCTCTTTTAATATGTACTAATAAAATGCTCAATTGACGGGATAAAGAAATTTATTGTTGGCTTGTTCCCATCGAATTTTGTTTAGACCATCAAATCTTACTACTTTAAAAGTTATAAATATAACACGACAAATTAATATCACAATACGGTGGTCATATAGTATATATAATATACTATGCATATGCATATGCATAGCGTATATTTATCTATATTATAAATTAATATATTTATTTCCAAAGTTCAACCAATCGATATGAAACATTCAATATAATTTTCATATGAAAATATATTTGCTGACTAAATTTTATATTTTATTGATTTTTAAATTTTTATTTGGATACGTAGAAAATTATTATTTTTGAATGGCTTGAAATCTTTAGATCAAGTGACTGCACCAAATTTAAAAAGTAGAAAAAAAAATCTACAGAAATATGTAAAATTTGATGCACAAAATATATTTCATATGAAAATCATGTTAAATGATTCAAATCGACTGTTTTAAACTTAAAAGTAGAGGAAATTAATTTATATAGTAGGGATATAAGTATATAGTATAATTTCAATCTGATAAAATCAATGAGTTATAAGTAATTAATTTACAGGCACATGGGTTTCAGGTTTTTGAGAATAATATCAGTTTCATAATCTAACGTTGAAAGAGGTCACCGATGGAGAACTAGCCTTTAGTCTAGTGGCTAAGGCACATGGCCTCTGTGTGAGAGGTCATGGATTCGAAACTCAGATGGGAGAAATCTTTTGTTATAATAACAAATGTATTAAATAGTTGGGTGGCTTGACCTCTAACCTTTACTCAAAAAAAGAGGTCACCGATGAAGAGGTGGGCGGGGAAACAAAATATGCAAGTTGTAATTTTTATATAGCTTAGATAGATATGTTGTCTATTTTTGAAACCACTCGATATATTACCAACTGGATTTTTAAGTTTCATCAAATATGATCTATATAGTCCATATGCAAATATATTATTTTTAATTGACATGAAGACCTTGTAAAATTCTATTGATGTTAACATTTTGAAGCTCTTAATTTTCATCAAAATAATTTATAATTGAAAATTTACAAAAGTAGAGGTTTAGTAATAATAGGGGGTGGTTACTAAATATTTAGTAATGGTAGAAAGAATGAAAGAAACTAAAGTGCTAGTTAATAATTCAGGAGGTATACAATACAAATACAAATAGAATAGATGTGAAAGACGAAATAGTGAAGGTTAGATGAGTAAAATTGTCGGGACGCTGCGAATAGACGACCGTTGCTTCTGGACCCCACACGCGACACGCGACACGCCCATCGCTTTTCAACTTTTGACTCCTCGTAAAGACTAAAGAATCACCCACTTTTTTTTTTTTTTTATTATTATTATTATTACTTTTAAACCAAAAAAAATTACTGGACCACATTCGGTCCGATACCACATACCTACCGTCGATTTGAACTACGATTTGTGTGGACACTGCAAAGTTAAGTGCACACCAATCTTGATGCATATTGTACGGTTTATCGGACAACATTATGAATTTTGTCCGGTAGCCATCTGATCGTCTTCAACTCGTAAAATGGACGGTGCTTCTTATATGAATGCGTCGCATCCACAGTGATACTGCAACCGTCACCGTTAGATGTAATCTGATGGCTCATGGCTTGGCAAATCCGCGTTCGCATCAAGGTGTGAAAATTACTTCATTTTTACTTTGGTGAAAAAGAGAGAGCAGCAGAAAGTATGTACAGTACGAGTACGGGGGTGAACTTACGTTTGGTTGTCGTTTTCCCAGTCGCTCTACTTCGTCTATCGTTCAGAGAAGGACACGTGTAGAAAATGAAGTGATCTGACGGCCGAGAGGCCTCAACCTTTTTTTTGTACGGTCACGTGTCGACCATTCAGTGGAACTGTAACAGAGTTTAAGATTAAAATACGAATTTCAATACATGATGTCGGTGAGCTATGAATCTACATTTGAATTCTGGTGTCAGAAATAGAATAAGAATAGTGGAGGAAATCTAAGGCATTTGTGTGTTTCAAACCTTCATCTTTACACGAAATATTAATTATTAATTAAATTAACCTAAGTTTTTTATGCACAGAGACAGAGAACGTAAGGCATTTTTGTTTTTGGGTTAGTAATGATGAAAACTATTTACTTCAGTGGATATATACACAAGCTTTTCATGCATATTTAAATAAAGAAAAACTTTCATAATTATAGTTTACTCAACCAAGTAATGACATTGATCACAACTAATATTTATAGTTTTAAAATTTTAAATTACTACATTTGGACTATTATAGAGGGATAAACACAGTACAAAATGGAAACATTTAAATTTTAATTTCCCTTGTAGAAAATTTAACCTATGTTTCTAAATAACTACAAATTTAGAGAAACAGTTTAACATCAGTGGTTTCTGGTAGCATTCGACGATGATGACTCATTTGCATGTATGACGAATAATTAGAGGCGGAGTTAATTGACTTCTATTTATTTAAAAAAAATTTGTAATTACATGTGATTCTTTTATATAGTTTAGAGTAAAAACTTGTGAATTATGTAAATTTGATTTTCAAACTTAGCGTACTGTAAAAACTTGTAATTTCAGCAGCGTACTGTATTCCATATTCTTTCAACTAAAATCAACCAGTTTGACATACAAACCACAATTTATCCTGACGAAATATTTGCACTTGGAATATACTAATTTACATATATGAAACATGGAACATAATAAGAATGATTTTCTTTAACAGATTTCTCCCTCTTCTTTCATCAACTAATTTCCATGACCTCTATAATAATGACAAAAAATATATGCGGGATTTGAGGGTGTATTTGTAAAAGTAAATAATCTTAATAAAAAAAAAAGGTAGTAAAGGTGATTGGAGATTGGAATCACGGGATTGGATTGTTGGAGGATTTGGAAGCAGGAGAGGTATTGTCTAATAAAAGCTATATACGTCATAAGATTAATTTAATGAAAGCCACTCGTTCAATCAAATTAGTTTAATGAAAAGCTGGTTAATGATCGTGATTAATGTAATGTTAATTAAGAAATACAATGTTGCTCAGTACGATGATTACTTGTGTTTGCTTCTTCACCACCAACGAAATATTCCCCCGTGGGGCACGTTGTTTTTGTCTACTTCCCGCTTTTCCATTACCTTTTCTTTCGAATCGGACCCTGCCGTGGGTCTTGCTTTTCCGATTCCAACTATTCAAATTTGTTGAAATTTGTGCATGAAAAAGATTTTTATCGAGAAAATAAAATAAAATGTGTCCTCAAGTGAAGTTGCAGATAGGGCTACCAAAAAAATTCATGGTTCGTGATTCAATTGACTTTGATTTAGAAAAAAAAATCGCAATTAACTCGTTCAATTGAAATTCGTTTTGGAACAAATCAAACCAGTTCAATTCGAATCTCATTCAAACTCAAACTCAAATTGAGTATAATTCGTTTGAAATTAATTCGCGAATTATTTAGGTTCAAATCTCAAATAATGCAGCTAATGACTTCAACCATCAATTTTTAATAATGCGGGAACCAAATTTATATCAGAGCTCAAAATTGTCAATATAATGGTAACTTATAATAGAAAACTGCATCAGCGGTGTAACAAATTAACAATGGAAAAAGTTTTATTTGACTAAATCCACGCCGTGATTTTAATCAATCCAACAACATAAAAGATAAGGGAATTTTGGGTTGGCTCATAATCCATCAGTATGAATTCGTGCAAAGTAAAAGGTAAATGGAAACCGTGTGAATTTTGTTCCGCGTGAAGAAAACTAATACGTAAACTACCAGTATAAATAGAGCTGCCAAAAAAAATTCGGAGTTCGCACTTAAAACTTGTTTGATTGAACTTCGTTCTGAAACAAATCAAATCAGTTCAGTTCGAATCTTATTCAAACTCAAACTCAAATTGGAATAGTTTGTAGTCCTAGTTGCGGACATTCAATTTTTGTCTGTAATTTCATGTTGCGCCCGTGTCAAAAATAGATTTTTGACCAAATCGTGATGGTTTGGTTTAATTTTTTTTTTATTTTTTTTATTGAATGGTATATTTAAAATTTCGGATATAGCTTGGGGAAGAAAAAATGTTTAGTTTTATACGAGTTATTCTCATCCTGACATCCTCCCATTTTTTTTTTTTTTATGGATACAGCCTTGTACCTCTCTCCTGTAACTCCACCATATCTTTATAATATATTATTAGTTCCCAATCTCTAAAAAGAGGTCATATTGAGGAAGTATTTTATTTTTGTTGATAAAATAACAAGGACGGTAATCTGTTTCAAAAAATTGAAAGAAGAGTAATTTATGAAATTCCTCTGCCCACTTTATAATAAAGAACTGAATGATGGGAATAATGTAGGTATAATTTGTGAATGATTTGATTAGTTGGATAGAATTTAGGAATCCATGTGATTAGTATTTTCGTTCAGAAAGACGCTGAAAATAAATAATTCCGTGCTTGTGAAAATATGATTAAATTCAAGGGGGTAGGAGAACTTTAGTCACAAATATGAATGGTTTGCCTTAAAAACGACAACACAAATTAATTAAGGTTGTATTTTGTATTTTCTTATTTTGGGCTGTCTTCCTTGCGTTGTACATTAATTGTATTTAGTTGCTTGTAAATCTAAACAAAATCTTTTCTAAATTAACACAATCTATCTTCCAGGTAGATCTCTAAGTATATTTAATTTTCTTCAGTTGAACAAAGACAGAGATGTCAATTTAATATATGCTAATCAATTATAAAATTAAAAATTATATGTTAACTTGGCCGACTTGGGATTTAATCATCCCCTTAAAATGTGCATAGTTGTTGGGATGAAATAAAACCCCATAGAGGCTCTCTACGGATAAATTATACGTAGCGAGTCACCAGATAAAAGAAATGACCCGCCATATGGACTGCTGTACCAGAGGTGTTTTATACGGATCACCTTGGAATGAATCGCTCTCTTTAAACAATTAAAAAATATATATATATATATGTTGTTATGTTGTACTATGATTGTATTGTCTTAAATTTCAAGAGAATCTTATCAAGTACCGCGTGTCTCTTAATTATTCGAACGAATTATACAATTAGATTGATTGATAGCAGTTTGATTTAATTGTTTCCTTATTTTCGCCAAAATTGACATGTTGATAAGTTATCAAATAACACGTTGAATAAATTAATTCATGGATTTCCTATTTGCTAAAGTACAATCATCAAACACATAAAAAAACTGATAAATTATTTGTATTAGTCACTAACTCTCAAATATTTTTTCCAAATAATGTAGGTATATTTAATTTAATATTTTCTATTTGCTAAAGTGCAATCCAAATAACTTTTTTCACTGTTCTGAATAGCATTGTTCTTAAACAGTAGTTATTCTTATTTACTATTCTAGAGTTCATCCAAACGTACCATAAATAAACCAACATTAGACATATCAGATGGGTAAGTAAGGTGCGCTGAGTCACTGTGAAATGGGGTCCATATAAAGTATTAGAAAGAGGACGGAGTCAGGATAATGGTAAATTGGTAAATCTTATGTACACAAAATTCCATGCACAAGTGTCCATATATTAACCTTTTTTTTGTTTAACTTATATTGCAACTAATTGTTATTAACATATGATAATGACAATTTTAATAAAAAGAATGATCGGATAATTGTGATTTTAATATTAAATTATTTACTACTTACTAGTGACTAAAATATAATTTATGCATATCACGATTTAGTCTGTAATACGAATCAATATTTTCATTTTCAAAATCCTAATAGTCGATCCGAACATTCAAAATGATTTTCATATGACTATGCACTTGCAGATAAAATTTTATATTTTTTAGAATGTTTTTACTATTTTTTAAGATAGGTTAAAAATCAATGTTTTTGGATAGTCCATAATTTTCAGATCAAGTGATTTTCTACCATCTTAAAAAATAGTAAAAAATTCTAAAAAAATATAAAATTTGGCTGCAAGTAGATATTCATATGGGGATCATGTTGAACGGTTCAGATCGACCATTAAAATTTTGAAAACAGAATACAAATCAATCCGTAATATTCATAGTAACATAGACTCACTCATTCTTATAATGGCTGAGCAAGTTGTCAGTCACATTTAGCAATTATATATTTATATTTTTCAAGACGTCTTTTGATGGATTTTTTCATAAAACGTAAATAAAAAAATTATAAAACACATTGATTACTCTCCAAATTACAAATACCATAAGAACAGAAAATAATCTTCGATTACCCCAGGTGGTAAAACCGAATTTTTTTTTTCGGTTACCCCATTACCACATTTGCACACCGGGCCACACCACTCCATACCACACCATTATTAGGTAACCGGTTATAATTTTTAGTTACCAAGAGTAAAAAAATAAAATAAAAATGATTGGTCAACTGATTTTAATTTTCGGTTATCAAAATAAGAAAAATTGGATAACCGGTTATAATTTTCGGGTTACCACGAGTAAAAAAAAATTTGATTTCCGAAAATAATTTTTGGTTACCAGATAGTTATAAAAAAATTGTGGAATACTATGGTGTGGCTGTTTGCACAAAGGGATAATTGAAAAAAATTCGGTTACCACTTGGAACAACTAAATATTATTTTCAATTCTTATGGTTTTGATAATTTGAAGAGTAATCAACTTATTTTGTGATTTATTTATTTATTTACGTTTTATAAAAAAAAAATCCCGTATTTGATGATGATATGGAAGTACAATATTTTTTTTTCAGCAATAAAAAATACTTGGTCAAATCTCTCATCGGAGGCCATGCTACTTTCATTTACCAATCCACCTAACCATACTTACGTTAATTAAATGCAGCAATGCTAAATAAATTCTAACAAATGCTAGGGCCATTCAAATTATGTATGCATGCTGGTTAAAAATATTGACATAGCTGTTTTAATTTTATGCAGTGCATCAATTGTATTTTATTTTTTTATTTTGTCTCTATCCATTATGTGTTGGGTGAAATCAAAATAATTCTCTTCATACTTGAGAATCATTTTTTGATTTAGTGATTTTGTGCGAGAGATTGTAGTTTCGAAATTTGAATATTTTTTTTTGTGAATATTAAATACACAGATGACCTGTCTTTACTCCAAAAAAAAAAAAAAAAAAAAAATTCTTTCCATATCTTTACCATTATGGCCTTATATGATACGGCCATTCAATGAGAATTTCTCATTTGGGTAATTAGATCACCGTTTTTTCCTCTTATTTCTCATTAAATGCACGTTTAAATAGAAGGAAAGTTTAATTTGTTGATCATAGCAAATTTTCATTTCATATACTGAATTGATTTTTTATGTAAAGAAACATTAATATCTAGAGTAGAACTAGGGTGTTCCTAGGTTCACTAAGTTTTTTTGTGAAATCAATTTTAAAATCTATCGAATTGACTTCAAATGATTTGTCGTTTGAAACCAATTCGATAGGTTTTAAAATTGAGTTCACAAAGAAATTTGGTGAACTTAGGAACACCCTAGTTCTACTCGTATTATCTATATGTAAAGGCATCATCAAGTCTCTGCTTAAATCATATGTTAGTTCAATATATAATCAATCTCTACTTAAATCAATTAGTAGCGTCCGTTATTTCTTGCATATTGTTTAAACAACATGAATTAAAATAATTTAAACTAATTGTATTAAAGTCCAAAGCTTCAACTCGTGAAATTTGACTAATTGCATTAAAATCCAAAGCTTCAACCAGTGAAATTTGGTGGAGGTTAGGCATATGGCCCTGCACATACAGAACAATTAATAATGAACAAACAAAAAAAATAGAAAAATTAAAGTTCCTAGTAACAAATTATAACTTATTACCTGATAACTCATTTGCATTAGTAGATTTCCATGACTCAAAGGTGATGTGCATCCTATATTTAAAAAAAAAAAAAAAAAAATATACGGAAAATAAATTGAGCAGTACTTTTTTCTTCGAAAAATAAATGGAACCGCGTTAATAGTGTGGTTTCACCATGGACAAGCTGATAGAACCACACTAATATATAACACGATATATTCCAGCAGGTGGCGAATAAATCTGTGATCAAGATAGAGTTTAACATCTATAAAAAGGAAGCTGATATCAGTACCCGCGGTACAGTATCCGCACTGTACCCGCACCATAACTTCCATAACTGTCATAATAACTTGGGAGACCACAAAAACTCTAAGACTGATTTTTTTTTCCAAAGTATTAATATCTATACACGGAAGTATTTATATCTATGAGATGAACAACTTTTACGCAGATAATTATTTTTCCATCTAAATTTCTCAAAAGTACACACACCATAAATGCATGGCGGGGACCACTCAAACTAGATGGGGGACCATACACATTTTTAGAGGTGTTTTTTTTCTCCGTTCATTTTCGTCCATATTCATGACGATCTATGAGAAATTTTGCAAATCTAAAACCAATAACGTCTTTTATGCAATTTTCTCTTTCAAATGACATCCATGATGACGTACTTTAAAGCTCGTCGTCACACAAGTATTTATACCTGCACTTGTAGTACTTTTTACATATGACACTGGATGATATCTGAAAGTATTAATATCAAGTATTCCAAGTATTTATACCTATGTGTTCAACTATTTATGACGCGGAGACGGCTGGGGAAGATTGATGTAGGAATGCGGAGTCCCTATTACTTCATTTGAGGAATGTTGACGCGGGGACTGAAAAAGGGAGTGATCATATCAAGTGGCGCACACAAATATTAATATCTTATTTTGTAAGTATCAATTTCTTATCTTGCAAGTATTTATATTTATAAAGGTTGACGCTGGACGAGTGTGAGAACTGAAAATGGAGGATCAAGTAATTAGTGAGGACCATAACACATCATGTCTTTAATGTACAGTGCGGATACTGTAGCGCGGATATGAAAATAATTATTCCTATAAAATAATTGGAACTGCATTATGGTGGTGCAGTATTGGTGCGGTCCGTATATTTAGAAAAAAAAAATCAATCTCTTATTCAAAATTAAAATTTTTAATTTTCTAAAAAAAAAAAAAAAATCTGATATGGGCATCTGGTAACCGACCTACATAAAATAATATGAAGATATATTCTTTCTATATATCAGCCAAAATTCAATATCCAGTAAAATACAATTACTTGATTTTCTGGTGCCAAAACTGGAGGCTGATAAACTGGAACTATTATGTTTGGTTTCATCTGCATCATGAGATTGAGTTCTTTTTTTTTTTTTTTCCTGGGGTATTATAATTAGAACAATCAAATAGAGCAATATTAAGAAGGAACCATAGATTAATAATTTATTATTATAAAGGGTCCGGTACATTTTAACATTTTTTAAACACTATTTTAGTAAATTGAACCTGCATCTCTTCGTAGAAAGACGAGTGCTCGTATCATTGCATTAGATCTGTGGTTCTAACTTACGTGCTGATACAAGCCTTTTTAATTTATTTGCTCTATATTAATTAAATGTATTTTTTAGCCTATGATTTCCATGTACCTCGTCAGCAAGCATTGGTGGAATGAATGGTTCATAAGTTAATTTTTTTTTTTTATCAGATTGCACAAATATTATGAAAGGATAATTTTTTTTGAAGCATATATGCGTGTATAGTATTGTAGTGTAAAGAATAACAAAAAATAAATGTTGGATTTGAGGCCTCCGATTTTGTGTTCGGCTATTCGGTGCCAATCAAAACTGGTGTGATTTATAAGTTCCACCAAAAAAAAGTGCCAACAATATATGCATTTTTTAACGACATGTCTATTAATTATATATGTTTGTCGGTGTTTCAATTGTTTCGGTCCTCACATTCTTACACATATGATATCTACATTGTTTTTTTTAAATAGAAATTCAAGCATATTTATGCTTGATGGAAAGCTAAACGTATTTTAATTACAGTACTACTGTATATAAAATTTTAAAATATTTGATGAAAAAGTAAATCTATTTAGAATTTATTTAAATTTGATCTGCGTATTATTTAAGAAAAACACACCTAAAATTCCAAATTTTTTAATTTAAGCCATAATCTTTTTAAATATAGAATATACACACTAGAATATCTTCAATGGAGCAAATGTCACAAGAAATAGCATATTAATTAATTATGTTTATAGCCGACCGAGACAAATGACAAATGGTTAAATATATTAAACAATGGCATGAAAGATAAGAAAGTGAAGAGCACTTTCTTACTTACTCTTGGAAGACTTAGTTAATTGGAAATGAAAATATTTGTCAAGGATTAGGTCACCATGCACTTGGTGTCAAAGAGGTTGACAGGTTGTCATTTTCAATGGTGCTCCCTTTTTCACTCTTGATTTGACTCTCAAGTCCCAACCCTTTTCTATGTCATTCTGTTGCACTAAACCCATCTCTAGATCTGTTTTGGTTTTCGACCAGAATCCAGAAGCATGTATGAATTTTTATCTCACATATCTCAAACGGTGAATTTAAAAGGTTAATTGTGGCGTGCGTGCGTGCTTCTTTGGAGGAGGGGATACGATACGTGAGCATATGATATCCTCTCTCTAACTCTCAAGATGAAGGAAGGGTGGTTTACCTGTTAAACTTAACAAATTAAAGAGAAGATTTTAGTGTGAATGTTCAAATTTTGAATAACATCTCATGTACTTGAGCATCGGAGATTTTGTTTTATGATTTTTTTTTAAATGTTCATATAATTATTATGTGCAATAAAAAAAAAAAAAAAAAAAAAAAAAACTATTAGATGCCTTTTAATATTTCAGTAAGTCATAGTTAAAAACAAAAGAAATATTGGAGATATAGATGAGGTAGGTTTATAACAAATAACGTAATTCAGAAAAACACCGGCTTGGATGGATATAGTGAATTAATGTCAGCAAATCCACTGTCAGAAATCACGATAATGTCAGTACAAATACAAACATGCAATGCTAATGTCAAATCATGATCGATAATGTCAGAAATCATGATAATGTCAAATACAAACATCCAATGCTTGACTCTCTTGCAAACGATAAAGGCATCTCAGTCCAAGAGGCAACAAATCAGGGGCGATGGGTCTTCCAGGAAGAGCAAAATAGTGATGAGCAGGTCATGGAAGAGAGAGATTTGCTTCTACAAGAACTAGCCTGGATCAGAGAACGCAGGTGCAAAGTGGTCAGCAACAAGAATTACCAGAATGGAAATGGGGAAAAAATAATGTGTTCTTAATTAGTTAAATCCTATTATAGATCGAACAATGCATATGGCAATATGGGGCTAATGCATGCAGTCAGAACTTGGCAATTTGTGGAACATCAAAGCACCAACAAGGGTACTCATCTTATCTTTGGTTGGCTCATGTTGAAGAATAGAATATTAATCACTGACAATCTGATTTTTAGAGGATGGCACCTGATTAACAGATGTTACTTGTGCAAAAAGGAAATGGAGACAGTGAAGCATATGTGAATTGGATTGTGTGAATTTACTAACGTACGTACACTCTCAGTTTCAGAAGAATGATTAAGGAGATGATCGATGGCAGTACTCAGTCAGTGTGACTACTTTGAGCAAGGAAGCTTCAGAAACACCATTATGCACTCCAAATAAATTATAGCAAGGCAAATGAGTCTAACTTAATTTGTGCTATGTGATTTGGAGGGAGAGATGCAGAAGAATCTTTCAGGAACGGAATAAGTCGATGCAACAATTTAGGACTGAGATATATATATAGTAAATGAATTCACATGATCATAGTTTGCTAGCAGAGATGGCATAGGCTGAGTGCATAGCAAGCAACACCTTAATTACTTTTCTAGGATTTAATTTTTAGCACCTGTTACTATTGTGTAAATAATTCTCTTTTGTTTTCTTTCATTTGGTTTTTATTCGATCTCCTTCTTTTTCTTTTTAAAAAAAACCTTGTAAAATTGACACTATTATATTTTTGTTTGATATATGAAATCTAGGAGCTAGACTTCTACATTTCTCATTAAAAAAAAAAATATTAGTTTAAATTCCTTACAATAATATAATACAGGTTTGAGTCGGGTTGGACCAGATCAGAACGGATCCAAGGTGGTTCTGATTCACAATCAAACAGTGAGGTAATGCCCAAAATTCAGACTCTAAGAGCATGATGCCTTCAAAAATTGTATAGCAGCTACAACTTAATTATAACGATCAGGATGACAAGTTGAAAGCAAATTAGTTTTAATAATACCGTGTTTAATATTTTAATTATTTATATTGTGTTGAGATACAATACTTACAAATTATTGTACTCAAAATTAAGCTTAAGGGAGAAGAGACAACAGAAGATCTGAATTATAATTCAGAAATTAGGCCCAATCCAAGCTGAAGTCTTACAACAATATTTGAATAAAGTTAGTATGTAATTCAGCTTATAAAAACTTGATGGCTCAACTGTAAAATTTATTAAAATGATTTTAAATTAGTTAAAACTGATATATGTTATGACTTATGACTGACACATTTACATTTTAAATCTATAAATTTTAAATTCAGCGGTAAAAAAAATAAATATAAGTTACTTTATTACATTTATTTTCATCAATTTAACCACTTCACTTCACATTAAATAAAATTTACAAAATTAAAATTTTAGTATATTGATATTAAAATAATTTTTATTCTTGACACATTCAAACGCATCTGGGTAAATCGCCAATTTTACTTCAATCAGAACCGTCGCACCTACTTTTATTGGCTAAATCTGAGATATATCAAATTCTCACAAACTCTTTCATTGTACCTGATTCTCTTTTATTAAAAAAAAAAAGAACCTCGACGCAAAATGATCCATGCCGTTAAAATGTCGCTATAAGGTATTTAAAACCTTGTCTTTCCTGCTTTTTTTTTTTTTTTATTATATTTTAATACTATGCAATGTAATGGAATACACAAACAATGAACTAGAGGTCTAGAAATAAGATTTTTATTATAAAAAGAACTAGAAATAAGAGTTATTTTCAACTTTGTTTATATTTATTATTTTCATAATTTACTTTATTTTATTATAAAAAAAATACAAAAATGTTTACCCTCTCACCGATAGAAAATTTATAGCCATAATTTCTACATATTCATCCATTTTTACCACCAAAATTTAATAAATCGAAATTTCGAACAAATAACATATATCTGACTTTTCATTCAATCCTCTTAATTTACGAGTTATTATTTGTTTAAAATAACTTACAAAAAATCCCTCCAAGTATCTCAAAAACCAGCAAATGGCGTACGTGCTGTCAAAGAACATAACCTATCTTGTTCATAACAGGACTGCTTATTACATCAATATTATATTAATGCTATGTAACTATTATATACATGCAAATTTTTGACATTAAGATTCACCGTCATGAAAACAACATAGTAACTAGTTGCTTAATTTCTTTTTCTGATGTATACTAGCTAGTTACATAAATTTTTTTTTTTTGAGGAAAAATAGAGGTCGCTAGTTAGTTACATAAATTAAAGTTGGTAACGAGTAAGTATCCATAGTTTTAACTTTTAAGAAATTGTGCTTTTCAGGGAACAGGGAACTACTAGACATCTAAAAAGATCACAGGTTGAGGGGATCCGTATCCTCTCTATTACTACAGAGGATGCGCATCACTTTACGGTTTGAGATTAAATCTCAGCCGGTTTGAGATTCGGGTGACTGTAGGGGGCAGTATTATTGGACTTTGAGATTCGTGCCAGGTTAAATAAACGGTCCGGATCTATTCAAAAAGGAATCATTCTAAAAGATTCCCTTTTGCGGTACTACACCGGATACGAATTCCAGGTTGAGGTGGGGTGGTTCACTCGAATTTTCAATTTCCTTGGAATGACGATAATACCCTCGTGTATAGTATTTACTTTTGTGAGTACATTGCCAATGTTGTGCAATGGGTTTCGGTATTGACTTGACAAAGATGAATTCAGAGTAGATCCGATGGCCTTTAGACTTTAGTTCGATGGGTGTAATGACCATTTGATTGCATCAAGATCCGTGCGAACTACATTAAAATAATTTAGTTGTGTATGATAGTATACTTGTCATAAAAAATAGCAACAGAAATAATATAGTATGTGTTTTCTCATCAAAACTTATTAAAACAGTCTTTTTTTTTTTTTTTAGTACAATTTTGAACCCTATCAAATTTGGTGTTACATCTACATGATTGCACACAATTTCAAATATTTATTCATACTTACAAATTATCATAAAACTTTGCCAAATTATCAGAGTCAATAATGTACAAAAGAAGGTAGTTTGAAATACGTTTAACTTCAAGAATATTTAATAAACATATCACCTAAACAAGCTACCAAAAATACCCTTTTTCAATCAAATTGCAATTAGCCTAAATTCATACTTTTTTTTTGAAAATCTTAGCAGAAGCTACGAAGTCGTGAGAGGGAATCGAACTCTCGACCTTTGGGTAATCAACAATTTTAGGACTTTTCTCCTAGCCAACTGTGCTACCTCCCCTTTTCACAACCTAAATTCATACTTACAACTGATATTTTTATACACTCTTTCGCTTTTAAATTTGTAATTTACTCTTAAGTATTAAAGAAAAGATCAGTTGTAAGCGCACTATCTATATTCGTAGTTAATGAGGTGTCACCCATAGGGACAAGAATAAATACCAATTTCTACTAAATTAACTAAATTCTAGATTAAAAAGGGTTTTGGGGGCGGTTGTTAGATTGAGAAGTTCAAATAAGTAAACAAGAGGGTTTTGGTGATATGAGAATGTGATTAAGGAGTCTAAGAGGTTTTTGGCTTTCCTATGATCAGTTGGTTAATTAATTCGTCTCATTTGTTTTTTGATGGTCTAGTTTATTCATAAATACCGATGCTTCTCCGCTAGATTTCTTCACGCAAACATATAGGCATAAATAAATCCGCATATTATTTAAAAAAAATACATTTACAATCCTAATTTTTTAATTGAACCAATTATGTTTTTATATAAAGATATATAGATAAAATTAAATATACACTAGAATGATCTTCAATCGAGCAAATCTTACGAGAAAACCCATATTACATTAACCTGATTTATAACCGACCGAGACAAATGCTCAAACTAAACAATCGCCTCAATGAACAAGAAAGTCTTTTGACTTCCGATTACATATCTTACTGGTACGATGCATGGGGAGGGCCTCCTATTTGATCAGCAAAAGATGGTAAGCCAAGGCCGTGTTTGCAATGTATTTCTTTATGTGATATGATTACAAAATGGCCGGTGGTCATACCTTTCTCAATACACAACATTCCTGATTTCAATGATCAAGAAGACCTACTCACATGGAGGTGGTCTTCGCATGGCACGTACACATCAGCTTCAGTGTATAAAACCATGTTGATAGGAGGGAAGGTGAGATGACAGCACATGGAAATTTGGCAAAACTATGCTCCAGCAAAGGTCTAGTTTTTTACTTTCCTCTTACTCAATAACAGACTATTAACTCATGATAACATGTTAATAAGAGGAATGATGTGTGAGGAGGAATGTGTTATGTGCTCATCTTGCCCCCAAGAAACAGTGTTGCATATTTTTTTCCATTGTCAGTATGCTACTCAGGTGTGGAGTTCCATGGGGGGTTTACAAGTGGGAGCTGATACAATCCAAATGACATGGGAACGATCATGGTCCACCTATAGATCAGGTACGCGAGAGAAGAAAAAAATTTGGGCCACAAGATTTATGGGGGTGTTGTGGACAATTTGGAATCAGCGAAACGCATATATTTTCAGAAATAAAAGAATGCCTCCATGGTTGTTAGCAAGAAAGATACGGGAGGATACATCATTGTGGATACACTGTTATGGAGGGAGAAATCGGATGTAGCTTGGTTTTTTTATTTTATTATATATATATATATGTATATAGAGTGTGGCTAAGTTTCTACCTTTTTATTTTATTATATATATATATATGTATATAGAGTGTGGCTAAGTTGCTACTGGTAGCACTTCGACCGAAGTGCTACCGGAGTCATATCTTAGTACTCGATATTCAAACAGCAAATCCAAACTATTAGATCTTCAATCTATATTAAAATGTGCTTGGAGACCAAATTTTACATTTTTTGGAAATTTTTTGCTATTTATTAAGCTGGTTTAAAAACCGCTGTTTTCAATGCTCCAGAAATTTAATAAAAACAACGGTTTTCAAACCAGCTTAATAAATAGCAAAAAAATTTCAAAAAATGTAAAATTTGGTCTCCAAGCACATTTTAATATAGATTGAACATCTAATGGTTTGGATTTGCTGTTTGAATATCGAGTACTAAGATATGACCCCGGTAGCACTTCGGTCGAAGTGCTACTGGTAGCAACTTAACCACACTCTATGTATATATATATATATATATATATATATATACTAGTATGGTGCCCGTGCGTTGCAATGGAAACATATTATAAAATTAAATATAATATGAAAATATCTTTTTGTTTGACATTCACACAAAATTAAGAAAAAAATATTAAATGAAAATAAAATGCACACACGAAAAAAAAACATAAATTCAAATAATAAATAACAATAAAAGGAACAACAAATGGAAAATGAATCCATTTATTTCATAAGATATGATATAAATGCATGAATAAGAGAAAATGAAGAAATAAGAAAATAATTTAATTACATGAATCAAAAATAGATTTAAGGAGGAATAAGGAAACATATTGCTAGAGATTCATTCTTAATTGTGACAAACTATATAACAGTATGTGTGGCGAGTATATTTTTAACTAAATTTAGACTTCTACACATAAAATAAATGTATTTAATCAAAAGAAGACAAATTATGTGATTGGAGGGCTGATATTAAATATGAAAATTCATCTTTCAATCTTAGCTATTGGCGGATAAGGACAACTACGTGCATTATATAAGAATGGATATATATATATATATATATATATATATATAGAGAGAGAGAGAGATGGACTATGGTACTCTATAGAGTAAAAAGCCTTTGTACTCTACGCTATATCTCCGTTTTAAAAATTCAAACACCCGATCCGAACCGTTGAACATGTTCTTCGTATTGAAATGTGCTTGGAGACTAAATTTTACATTTTTTGGAATTTTTTTGCTATTTATTAAGCCACTTTGAAAATCTCAGATCTGCTGTGAACAGTAAAAACAGTAAAAATTTCTGGACCATCGGATCTGCGATTTTCAAAGTGGCTTAATAAATAGCAAAAAAAAAATCCAAAAAATGTAAAATTTGGTCTCCAAGCACATTTCAATATGAAGAACATGTTCAACGGTTCGGATCGGGTGTTTGAATTTTTAAAATAAAAATATAGTGCCGTAGAGTACCAACTCATTTTACTCTATAGAGTACCATAGCCCAACTCTATATATATATATATATTTTGATGATTTAGATTTGAGAGGCTGTATATGATGTTGTAAACATATATTATTTTTTGTGAATTTGGTAGCCACAACCAAGCAATTTCAAAAAAAAAAAAGGACTTCCGATTCCGAATGAAAAAAATTGTCAAAGATTTTGGTTTACTGGGTTGTCATTTACTTTCTATGGTGCTCCCTTTTTCACTTTTGATTTGACTCTCAAGTCTCAATCTTTTTTTAGGTGACTTTGTTGCACTAAATCCATCTTGTCCTGGATCAGGGCCCCGGGCCCAGGGCCCAGGGGTATGAATTTATATTTAAGACATTATCTCAAACGGTGAATTTAAACGGCAAGTATAACTCTCGTACATTACAGATTTGTAAACATATTGGACTGAATTCTGATCGGAAAGTTCAGATTTAAACCGAAACGGTGATCAGATAATGCTAGTCTCGTCTTATCTCATGTTTAGAAATAATTTATTATATCTTGTTTCCTCAAAATTTTAAACAGCATTGGTATATCATAATTGAATAATCATGCATTCATGCTCCTAAAATAATACAAGATTTAGTGTTATATCTTATTTGGGAAACAATTAATGCCACTGGTCTAGCATCTTATTGTCGTACAATTAATTATATGTGAGAATATTATGTCATTAATAAGATAACTTATTGATGTCATAATGCTATATTAATATTTGATTGTTTTCTGCCCATAGGAAAAATTATGAGCACAAACCAAAATTTTACCAAGACAATATAAACAAAATGGAAATATAAACTGAAAAATGATCCTAATTAACCTTTAATCCGGGTAGTTTCTTTCTTGTTCTTCCACGTTTATATCATTACTCAATTCTTCGTCAAATCGCTAATTTCTACTCCAACCAGTATTTTTTATTGAGTAAAGATTTTGTCCCCCTCTATTTAGTCCCCTAAATGTTCCCCCCTAACTAACTTATACATAAAAAAGTACAATGTGGACCACTAACTAACTAGGAGAAACATTAATTACTTAAGGGACCACTTAAATTTGAAAAAAATTACAACTGGTGTGCACATGTATGAACACTTATGCGCGCAAGTATTCTTATATAATATATCACGTATTCATACCTAAGATATTAAGTATTTCAACAAAAAACTGGACATAAAATTTCTTTTTTCCATAGTCACACATCCATCTTTTATATATTTTTAGAAGTGGATTTTTTTTTCTCCGTTTAATCTAATCAATATTTCTAACGATCCGTGAGGAATTTTGCAAATCCCAAAACCACAAATATTTTCTACGTAATTTTCTCTTTCAAATGAGATCCATAATGAAGTACTTTTGGGTTCTTCGTCGTTCAAGTACTCATACCTCGACATGCAAGTATTCATACCTCGTCGAGCAAGTATTCATACCTTGTAGTGTGAATACTTTCAATCTTATAGTGTGAATACTTACATTATATTTGCACAGATATTAAAGATCTCATGCATTACCTGAGTGGTCCGGATTATGATCAGACGGTCTGTATCTAAACACAAACGGTGCGTTCATGCAGAGAATGCTGAATTGATTCACACGAATCTCAAGAAAATTTTGATCTGTATAATTGCTAGACTATAATATTTTCAATTCATACTTTAGTTATAGGTATGAATACTTTCTCCAGTACCTATTAATACATTTAAGCACCAAATAGATTAACTGATTTATCACCATAACAATTCACACTTCAATGCGTAAGTATGAATACTTAAAATTTTAGATATTAATATTGTTACTAAAACTTCAATGTTTAGGTATGAATACTTGATGTTAATATTTTTATTAGAAATACTTGATATCTTAGGTATGAATACTTGATATATTATATATTAATACTTGCGTGCATATGCATTCGTACTTGTGCATCGTATAAGTATGAATACTTTCCTCAGTATATATCAATATGTTCAAGCATCAAACAAATTAACTAATTAAAGTAATTTTACAACATAACAATTCACACTTCAATGTGTAAGTATGAATACTTGATGTTAATATTTTTATTAAAAATACTTGATATCTTAGTTATGAATACTTGATATCTTATATATTAATAATTGCGTGCATAGGCATTCGTACTTGTGCACAGTTTTTTTAGAAATATATTTTGTATTTTAGGTATGAATACTTGCATTACGAGATGTAAATACTTGCTCGACGAGGTGTAAATCATTTAGGAATTTCTCATGAATATTTTACAATGTAAAAATTCACACTTTAATGCGTAAGTATGAATATTTTAATGTTCTAGTATGAATATTTTATATGTTTTAGTATGAATACTTTGTAGTTTGAATATTTTATAGTAACTTTGTAGTTTGAAGATGTTATATGTTGAATATTTGCTAATAAGTATATGTATACATGTAATGTTTTAGTGTGAATATTTACATGTTTTAGTATGAATACTTTGTAGTTTCTATATTTACTAATAATGATACATTCAAAGTTATAGAATGAGTACTTTATATATTTTTAGTATGAATACTTTCTAAATTTAGTATGAATACTTGTATGTCGAGGTATGAGTACTTGAACAATAAATAACCCGAAAGTACTTCATCATGAATCTCATTTGAAAGAGAAAATTACGTAGAAAATATTTGTGGTTTTAGATTTACAAAATTCCTCATAGATTGTTAGAAATATTGACGAGATTAAACGGAAAAAAAAAACCCCACTTCTAAAAATGTGTAAAGGATGGGTGTGTGACTAGAGATAAAAGAAAGTTGATGTCCAGTTTTTTTGTTTAAATACTTGATGTTTTAGGTATGAATACTTGATATATTATTTAAGAATACTTGCGTGCATAAGTGTTCATACATGTTCACGCTAGTTGTAAATTTTTTCAAATTTAAGTGGTCTCCAAAGTAGTTATTGTTTATCCAAGTTAGTTAGTGGTCCCCATCATACTTTATGGATAAGTTAGTTAGGGGGACATTTAGGGGATAGAATGGGGGGACTATTAGTCACTCCCTTTTTTATTAAAGAGCTCTGGTACATCCAATATTTTTTAATGACAACATACTAAGACAGGTAAGAGCATGGGAAATAAAACTAAGAAATAATGTGTGGATGGTCGTGGATTTAAAATTCGACTAAAAATATTTTATAAACATTTAAATTAATTTGTTGAAATTTATCTTTACATTAAAAAATAAAATTTAGAAAAGGTACCCAGATGAACGGATTTTTTTTTTTTACCACACTGAAAAATCGTAATTAAATAAAAAGCACCCTCATCCGAGTTCTGTCAAAAATACCACTCCCGCGGACTGAATCCGCGTATCCAGATGGGCCGGATCCGGAACCGCGGATTCGCGGACTGAGTCAGCGTACCCCGTTTGCTGCTATATAAATTCAATCTATATGAATTCAACGATTGAGATGACTTTGAGATTTGTGCCAAGTTAAAAGGATTGGACTTTGAGATTCGTGCCAAGTTAAAAGGAATGGTCCGGATTCAATAATTATAAAAGATTCCCTTGTGAGGTAAGAGAGAGGATGTGAATTCTGACAGAGTCCGCGTATAAAAGATTCTCTTGTGCGGTTCTGCGGACCGTCCTCTCAGTTCGTGTATCCGGCCCATCTGGATACTCGGATTCAGTCCGCGGGAGTAGTATTTTTGATTGAACTCGGATGAGAGTGGTTTTTATTTTTATCCGATTTTTTAGGGTGGTAAAAAAAAAAAAAAATCCGCACAGATGAAATAACGAGCAAAACAATGAAACACATCCCTTAATTCCTCAAAAGCCCAAAGATGCACAGCAGCAATAAGCCCATAAGCCCAAAGAAAGAAGCAACAAACTAAAAACTCAAAATCCTGTTAGACAGGACACCTCCATTCGTACACATAAACGGAGACAAAATTTGGTTCCTCTTAGGTCGCTGGTGGCCGGACCTCCGAGCTTGAGCTTTCATACACACAAACGGAGGCCAATCCATGGACGACACGTACCCCTACCCCTACCCATATCCTCCAAAGCACCGCCGGCCCTTCCCCACCTCTCCGCCTCAACCCGACTCCGACGAGGGTAACTACCTCAACTCTACCTCCTCCTCCTCCTCTTCCTCGTCCTCCGACGAGGAACCACCACAAAACCAACAAAATCAAATCAATTCTTCGCCTGAAATCCTTCTCAAACGCCGCCGCGTCGATCGGTATGATCAGGATTTCGAATTCGTCGCTCGTACCAAACCTCCCACTACTGTACCGGCCGATTGGTCCAAAGATTCCACCTTTGCGCTGATAGAGGCGTGGGGCGACCGGTTTCTTTCCAATGGGAGGCGCAAGCTCCACTCTGATCAGTGGGCTCAGGTTGTCAGGTTGGTAAATGAAGTGTCAGGGACGAGGTATTCTGAACCGGATTGTCGCAACCGAGTAGAAGTGCTGAAGAAGAGGTATGAGAAGGAAAAAGCTCGAGTCTTTGGCCCGAATTCCAGTGGATCCAGTTGTAGTAAGTGGATTTACTTTGCAAAGATGGATGAATTAATGGGTACAGCTCGCTCTGAGAGGAGGCGAGAGAGAGAAATGCCCAAGCTGAGATTTGGGGTAGACAATGGAGAGTATGTGTTTGGAGAGGGGCCAGGGGATACCGGGTCAGAAGGAGATGATGACAATGATGGTGGCGGAAGCCGCAATGGTATGAATGATGATGGCATGAATGGTAATGGGCAGTCGGGTTATGGAGTTTTGGCTGACTCAGTGAAGAAATTTGGGGAGGTGTGTGAGAGAATGGAGAACAACAGAAAGAGGCAAGCGAAAGAACTGGAGAGTATGCGCATGGAGTTCCAGATGGATCTAGAGTCAAGGAAAAGAGAGATTTTGGAGAGAGTTCAATCTGAGCTTGCAAACATTGAAGAAGGATATGATGATGATTTGGACAGCGAAGGTATGGATCGAGATGACGGTGATGATGGCATGGATGATGATGGTGATGATGATCTTGGTGGTAATTTAAGTGATTAAGGTAAGTACTTTGGTGATTTTTGGAACTTAGGAAGGGCAATTGTTATTCCTCTTGAGTTGTTCATTGTAATTACATTGTGTACTAGATGCCATATATGCTGGTTCATGTTGACCTGTATAATAAAAGACACAAACCTAATTTGGGATAATGTGAAACTGATACAAAACCAGAAACAAAAAACTTACAAGTGGGTGCCAGTGCATTCAGAAGCAAGAATGATTTCGTTCTTGTACCTTAATAAAACGGATCAGTGCATTTGTGTTTGTACCAGCTACTGACCTGATTGGTATCAATGGTATTGGTACGGATATCCAAGAATATAGTTGTTGGGTTAAACTTTAAGTTATTCCTGTGCAAGCAAAGGATTATAGTCAAGGACAAATACTTGGAATCTGGTACCATTTAGTTAATAGGTTAAGTGTCTTCTCTTCAAGATGATCCTGTATTTTTTTTTCCTTTTTAAAAATTTAGTGGACCAAATGAAACCATGTACACTAGATGATATGGTGTGGTTTGATGCTGTAGGCTATTTGGTGCAAGGAAAGCAACCCAAGTAAGAGAAAAAGGCTGTTGTAACATTACATCTTTCTCAACCTTCAAAAAAAACATTACATCTTTCTCAGGATGATTGGTGTAACATTAGAAAATTATGTGAATGTTGTAATGCCATTAAAATTGAATTTGGTCCACTTTAGATTATATGAATGTGGTGATAAAAAAATTGCATTAGATTATTAATTAATATTTAGTTTTAGTTTTTTTTTTTATCAATTCTTTGCTGAAGGTATGTACCTTTGGCAAAAAAATTAGAGATGAAAAAAGCAGTGTAGAAATCTCTGTGGCGCCCTAAAATAAAGATATATCTCATCTCTATCTATTACCTTAAATGAATTCATTTATGAATGTCTGGAAACAGTAGTTGTAACTGTTGTAACAGAGTGGATGTAATAGGCGTTCTTCAATTTTCCTTGCTTTGAGCTTCTAAAATTGTATAGTTTGTAATTACACTTTAAGATATACAAAAAAATGTCCTAAAATTTACATCAGAAACCTTGAAATTAAAAAAAAAAAAAAATCCCTTAGTCCTCTGCATTGACAAACTACAACCCACCATGCTTTTGCTAAGCATTTTTGGTAAATACAAAAGAAAATATAAGTCAAGAAAACCTATTTAGGAAACAACTCATCAATTACTGATGGTGCAATCCACTTTGCCTGCACTTCAGTGCTTTCCCACAAAGGGTCTCCTTCTTTTGGTACCAACATCCCATTCTCTTTCATTGCTTCCAGCATTCTCTTCAACACCTGTGGTATATGTGCATGTATCTCCACTGTAAATTCCCCCCCATAATATGTCTTGATCCATGTATCCATGCGCCTCAACACAAACAGCCAAGATGTCATGAAATCATTATCCTGCCACAGTTGCGTCAGAAATATCGTGTAGAAGTCTGCTAAAAACTCCATTGCCTCTCGGAATGTACCTCCCATGGATATGGTCTCTCTCTCCATGTTCTCTCTCCTGGAATAATCTATTGTTTTCAGGTGCAAGTTGTCCACCATTGGCAGGACGAGGTTTTTGAAGCAGTTCAAACAGCCTTTTGGTGAGAGATCTAGCGATTCTGCTGCAGTTTGGAAACAGCGCTTCAGCTCGATTAATGCCTTGTTTCGGATCTCCTCTCGTCGCGCCAAGCTAGGTTTTCCTATAGCCTCTACTAATTTCATGAATAGGTGGTATGGAGTAAGCCTTAAACCCAGGTCTTCCATGTTACCTTCTGAGTTGTTATTGTTAGGGTTATTCGGGTCAGTGGTGCTTAATTTGTGCCATTGCAATATTGGGTTGATGGATTTACCTAGCATTTCCAAAATAATTACACTCTTATCTAATGGGGTTGTCTTATGCACACCCAAGGTGAATGCTGCATCAACCCAAAATAAATAGTTGGATCGTGTTAGATGGGGACCAATCATGAGATTATTCAAGGTTTCTATGGCATCATCAAAGGTCTGGGGATTGCGACCAGAGGTTGAGAGGATTATGAGAAGCGACCTCCATACGGCTGGTGATTGTATGCTCCCGCCATGCTCCTCAATGAGTGCTTTCACTGAAGCCACGATGATGTCGCAACACATGTCGATTGTGTTCTCTATTGTTACCATGAGATGAATGGATTTAACTATGGCCTCCTCTGCTTGCTTATCGAGCTGTGCTGTCTCAGTCGATATGACTTTACCGGCAATTATGAAGAGTGGTGCAATGGCTTTTTCAGGAAATGGATATGGGGACATGATTGTGTACTGTGAAAGGGTAAAGAAAGCCTCATGAAATTGCGGCCAAAATGTCATGAACCGGTGAAGGTTAGCAGAGGTGACGGTCAATAGTAGGTCATAACAAAATATGATTGTATCGTGCTCCTCACCTACTGAAGTAAATTTCTGCCCTTTACCAGAAGCTGCAAATATGAGGGCCCGACCCAAATGGTGCAGTGACTCCTCTGAAAACTTCGCACTATCGGTGAATATGTTCCCAATTTGGCATTGTTGCATCAACTTCATGTTAACCTCTGACTCACTACTCAAATTAATCATCGACTCTGCACCAGAATCGAGTGATAAAATTTGTGAAAACCTGCCAATCATTCCTGAGATATAACGGCTGGTCCCCAATCCCTGGTGTGAGGAAGGAAATATTACGCCAGATTCTGACTTTAAATGATTTGCTGTCAATCCAGTGGTGACTAGGGTTGCTGGTCCACTGCTTGAATCAATCCCCAAAGGCGGTAATAATTTTATTCTCCTGAGCTTTATAATACAGTCTATTACATTCTTCCATGCACCACGCACCGACTTGCCAAACCGGTTTGCAATAGTAAAGAGCGCAAGCATGGCCATGCGCATTTTTACGCTCTGATTGAACTCCGCCTGGGTATCTTCTGTGCAATTGTAGGGATTCAGAAGGGTAGTAAATTTGCAAAGACAGGAAAGCAACTCGTCGAGTACATCACTTAGCCCGTACTGTGCAATACGCGCAACAGAGATCATCCCTTCTATGCATTCGCTTCGTATTTCTTCATCATTGGTGTAGTCAAAGATAGTCATTAGTGTAGCAACTGATGGACCCGATATGGTAGCAAAAACTTCACGGCTGAGCTCATGCTTGAAATCACATATAATAAATGGGTCCACGACAAGTGATCGCCTGATTAATTCACCCCATAGGTTTGCATTCATCTCCTTGGGTGCACTTCCATTTTGGCTGAACAAAGCAATTGCATTTGTGGAGATGGAGTGGAATAGTTCTGATAGGTATTCCCTTGGTAAATCCTGTCCCTCATTTATCAATCGATTGTTCTTGATAAACTCCTCTTCGGTCATCTTCTTTTTCACTTGTGGGTTGTGATGGTCAGTGTTAAGCATGATGAGAGAATAACAAAGCAAGAATACTGCATCCTTGTTTGCAAAAATATCCGAAGATTGCTGCTCGAAGAACTTTTCTGAAAAGGCCTCGATAATTCTTTGTATCTTTTGTGCCTCCCCGGGTAGCCGAAAGGTTTCAAGGAAAGTCCTCAGGGCAGTATCAAGGATCACACCAGTGAAATCAAATGTATCAGTAAACTCCTTCAAGACCTGTATGTGAAAGTCACCTGGGTCACCCAGATAATCTCCAATTTTGTGTTTGTCAAGGCCCAGGGTGTACCGAAAGAATCGGGCTATGGTTTTACTTTCAGGTGGATTTGCTACAAGATTTGCAAATTTCAGATACTCCATACCCTTTTTCTCGTCCTTGTTGTAATGGTGTGCAGCGATCATTGTTTTATTCTTTTTGAGCTTTCTTTTTCGGACAAACTCAACCCATGTATCTGAGTTGGGTTCAGGTGGGTCACTATCCAAAGCAGTCTCGTACTTTGACATGTCAAGTTTGTATTTGTCTTTACCATCGGGATTGTCAGTGGCGGTAGACTCAATGCTATCGGCAATGGTGGTAAAGATGTGGACCAGTCCATTGAAGGCATGGATTTGAATAGGTGTCATCTGGCTGTTAATTTGTGGATATGCAGTTTTGCACAAGAGCTTGCCGATCTCTTCAAGCACGTTATGTCGGATTGGGTCACAATCATAGTTAACAAACATCTCTATTAGGAATGTCGGTTGCCGGCAGAAGCTTATTATGCTTTCTATGGCGACTTCCTGTAAATGGGGCCCGTTCATGCCAGAGCCGATTCGTAACAGAACATAAACAAAGAATGCCTCCAACTGGAGCCTTAGTGACCTACGATTAAAAACAAAATCAATCTTTCAGTCCATGAACTATTTAAACTTGGCCTTTTCTGAAGTCTTAAATCTCCAAAGTTTGAATATATAAAACCAGTATGTTGCTTTTACTCCCTATTTTAAACCAATGCAAGTTTCAAGATTGATAACACCCAAACTTGATTTGGGAGGTTCTCTCAAAATATTATTATATTTTAAAAGAAATTTCTCCTTAAAGCTTAAAAAAATAATGAAATACAGCAAAGGGAAATCCAGGAGAGTAGCAATTGAACAGTGTCAGCAAGTTAAAAATAGAAAGCACTATGTAGGTGAATGCAAGCAATATCGTAAATACATTTTGATGGTGGTTGTATCTAGTTCAGATTTGATATCTCTTATAAAAAATGTAAAGTTTTTGCTATAGGAGATCTAGGTATAGAAGTTTACCTGCGCAAAAAGTGATAGAGATTCAAGACTGTGCTGCAAATCATGGAGAGAACTAAAGGCCCTGACCGGGTAGCGTAATGGATCAAGTGATGAAACAAATCATCTTGGATCAGATGCAGTAACTTGGGATGCCGCCCAATTGATTCACGGCCGAGCTCAATTACGGAGTTTATCAAAACAAGTGTGAAAAGCTGTACGTCCTCGTCAGCGGGTCCATATCCTTCAGGTGCAACAACCATGTCACCAGCGTTGAGTAATGAGCATAAGAAATTGAATATATCCACCATGCACTGCGCACCAAACCCTGTAATTGAACCCAATTCCGCTTCCAGTTCTGACAAGTCGACTGAACCTGGCTCAGGGGCTTTTATTTCCGGGAGGTGCACAAATATGATTTGGATCACCTCTTGCATCAATTGGCGTGCTGTTCGCTGGAGCAAGTCCCCACGGTTTACCGCTTGTTGCACAACCTATGCCAAATTGTAAAAATAAAAAGATTACCCTTCATATATATAATTAAGTTTGAGAAAAAAAAAATCATCTAAATGCAGATAAATTATTCCTTTTGTTTACATAATTGTAATAAATAGAAAACCTGAAAGCATGTGTTGACGATTGTGCAAATAGCATGGTCTGTAAGAAGCCTGCCAGCAGGACAGCCTAGCAAAGCAAGAAGCACTTGAAGCACACGCATCAAAATGGCATCCTCTGTGGAAGGGTCGGTTCGTTCGAGCCGACACGAGGTAATGGCTGAAACAACCAAATGCACGGCATCAAAAGCACCTGGCGACTGGTCATCAAACACTCCAAACCGGATTATCTTAAGCACCGCTGACATGGCGGCCCCAGTAGCAGCGGCTGGCACGTCATCGCTTTGTATCACATTTAGGAAAGGAGAAAGGTAGACTGCCGGGTCTGTGGTGTGCCAATCGGTGTGGAAAATGATGGCACGTAGGGATTTGAGGGATTGTACTAGGTGGTCATCTAGGAGGATAGCTGAGGCAACAATGGTGGGGTCGATGGGGCGGCGAATCACCGCTAAGACGGCACCGACCTCGGTATTGAGCATGCAAGAGATGCTCAGCTGATTTAACCGCGGTTCATGGTCAACTGCGGTGGAAACTGTGACCATTGTGGGAAATATGAGGTAAGGATCGATATTGCTGCTAAGGAATCGACGTTTTGGTCATAATTTGAATTTATTTAGGAAGAAGGACCTTTTGTCTTTTTCTTTTTTTTGGGTTCTTTTCTACGTTCGATATACTCCAGGTCTAAAAGTTGATCTTCACCACGAATTATCGTAACTGTTTTTCACCATATATTATTTACAGTCTTTCTTTATTTAGAAAAAAAAATTCATTCTGCTAGCTGTTGAGGAAAATGTCGGAATTAATTACAGCGGTTGATTATGTCAAGAAAAAAGTTAATTAGTATAATTCATTAGTTCTTCTCTGTTTATTTGTCGTTCTGTTGCTGTTAGTTTGTCATCAAGTCAACGCAAACAAAAAAAAAAAGAAAATTTCCCAGATTAATATGCAAAATTACATGCAATCTCTCGAATCTCTCGAATCTGGATAACGGTGCTTTGCACAATCTGGATAACAAAGTTTCATTATAATTAATATATTTTTCATTATTATCCGGCTTATTCTTTTATTCTGTTTTTTGTAGTTAAATTTTCCAACATTCTTAAGCGAATCTCTCGAATCGGATTCCTTTACTCTGTTAACAGGACTTGCATAGAAATTCATCTTTTGTTTAATAAAAAATTACTATTTTCTATAAATTAATTATTATATTAAACATTAATTGTATTTATTGCAGTTATTTTCTATCATTATTTCTTCTTTACTCAAAATGGGTCTAGATGATGTCTATACACTTAAAACCTGAAAAATATAATGGGTCTGGATTTAATAGATGGAAGCATAGTTAATTACACTAGGTTTAATAACTGTAGTAGGAAAAAGGCACTGTATGCAATTAATCAAGAAACTAACAAAAAAGGATGCGTCCCAAACAAAACCTAGTGTTGAGGAAATAAAGTTTCATTGTCGTTTTAGGATTTTAAGTTAATTGCCTTTCAGATGAATTTTATGAAATATATAGAAAATATGAAAATGCTAAGGAAATTATGCCTAAACCCTAAACCCTAAACCCTAAACCCTCGAATGGTCAGAGAGGACACGTGGCTTCCTTTACATATTATGCCTGGAAATTCACACATGTCATGCATCTGGTTCCAGTTGGATAACAAATTAGGATTTGGAAGAGAGTTCTTGAAGGAAATTAGAAGATCAACATCTCCGGCCATGGCTGATATTATGCAGAAAAAGAGAAGATGCAAAAGGCAGCGTAGTGTAAGTGTAACCATTGTATGCTGCACTCCATTTGTCATATCTCGTATGCTTGTTGTGGTTTTTCTCTTCTGGTACGTATCCGTTGCAAAGCTGCATTACCGTTGCAAAACTGGAGCCTAGTAGGATCTTACCTTGTATTAGAAAAAAAGTACGACTAAAAGAGGGAATGCAACCAGCACCAACTTGGATACAGATAGACAAAACATGGAAAGGAAAAAGGGAAAGATCATCATAATAGATGGATCCAAACTTATCCAAAGTAAAATGATATGATAAATGAGAAAAAAAAAATGGCAGGACCAGCAGCTGCAGTAACTACAACTACTCTGTGCTCTGGCCGCTCCAAAATAGCTGTACCGGTTATGTTGTGCCAATGATACAGGATGAATCATTTAATCATCCGAGAGTGACTGGCCCCCTTTGTGATTTTAATTTATCCCTACTACAAAAAAATGATGTCATCGCTTCATTCTGCCGGTATAGGAGCAATACTAGACTGTACCAGTAATAATTATTGGTACCCGTCGAGTTTGGTTGCACCCAGCTGGTAATCTCAACCCTACTTCAATTGCAGCTACCACAACTGTATTGCTGTTTCTCTCCAACATTAGATAACAGCTTTAATGCTAAAAAAATGAAGAGGAAAAAACACTGCATTGGTACAGATTCTTCAAATTTACAAATAGTGAATTGGGTTTAGAACTTTAGATCGCCTTTAAGCTTAGTAATGCCGGAGGTTTGTCACACCAGTTTTGTTAATTATGAGACATAACAGAGCAACGACTGGCAGCGCCATGCAAAGATCCGATCCATACTGTTCCAGTGACTAGCCCAAACTCAAATGATGTTACTAAGTATGCATACATGTGCCAAACCACAGTGCAGTAAACCAGAATGAAGCCTTAAACAGAGCAAGTTCTACAAAGTCATCCATGTCCATTGAAAAAGTGTTGTCCTTACCTCTTGGAAGTATATCTTTGATATCATTAATTTTGTACCATTTCATTCATAGTAAGGATGCTGGTATTTGGTCGAACTAGAACTGATTTCATGAAGGTGCAATCCTTTTACAAGTGGGATTCTAGATTCCCCTGATGGTTTGCGAGCTCTAAGAAGGTTACCAGTTGCCATGCCCCTACTTCTGGCCTTAGTTTGCAATTGGTAAAGTTTATCAGAAATTTATGCATAACATGATACTTTCATTTACATTCCCAAGTCATTTGAAACATATTTGTCAAATTAAGGATGTGGTTGTGTGGAAAATCATAAATTTCAAGAACTTTTTATTATGAGTTTAATTAAGGCTAAAAGAAACTTTACAGTATATATGCAGATATGTACCTGATACTTCCACCCAAAAATTTAGATCAGTATTGCAAAAGTCATAGTTATACAAGGCCCAAATTAACCTTTTGAATCTTGTAATATCCGTCCCATGAATTGTGAGTTTTTGGTTGGGTTGCCATATATATTGAAATCAAAAGAACTATGAACATGTATGGAGTAATGAAGATGCTATCTTGATTTACAATGAAAGTAAAGATTGAGAAATCCGCTGCTTATGTAATATTGTCCATGTATGAACGAATGTTAGCAACTCCTCTTAGTCAATTAATGTTACTGCTTAGTTGTCATTGCTATATCATTACTGCACCAACTCATTAGTATGCCTTCTGGTTTTCTCTGTTTATTTTGCCCCACCCCATTATCTCAAGATGTATTCTCCTCCATATGTTGAGATACAAGTAAGCAATCACAACAAAAAATTTAAATTGACCTTGACCGTTTCACTTGCACATTGTGTCCATCCGTTCATGTATATTTATTGTGTTTGCTGATTTTAGCACATGTTTGCACCATACACCAGGCCGACGCAAATAGAACAGATGGGGATCAGTTAATCCAAATCAGAAAATACCAAAATTTGGGATAAGTTTATGTAATTTGTTATAAGGGAAAATTTGTTTATTTTATGACGTTTCAAAATTTGGTAATTTACGACTACATAAGAAAAAGATAAAATCCAAGTCCTCTGCAATCTAGTTCTTCAATAGTATTATTGCTTAATTTATGAAATTCCTTTACTGACAACCACAGCTCAGTTGCCAGAGAATCAAACTTCATGAAACAGAGAGAAAAATGTTACACCAGAGCCGAAGGCCCAATAGACAATCCGGAACTAACTACAGTAATTGGGCCACAATCACTCTCGGCCCAGTCATATCTTCTGTTACATAGTGTCCCTTTGTTTCGGCACAAAACAGTTTTTGCACGCAACGTTCTTTCGCTCTCTCTCTCTCTCTCTTTGTTTATTTGAGAAACTTGGCAGGGGCTGCTAAGGTGACTCTCTCTCTCAAACAATGCAATGAATATTTTTCATATATCTAGTTGATAACATGTCTTCTATTCTTCAACTGTAATCAATAGCGAAATCAGAAACTTAAAATTTGAATGACGGGAAGAATAAGTGTTATGTCATTCAATTTTACGAGGAAGAAGAAATAATAACATTTTTTTTTTTTGCAAAAATTGTAAACTTAAAAAAATAAAATAAGAATAGCTTAGTCCTTTCTCTCTCTGCCACGCCTTCCATCTTGACTGTAATTATATGGTAACTAATTAGATCGCAGGCTAATATCAAATCAGTTGTTCTTGAGATCCCGTGCAATCAATTTGTTTTTCAATTTATAAGTTTCAAAAAGTCGATCCAAACTTTTAGATATGATCTCAATATTATAATGTGCTTGGAGACCAAATTTTACATTTTTTGAATTTTTTTACAATTCATTAAGCCACATTGAAAATCACTGATTCAACGTACGGTGGCTTCTGGTTTTACTATTTGGTTAAGCCATCGTTGGATCAGCGATTTTCAAAGTGGCTTAATAAATAGTAAAAAATTTCAAAAAATGTAAAATTTGGTCTCCAAGCACATTTTAATATAGATATCATATCTAACAGTTTGGATCGACTTTTTGGACTTCGAAAATTGAAAAACGACTTGGTTGCATGAGACCTTAGGAACAACTTATTTGATATTAGCTAACCTCCATACACACACACACACACATATATATACATATACATACATACATACATACATACATACATACATACATACATACATACATACATACATACATCAGCATAGTGGGGAGACAAAAGAAAAAAATATATTGCATACATAGCATTTTTTTCGTTTCAAAATTTATATTCCATAATTCTACTAATTATCAACATGATAAATATTAGAGAATTAGAGTAATAACTAAATGACAACTAATCTAAGTCTATACGTTTTTTCAATCTTGCAAATAAGAAGAAGAAAAGAAGATCTGCAAGGTAACGTTTTTATATGTGAAATGAAGTTAGTATACCTATTTGACATTTTATATATTATAATAATCAAAATCAGCTTTCAATGAAACGAACGGCAATAATTTTACAAGTGAATACTAAACGAAGAGCAAACAAAATGAAGAATTAATATTTGAATATTTTCCGATATAGAATGAGAGACTAAATCACAAAGAGGAACAGAAACACATAGTTTGGCTTTATCAAACTTATCATAGCAGACTATGTAGTATTAGAAATAGTAACATAAACACAGTGTATTATTAGAAATAGTAACATAAACACAGAAGCCCATGTAAATTGCAAAAAAAAGGCCCATGTAACATAGTGGTAGCAATAGTTGTTCGCACACAGAAGTGTACTCCTAAGTTTCAGTACAGCAAGCTGTACCTTTTAAAACTCGAGTCTACCTCTGGTCAAGACTGCAAGTGCACAGTCCTACCATTGGTATAGTCGAGTATCGTATCCACAGGGACGGTAAGAAAAGAACTGGACTCTACTTAAATCAACTAAAATTCTACAAGTGAAGAAAATGTTGGTTTGGTTTTGTTCTAACAATTCTACTGAGGAATAACAATATTAAAAACAGTAAATGAAGATTAAAAGTTGTTTTCAATTAATAAAAAGTGTTTCCAGGGTTTCAGATTTCATTTATGTTTTAGCCCCGAGGTATACGGCCCGTATAGAACCCTATACGGTCCGTATGGACTACCGAGTTAATTCTGTAGTTACTATTTCTGTGTTGATACTAATGTCTAGGGTTTCCATCGACCTGATCTAAGTTCCTTACCTCAGCTGTCGCAATTTTGGCTTAAAATCCGATTACAGGACTCAACTACTCCCCTCTTAGGTGCCTTAAACCTCAACTTTCGCCGGCCTAATTTACCTAAGTCACTTGTTGGTTTACTAAAGGTATCCAATGACTTTCGCCTCAAGGAAAGTTTTGCCTTTCGGTACTCCTTGGTCCGTAAACCTACCTCATATACTTAGTTCGGTTGGATTGAATATCATACACTTGGCTCCTAACAATTAGACATACGCATTCATCTAACGGGATGACTAATCAAATTCAAGCAAGCACAAACAAAGCAATCGAAATACTACCCAACAAGATAAAAACAAAGCATTCAACTCATAATCTAAGTAACATGCAAGCAAAACTAAATTAGAAACTACATTTTAACCCTAGAAACTGAAAGTTTAGTTACTCATGTTCATACAATCACAGAAAACACAAGAGATAAATGAATTCATGACAAAACAGTGAAAAATCTGAAGAATCGGCGTCAAAATCGAGTTTCTCCTCCTCTTCTTCTTCTCCAAAGTGTGTCTTTCTCTCCAAGTTGCTCTATGTCCAAAGGATAGCCAGAGATATTCTTTTTCTGTCTCAGGATACCCCTTTTAATGCCCGAAATCCTAAATTAAAGAGGTGCCTTTTCGAGCTCCCCAGCTGTCTCTGTTTCCAAATCCAGTCTGGGGGTTTCCGTAACTGCTTGTACGGTCCGTACAGAATCCTATACGGACCGTATACTGTGCTTTGTCTTGGAGAATCGCTGCCTCTGATATGGAACCTTCTGTGTGGTTGGGCTGATCATGTACGGACCGTATGGAGACTTATACGGACCGTATGGAGAGGAATTTCGTCCATTTCCTGCAAAACATCAAACAAAACATAGCAGTACCACATTCTAATGATAGTTAAGTAAAAATGTTCATATTTGTAGGCTTTAAAGCACAGGTTTTGGTACAAATCAGGGTCATAATCTAGGCAAAATAAGGAGGTATCAATAGCGCGTAGTGGTAATAGCGGTCAGTTATTACAACTATAGCGGTCGTAGCTGAATTAGCGCACTTTTATCTCATAGCTTTTTTATAGTCTGAAAAAGCTATAGTGCAGGTATGGCTAACTATTTAGAACATTGGTGTGTGTGTGTGTGTATGGGCTAACTTGCTTTGAGAAGTAAAGATGGTGTTTCACTTCCGCTTATATCTCCATTTTCAAAGTTCAAATAGTCGATTCAAACCTTCAAACATGTTCTTCATATTGAAATGTCCTTGGAGACTAAATTTTACATTTGTTTGGAAATTTTTTACTATTTTTTCAGAATTTTTGAAAATCATTGCTTTGTGGAATTTTATTATTATTTTTTTATTTAATGAAAAGTTGTGATTTTCAAAAATTATGAAAAATAATAAACAAATTTCCAAAAAATGTAATATTTGGTCTCCAAGCACATTTTAATATGAATAACATGTTGAAAGATTCGAATCGACTATTTGAACTTTGAAAATTGAGATATTAGTGAGAAGTAAAACACCATCTTTACTTCCCAAAGCAATTTAGTCCATCTATCTATCTATTTCTCTCTCTCTCTCTCTCTACACACACACACACACACACACACACACACACACACACACATGTAGGAAATTGCTAATATGCTACACGTAGCATAGAGGACCTTCGTGCAACGGCTCAATATTTGAATTTTCAAAATTCTAACGGTCGATCCGAACTGTTTAACATGCTCTCCATATATATATATATAGTGACTAATATGATTTCAGTAGCATATGGGCCGAATTGCTACCGGTCGAAATTTGAAATTTCAAAATTCAAAAAGTCGATCTGAACCGTTAGATGTGTTCCCCATATTGAAATGTGCTTGGAGACCAAATTTTACATTTTTTGGAATTTGTTTGCTATTTATTAAGCCACTTTGAAAATCGCTGATCCAACGGTGGCTTAACCCAACAGTGCCACCGTTGGATCAGGGATTTTCAAAGTGGCTTAATAAATAGCAAACAAATTCAAAAAAAAATGTAAAATTTGGTCTCCAAGCACATTTCAACACGGGGAACACATCTAACGGTTCAGATCGACTTTTTGGATTTTGAAATTTCAAATTTGAACCGGTAGCAATGCGGCCCATATGCTACTGAAATCATATTAGTCACTCTATATATATAGAGTAAGGCTTGGGTGCTATGGATAGCACCGGAGCCTCTATGCAACGGCTCAAAATTTGAGTTTTCAAAATCCTAACGGCCGATCCGAACCGTTCAAAATTTAATCTGTACTAAAATGTACTTGCATACCAAATTTTACATTTTTTTGAATTTTTTTACTATTTATTAAGTATGTTACAAAACCGTTGTTTTCAGTGATCCAGAATTATTCAAAAACAGCGGTTTTGTAACATACTTAATAAATAGTAAAAAAATTCAAAAAAATGTAAAATTTGGTATGCAAGTACATTTTAGTACAGATTAAATTTTGAACGGTTCGGATCGGCCGTTAGGATTTTGAAAACTCAAATTTTAAGCCGTTGCATAGAGGCTTGGGTGCTATCCATAGCACCCAAGCCTTACTCATATATATATATATATAAATCTCTCTTTTTATTATTCACCTCCAATTGGAATGACGAAATGTATATGTGTTATGCAATTTATTTCTATGAAAGAGAGCAAATAATAACAATTTTTGTAAAAATTGTAAACTTAAAAAAAAAAAAAATTAGCAATAGCTTAGTCCCTTTTCTCTCTGCCCCCTTCCGCCATAACTGTAATTGTATGGTAACTTGGATAGTAGGTGATAAATTTTTACTAAATTTTCAGCAACTTTGAGGTGTGTATAGTATAGTGTATATCTAATAACACTTTATATATAATATAATTCACGCACACCAAAAAATAATTACAAAATTAATGTGACTTGTATTTAATTAATAAGATTTTCTATTTATGTAATTCACATGCACATCCAAAAATTATTACAAAATTAATTTGAATCTCCTTTGAGATATTTTTTTTCTCCCTCTAATATTTATTAACAAGAAGTGGTTGTTAATAAATAAGAAGTGGTTGTTAATAAATAGACTATTGACTAAACAACCGCCATAAATTCTTGAGTGGACAAACACACTTTTTTTTTTTTTTTTTTTTTTGCAGGAATCATGCCCTTAGGCAATAGCTTTATTAATCACAGCTTTTCATATGAGATTACATTTGATATAAAAACTCTGTCCGAAAATCTAAAATGCCAAAAACATAGGATATGTGTACCCCATATAGTCCCATGTAATCCCTTTGTTTGAACCCATTTTTGCTAACTTATCTGCCTCTCTATTTTCATCTCTACTCACATGACTACATACAAAACCAGTATTTTCTTTCATGAGTTTCCAGATTTGCATTGTTTCCTCCAAGGCACGCCATTCAGTTTCCATTGGTGGTTGTATACCAGATACCGCCTTTGATAGTGACAGATTGTCAGACCAAAACTTACATAGGTGAATTCCACACAGTACCACATATCTCATAGCCTCTAGTAGAGCCTTTGCTTCGGATTGCATGGGGCATGAAGACAATATTCCAGCAGTTCTGTATGCTAACAAAGTTTCACCTTTTGAGATTAAAAATCCCATCCCTCCATTCCAGTCCATGATCCATGACCCATCCGTAAAACACGTATAAGAGTTAATGCCCAATACCGGCTGATGTGATATATTTGGTGCATGACAAATAAGCTTGGATTTTTTGGTGCCCGACTTGCTAATTAGAGTTTCTGAATTAACCTTTTGGAAATACGATGTAAAGCTTTGGAAGCTAGGGATCTTTCCACCGTATGCGCAGTCATTTCGGCACCGCCATATCGACCACATACAATTGACCATTATTGTCCATTGCTCATCTGTTAGCATCCTAGCCATTTGCACTATATTATAATGTAGGTCCCCATTGAAGCAATCTGATTGTAATGGTAAAGGACCAGCAAACCAGCAGCTCCTCGCGAACGTACATAGAAACATCATATGATTAGCATCCTCCACTTCTTCCCCACACACCGCACATGTTGCATCACCTCTTGAGGTTCTTGCGGCTATGACAGCTCCTAGCGGAAGAGCTCTATTGACCAGCTTCCAAAGAAATAATCTTAAACGCGGTAATACATAACCTTTCTGCCAAATAATCCTCCACTTCTCTATTACCAGTTGTGTTGAAGCCAAATTTCCACCTTGTGTTGTACCTTGCAATTCGCCCAGCTTTATATATGCCTTTTTAACTGAGAAAGACCCATCCGAGGCTGGAGTAAAAATCAATCTATCCTCCTCATCATGTGCTATTGGCGGCAACACATGTGTCACTATCTGTACACATTGTTGGAAGCCAAAAAATTCTATCAATCTTCCAATATCCCACGTATTACTAGGTACCCCTACCAGCTCATTTACCGTCAATCTTCTTTGCATTGCATTTTGCGGAATAAAACCCATCATACCAGGAGCCCATGGTTGCGCAAAAGCCTTACATTTCATGCCATTCCCCAACCTCCATGTTAACCACTGCAACAAATCCTGTCGAAGGTTCATTATTCCTTTCCAAAACATAGTACATCTGTTACTCCTTTTGTTTGTCCAAACATCCGATCTAGGCATATATTTAGCTGTCACTATTTGAATCCAAAGAGCATCTGAACCAGCAGCTAGTTTAAAAAGAGACTTCATTAGCATAGCATCATTGACCCTTGAGAGATCTCTAATCGCAAGGCCTCCTTCATTCAATGGTTTAGCTATTTTATCCCAAGCAACATAAGCTAGAAATCTGTCCTTGTCTAATGCACCCCAAAAAAATTTCCTTGTATAGGCTGTGAGTTCTTTAATCACTGTAGTTGGTATTTTTAGTGTAGCCATATAATAGATAGGTAGAGATTGCAGTACACTCTTGATCAAAATTAATCTTCCTGCTTGAGATAAAATACGGCCCTTCCACATCTGTAACTTGGAGGTAACCTTTCCAATTAGAAATTCGAATGATCCTCTTGAGGTTGAGATAGGGGCACCTAAGTATGATGTTGCAGTACCATTTTCAGAAGGAACAAGGAGTATAGACGAAATAGCAGCCTTTTCCTCATCTGAGACTGCTCCACTAAACCAGATTGTGCTTTTATCCGGGCCTACACGCTGACCCGAGATAGCAGAAAAAAGAGATAATGTTTGTGTGATGGTGTGTGCCTCTTGATCTGTAGCTGCCCCAAAGAGAAGTAAATCATCCGCATAAATGCAATTTGTAATTGGTGATGCACTAGGAGCTAATCGAACTCCTGTTAACTGCCCATTAGCTAATAAGAATTTTAACTGTCTTGAGAGAATATCCATACCAAGAATAAATAGATATGGCGAAAGGGCACACCCCTGCCGTAATCCGCATTCAGGTTTAAAGAAGCCGCCATCACCAGAACCATTAATTACCACTGAAAATTGCGCAGATGTAACACACGCCATAATCCACTGTACCAATCTAGGAGGAAATCCATATAAAGGCATGATTGACCTCAAGTATCCCCAATCCATTCGATCAAAAGCTTTCGATAGATCGACCTTCAAACAAAATTCTTTATTAGCATAATTGCTTAAGCCAAAAGAGTGTAGAACTTCCCTTAACAAAATTACATTCTCCGAGATATCTCTACCCGGAACAAAGGCAGCTTGAGTTGGTGATATGCAATCGGCAATGAAAGGTTTAAGCCTGAGAGAAATAATTTTGGATATAACCTTGTATAGAACATTGCAGACAGATATAGGTCGGAATTGCCCAACTTGATGAGCATCTTGAGTTTTGGGAATAAGAATGAGATTAGAACGAGCTATGTTCGCTGGCATCACCCCTGATCTGAAAAAAGCCAAAACCTCACCCAAAACCGTGGGACCAAAGATATCCCAGTTGTCTTGAAGCATCTTTGCATTGAAACCGTCTGGACCCGGTGCTTTGTGTGGCCCGAGCATTTTGAGAGCATTGTATATTTCCTCATCTGTTGGATCAGAGCAAAGGGATTCCCACATGTAAAATGGAATCCTTGGCAAACCTACTATCAAATTCTGGTGTAAAGCTTCTTCAACTGGAATTCGTTCACTGGATCTATATATAGATCTAAAGTGCTGCACAAAAATTTTCCTTATATTTTTCTCATTTGTTTCCCACCTATCAGATTCAATTAAAAGGGCCTTTATTGAGTTTCTCTTATTTCTAATCACTGCAGTAGTGTGGAAAAATTTTGAGTTACGATCTCCAAAAAGAGCCCAATTAACTCTTGACCTTTGATGCCAATAATATTCGTTCATTAATAAATACCTCTCATGTTGAATTTGCAAATTTTCTTCCTTGCTTCTAGTATCTCCATCAGGTTGTTGTGCATTTAGTGACAACATCTGATCCTCTATTTGCTTGAGCATGACTTGGGGAGTTTTTTGCTTGCGCACCCACACCATGGCCTCCTTTTTAAAATTCTTTGTCAACTGACTCCACCCCTGTTGAGATACCCGTACAGCTTGGACACAAACTTCCTTAAAATCATCACGCAAAAGCCACCAATTCTCACATCTAAAAGCTGGCCGAAAACTGACAGATTTTGGATTGGTTCTAACAAGAATAGGTAGATGGTCGCTATTAAAACGTGGTAAATGGAAAACTGCCGTGTTTGGAAATGCCAAAGTCCATGGGAGATTAGATAATGCTCTGTCCAACCGTTCAGAAATATTTGCTGCACCCCCTTGCTTGTTAGACCAAGTGTAGGCAGGACCGGTATGGCCAAGATCAATGAGCCCGGCGCCATGTATCCAAGACCGAAAAGCCCTGTTTTGTGTGCTCAAATTATTATTCCCTCCCCACTTCTCCGATGTATCCGTAATAGCATTGAAGTCACCCAAAATGCAGGTAGGTATGTCTTGATTTTCAAGGTAAGAATCAATTCTGCTCCAGATTTCCGGGTTGCCTGCCCGTTCTGGATCCCCATATACTGCAATCACAAGCCAGACTCTGTTGCTACCAATTTCCTGTACCTCAGCAACTATTAAATTCCTTCCTGATTCTCTCTCTACAACCCTAACCTCATCTCCCCATAGTAGCCAGAGCCCACCCGACCTTCCTTCAGATGGAACCAAAATAGAATTGCACAAGGATAAATTTTGAACCCTCCGAGATGCCACCTCAACACTACACCTAGTCTCAGAAATAAATGCAATTTGTGCCCTTGTACAACGGAGGTATCTGTTTAACGTGGATACTGTCATGCCACCGCTACCCTGACAGTTCCACGACATGATATTCATATATCCATTGCCGGCGTGTTTGGCCCCGTCGGCCTTGGCCTTTTCGCCCGGTACTTGGAGTTTGAACCCCTCTGAGAATTTTCAAGATCCAAACACACCATAATATTACCTTCCCCCACTTCAACTTGCTGTCCCATCACATTTTCACCAAGAAACTGATTATTACTACTTACCTCAACTACAGAATTTTCAAAATTTCTCTTGTTACTCGCTTGAGCTGCTGCTTGTCTAGGGTCAGATTGAGAGGTAGTTTCATTTCTACGAACAATGAGCCCAGGAACTAATGTAAGATCTGTTAACCATGCCCCTTTTCTAGGTGATAAAATATCAACATCTTTGAACCTTTCTTCTTGACCCGGATTTTTGGATAACAAAACAAGCCTTGCATGATCTTGACAACCAGCCATTTCATGTCCCAAAGTACCACAAAATAGACATATACGGGAAATTTTTTCATATGCACAATACACAATTATTTGGCCAAGAGAAGGGTGATTCACCTTAATATAATCCTTTACCGGCTCTCCTACCGAGATAAGAACCTTCACTTTAACAAATCGGCGACCATGAACAAATCCCTTAACCGGTGCTGAAATCGGCTCACCAACCTTCTTAGCTATTAAGAGCAGTCCTTCATCTTTAAACGCATTTACCGGCAAGTTTAAAAATAACACCCACACAACTGCATGATCCACATGAACTGGGTTCAAGTCCTGGTCCGAATGAACTTGTTTAAGAGCCACCAAATCCCCTCTATATGTCCAAACACCTCCTAGCTTAGCCGAATTTAGGTCCTCAACACAGGTAAACTCAAAAAGGTAGTGATTTTTTGTCACCTGTTTCATTGTTGTAGTTGGATCTGCCCCCCATGCCTGTAACATAGCTTTTGAGAAAGGGCCATGAAGAACTACCCTATCAGTAACTACTCGTGCAAGTAGGCATAAATCCCAATTTGTGCTAGTAGTTGCATTGAAAGGAACCACAACTTCTTCACTGTTGTGATCGTCTGTACTAAGCCCCAGAAATTTTTGAATAAACATCTCATCCTCATCAGTCATTAGCGACATCTTAATTGTTTTTTTTGTGGAAAAAGAACTTTTGGAAAGAGAAGTTTTTAGTAGAAGAAGATTTGAAACTTTATTTGATGGAATAGTGCTCTGTTTAGGTATAGAAGATGGATGTGGACCTAGAATAGATGTGAGATTGTTTTTGGGTTTAATTGAAAAGTGATGGTTTTCTTCCAGTAAACGGAAAGGTCTCTGAATTGGAAACTGATCCTCATTTTCCTCCTTTGAGTAATAGCATACTTTATTGGATGCGTAGGTTTTGCTGCAAGTATGTGGCAATGTCCCCTCAGCTTTCCCATTGACAGAAGAGGAAACCAAAAGACTTTCCCGAATTAAAGGAAAATTGTCATTTTCAGGAATACAGAAAGGTTTGGTTATATTAGTTTCTGAACAACAAAAAGAATTGGTTGAACTTGGATCATCAAGCAAACTTGTGGACCAAAACTCTGGTTTAGCCTGATCTTTTCTTAAGTAGGTTTGGCAATTTACAGTAGAGACTGATGGATTGAGACAAGGTGAGAGAATGGTTTGCATAGGTCCATGTGTGAATGTAGATGTAATATTTTGCGTAGAGAAGAAAGGTAGAAAGTGAAGGTGTAGAGAGGGAGGGAAGATAGGTATAGAACCTACCAAAGTCTGTAATAAGATAGGAAAAGAGCCCACTTGGATATGGGGGATGCCATAATTCAAGGTAGAGGGAGGAAGCTGTTGAGAAAGATAGGTGATGGCCATTATCGCCTCAGAAGGTGTAACAAAATTCTCTCCATCTCTAAAAGTCTAACTTAATCAACAACTGTGAGAATTATTACCTCAATTTCTTTGACAGTTCAGATTTTATATCATGTTGAGTTGCATTACTTTGGTCTTTTATGCTGTGTTGCTCCGAATTTGGATTATCAGATTCCTACAGTAATTGAGATATTAAGTTTGGTTCTAAATTATTCGATTAGAATCTATACGAATATTAAAAAAAGAATTTACAATATCAAACTGGATTTAATTATCCGAATTCTTATTGAATGGTTCGGATTCAAACTTAAAACTTGAGTTACTTTAGGAGATCCGAACTACGTTGCTCTCCCTCTTCGCCGATATATTTATTAATTATTTTATTTTAGGATAATAAGAGAATAGGCAAAAAGGAAGACTAGATGATTCAAGTATCCTAATTCCTAAGTCGCGGGTAAAAATTGAACGGTCGGACGGATGAAAGAAAAGTAGGATCCTAATTTTCTATAAAATTAAGACAGGTGATATGGACCCACTAAGCATATTATTATTAGCTCGTTACAGTACTAATCGAGATATAGAAGGAGCTAGCTGTATTATTTATTTTGCAACAGCGCGGACCGTGACAACTGATAAATATCTTCGTGGGTGTTATTTGAATTCAGATTGCTACAAAGGTTTAATTCCTTTCTATAATAGAATGAGGACTTGTTTTATTACCTATCACGAGAGTGGGAAAAATGACACAGTGGAGCCGGCTACGTTACGAAATGGCATGGTTACGGCACGGCATGTGTGACTGTTACGTATCGTGATTATTCACGTATCGCGTGCCATGACCATCTTTTGAAAATTTGACACGGCATGTCATGCTAAAGATCTGGTTATGGCACAACACGTCACATGTAATTAGAACCGTTAGATCTTAATGAAATGGTGAATCTTGAATAAACTAACATAAATTATGAAAAACAAAAAAGTTAAACTTGACCAAACATGATCAATCACGTTTGGACACGGCACGTTTGGGCACGGTGTGACTCGCGTGCTGTGACCACCTTTGATATTTTGGTCACGGCATGACATGTGTGACTGTTCACTTGATCACAGCACGGCACGGCATGTTTTTTACCACTCTACCTATCACGAAAGTTAGAAAAATATAAGTTTTCTACAATAAAAAATGGAATAGCAAAAATACAAATAGACATCAATATTTTTCATCTTTTCTGACAGCCTAATTTAACTTCAATTAATTAAGTTGGAACAATCATTTTATTAACAATAAAAAATATAAATAGAAAAATAGGACTTCAATTATTGGTAGTGGGACCACCCAATACCAACCAAATTTGAAGTTCGGAAATCACCCACAATTAATGCCGAATATTAATAATTTTAATATTGAGTGGGAACCATCCAATACTGAAGGACAGTGCTATATTGAGATCTTAATTTATAATTTTCAGAGCTGAGAGAAATATTTTTTTCTTTGTGTCAATTTTGCCCTTATTTAGTAACTTCTTTTAAAAACTGAAATAAGATTACGCACTAAATTTAAGGAAATAATTTAATGTGTTTAATTTAAAACAGGGACATTATTTACTTTAGTGTTATTTTGTTACTTTTACTTGTGTGATTCACATGCTAATACCAATACTTATTCAGTAGTTTGCCAATTATTAATTATAATACACAAAGTAACTTATCTAAATCAATATTTCATCCGTCAATTTTTTTTGTGAACTCAAATATTATAACCTTGTATGATATAATTTTTTTAATGTAAAGTTATCATATCATTATTGGACAATATCTTTAAATATAAAAATCATCGCATGACATACAAAGATAACGAACAAAAGTAAATAATTACAAAATATATTATGTGCTGTTGAAAGTTGCATGTAAATTTTTAATTATCATTCATCACTTTAAATATGAACAAAAGCATTGAAATAGTTTTTTTAAAAAATACTAACAAATACGTATCGCATATTGGATGTAAATAAAAGGTTTGTTGGATTAAATTTTTCACCAAAACTTTAACCTTAGACCGTTAGATAATAAGAATCCTGAAAATTATAGATATCAATAATACTTGTATTAACATAAGTTAATTGAAAAATGAAAATAACTATTCAACTTAAAAAAATAAAAATTATAGAACTAATAAAGCATAGTGCAAGTAAACTATTAAAATTAAAATAAATTTATTATTTTAATCAACAACGTCAATAATAATATGAACTCCAAAATTTATTCGTCAAAAGAAAAAAATAAACTGATGTGAGATACCCACAAGTTCAGTAGATCAGAGGCTATTAATCCTTCTCTTCGCACTAAAAGAAATAAACAACAAATAAATAAATAATTAATTTTTTTTACCAAACTTAGCTACTATGAAATAGCTAACTATTTTTCCCACGATTTCATGATGCAAACATTGTTTATTTTTTGTTTTTGTTTTTTTTGGATAACCAATGACTTAAATGCATTAATTAGAATAGTTTTTATATGAACATAAATTCGTGGATACAAATATAACTTGTACTTTTTAAAATTCCAAATTTGTAAAGATACATAAGGAAGGACGTATTTCATTTATGTGAAAAAATAAGATCTTAAATTTCTTAATTTGCAATACATTAATTACCCATAGATCTTAGCATATATGCAAAGTCTTAATTAAGGGCAAAACTGGTATAAAGAAAAAGAATATTTTAGAGCCCTCAATATTGTATTTTGAGCTCTCAAAATAGCGCCTCCCATACTGAATCTCAAATTCGGAAATCAATTCCAATACCGAATTTGAAGTTCGGATTTGCCCTTTTTTATTTTCTGTGGCAACGGCTAGGAGTAGGATATATAACTAGTCCAAACTAAAATTCATGAATTTCGGAATTCAAAAGTGGATACTGGAATTGATTTTTGGTATTGATGTTTTTTCTTAAAAATTAAGCAATCAAGTTGGTTTTAGATTTTATATTTTTTTTTGTGATGGTTTATAAAAAAAGATCGCCAACATTAATTCCATCCCCCAAGTTACACACACACACACACACACACATAGAGGTTGGCTAATACAATCAATTGTTCCTGAGCTCCCGTGCAACCAAGTTATTTTTTGATTTTCAAAGTCCAAACGGTCGATCTAAACCATTAGATGTGATATCTATATTAAAATGTGTTTGGAGACCAAATTTTACATTTTTTGGATTTTTATTTTGCTATTTATTAAGCCACTTTGAAAATCGCTGATTTAACAGTGGCTTCTGTTTTTACTGTTTGGTTAAGCTACCGTTGGATCAGCGATTTTCAAAGTGGCTTAATAAATAGCAAAAAAATTTCAAAAAAAATATAAAAGTTGGTCTCCAAATATATTTTAATATAGAAATCACATCTAACAGTTTGGATCGACCGTTTGGACTTTGAAAACCGAAAACAACTTGGTTGCACAGGAGCTCAGGAATAATCGATTGTATATTAGCCAACCTCTATATATATATATAAATCTCTTTTTATTATTCACCTCCAATTGGAATGACGAAATGAACAAGTGTTATGCAATTTATTTTTATGAAAGAGAGCAAATAACAACAATTTTTGTAAAAATTGCAAACTTTTGAAAAATAAAATTAGGAATAGCTTAGTCCGTTTTCTCTCTGCCCCCTTCCGTCCTAACTGTAATGGACAACTTGGACAGTAGGTGATAAATTTTTACTAAATTTTCAGCAATTTTGATGTGCGTATATAATATAATTCACACACACCCAAAAATCATTACAAAATTAATTTGACTTGTATTTAATAAGATTTTCTATATATGTAATTCACATACACATCAAAAAATTATTACAAAATAAATTTGAATCTCATTTGAGATATTTTTCTCTCTCTATATTTATTAACATGAAGTGGTTGTTAATAAATAGACTATTGACTAATAAACGACCACCATGAATTTTTGAGTGGACAAACACACTCGATCCTTGACTTAATCAACAACTGTGAGAATTATTACCTCAATTTCTTTGACTAACAATCAGATACTTTTATGTTTTATGGTCTATAGGAGTCTATTGACTAGTTCTGAACGTTAACGTACGACAAGTGTAATTCATTTTCTTACCACGTAGCACGATATAGAAGTCATCCAACAGCGAATACTAACGAAAAAACAAATTAATTAAATACCATAGTTTTAATTACAGTTTACACTAAATAGGGAAAGCAATAGCCCGCTCTCTCTCTATCTTCATTTAAATCAAAGCTTTGCAACAGATACGTACCAGAAGAGGAAAACCAAAACGAGCACAGGAGAGATGACAAAAGGAGTGCAGCATACAATGGTTACACTTACACTGTGCTGCCTATTGCATCTTAATTTTATTCTTCTTCGTATTATCATCCAAGGCCAGAGATGTTGATCTTCTAATTTCCTTCAAGAACTCTCTCCCAAATCCTAATTTGTTATCCAACTGGAACCATATGCATGGAGTGTGCGAATTTCAAGGCATCACATGTAGAGGAAGCCACGTGTCCTCTTTGACCATTCGAGGTCTGCCACTCAAAGCAGACTTCAATTCAGTCTCAGCTTACATTCTCTCTCTTGAAAATTTAAAAACGCTCTCTCTCAGTTCAACCAATCTCACTGGATCCATCTCAGCCCTTGCAAACTGCACCATGCGACTCAAAGAGTTGGACCTATCCAGTAACAACCTTCAAGGATCTGTTTATGATACAACGTCTCTGGCAGCCTCCTGTCATTCTCTGCAGTCACTCAACCTCTCCAATAACTACATTGGCCAGGGCTTCAATCGTTCCTCTCCAGTTCTCTCCCACATGATGGTGCTTGATCTCTCCAACAACAAGATCACAAATAATGAAGATATCCAGTGGTTATTCTCTAAACTCAAGTTACTCAAACATCTAGACCTCTCCAATAACACCATCAAAGGCACCATACCACAAATTACCAATTGCACCTCTTTGCAATATCTTGACCTATCTTCGAATCAACTCATTGGTACCATGCCGGCTGGTATGTTCTCAGGTTGTTTAAATTTAACTTATCTAAATCTCTCATCTAACCATTTTACTGGTATGGCCCCGCCCGACATAGAGGCATGCACGAATCTCGTCACTCTGAGCCTCTCTAATAATAATTTTTCTGGTGAATTCCCCATGTGGTCTCTAGTTGCCATATCCAGACTTCAGTTTCTAGAGTTGGCATTTAATAACTTTAATGGTAGTTTATCCAAATCTATTTCAAACCTTACAAGTCTTGAGTTATTGGATCTTAGTGCAAATAGGTTCTCAGGCCCAATACCACGTCCATTGTGCACTTACAGTGTATCGCGCTTGAAAGTGTTATATTTACAGGATAACTATTTTACTGGGTCTATGCCCGATTCACTTTGCAACTGTACCAACTTGGTCTCCCTTGATTTGAGCTTGAACTTTCTTTCCGGGTCCATACCTAATTCTATAGGGTCCCTCTCCAACTTAAAAGATCTTATAATGTGGCAGAATAATTTGCATGGTGAGATACTAGCTGAACTCTCATCCCTTAAGTCACTAAAAACCCTAGTTTTGGACTTCAAAAGCCTAACCGGTGCAATGCCGGATGGGTTAATTAACTGCACCAACCTTAACTGGATTTCTCTCACAAGCAACCGGCTTACGGGATCCATACCAATTTGGATTGGCAAGCTAGAAAAGCTTGTTCTTTTATTACTTGGAAATAATTCCTTTACTGGGTCAATACAACCCGAGATAGGAGATTGCAAGGACCTGGTATATTTAGTTTTGAATAACAACAAACTTAATGGGTCCATTCCACCCAGTTTAGCAAAACAGTATGGTAAGATTGGGTTAGACAAATCACTGGAACATCGGCCGATTGTTTCCTTTGAACACCCCAAAAATAGTCAATGCCATGGTACAGCAGGAAGTCTTTTGGAGTTTGATGGGATCCGAATGGACGACCTAATGCGCTTACCAATTACACAATATTGTAATTTCATGAGTGCTTTTATGGGTGTCGCCGGCAATTCTCCTTCTGGTCAATACTATAACATATCAATACTTGTACTTGATTTGTCATACAACCAGCTCGAGGGCCCAATACCAACTGAGATTTCTAAAATGAAATATCTAACAATCTTGAATCTCGAGCACAATCGCTTATCAGGACCTTTGCCACAAGAATTGGGTGGCATGGTCCACTTAATGTTGCTCGATTTATCGCATAATACTTTTGAAGGCAGGATACCCTCTTCCTTTTCAGCCTTATCGTTGTCAGCATTGGATCTGTCAAATAACCAGCTAAGCGGGCCCATACCTGAATGGGGTTCTTTGGTCACATTTCCTGAATATGTTTTTGAGAATAATTCAGGTCTTTGTGGGTTACCATTGCCGCCTTGCAATGATTGGTCCATGCCAAAGGGGGATGTGCCTCAGCAGTCATCGACAAATCATGAGTTTTCTCAGGGTTGGTGGATTGCATTAGGATTACTGTTCTTTAGCTTCTTGATTATTGGGTTTGTATTCGGTCAATTTCTGCATTAGGTCAATTTCTCAGAGTTGGTGGATGCATTAGGATATAACTATCTGTCTGCAAGTACTATATTAGGAGTTCTGCTTGGATGAAATCTGATTTATATAAACCATTAAATGTTTTGGAGTTATTAATTTAAATTTTAGTTACAAATTTCATATATGAATAAATAGTTTTTTATTCTTTAAAGGCTATATCATGTTTCTTCTTTCTTTCTTTTTGTCTTCTTTTTTGTTCATTTGTATATCCGCATAGTAGGATCATACCTCCTATATATGCATGAGATTATTAAAATTAAAATAATAATTTCAAGATAATGTTAGAAACTCCTCTTATTCAATTCTTACTGCTTGGTTGTCGTTGCGATATCTTTACTGCACCAAGTAATTAGTACGCCCTCTGGTTTTCTCTGTTTATTTTGCCCCCGTATCTCAGGATGTATTCTCCTCCATATGCTGAGATACAAGTAAGCAATCACAACATAAAATTTAAATTGGCCGTTTCACTTGCATATTGTGTCCATCCGTTCATGTATATTTATTGTGTTTGCTGATTTTAGCACATCTTTGCACTACATCAGGCCGACACAAATAGAACAGATGGGGGTCAGCTAACCCAAATCAGAAAGTACCAAAATTTGGGATAAATTTATGTAATTTGTTATAAGGGGAATTTTGTTTCTTAAATGACGTTTCAAAATTTGGTAATTTATGACTACATGAGAAAAAGATAAATCCAAGTCCACTGCAATCTAGTTCTTCAACAGTATTATTGCTTAATTTATGAAATTACTTTACTGACAACCACAGCTCAGTTGCCAGAGAATCAAACTTCATGAAACAGAGAGAAAAATGTTACACCAGAGCCAAAGGCCCAATACACAATCCAGAACTAACTACAATAATTGGCCCATAATCACTCTCGGCCCAGTCATATCTTCTGTTACAGTGTCCCTTTTTTTCGGCAAAAAACAGTTTTTGCACGGCAACGTTCTTTCGCTCTCTCTCTCTGTTTTTTGTTATTTGAGAAACTTGGCAGGGGCTGCTAAGGTGACTCTCTCTCTCTCAAACAATGCAATGAATATTTTTCAAATATCTAGTTTTTTTTTTTGAAATCAGAGGCAGAGGCTGCCCAAATATCTAGTTGATAACATGTATTCTATTCTTCAACTGTCATTTTTCTTAATTTGATATTTTACATTTTTAACTCTCCATTAATTCCTATGAGAAAACGGTTCTCTACTGAGCAAAACGAATGAATATAAAAATTAATTTATTTCCTCTCTCCACAAAAAAGAGAAAATTTTGATAATTAAATTAAGATCTCCACAGATTCAAGAAGTCAAATAAAGATCCTATTTTAAAAATTAGGGCGAATTTCATGTATACCCCTAAAAAACTTCAAAATTACTTATATTTTCCATCTAAATATCAAAATTCATATTTCTTCCACTAAACTTTCAAAACTCACAAAATTTGCCTATTAATTTTTTTATGCTTTTAATAAAGAGTAAAATGAGTATTTTATATATTTAAATGATATTTAATATGATAGATAATAAAATGAGTGGGGTGTAAACGGTCGGATACGGATCGGATAGTGGTCAAACCGTATCCTTATCCGTAATACTTTTTCGGATACGGATACGAATACGGATAGTCTCGGATACGGATACGGATCGGATATCGGACGGATACGAATACGGATACGAATATAAATCGGATAATTAAAAATAAATTACTAATATACATTCTAGTAAAGAATAACATTTAAATATATTTTTCTTCATTCATAAATTAGATCTAATATTTTTCATAATATGTTTGTTGGTTACAAAACATACATTATATTATCAAAACATTAGGCACTAATTATATCATAGTGTTATATTGTTCATCAGGATATATATGTATATGCAGTTTACTAAATCATTAGTATATATATGCAACTTAATAAATCAATTTAAGAATATAAAAAATATTTGTTGTAGTTTGGGAGTTAAACGGTCGGATACGGATAGTTGCGGATAGTTAAAACCCTTACCGTATCCTTATTCGTTAAAATTTTTCGGATACGGATACGGATAGTATCGGATACGGATACGGATCGGGTAATTTAAGTAATTTTCCGGATACGGATCCGGACGGAATCGGAAATTATCCGATCCATTTACACCCCTAAAAATGAGTATATTTGTGAGTTTTGAAAGTTTAGAAGGGTAAATACATAATTTCAAAGTTTAGAAGAGGATATACGTAATTTTAAGGTTCTTGAAGGGTATATATGAAATTCCCCCTAAAAATCAAACAAGTTCAACAACTTATTTTATTTCCAGATTTTAATAAAATCCTATGTCCCATGTAAAAGATGAATTTTTTTAATCTTTATATTTTACTTTCCAAATTAGATCTCCTAAATAATATTTTGCACATCTTATATTAGCATATATATGAATAGTGAAATCTATATCTCATAAAATAAACCTTCCACTTCGAAAAACTTAGCATATTAATAGTAAAAAATTATTTAACATAAGATAACATACTATATCTTTATATATGCATTGTATTAGTTTTTCAAATTTTCAGAATACTTTTGACATTTCTGATTATTTTACAAAAAAAAAAAAAAATCAATATGAGTGTCAAGAGTACTTTGTTAAGAAATTTTGAAAAGGGATGAGCAAAAAGAGAGTGGGAAGGAGGGGAAGTGAGGTAAAAATTGGGACCCACGAGGGTATTTTGCTAACAAATTTAGAGGGAGGGCATTTTGTTCTATGTTTTGAAAAAGAAGGGTATTATGTAAATTCTCCCGACGGGAAGAATAAGTGTTATGTAATTCAATTTTATGAGGAAGAACAAATAATAACATTGTTTTTCGTAAAAATTGTAGACTTAAAAATATAATTAAGAATAGCTTAGTCCTTTTTCTCTCTGCCACGCCTTCCATCCTGACTGTAATTATATGGTAACTAATTAGATCATAGGCGATAAATTTTACTAAATTATCAGCAATATATATATATATAGAGAGAGAGAGAGATAGTAACTAATATGCTTTCGGTTGTATTTCGGCCGAAATACAACCAATTCATTTTTCAGTTTCCGAAGTCCAAAAAGTCGATCCAAACCGTTATATGTGTTCTCCATATTGAAATGTGCTTGGAGATGAAATTTTATATTTTTTAGAATTTTTTTACTATTTATTAAGCCACTTTGAAAATCGCTAATCCAACGGTGGCTTAACCAAACAGTGAAACCGTTGGATCAGCGATTTTCAAAGTGGCTTAATAAATAGTAAAAAAATCAAAAAAATATAAAATTTGGTCTCCAAGCGCATTTTAATATGAAGATCACATCTAATGGTTTGGATCGACTTTTTGGACTTCGGAAATTGAAAAATGAATTGGTTGTATTTAGGCCGAAATACAACTGAAAGCATATTAGTCTCTATCTCTCTCTCTTTCTATCTCTCTCTCTCTCTCTCTCTATATATATATAATTTACACACCAAAAAATCATTACAAAATTAATTTGACTTGTATATATAATAAGACTTTATATATATATGTAATTCACACACACCAAAAAAATATTGCAAAATTAATTTGACTCTCCCTTCAGCGGTCTCTCTAATATTTATTAACAAGAAGTGGTTGTTGGGTCCCGCTTTACATAGACTATTGACTAAACGACCGCCATGAATTTTTCAGTTTTCAGTGGTGAAAGTGAAACACTCTTGATCCTTGACTTAATCAACAATAACTGTGAATTAAAAGCAATTCCTTGATGGCATCAACAATATTGGTACCATCTAGTACTCGATCGAGTTCTCGTCGGAGTTACGGGACCGTAATTTGTTTTAACGGTTCAGATTTTATATCATGTTGAGTTGCGTTACTTTGGTCTTTTTTATGCTGTGTTTCTCCGAATTTGGATGATCGGATTCCTACAGTAATTGAAAAATTAAGTTTGGATCTAAACTATTCGATTAGAATCTATACGAATTCTTATTGAATGGTTCGGATTCAAACTTAAAACTTTAGTTACTTTATAGGAGATCCGAACTATGTTGCTCTTCCTCTTCGCCGATATATTTATTAATTATTTCATTTTAAGATAATAAGAGAATAGGCAAAAGGTCATATTGATATAAAAGGAAGACAAGATGATTCAAGTATTCCAAGTCGCCGGTAAAATTTGAACAGTCGGACGGATGAAAGATAAGTAGGATCCTAATTTTCAATAAAATTAAGACAGGTGATACGGACCCACTAAGCAACAGCGCGGGCTGCCCGTGATCAGAACTGATAAATATCGATCTCCGTGGGTGACTACTGACATATATCTCCGTGGGAGTTATTTGAATTCAGATTGCTACATAGGTTTAATTCCTTTCTAGAATATAATAAGGGGAAGAGGAGGGTGTCCGATGCCCATCGGACCAGAGTCTGTTCGATGGGTGTACGATACCGTCCGATTCACTTTAAAATCTGTGCGCATCACTTTAATATCCGTGCTGTTTGCTTTAATATACGTGCACACAGATCTTGAAGTAGATCGGATGGTATCGGACACCCATCAAACACTGTTATGGTCCGATGGGCATCGGACACCCCCCTCTCTCATAATAAGGACCTGTTTTATTACTGTCACGTCCCGACGACAGGACGGCCAACCCGCCGCGCTCATTTGCGCAAGGCGATTATATTCTCATACTCAACATATACATACATATATACGCTACCAATGTCACATAAATAAGCCACGACAGATGAAATAGATTGCATTGGTCTCATATTATACATGTATAAAAACAAAATGAAATAAATCTGCTATAGTATAAATAAGTACAATCGGAGTGCTATAACAGATTCATTTGATAAGAAATGTATCCAAAACAAAATACTTCTCTTGGTGGCTGATATTGTAATCCTTCATTTGGAAATCTCACTTTCGCATCCTGGGACTTTGTACTTAGAACCCACCGAAGTGGAAAGGATGAGAGATGAAAAATCTCCCAGTGCGGTATTCAGTTCCAGTCGAGTTATCCTTAGATTCAACCAACTTGAACTGAATAGCACCGAGCACAAAAATATTATTGAAGGATAAATAATTCTTAGGCAACAAATAACATGTATAGCTGTCACAGTTATTTAGTATCTAGCTTGATATTAACAACGGCTAGTAGATCTTGTAATTAAGGCACAATTAGGAGCAAATATCACAGTCTCTGTAAATTAGGAAACAGCCTAACGGCTAGTAGAATTTTAGCCTATAAGTAGTCATGTACAGACTCTGTAAAAAATATACAAGCAATCAATAAAACATCATTTTTATCATTCTTTCTTGCTACTCTAAATTTAATAAATATAAACTACAATAATAATCTAAGAACCAAAGAATATAAATTACCAACTATAATTAATCTAGAACCACAAATATAAGTTCACTTTAAGAAATGCTCAAATATCGCAATAAAAAAAAATCAGCAAGCTAGGGAGACAATTAATAAACTATAGCAATCAAGCATAGCGAAATATCATAATATGCAATGCTTATGTACAATAGCCTTAAAATTTCAATCCAATTTAGTTTTACAACCCTATCGTATAATCATACTTTATTAACAAACATATTAAATGCAATATAGTTCATACAAAATTACAAAGGTAAGGGTAATACCATAGTATGATGGGGCAATTCACATAGAGCACTCTATGCCTCGATCATGCGCTACACATAACATCGCCTACATGATCCAATCGCGCGCTACACATAACAGTGCCTACGCGATCTACTGAAACTCATATTTCGTTTTAAGTCATGCGCTACACATAACAGCGCCTACATGATCTCAATCACGCGCTACACATAACAGCGCCTACGTGATCGGCATATTTCAGAATTGAGTTCAAACATGCGCTACACATAACAGCGCCTACATGCTTGAAGAACTGCCCACCATACTAATCTTTTTGGCCTACATTTTATGAATGCAACATTATATCAAAGTTCATTAGGTTCTGACATAGTACATTTACAACAACACAATCACGTGCTACACATAACAGCGCCTACGTGATTGACTAAGTTTCACAACTAAGTGTAATTCATGCGCTACACATAATAGCGCCTACATGACTTTGATCACGCGCTATACATAATAGCGCCTACGTGATCATTCCACTCTAGAATTCATCTTCAAGCATGCGCTACACATTACAGCGCCTACATGCTTGAAGGTCTTTTATCATACTTACTATTTTGGCCTACAATTAATTGGTACTTCAATACTCAAAAATTTCAGCAAGTTCACAGAATTCCATCACAATTTTTTTCAACCACTCTTGTTATGATCTGTTTCGGATCTATATATAACCATACAATGTCCAGTTTCGGGTGTAACACTTAAGGTTCATTAATTTCCACCACAAACTACAATCTAATGCAAACCAAACACTTCAAATCCTATCACATTTCAGTTTCAAATAATTGTACTCAAGCTTCTTATGATATCTCATTCATTAATGTAATATAATGCAATTCAAAACCAATTCCAATAATTCAGCAAGCTTATTAGCAACTAAGCATAGGAACAAGCAACAACAAGCATGCAAGGAAATCAAATGCATATGACTAATACTATGCACTACAAGTACTACAATTACAATAAAACAAACAACCTGTGCTATAAGTACAATACTTACGTGTCATTGGTTAGCAAATTATCAAAGTTATTATTTCACAGTTCCTTAAAAGTCAATGCACTTCATATATATATATATATATATATAAATTTTTATTTTCAAAACTGAATGCGTAAGAGTAACCTCATTTAAATTCAGAAAACATTATATGAAAATATGGTCTTGTCTCATGTCAAATCTATGCTTTTATGTCATGCAATTAGAAACCATAACAAAGTCATTAACTATTGCTTAGATGCAATTCCAAGGCCTACATATATAATATTTGCCACTACACACGGTCTATCTTTCATTTAATGAGACTAATGTCTAAATAGTTCTTGCATTCATGCGCCACACATTTTCTTCAAAAATAAATTTCAAATCATACTTAAATCATGTTCAGAACTATTATAATAGTATGTGGTCAATATTTCACATACTAAGTCACATAATGTATGCCATGCAAGTATGCACCATAACTAATTGGATAAATCAACCACAATAAGTAAACCACACAATCGAATAACAGTCCTAAAGAAAACAATAAGCAACAACACGCAACCAAACAAACTGGAAACCTAGCCAATTTAAATTATGTTTCTATTTAAGCAATTATGTTCATACACCTTTTGAATTCACTTGAGAAATGTTGGTATTTGTTATAAGTTTAGGGACTTATATGTGAAATGAGAATATAGAGTAATCATAGGGATTAGATTGAATGATGTATGCTCTATATATATCCCAAGGGGTCAATTAATAAAATTGAGACTTTTAGAACTATTCTCCAGTTGGTATCAGAGCCGTCTAGATCTAGGGTTTCTTGCATCGAGAATCGTGCACAGCCACCAGAGCTCCGCCAGCTCCACCACAGCCCCGCCGGACCTCTGCCTGACCTCCGCCTGACCTCCGCCTACTCCGCCAGGGGCGCCGCCAGCCCTGCAGGGGCTCCGCCAGTGAGCTCCGCCTCAGCCAGAGGGAGCTGTTCGCCTCAGCCAGAGGGAGCTCCGCCTCTTCTGCCTCCGTCTTGTGGTTCTGCCACCGCCAGGAGAGCTCCGCCTCAGATCTGGCCCGGTTCTAGGCAGCGGGTGCTCCTTCTTCGTTGTTTTTGTAATCTGCGAAAGTACTGTAGCACGAGGCTACTGTAGCGAGGTTACTGTAGCGCGCGGTTACTGTAGCCCTACTTCATTTGTTCTGATTTTTCTTGATTTAGTCGGTTTCCCTCTTCTTGTTAGAGGCCGACACCTCTTTGATTGTGTGATTGATTGACTTGGCCGGCGTGGGGGGCTGTTACCCCACGATACCCGAGAAGCGGGGTTAGGATGGATTGATCGGATTCTTGATCGGGTTGATCGGAGCTCGAATCTTGATGAGGGCTTGATCTTGAGGGTGCAAGATCGGGTCTTGAAGAGGATTTGACTCGGGATTGTGTAGATCAGAGTCGGGTCAAAAATGGAAGGAGATGGGAGTAAGGATAAGGATCCAGATCTCATGAAGGAGGCTTTTGCGAAGCTGAGTGGTGATGAGATTGCAGCTTTTATGCGTGCATTCAGCGCAGCCTCCAGTGTGAATGCGCCGAAGCCAGCACCAGCACCGGCACTAGCACCGGCACCGGCACCGAGGCTGGAGCTTCCACAAATTGATGTGAAACTTGATGGGTCAGCCACATATCTAGGCTGGTCACGTCGGGTGAGGTACACCCTGGAAGGGAAGGATTTGGAGGGGTACCTGACTGGAGAGAAGGCAGAGCCAGATCTGACTGCACCTGAGAGAGCTGGGTGGAAGTCGACTCACATGCACGTGTATATCTGGCTTTTGAGCTCATTGACTCCGGCTATTGCATCCCAAGTGGATGGCATAGCAAAGGTACACGATGTCTGGGAGAAGTTGAAGAAGACTTACGAGGGTGCTGGGAACAACCTGCGGGTGTACCAGATCAAGAGAGAGGTATCAGCTCTGGTCCAGGGGGAGAGGACAGTGCAGGAGTATGCCATAGAGCTGGACCGCCTGTGGCGAGATCAGACCCACTTCAGGGTCCGACGACGGTGCTGTACTGACCCTGTGTGTTCCGAGATTGAGATAGAGGACAGAGTTATGGTGTTCTTTGAGGGTTTAGCACCGGTGTTTGAGCAGAGGGCTGCTATGCTATTGGCTCAGACGAGGATTCCTTCGCTTGAGGAGGTTGTTTCAGCGATGATCCAGGAGGAGAGCCGGATTATGCTACAGGCTGGGGCAGGGGGGCTTCCAGGTGTGAAGTCAGCTCTAGCTGTCTCCAATCCGGGCAACTCCAGGTCTAAGGGTGAGACCCGGGAGTGCTACAATTGTGGAGAGGTAGGTCACCTGAAGTCGGCTTGCACTAGGCCACCGAAGGTGAGAAACCCAGGAGGACGTGGTCAGTCTGGAGATCGCGGTCGCTGTCGTGGTCGCAGAGGAGGTGGAAGAGGGGGCTACCGGGCAAACCTGATGGTAGCAGAGGAAGAGGAAGAAGAGGGTAAGCAAGAAGAGGATCTTTCTGTGGAGGATCAGGAGCTCCTGAGACAGTACTCCCAGTTGCTCAGGAGGAGACAGGGAGGCGCATTAGGGGATGCATCCACCTCGGGTAACATTGCTACTTATGCCCATTCATCCACAGGTACTTGTGGTACTCACGCTCTTGCCTCTATATCCACCACTAGATCACCTTGGATCGTTGATTCTGGTGCTTCTAGACATGTGACGGGTACTGTTGGGGAGTTCTCTTCCTATATTCACCTGGCAGTCCCTGAGAGTATTCAGACAGCCGATGGCACGGCTCAGCCCGTGGTGGGTAAGGGTACTGTGCAATGTACCAATTCTCTGACTTTGTCCAATGTTTTGCATGCTCCTTCTTTTCCTGTAAATCTCTTATCCATAAGTGCTATTATTCTCCAACTAAAATGTGTTGTTTCCTTTGATATTCCCAAGGTGATCTTCCAAGAGAAGGGGACAGGCAGGAGGCTTGGGACTGGCACGTGGCATAGCGGCTTATGGTACCTGGATAGAGAGGGGATGGACTCAGCCCTTGCATCTGTGGTTGAGAGATCTCGAGGAGTTGGGAGTAGTGAGGAGGACTTGCTGTTGCTTCACCACAGGCGTATGGGTCATCCTTCTTTTAGTCTTTTGAGTCGATTGTATCCCTCTTTGTTTGAAAAGGCTAATAAAGAAAGACTTGTTTGTGATGCTTGTGAGTTTGGCAAGCACACCAGGAGTTCATATGTGAGTTCTGGTAGTAGGAGCTCCTGTATTTTTGATTTGGTACATTCTGATGTATGGGGACCTTGTCCCACAACTTCTGTGAATGGATTTAGATATTTTGTGACTTTTATTGATTGCTTCTCTCGTGTGACTTGGATTTATTTGATGAAAAACAAGAATGATGTGTTGTCTTGTTTTAAAGATTTCCACAAAGGGGTTCAGACTCAATACGGGGCTGTAGTGAAGGTTTTGAGGTCTGATAATGGGACAGAGTACACGAATACTGCGTTCAGAGAGTACCTGTCATCTCAGGGAATCCAGCATCAAACCACGTGTCCATACACACCAGAGCAGAATGGGGTTGCAGAAAGGAAGAACAGACATCTCCTTGAGGTTGCAAGGAGTATGATGATCTCGATGAATGTGCCAAAGTACTTGTGGGGGCAAGCGGTCCTGACAGCTGCAATGTTGATAAACAGGAGGCCCTCACGAGTGCTAGAGTGGAAACCTCCGTTTGAGATATTAAAAGGTGAGAATTGTGATATTCTTCCTTTGAAGATATTTGGTTGTGTGTGCTTCGTGCAGGACTATAGACCGAGTGTGAGCAAACTGGATCCGAGGGCAGTCAAATGTATCTTTGTGGGATACTCGGCCACCCACAAGGGCTATGTGTGTTGGAGCCCTGTGGAGAGGAGGTTGTTCACCAGTATGGATGTCACATTTCGAGAGCACGAACCATACTACTCCTCTCAGGTTACATCACCATTTGGAGACTCGCTCGATACAGGGGGTATGAGGCGAGAGGGGGAGAGTAGCAGTGGTAGTGAGAAGATGGTGAGTGTGGGGACAGTCCCATGTCCGGTTGTGGATGTGGAGAAGTCGGCCGTTGTGCCAGAACAGAAACAGGAGGGGAATGATTCTGAAATTGGTGGAACTCAGGCTCAGGGGGAGCTGCGAGTGTACACGAGGAGAAGGAACCAGAATGAGGGAATCGTGCCTACAGTGCCACCTCTTGTGCCAAGTCCCTTGTCCCTGCCTTCCCTGACTCCTGAGACACCTACACCATCCACCACAGACTCAGAATACACAGGTGATATGATTCCTCTCTCTACTCCTCCAGATCCCCTATCGGTAAGGAGGACCACTCGCATCAATGCTGGAGTTCTCCCTAATCGATATGGTTTCCCACATAACATTGCTCAGTTTGTCTCTTACTCTCACATATCACCTGCACATGGAGCATTCATTGCATCTTTGGACATTGTCTCTTTTCCTAAGTCTTGGCAGGTTGCTAAGGAGGACCCAAAATGGAAAGCTGCCATGATTGAGAAACTTGAGGCCTTGTTGAAAAATAACACTTGGAAACTTGTGTCACTACCAGCAGGCAAGAAGGCGGTTGGGTGCAAGTGGGTCTTTACTGTGAAGCAAAACCCAGAGGGTCGGGTTGAGCGCTACAAGGCCAGATTGGTGGCGAAGGGGTACAGTCAGACTTATGGCATCGACTATGATGAGACCTTTGCACCCGTGGCGAAGATGAGCACAGTGAGAACGCTTGTGTCCTTGGCAGCGAATGGGGGTTGGAAGCTGCACCAGCTTGATGTGAAGAATGCCTTCCTTCATGGTGACTTGTTGGAGGAGGTGTATATGGAGGTCCCACCTGGTTTTGGCACAAAGCAGACGGAGGGGAAGGTGTGCAGACTTGTGAAATCTCTTTATGGGTTGAAGCAATCTCCTCGAGCCTGGTTTGACAGGTTTAGGAGGGCTATGGTAGGCATGGGGTATCGGCAGACCAATGCGGACCATACAGTGTTCTTTAGGCGACATGGAGTTCACATTACGATGCTTGCGGTATATGTGGACGACATGATTATCACCGGGGATGATGAGGGTGAGATTGCTCGGCTAAAGAAGAGATTGGGTAAGGAGTTTGAGGTGAAGGACTTGGGGCAGCTTAGATACTTTCTTGGGATTGAGATAGCTCGTGGTGCAGAGGGGATAGTTTTATTTCAGAGGAAGTATGTGCTGGATTTGCTTACAGAGACAGGTATGCTAGGATGCAAGCCTGCGGGTGCTCCCATTGATCAAAAGGCTAAGCTGAGTGCTGAGGCAGGAGAGCCAGTTGACAAGGACAGGTACCAGAGGTTAGTGGGTCGCTTGATCTATTTGAGTCACACCCGCCCCGACATTTGTTTTGCGGTGAGTGTGGTGAGTCGCTACATGCATGACCCTAGGGAGGGTCACATGAATGCCGTGTACCAGATCTTGAGGTTTCTGAAGAGTGCACCAGGGAAGGGGTTGATCTTCAGGAAGAACGGGCATTTGAACATTGAAGGCTATTGTGATTCAGACTGGGCTAGTTGTGCCGATGATAGAAAGTCCACGTCTGGGTATTGCATGTTTGTGGGAGGAAATTTGGTTTCCTGGAAGAGCAAGAAGCAGTCGGTGGTTGCTAGGTCCACAGCCGAGGCAGAGTACAGGGCCATGGCATTGGGTGTAGCGGAATTGTTGTGGTTGAGGGCTTTACTGGTGGAGCTCAAGATGGACCAAGGGGGCAAAATGAAGTTGTGGTGCGACAGCAAGTCGACCATTAGCATTGCCAATAACCCTGTGCAGCATGATCGGACCAAGCACGTGGAGATAGACAGGTTCTTCATCAAGGAGAAATTGGATAGCGGACTACTTGAATTGGGATATGTAGCTACTGTTGAGCAAGTAGCGGACTGTCTCACTAAAGGTCTTAGTCCGTTAGATTTGTCGAGATTTTGTGACAAGATGGACCTAGTGGATATCTTTCGTCCATAGGCTCATCTTGAGGGGGAGTGTTGGTATTTGTTATAAGTTTAGGGACTTATATGTGAAATGAGAATATAGAGTAATCATAGGGATTAGATTGAATGATGTATGCTCTATATATACCCCAAGGGATCAATTAATAAAATTGAGACTTTTAGAACTATTCTCCAGTAGAAATATAACCTATAATCAACTATAAGTAATTTATTCATGCATAGCTAAATTCTAAAATCAACCCCATACTTTATTTTCAGATTTTTAATATGGGAAATATGATCATGCATATCTATGTATCAAGGATTATAACCCAATTCTACCTACTTGATTCAATCACGCATAGCTCATCCTTATGCCCAGTTAACATATGTATGTTGGATCTTAATCCAACGTTGAGCATATATGTAATATAATTATGAATTGTTTACTGTCAATACGATTGTCACAATTAAAGTGATCTAATGTGAAATTAAGATATTAGACAATCTATGTATTCAATAGGATGTGGTCCATAAGTGTGTAGAACAATTTGGGCAAAGATCAAATCATTGATGGACTGATTCTGAAATTTGCAATTAAGAAAACTGCTTTTTGGAACTCCAGTGCGGGTGGTCCACCCGCACTGGATCTGAGTGCGGACGCACTCAGTACTTAGCCAAAATTCTGGAAATATTTTGGGCGCCCAGTGGGGTGGTCCACCCGCACTGGATCTGAGTGCGGACGCACTCAGTACTTAGCCAAAACTCTGGAAATATTTTGGGCGCCCAGTGTGGGTGGTCCACCCACACTGGATCTGAGTGCGGACGCACTCAGTACTTAGCCAAATTTTGAGAACTTCGGACAACCCAGGAAAAGTCCGAGCGTAATGCGGACGCACTGGAACCCCAGTGCGGACGCAGTCGGTGTCCAGTGCGGGTGGTTCACCCGCACTGGATCTGAGTGCGGACGCACTCAGTACTTAGCCAAATTCTGGGAGTTTTCAGGGAGCCCAATGCGGGTGGTTCACCCGCATTGGACCTGAGTGCGGACGCACTCAGGTTCTGAAGTTCAATTCAGAAAAGTCCGAGCGTAATGCGGACGCACTGGGATCCAGTGCGGACGCACTGGGGACTTAGTGAAAATTTGGGGCTGAGTTTTAAGGCGGTTATTTGGACGCGAATCATCTCAGTGCGGACGCAGTGAGATCCAGTACGGGTGGACCACCCGCAGTCGTGCTGCCAGAATGTGTAAACTATATATAGATGGGTTCCCAAGGCACAAGATAACCAACTCTTTTCAGAAGTTATTCTTCTACAGAAATTGAGTACCTTCTCCTTTCTTCCACCATCAAAGAATAGAGAGGAGAATTCCATTTAGCAAATTGGAGAGGAATTCTCAAGAGGCGATCTTGTTGCTTTGGAAGACCTAATCTAAGACCCAACCCAAAGGCGAGAAGGAACAACTAGAGTCTTGTCTCGCGCTCACGGAGACGGTTGCTGCTCCAACCTAGGGTTTGATATTCCATGGCAAACAACATGGAATCAGGTATTGTATTCCGCACTAAAGATTATGTTTTAGGTATCTTTGGCATAGGGCGGTCCTTAGGTTAAGGTGGGGATTGTTTCTTCTTCCCCGGTGTGTAAGTGTTTGACCCCTAGATGAGATGTAATTGTTTGATCTCTAGATAAGGCGTAATTGTTTGGCCTTCATGATTCCCCAACAAGTGGTATCAGAGCCTCCCTATGCTGAAGGATTAGGTCTTTGGATCTAGAGAGAATTAGGTTTTGAATTGATGATTTTTCGTTGATTTTTTTGTTGGATTTTCTTGATTGGTTTTGATCTGAAAATTAAAGTTTGGATAGCACAAAATTAAGGTCCTTATTGCTCAGATTTCAGTTATTAAGTTTGATTAGGGATTGCTCGAAGATTTCCATCAGAAATCGCAATATACCTAATCAAGATTTGGTCTTGGAATCTTTTATGTGGCCTACCATGGCACGCATGAAATTCCGCATGCCATTCATTTGGCAATTTTCTGGGCAATTTTGGAATTAGGGATATACAAAGTTAGAAAGAAATTTCTAAATTTGAAATGTTATTTAAAGGTGCTTCCAATTTTAAAGTTTGTCTCTCTAGATCATGTCATAATTCAGCATAACAATTGTAATTATTTTTCAGTTTTTCCCATAAATTCGTAACACTAAAATAATAATAAGGACAATGCGGACGCACTCATCCTCAGTGCGTCTGCACTATACTCGGGAAAAAAAATCTGAAAATGAATACAATTGTTTTGATGCAATTATATATATATTTATTTAATTGCACTTTTATTTTATGGCTAAGGTATAAATTATAGTTCTTATAAAGGCATTAAGGTTTTATATGTACCTTGAATTGAATTGATTGAGTCACTATCGTACCCTCCGGTGCCTCTTTTGACAAAGTTAATTTATATTCACTGTATAAAAGGAAATTAGGTGTGCATTTGATAGAAGTGATCATTTATCGGCCCTCTGGAAGATAATGGTTGTTGAAATTATATGTACAATTAAGTGATAATAAAGTGTAGTGATGATTATTATGTCTTATTACATATGTCAATAAGTCGGCCCTCCGGAAGGCATATTGTCGATATGTTACTAAATCATCAATGCTTTATTATTGCGCCAAAGTATCATAAGAAATTAATTCGTTACCCTCCGGTGACCAATTAATGGAAACCGATGTTTTGTTGATGATGGAAATATTTAGCCTTCATTTGAATATAATTTATAAAATTCAGAATTTTTTCACTAAATCGTGGTTGTTTTGTGTGTTTTTTGTTCGTATTTTTCAGCTAGCATTACTACTAGCCTTAAAGATATTCCGATGTTGAATGGTTCCAATTTCAAGTATTGGCAGGAGAGTGTTATGATAACTCTCGGTGTCATGGATTTAGACTTAGCATTCAGAGAGGCCTGTCCCACCATTATTGATACCTCTACCCCTGAAGAAAAAAAGGGGAAGGAGAGGTGGGACAGATCCAATAGAGTGAGTCTAATGATTATGAAAAGGTCCATTCCAGAGGTATTTAGAGGCTCGATTACTGATGTGATTACTAACGCTAAGGAATATTTGGCCGAAATTGAGACAATGTTTGTCAAGAATGAAAAGTCTGAAATTGGTACACTCTTGACGAAACTTGTTTCAATGAAGTATAAGGAAAAATGAAGTATTCGGGAGTATATCATGGAGATGTCTAATGTTGTTTCAAAACTAAGGGCACTTAAGTTGGAGATTTCTGATGATCTCTTGGTGCACTTAGCATTGATATCCCTTCCTTCACACTTTGGACAGTTTAAGGTGAGCTATAATTGTCAAAAGGAAAAATGGACACTTAATGAGCTCATCTCCCATTGTGTGCAAGAAGAGGAAAGACTGAAACAGGATAAGACAGAAAGTGCCCACGTTGCTACTACTTCCAAATCTAAGGGACCGGCTAAGCGTAAGAAATCCAATCAGACTAAGGATAATAAGGATGCTGCATTGACCACCAATAAGAAACAGGATAAGGGCAAGAAAGTTGCCACATCTGAAAATTCATGTTACTTCTGTGGTGCGGTTGGACACAAGAAGATTCATTGCCAGAATTATCACGCATGGTGTGCTAAGAAAGGTAAATCTCTTGTTATGGTTTGTACGGAAGTTAAATGGCACAAGCGATTAGGTCACATTTCTCAACGTAGAATTGAACGTCTTGTGTCTAATGAAATTCTTGAACCCTTAAATTTTTCAGATCTTAATGATTGTATTAATTGCATAAAAGGGAAACAAACCAATTTCAGAAAATATGAAGCCAAAAGGTGTTCAGAAGTCTTAGAATTAATTCATACCGATATCTGTGGTCCGTTTCCAACGGCTACAAGAAATGGTCAGCGGTATTTTATTAGTTTCATAGATGACTATTCAAGATATGGCTACATATATTTAATTAAAGAAAAGGCTCAAGCCCTTGACATGTTCAAAAGTTTCAAAGTGGAAGTTGAGTTACAACTTAACAAACGCATTAAAGCCATTAGATCTGACCGTGGTGGTGAATACTATGGCAGATATGATGGATCGGGTGAGCAATATCGAGGGCCTTTTGCACAGTTCATAGATGAATGCGGAATTGTGCCTCAGTATACATTGCCCGGTTCGCTAGCAATGAATGGTGTTTCTGAGAGGCGCAATAGAACGCTAAAGGATATGGTAAGAAGTATGATGAGTCGTACTACTTTGCCACAAAATCTATGGGGTGAAGCCTTAAAGACAGCAGTATATATCCTAAATAGAGTACCCACTAAAGCAACTAACAAAACCTCATATGAAATTTGGAATGGGCGAAAGCCTAATTTGAAACACTTGCGTGTATGGGGATGTCCAGCTGAGGCAAGGCCTTATAGGCCGCACGAGAAGAAACTGGATGAAAGGACTGTTAGTTGTTATTTTATTGGGTATCCCGAGCGATCAAGGGGTTTTAAGTTTTATAATCTTACAGAACATTCAGTTTTTGAGACGGGAAATGCAAATTTTTTTGAGGATGTTGAGTTAACGATGCTGGTATTTGGTCGAACTAGAACTGATTTGAAGAAGGTGCAATCCTATTGCAAGTGGGATTCTAGATACCCCTAGCGGTTTGCAAGCTCTAAGAAGCTTGCCGGTTGCCATGCCCCTTTTTGGCTGTAGTTTGCAATTGGTATAGTTTATCAGAAATTTAGGCATAACATGATACTTTCACTTACATTCCCAAGTCATTCGAAACATATTTGTCAAAGGAAGAGGGGGGTGTCCGATGCCCATCGGACTAAAACAGTGTTCGATGGGTGATTTCTACCATCCGATCTACTTCAAGATCTATGTGCACGGAAATTGAAGCAAACAGCACGGATATTAAAGTGATATGCACAGATCTTGAAGTGAATCGGACGGTACAAACTCCCATTGAACACTGTTTTAGTCCGATGGGCATCGGACACCCCCCTCTCTCTTTGTCAAATTAAGGATGTGTTTGTGTTGAAAATCATAAATTTTAAGAACTTTTTATTATGAGTTTAATTAAGGCTAAAAGAAACTTTACAGTATATATGCAGATATGTACCTGATACTTCCACCCGAAAATTTAGATCAGTATTGCAAAAGTCAGAAAATTTGTTATAAGGGGAATTTTGTTTATTTAATGACGTTTCAAAATTTGGTAATTTACGACTACATGAGAAAAAAAATAAAATCCAAGTCCTCTGCAATCTAGTTCTTCAATAGTATTATTGCTTAATTTATGAAATTACTTTACCGACAACCACAGCTCAGTTGCCAGAGAATCAAACTTCATGAAACAGAGAGACAAATGTTACACCAGAGCGAAAGGCCCAATAGATAATCCAGAACTAACTACAATAATTGGCCCATAATCACTCTCGGCCTAGTCATATCTTCTGTTACATAGTTTTTGCACGGCAACGTTCTTTCGCTCTCTCTCTCTGTTTTTTGTTATTTGAGAAACTTGGCAGGGGCTGCTAAGGTGACTCTCTCTCTCAAACAATGCAATGAATATTTTTCAAATATCTAGTTGATAACATGTCTTGAGTAAAAAAAGGGTACTCGAGTTCTCGTCAAGTATGGCTTGGAAACCAAGCCATGAGTAAAAATATGGTCAACAATATTGGTACCGTCAAGTAGTCGAGTTCTCATCAGATCGAGATACAGGACCTTTGTTTTAATGGTTCAGATTTTATATCATGTTGATCAGTTGCGTTACTTTAATAGAGCATAAAATTAACAGTATACAATACAAAATTATTTTACATATTAGTCCAATATTTGATTAATAATTCAATAGAAAAAACACTGCATTGGTACATATTCAGGAAATTTACAAATGGAAAATTGGGTTTAGAGCGCCTTTAAGCTTAGTAATGCCGGAGGTTTGTCACACCAGTTTTGTTAATTATGAGACATAACAGAGCAACAACTGGCAGCGCCATACAAAGATCCGGTGCATACTGTTTCAGTGACTAGCCCAAACTCAAATGATGTTACTAAGGATGCCCACTGGTTTTCTCTGTTTATTTTGCCCCACCCCCGTATCTCAATATGTATTCTCCTCCATATTCTCCTCCATATGCTGAGATACAAACAAAGCAAGCAAGCAAATCTTTAATGTATTCTCCTCCAATTTAAACTGACCGTTTCACTTGCACATTGTGTCCATCCGTTCATGTATATTTATTGTGTTTGCTGATTTTAGCACATCTTTGAACCGTACACCAGGCCGACACAAATAGAACAGGGTCAGCTAACCCAAAATTTGGGATAAATTTATGTAATTTGTTATAAGGGGAATTTTGTTTATTTAATGACGTTTCAAAATTTGGTAATTTACGACTACATGAGAAAAAGATAAAATCCAAGTCCTCTGCAATCTAGTTCATCAATGGTATTATTGCTTAATTTATGAAATTACTTTACCGACAACCACAGCTCAGTTGCCAGAGAATCAAACTTCATGAAACAGAGAGAGAATGTTACACCAGAGCCAAAGGCCCAATAGACAATCCAGAACTAACTACAATAATTGGCCCATAATCACTCTCGGCCCAGTCATATCTTCTGTTACATAGTGTCCCTTTTTATCGGCACAAAACAGTTGTTGCACGGCACAAACTGTTTTCGCTCTCTCTCTCTTTTTGTTTTTTGAGAAACTTGGCAGGGGCTGCTAAGGTCACTCTCTCTCAAACAATGCAATGAATATTTTTCATATATCTAGTTGATAACATGTCTTCTATTCTTCAACTGTAATCAATAGATAAATCAGAAAATTAAAATTGAAATGACGGGATGAATAGCGTAGTTATAGCGGAAGCTATCACACATAGCGTTTTTTTTCTTTTCATAATTTATATTATATATTCTACTAATTATTAACATGATCAATGTTGGAGAATTAGAGTAACAACTAAATGACAACTAATCTAAGTCTATACGTTTTTTCAATCATGCAAATAAAAAGAAAAAAAAATATGCAAGGTAACATTATTTAATAGTTCGCACTTCATAATATTACATATTATAATAGACGAAGAGCAATTAATTTTACAATTGAAATGGAGTTAGTATACATATTTGAACATTTTATATATTATAATAATCAAAATCAGCTTTAAATGAAATAAACGACAATAATTTTATACTAAACGAAGAGCAAGCAAAAGGAATAATTAATATTTTAATATTTTCCGATAAAGAATGACATACTAAATCACAAATAGGAACAGAAGCACATAGTTCAGTTTAGCCGAAATTTTTATTAATATCCAAAATAAATAAAAATTTAAGAATCTATACAACTTCTGAAAAAAATTCGAAATCTACCAAAATCGATTACAAATTAATCAGTTTCAGAGTGTCACACCCCGAGACAACCCGCCACGTATTTATACATAAGACGTGTGCACATCACATACATTATCAATAATAATTACTCATGCAACATCTTAAAGTCAAACAAGGTCTTCAAACACTACAAATAGTTCAAGTATATAACACACATTCAACATGAGATCAAGACAAACATGGCAAACAAACTGATAATTGCCATGTTAGTCAATGTATCCACTTCTAAAGAGAGAACTTAAGTTAAATAAATTAAAAAGATACTTGAGCCATCTACACGTTGACTTTCTGATCCGCATCCCTCCTATTCGTGCTCCCGGTCGGCTTCATCATTTCCTGGAACCCACATAAAAGTGGAACGGGTGAGAGATCAAACAGTCTCTCAGTACGGGATTTAGTTCCAGTCCCAGAGTTTGTCAAATTCATTTATTAATACAAATAGGATATTTAAATTTTATCCTCACATGCTATGAAATATTTAAAACACACACACACACACACTTCTTTAATTATCTTTCAAGTTTTCCTTTTATCCATTTATTTGCCAATCTAGTGGGAAATCCTACTTACAAGTCTCATGATTGATATGAATAATCCTATTGAATTTCTAAACAAGCCAAAGAGATTGTTCGATTCAACATGCACAATTTCATAAACAAATAAATAAATAAAATGCACACAAAATGGTAAGTACAATTTGACAATGTCCAGGAAACCTATACATGCTGTCGTGGGATAGTTCTCACTCTTGCCTCTACATTACTTCTTACTTTATAACTCGGACCTAGACCATGTAACACGGTTTCTAAATTAATATTTATACATGTTTCTATCTATCTGTTGTTAAACTAGTTTTTGTCAAGTATAAAATTCAAATGTCATTCATAAGATATAAAGATAATATATTTGTTACTGTACGATGAGACAAGTATAACAAGAAAATATTTTTCACTAAGAATATGATTAAATAATTGATACGTTTTTAAATATACTTTTTGGTTTGTAATAAAAGTAGTTTAAGGGTTATCAGTGAAAAATAATTCTTAATAAAATAATACAATCTTTATAATAAAAATAATTTTAGGATTATCGGTGCATAAATTTTTAGGGTCATCGGTGAAAAATTAACATCAATAAATAATACAATCTTTATAATAAAATTAGTTTTAGGATTATCGGTGAATAAATTCTCAGAGTCTATGGTGAAAATAAACTAATAACAGAACTGATATTGTTTGAATTGATTTAAGACTCGGTGGGACTTTGACTATTCAAAACTAATTGGACTTATAAGATATAAAGATTGGAGTAGAACTAGGGTGCTCCTAAGTTCACCAAACCTCTTGTGAACTTGACTCTAAAATATATCGAATCGACTTTAAACGATGAATCCAAACCGTTGAAACCCCTCTACCTAATGAGTGATGCGTCTACATGTGAAAATTTTAAAGTTTCGAATTAATTTAATATAGAGTCAAGTGGTCAAAAGTTTAAGGTTTATAAATTAATTTTAATGCATTCATTTTTTGGACTTCTTTGACCACTTGACTCTATATTAAATTAATTCTAAACTTTAAAATTTTCACAAGTAGACGCATCACTCATTAGGTAGAAGGGTTTCAACGGTTTGGATTCATCGTTTAAAGTCGATTTAATATATTTTAGAGTCAAGTTCACAAGAGGTTGGGTGAACTTAGGAGCACCCTAGTTCTACTCTAAAGATTGTATCAAAACATAAAATAGAGATAGTTTTTAATTTTCAGAAATTCGTATCAAATAAATAGAATTAAAATACTCATGCAAACGCTCAAACCTCACAATTTAAGAACATAATTTACTTTCTTACAAAATATATAGAATCGAGATATCTTAAATTATTAATAAAATTCATCTAACAAAGTATTGTAACAATAATATCAAAAGATATTTTTCAGTTTTATATATAATTAAAAGACTACTCATCAATAGTTTTAAAATATCAACGAACAAAATTTACTTAACATCAACATAGATTCATTTATCATATCATATAATTTATTAAAATTATTCAACTATCAATTTATAGCGAAATGGTATGATTCGAATTACCTTAAGTGCAGAAATTTTCAAGCAACAGATGACTTTTTTTTTTCATTTTTCCATTTGGTGCGGTTTGAGGTCTCTTTGATGGTTGGGAAGTTATAAAAGAGGAGATTGGGGAATTACGCGCGGTTTATAGAGAGAAGTACAGGGGTACAGTGTTTTGTTTTAGAGAGACTGAGAGAGAGATTATAATAGTCTATATTCATTTGTAAACGGAATGAGAATTAATTAATATATAATTTAATTGGAAACAGTTATTGGAGATGAATACTGACGAAAAGGTGCAAAATTAATCTGCCGTTATTATTGACTAAGAGATGAGGTGCAAAATTAATCTTCCGTTATTATTCCCTATAATTAAGAGATGCAATATTCAATTATGACTACAATAGATTGAACATATTATCTAACTAGTCTCCGATACAGGTTCTCTCTTGGCACTACCTTTCACTATTCGTGAAGAGTAAATTTAATACAGATTAGAGATTTAATTACTTTCTCTCTCTCCTCGCTTCCCTTCTCCAATCCTTGTCTTCTCGCCTATTCCTACGCTTCTCTATCAAACCCTTGTCCTCTCGTCACCTCTCTTTCTTGACCACACATCAAACACGTACCTTGCAGTTGCAGCCTTGCAGGACATGACGGCCTCCTACTGCCCCTTTCATTTCCGTCTCTCTCTCTCTCTTTGTTGTCTCAAGCACACGAACATCCCCCTTTCTTTCTTACTTCCAGTTATCTACTACATTGAATTGAGAACTTCTTGGTCTATTGGCAGCATCGGAACCAAGTTATTTGGGTATGCCTTATTTTCAAGTTGTTATAATAGAAAATTTTATATTGAATTAGATTGCACATAGAGTTTACAGAAGAATAAAAGTAGTTGTATTAATAGGCCTGGTAGTCCAATTAGAACTAAAACGTCTGAATTGGGGTTCTACAGTATCCTATGTTGTTGTATCTGTTGCACATATGAGGCAATTATTTGCAGCGGTGGCATGGCATGTCGAAGAGAGATGTTAGGCCTTCGAGGATTCTCCCCATCTGTTAGTTTGTCAATCAACGGTACTCCACACCAATTGTCAAACCAGAAGGTAATTGACTTGCCATCTACCTCATTCCATTGACAGCACCAGTTAAGAATTTTTGCATATGCACCCAAGAAAAGGAGCCATTTTTAATCGACTGTTTGGGTGGGACCCTGCTCAAAATTACCCTTACCCTTGAGCGTACTGTTTTTGGGTGTTTCGTATCAGTTTGTACAGTATGTCAGTATGGAACAAATGAATATGTTAATTAGTTCTTAAATTAAAAAAATAGATGCTCTATTGTTTTTTTTTCAGTTCTATTATTAGCCCAAAAATTGTTAGACTAAATTGAGTTTTGGGTGGACCATAATAGTACAGTCAGTGGTATAACTACTCAAATCATCTTTTGTGATATACTTGCTTCTTATCTAATCATCTTTTGTGAATTTTGATTATATAGATAAATTCTGCCTGCACTGTGAAACAATGGACGAAAAAATTGCATACCTCCTTGTCAGTTCCAAATAAAAATTTGTAAGGAATTGTTTGTTAAATTGCATACCTCCTTGTCAGTTCCAAATAACTGGTACCAGTAACAAAAAAATAAGAAAACTAGGGAATGGGGAGTACTAGGAGAAATACACCCATAGGCAATACATCAATTTACCAGCAAGTAGTTTTCCTTGTACCTATTACTCTAGAAGGGCTTACTTGTAATTTTTCATAGTGCCTTGATGACAAAATCCTGCGCAAATCATATATCGGGATAGGGGTGTTCAAACGGTCGGTTCGGTTTAAACCAAAATAAAATAGCCAAACCGATTTTGTTTTTTGGATTTTGAAATAAAACCGAACCGAACCAATTAAACATATCAACCGATTAAGAACCGAACCGAACAAATTTCATATATAAATAATTAGTTTTTTTATTCTTTGTCAAAAGGCACTACAACAAAATACAGTATCTGCGACCACTATCAGTGACCTGTGGTTTCACGGGTCCCTGAAACCTTTTTTCCTTAAAAAAATTACGAAAATCATTGGGGACCAATTATTTGAGTGACCGGTTCAGCGACCGACGCGAACACCAGTCGGTGAAAGTTTGGGGGGAAATAATAACGCGCCAGATCCCTCTCTTCTCCGCACCTTTCTCCTCCCGCACAGCACCTCAATCCCTCCCCAGGCAGCGCCTCAACTTCTCCGCGACGCTCCTCTCTTCTCTTGATCAGCCAAGCGAAGCCCCAGATAGCAAATCACGGCTGGTATTTCTCTTACCTCCACTCTGATTCTGCTGCATTCTACTTCAAATAGCGAATTTGTGTTTTTTTACTGAAGAATAATTACACAATTTGGAACTTCAGTTGCATTTAGGTTTATTTGGAACTTTAGTAGCAATTTAGCAAGTCTAATCAATGAGTTGCAATTAGGTTTGTTTGAGATCGATTAGGTCACAATTTGGTGTTGGAATTTGACCCCAATTTAATTTCAAAATAATTTTAGGGCAATACAGGGCTTATGAAAAAAGTAGAATCGTTAATCAACTCTATGTGATATTAAGACTGCTTAAAATGGCATGAGCTGCTGAGCTGCCTGTACTACTTATTCACTGTTGATTCATCGGCAGATTGAGGGGCATACCAGTCTTTCTCACCTCTACAGCAATCATAAACAAACTGTGATATGTCCAGTTGAGTTGAGGGTACAAGCTAGGTCTGAGCTGTGCTGATAACTTTGGCAATATGATTTGTCCAGCTAGCAGCTTAGTTTTTGTTAGACATGTTTCTTATATTTTCTTGATGAAGTTGTAATTAATTCCATTATTATCAGAACTGGTGGAACTCTAAAATTGGCCTTAATTTGTTGTTGTTGAATTTTTACAACTTCCTTTAATTTAAATTCTTCTGTTTTACATGATGTTTTGTAATTGCGAGGTTTAAGCCCTGAATTTGTACATTTAATTAATTACTTTGCATCCATATGCAGCGCAGAGATCTGGACTTAATTACTTAATTAATTAATGATATTATATTGCATAGCATTAGTCCAGTTTCTGTTACTAATGTTGTTTAATTGATGACCCTAAGTAGTATGTACAGAATCAAACATGATTTTGTAGTTTTGTTGGAAATATGCTGACCCTACCTGAATAACTACATCACCTGGTTGAAGTTTAATGTTAGAAATCTGTTTGGCATCATTAGTCTATGCATGCTATATTTAATTGGTTTTTTCTTTGTCTTGTAAGTGCCGCGAAGTGCTGAAAGCAGCGATGGATATCTTTCTTCTCGCTCTGTGAGCCTCTCTTCCACAAACTCTAGGCCTTCTTGTCCTACTACACAGGCTAGGTACAAATGAAGGAAGCCTAACAAAATTTTCAATTGTTATCATCCACTTGCTTTTTAGTTTTAATTTAGGATTTGTGCTTGTTACTACACAGTTCAAAGCTAGATGTACTTCGAATTTTTTGTTATAAAACTAGATGTACTTTGACAATTTTACCCTTTTTCTGACAGTCCATCTTTGAAAAATGATTGTGGTCAATTGACTACATAGAATTTTTGGTTCTTTATATGAAAATGATTGTTAGGTCATGAATTGTAAGCTAAAAAATTATAAAAAATTATAAAGGTCCAGAACAAAGTGGAATCCACTGTTTTGTGAATGTCAGAGTTGTGCCAACTTACTATTTTTTTGTGCAGTTTCTTCTTTGCTGGTTGAGAATTCGATAATTACTTAAAAATCCTTAAAAAGTTCCAATAAATGGAATGTTTTGTACAGGAGTACTTTTAGGTCATATCGTAACTATGTGTGCAATTTGAGATCATTCCATGACCTTGTACAGTTGTACTTGTTTATATTTATATGTTTATCTGGGAATAACTTATAATTTTGATTTGTATTAATGTAGGTATATGACGTAATGCAATCCTTAACAATGCCGGTTGTGACTCCACTGAGGGTTCCTACGGGTACATAGTAACTATCTTCATCTTATAAGCATTTTGTTTCTTTTCTTTTGTAATACAACTTTCCTATTTATATAAATGATCGTTCGAAATTCAACACATTGCTGACAGTTGTTTCACAGTAATATGATTGTTATATTGAACAGTATTTTAATCAACATAGCAAATGTTATTTCATCTTAGGTTCAGTTTCATGTGCATGCCTTCCCTATGTTTATGTATACATGCAATATAATTATTTTTGTTAGTACTGAACGATACAAAATGACTTCATCCGTTGAAGTGGTATGTGATATTTATATTACATTTTTTCCATCTATATACATGGCACAGCATGCTACCAGTATTTTTTTGCCATTTCTTGTAAGGTGTCAATGATAATAAGAAGTGAAAGACTGTAATTTCAGAATTTTGTTTCAATTTACATTTTCTAATAAGAAGTGCTAAATATGCAGAATAACTTTGTCGGTTAGTTTTTGCTTATTTTATTTTATGACCTGAGAATTTTGAGGAAATTGTAATTGGTACTATGGCAACATTAGAATTGTTGTATGTCGATATTATTACTGTTGTATCTCAAACATAATTGTAATTTGTACGATATTTGATATTACAATCGAGTCGATCTATTGTGTGTTTTGAGAAAAGTAAAATGGCAAAAATAACAAAAAATAAATCATTATGACAGGAGCATCAGTGGCCAGTTTTTGACTATCAGCGTTCAATAGTTGGTCTCTAAATTTAGATATCAGCGACCCATTGTTTACCATCAGCGTCCAATAGGTGGTCTCTAAAATCAGGTATCAGCGACCGGATTTTAAACATCAGCGATTGAATATTGGTCGCTGAAGGTCCTTATGTGACGTCAGCAAACAACATTAGCGACCAAAAAAATTGGTCTCTAAAAAAACATCAATGATAGGGATGACGTCAATCAGCGACCATGTGACGTCATCTCCTAAAAATCAGTGACGGCATATCAACGACCAAATTTGGTTGCTGGTACCCATTAGCAACCGGTGCAGTTATTATCAGCGACCAAATTCCCGGTCGCTGATACTAGGGGCTATGTCATGTTTGTTCTTTCTTTCTGTATTATTTTTTGTTCATCATTTGTATATCTACATAGTAGGATCATACCTGTTATACATGCATGAGATTATTAAAATTAAAGGAAGAATTCCAAGATAACTAACAAAAGCGAGTAATGAACCCAGTGTCAAACCTGCCACGGGTAGAAAAAGAAACATAATGAATAAAACCGCTGGATCATTATAGATGGTCTGAAACCAGAAACGAAGTAAAATGGCTTCACAAAAAAGCACAGAAAAAACAAAGTTGCAACTGTCAAAAGCAAACAGCCTTAGCAGTGACAGCCAGTCGGTCATCATACCACTTCAAAATTAATGGCCGTACCATTTAGTGATAATCGGCACAAGAAGAAACATTAGTGACCCGAGATTGTAACTTTTATTCTATACCACATGCAACAGCTTCTTTCAGCGAGGCAGTAAATGGACATATACATGCAACAGTTATCCTAAATGAAAATTTTATGAGCTCAAGATAACAAACTTTTGATATACTTGCACTAGAATAGAAACTTATATATTCCAGGTAGGAAAGTCGAAGTTAAGGGCTTAAGGCCCAAATAAATGGAATTTATTGCAAAATTGCCCCATATCTAGATGGCCCATGATTTATAAGGTTTGATCGAGCTTACATATGTCAATCAAAAGAAATAAGAAAAATGTACGTACCTGATGGATAAGGTTTGTGATACTTAGTCCTTGATCTACGGTTCCGATTAAGATTAGGAAATTCATTGGGTATGCAACTTATTAATTTTAGAAAATTCATTATGATGCAATATATTTTGTTCATGTCTGAACTCTGAAGTATTGTTGACAACTTATCATAGTTAACTGTTACCGGTTTATTGATATTCTCTAAAATAGGCCCGGCTGTGTAATAACTCACACTGGGGATGTGTGCCAGTTGTTTGGTCCCACTCCTCCGATTATAACATTCTAATTTCTTTAATAAAAATGGATGTGTTTTATACCCCTTTTGTCAAAAATAAATAAATAAGTTATTTGACCGTTTCCCTTAATTTGCCAACTATGTCCACAGATTGTTGTATACGTACATGTTCTACTATTATGTTTGCTGATCTGAGCACATTTTGAGCTTGTTCCGTACTATGTGTTTTCATTTTGTTAATTATGTTTCTCTTCTTGTGTTCCTTTTATAGTGAAATGAACTCAGAGCCGACTATATATATATACAGCTCTTACAAAAAGGAAAAAAAATAAGGGTCTAGTACAAGCGGCATGTTTAATTACCAGTAAGAGGCGGGAGATGCTATTAGTAACCCAAAATACTAGTTCAATTATTAAATAAATAAGGCCAAAAAGCTTTTAAGAGTTGTTGTCAAAATTAGATCGGAGTGAACAATTAATTTTGCATATATAGTCAATATTATCTTAATTGACATGGTAAATAAAGGTCGTTGCATGGTCTCAGTCTCTCACATTTAATATTGCATAGTAAATCTTAATTGATACGGTAAATAATGGTCTCTAGTCTCAGTCTCTCAGTGTTTCTCCGTTCATTACCTGTTTTTCCATACTTTTGACAATTAGTGGGCCCAATATATATGTTCTGATTTTGCCAGACTACGCTATATATATTTGGGCCTCAACTTGGACTTTATGCAACAAGAATATTATGTCGCTTTCCTTGTGGAATTATATGCAGAATATTCTGAAATAATTAAAGTGTTTGAAAAAAGAAAGGATTTTACTTTTTTTCCTTACCTAAATAATAAAGAGGAGTTATTTATGTAGGCTACAGAGAGAGAGAGAGAGAGAGAGAAAGAGTGGAGCAACTTAAATTAAGTAGAGAGCGAACAAAACAGATTAAGCAGGTGCGGTTGTCTAGGAGAGGAAATCCTTGAATTATCATTGACAAGTAACAGTAAAAGATAACCATTGACAAAATTAACAATTAATATTGCATAGTAAATCTTAATTGATACGGTAAATAATGGTCTCTAGTCTCAGTCTCTCAGTGTTTCTCCGTTCATTACCTGTTTTTCCATACTTTTGACAATTAGTGGGCCCAATATATATGTTCTGATTTTGCCAGACTACGCTATATATATTTGGGCCTCAACTTGGACTGATAGGGTATAGCTAGGGTTTAGGACTTTTGACAACTTCGACTAATATTGCCAGACTATCGCTTTCCTTGTGGAATTAAATCCAAAATCTTCTTTTTTTTCTTGAAATGATAACAAACGAACTACGATTTTCCATAATCTTTCTAAAAATTCAGAAATTCTTTTCGTTATGTAATTCAAGCAAATTTAATAAAAAAAATATATTAGTGTTGTAAGAATACTTCTTTCTGAAATAAAGTGTTTGAAAAAAGAAATGATTTTATTTTTTCTATTATTTTTTTCCTTACCTAGATAATAAAGAAGAGTTATTTATGTAGGGTAGAAAGTGAGAGAGAGTGGAGCAACTTAAAGTAGAGAGCGAAGAGAACAGAACATAGTTATTAAATTCTAGCATGTGTGGTTGGGTAGGAGAGGAAATGCTTTTACAACATAAATTCTTCTATCGGTTCTGAATTAGTAACCAACAGAAGATTCTAGGGTCTAGCCGGTGATTAATGAGCAAGTTTGAGCCAGTTGGGGTATGCTCATACTCGGCTCATTAGCTTAATAAGCGAGTCAGCTCGAGTTGAGAAGACAATACCGAGTTGACAACTTTGCTCATGCTCGGTTCGTTAAATGCTCGATTTGACTTGTATTCATTAAGCGGCTCGTTAAGAAATGAAGCTTATTTTGATATAACCTGATTTATTTGGGTAAGGATTCCACTCTAAGAAAAATAGTGCATGTCGGTGCTTTTTTCAAGTACAGAACCAAGTGTTGTTGTCATGCACAGAGAATATAAATTAACTGCTAAATAGTGTCACAATAAAGAACTTTAATGTTTTGCTTCTCGAGCCAATTTTAATTTTGATTCAAGAAATTGGATGTAGCAGGAATTCATGTAACTTAATTCTTAATGAGCGAGTTATGAGCGAGTTGGGGTATGCTCATGTTTGACTCGTTAAGTTAACGAGCTAATTGATAATGAGTGAGTTTTAGCGAGTTGTTAATGAGCAATTAACTGACCTCTAGGTGTAGGGTTCAGCAATATTCTAACGGTTCAAAATGACAACCAACAAAAGAAGGTGGTCCTTCTGCTTTTATCGGTTCTAATATACAAACCGATATGAGAACATCAACACACTGTTCTATCAGTTTCTATATTAGTACCGATAGGAGAAGATAATTAATTCTCTTGTATCGGTACCTTATTGTAAACCGATAGAATAAAGTTGCCTACCGCTGCTATCGGTTCTTAAGGCCACAACCAATAGAAGGGTTTTCCAACTTATACTAACTTTCCACAACACGTTACAGCAGGGGTGGAGCCAGCCATTTGATTAAAAGGGTTCAATATTTTGGGTAATTATCTATCCTGGGGAGAGATGGATTGATAGTGGGATAAACAGAGACTCACGTCTAAGCTTCTACTTTTTTGGGAAAAATAATATGAAATGTTAGAGCCTTCCAAATTATACACCATCTACAATTGTAAGATAATGGGGTCAACAATATAAAAATTCATATAAGACATGGGATCATTTTCTGGTACATGTAGTATTTTCTTATAAAATATATATAAAAAAAAACATATATAATCATTGGTTTTTGAAAAAAAAAAAAATGGGGGTCAATTGATCCCCATTATGTCTACAGAATTTCGCCTCTGAGTTACAGACTTAGATCGGTTTAAACTGTTAGAAAATGGACGTTAGTAGAGGTCATTTCTGTAGATAATAGTAGTGGGTATTGAATCGAGATCATAATGTATTGACTAGGTCAAATTGCTTTAAGACTATTTTTAATGATTTGACACAAAATGGAAATAAAGTTGGAATGTATTGACTTGGTCAAATTACTTTAAGACTATTTTTAATGATCTGAAACAAAATGAAAATAAAGTTGGAATGTAAAAATGGTAAAATAATTAATTAACAATGTTTAAAAGTATCATTCTACAGTATGAGTTTACTCTATTAGTAATTGATCTTTTTCCTACAGTCTGGATATTAGTAATTGATTTTTTTTTTAGTTTGAATTTAAATTGTCAATTATAGATATTTAGTTGAGGACGGTTAAAATCCTCTAATTTATGTGCTTATGTTGTGCCTCTACTTTTTAATTTTCTAATAACAAAATATCTAAAAATTTATATATCAAAATGATACCGTTTGATCTTCATTGTTTTCTCTACATGCACATAGAAAGTTAATATTTTTTAGATTTTATTTTATATTAATTAATAAGTTAAATCCACACCAGTGTATTTTTCTTTGCTTTTGATGTCAATCAAAACAAAGATACAATTATGGCTTAATATTTTACATATATATAGAGAAAATGATATAGATCATATCTAATTATTTTATTTTAATATTTAAATTTTAAATTTTAAATTATATATTGAAGTTTAAAAAAAATAGACATGTAATAAAAACACAAAAATAGAGACATTGGAGCCCTCATCTGTGTTTATTTATACTTGCTGCAAATGATGTCATGACATGTCTTAGGATATTAATTCTGAAACTAATAATTCTTTCCTATCTGGGTCGTTCTTCAAATCTCCCCTTATCTCTTGAAAAATGAAAAATGAGGACTTGAACCTATTCCTTTGGTGGTATATTCAAATATGTCTTGCGACTTGCGAGCTTACATTTGATTAGAATTGTACCTCCAAATTATTTATTAAACAAAATTAATGTATAATAAGGCAATTTATTTGCACAAAGTTTGCATTAAAAAATTTATAGCAATAATAATTAAATTTATTTTGTCAGAATTTCACATATAAATTTCAGAATCATCAAAATTACGTATTTCTCCATTCAAAATTTATAATATCATATGTATCCTTGTAAATTTTAAAGACTCACATTCATCCAATTTAGTATCTTTTCTATTAAGACCAACTTTACAGTTATAAAGTTTTCGTTTTATCCTCCATTAAAATATAAAAAAATGTAGCAATTTTAAGAGACATGTTCGGTATATGTGAAGATAAATGATTTATTTTTATATATGTGATGTATACGTTCAAATTAAAACATTGATCACATTATAATTAATGACTTATTAATGTTTATGTATTTTGGGGTACCTTGCCTGATTATACAAATTCCAGTATTCTAATGAATCGAGCTCTACAAGCAGATTGAGAAGAGAATTAATTGAATCGAGCTCTACAACCAGGTCCAAGTAATTGGTGATTAGCTCCGTGTAAATAACTCACGACGTCAATTTGTATCATATTGATCATGAATTTTTTTTGTCAATTACGTTTAATATAATTAATTAATGCAATATTAATTATCTTTATGTGAAAGATCTAGAATTCAAAACTCAAGTATGCCAGTGTCACTGTGATTATTTGATATATGTTCGATAAAATGAGTAACAAAATGATTTGATAGTAACAAATAAACAACAATTTAGTGACTTCCCGGACATCTACAGTTTTGTTCCCTCATTCTTTTCACATCGAGTAATTATTTTGATTCATTACCACGAAAAGTTATTACAAAATTAATTTTACTTGTATATATTATAAGACTATATATATATATATCTCTCTCATTCACAAATACCAAAAATATTTTATAAAATTAATTTGGCTTGTATATATAATAAGTCTTTATATATATGTAATTCACACCCCAAAAAATTATTAAAAAAATAATTTGACTCTCCCTTGAGATCTTTTATTTTGTATCTCTAATAAATATGTTAGAGATGGAGAGATAGCAAGAGCAAAAATTTCGGTAACTATGCAAAGTTTACTAGAAGAAGAAAAATTCTAAAATAGTGATTATACAAAGTTCGATAATTCGAGCTCCTAATCTCACAATTTCGGTAAAACTTTCAAAAAAACAAGAGCAAAAATTTGGTTTTAGAATCAATGTGAATTCTATCACTGAAACGTAAAAATACCTTCTAACAACCAATGCAAAATCTACTCAAAAGCAAAACGAGGAAACGTAAAACCAGTGCAGCTCCACCGGTCCACCCCCTCTTTCTTCCCAATTTATTTGGTTCCTACTGATGTGTTGATAACTAAATTGGGAATTTTGCTTGAACACCCTTCCAGTCAACTTCAATTGGGGGCGGCAAATCCTCACAAGATTTAAAACTCATTTCACTAGAACGACGGGCATGAATAATTTACTGGTCAAATATTCTCGAGTCTCCATCCTTGGACTAAACGACGACTATGAATAATTGACTGGACAAATATTCTCAACAACTGTAGTGTGTATTAATTATGCAATGAATATTTTTTCTTCATTCTTATTTGACAAACAATCAATATTAAGATATTGAGAAGTACTGTACACGCCATCTGTATAACTCATTTTTCTTACCACGTAGGACGAGATACAAGTCATTTAGCAGAGACTGCCAAAAGCGCTACAACCCCTCTATCTTTATTTAAATCGAAGCATTGAAACGGATATATAAGAGAAAAAACAACCAAAAGAGTGTAGTGTACAATGGCTACACTTACATGTTGCTTCCTTTTGAACCTAATTCTCTTCTTCTGCATGGCATCAGCCATGTCCAAAGATGTTGATCATCTAATTTCCTTCAAAAATTCTCTCCCAAATCCTAATTTGTTATCCAACTGGAACCGCATGTATGGAGTGTGTGAATTTCAAGGCATAATATGTAAAGGAAACCATGTGTCCTCTCTGACCATTCGAGATCTGCCACTCGAAGCAGACTTCAATTCAGTCTCAATTCACATCCTCTCTCTTGAAAACCTAGAAACGCTCTCTCTCCATTCTACCGATCTCACTGGATCCATCTCAGCCCTTACAAATTGCACCATGCGACTCAAAGAACTAGACCTATCCAATAACAACCTTCAAGGGTCTGTCTATGATACAGCTTCCCTAGTGGCCTCCTGTCATTCTCTTCAGTCACTCAACCTCTCCAATAATTACATTAGCCAAGCCTTCAATCGTTCCTCTCCAGTTCTCCTCCAACTGAGGATGCTTGATCTCTCCAACAACAAGATCACAAAAAATGAAGATATCCAGTGGTTATTATCTAAACTCAAGTTACTCAAACATCTGGACGTCACCAATAACACCATTAAAGGCACCATACCACAAATTACTAATTGCACCTCTTTGCAATATCTTGACCTATCTTCGAATCAACTCACTGGTACCATACCAGTTGGTACATTCTCAGGTTGTCAAAATTTAAATTATCTAAATCTCTCATCCAACCATTTTACTGGTATGACCCCATCCGACATAGTGGCAAGCACAAATCTAGTCACTCTGAGCCTCTCCAGGAATAATTTTTCTGGTGAATTCCCCATGTGGTCCCTGGTTGCCATATCCAAAATTCAGTTTATAGAGTTAGCATTTAATAACTTCAATGGTAATTTATCCAAAGCTATTTCAAAACTTACCAGTCTTGAGTTATTGGATCTTAGTGCGAACAGATTCTCAGGCCCAATACCGCGTCCATTATGCACTTACAGTTTATCACGCTTGAAAGTGTTATCCTTGCAGGATAACTACTTTACTGGGCCTATACCTGATTCACTTTGCAACTGTACCAACTTGGTCTCCCTTGATCTAAGCTTGAACTTGCTTTCTGGGTCCATACCTTATTCTCTAGGGTCCCTCTCCAACTTAAAGGATCTTATAATGTGGCAGAATAATTTGCATGGTGAGATACCAGCTGAGCTCTCATCCCTCAAGTCACTAAAAACCATACTTTTGGACTACAACAGCCTAACCGGTACAATACCTGATGGGTTAGTTAACTGTACCAACCTGAACTGGATTTCTCTCTCAAGCAACCATTTTACAGGGTCGATACCAATTTGGATTGGTAAGCTAGAAAAGCTTGTTATGTTATTACTTGGAAATAATTCCTTAATTGGACCAATCCCACCAGAGCTTGGCGATTGTAGGGACCTAATAGTTTTAAGTTTACATAGCAACCAACTTAACGGATCTATTCCACCCAGTTTAGCAAAACATGCTGGTAAGATTGTGGAAAACCCAATAGTGATAGGTCGGCCGTTTGTTGCCTTGCTTACTCCCGAAAATAGTCAATGTCATAATACAGGAATTTTGGAGTTTGATGGAATCCGAATGGACGACTTTTTACGCTTACCAAGTATACATTATTGTAATTTCACCAAAGTCTGGAAGAGTGTCACTGGTACGACTGGTCAATACATTCCATATGACACATCAATGGTTTATATTGATTTGTCATACAACCGGCTTGAGGGCCACATACCAACTGAGATTACTACAATGCAATCTTTGACGGTCTTGAATCTCAAGCACAATCACTTATCAGGACCTTTGCCACAAGAATTGGGTGGCCTGATCCACTTATTGTTGCTTGATTTATCGCATAATACTTTTGAAGGCAGGATACCCTCTTCCTTTTCGGCCTTATCTGTGGAAGTATTGGATCTGTCAAATAACCTGCTAAGCGGCCCCATACCCGAAGGGGGTTCTTTTATCACATTCCCAAAAGAAGTGTTTGAGAATAATTCAGGTCTCTGCGGGTTACCATTGTCACCTTGTAATGATTTGTACATGCCAAAGGAGGATGGGCCTAAGCAATCTTCAACAAATCATGAATCTTCTCTGGGCTGGTGGATTGCACTAGGGTTACTGTTCTTCATCTTCTTGATTATTGGGTTAATAATAGGTCAATTTCTACGATAGGTTGGCATTTGTCTTGGATGTAGTACAATGAATGGGGATTAATTGACCCCATTTTTTTTTTAAATTTGTATTGCTATATGATTTATAATTTAGAGTAAAATGTCATGAATATTGTAATTTGATCTCATTTTCAGCAAGAAAATTTTATATATTGACTCTCAATGTGTGTTTAACTCCTAGAGTTCGCAAATCTGCATCCGACCAGTCTACAAGAACTATGTTAGATGGTCTACTTGGATGAAACCTATTTTGTATCTCATTAATATTTTGGAGTTATTAATTTAAATTGTGAGTTACAAATTTCATATAAGAATAATATTGTTTTATTCTTTGTCAAAGAGGTTATATCACGTTTCTTTCCTTCTTTCGGTCTTCTTTGAGGATCCATATAGTAGGATCATACCTCCTATATATGCATGATGTTATTAAAAAAATTTAAGAAATTAAACTTACAAAAGCGAGGCATGCATGAAATTAGTACCAAACCTGCTACGAGTAGAAAAAGAAATATAATGAAAAAAACGAACGATCAGAATAAATGGTTTCAAACCATGTTAGGTCCTCATGGATTCCTGATAGGAAAGTCAAGAGTAAGGGCTTAAGGCCCAAAAAACGGCTGCTTATTGCAAAATTTCCCCATATCTGGCTCATGAATTATTTGGTTTGATCGAGCTTACATAAGAACCTAATGGATAAGTTTTGTGATACTATAGTCCTGGATCTACGGTTCCGACTTAGGAAATCCATCATATATGCAACTTGATATGTTTGGAAAATTCATTATGATGCAATTTTGTTCATTTCTGTATTATTGATGGCAACTTATCATAGTTAACTTTTACTAGTTTTATATCCACTTTTTCCAAACAAAAATGTTTTGACCGTTTCCCTCTGCAAACTATGTCCACAGATTGATGTGTACGTGTACTATAATTACTATGTGTTGCTGATCTGAGCACAATTTTGCCCTGTACCGTACTGTTTCATTTTGGAAATTACATTTCTCTTCTTGAACTCTGAGCCGACGATATATATGTTAGTAACCCCAAATACCAGCTCAATTATTAATTGAAGAAATAAGGTCAAAAAGCTTTCAACAGCACAGTTGTCACATTAATTCTGTTTAGTGCAGTTCCTATAACCTTTAATTCACAGAATGGTGGTTACAATACATCATATACATACAAGTTATTTCTTGGTTCTATTGTGATCTTGTGTAATATATAAGAGAAGTTTGTGCCCGCGATACTTTTCATATATAGCATTGTAAAGAAGACTGTACGGATTACTACGTCTACGGCTCAGAATGAGATGCAAAAGAAATGAAATTTGATGATTCAAGATAGTAGAGCTCAGGCCTGAGGCCCAATAGAGACACTAATAAAACTTCTTAATAAGCCCATAAGACTTTCAATTTCTTTAATTTTCAAATATCACTTTCAAACGGCGCAGGATATAATTTTCACCAACTTTAAAGTTTTTTTTAAATATTCGAACCGAAAATTTTAATGTATAGGTATGTTCTTTATTATTTAAATAGAGCATGTTTTGAATTTAAATCAGTTTAAAAATGTTTATTCTTTTATCGAAACTTTATTTTCATGATCAAGTTTTGGCAGTTAATTGATGGATGACGAATCACTTTTAATTGACTCAAATTTTAAACGTTTTTATCTAAATAATGGAAATCACTTGCAATATTAATTTTTTTTAATGTAATTGATTATTTTTAAAATATCAAATCGATGCATTATAAAATTTGAATGAACAATTGATTTATCCTTTTTTTTTACCCGGTTGATAATGCATGCATCTCTTTAACAACAATTACACATAAAATCTGAATTTAAATTAGAAAAAACAATTATATATTAAAAGGTGGAGGTCTAAGTTACCAACTTTCATTTAATTGTTCATAAAGAACTCTCATCTAGATTTCATGTATTTTTTTCCAATATAATTTAAATTGGAATATGACGGATTAGTAATCTTGTATGGTTTATAAAACACACGTTGACTAAATCTCGCACTAAAAAAAATGTTTTATAGAAGTAATGTATGAACTAAAATAGTTTAACTATAGGACTGATGTTTGTAAATATTATGACAATTCTAGGAGGGGGGATTAGTTATTAAAATTCAGTAAATGAGCTCATTAATTTTTTTAAATCTCTATTAATTTTGCCTTTATTTTTTTAAATAATTATGTCTTGTATAATTGACTAAAATGTTTATTTTATGTGTGAGACATATCATGTTTAAAACTCATATGTGCATTGGAATGACTTGAGGACTTTAATGACCATCTTTTGATATAATGATTAAGAACAACATTTTTTTTTTAGTGGGGACACAGGTTCAAATTTTAACTTGAAGATTCTTTATGAATATTTAAAATTAGGTGGTTTGTCTCTATCTTTATTTTTAAAAAATTAAAAATTGAATTTTGACAATTTTATTTGTGCATTGTGCATATGACAGTTCCAAATAATTTTGTCAAACTTGGTCACTATTGAAATTCATATAAATTAATGGGGTCATTTTCCAGTACAAGTAGCATGTCTTATAGAATATATAAGAAAATTATATATAATCATTGATTTTTTATAATAAAAAAAATGGGAGTCAATTGACCCCCATTATGTCTATATAACTCCTCTGAATTACAAACTTAGATTGGTTTAAATCGTTAGAAAATGGACGTTAGTAGAGGTCATTTCAGTAGACTGTAGTAGTAGGTATTAAATTGAGATCATAATGTATTGACTTAATCAAATTGCTTAAAGACGACTTTTTAATGATCTGACACAAAATGGAATATAGTTAGAATGTGAAAATGGTAAAATAATTAATTAGAACATAATTTATATAAATTACAATGTTTAAAAGTATCTTTTTTCTACAGTGTGTGTATTACTGTATTAGTAATTGATCTTTTTTTAGTTTGAATTTGAATTGTCAATTATAGATATTTTGTTGAGGAGATTTAAGATCCTCAATATATGTGCTTCTGTCATGGCTCTAGTTTTTAATTTTCTAATAATAAAAGTTCTAAAAATTTATATCATAATGAAACCGTTAATTTTAATCTACATTGTTTTCTTCTACATAAACATAAAATTATTACATTTCATATTATATTTTATATTAATTAATAAATTAAAAATCCACACTAGTATATTTTTTCATAGTCTTGATATCAATCAAAATTAAATTAAATGGCATAATATTTTATATATGCATAGAGAAAATGATATAGATCATATCTAATTATTTTATTTTAACATTTAAATTTTAAATTTAAATTATTGAAGTTTCAAAAAATAGAGGCATAATAAAAGCACAAAAATAGAGACATTAGAACCCTACTCTGTGGTTACTTATACTTGCTGCAAATGATGTCATGAGATGCCTCCAAATTCGCTTTAAAAAAAAATTATTTATTAAACAAAATTAATGTATAAATAAGACAATTTATTTGCACAAAGTTTGCATTAAAAAGTTAGCACTAATAATTAAATTTATTTACCAAAATTTGTCATCATTATTCATATTGTTAAACGCGAAATAATTGTATTGATTTAAAAATTACATACACCTTAGTCACAAAAAAAAAACACATTTTTTTTAAACTAAAAGAGATTCATGAGCTATTGGATTAAAATTGGAAGAATGTCACATATAATTTACAAAACATCAAAATTACATATTTCTCCATTCAAAATTTATAATATCATATGTATCCTTATAAATTGTAAAGACTCAAATTCACCCAATTTAGTACCTTTTGTATAAAGACCTACTTTACAGTTATAAAGTTTTCATGTATCCTCCATAAAAATATTAAAAAAAAATATGTAGCAATTGTAAGAGACAGGTTCGATATTTGTGAAGGCAAATAATTTATTTTCATATATATGTGATGCATATGCAGTAATATTTAGACATACGTTCTAAAACATTGATCACATTCTCACCAGGCAGATCACATATTGATCGATGTTTATGTATTCACTACAGCAGAACCAAGCATCAGCTACCGGAATTCCGGTAGCTAATAATAAAAGCGCCGGTAGCTGATAGTCGATTTGGTCGCTGATGACAATATTTGGTCGCTGATAACCCGATCGCTGAAAGTATGGTCGCTGATGCTTGCCAGATGACGTCACCGGTCGCTGAATGACGTCATCCCGGTCGCTGATACGTCATCCGCTACCAAAATTTTTTGGTCGCTGAAATTGTTTGGTGACGTCATGTTAAGACATCAACAACCATGTTTCCGGTAGCTGATATTGAATACCGGTCGCTGATAGTCTTCTGAATTTTTTTTTTATTATTGTTTCTTCTGATTTTTTTTTGTATTTTTTTATTATTGATATTTCCACGTTACATCACTAATGCATTAACTAGGCACTATAAAAAGAAAGAAAGAATAAAATAAATTAAATCGTTACATTAACAAGGCATCCTTAAAATGATCCAACGTACATTAACTAGGCCACAAAAGCTTAATAGAAATAATGCGCTGCTAAATAGAAACAATCTCCCGAGTTCATTTTCTTCTCTTTTGTCCTTGCCGTCAGGCACCTGATGTAGAAGCATGTGATAAAGCACCCATAAGAAGTATTAACTATGAAACAATAAATATATTAGGAGCCATAATTAAATGTATAGGGAACCTCAAATTACCAAATTTAAAAAATGATAAAGCACCCATAAGAACAGGAAATTATGAAATGTGATTTGGATCTTTCTGCTTTGTATTTAGTAAATGGTGGCATCAAATCATGATAAAACAATTTGGCCATGATAAAACAATATATTTGGCAGAATTGAACTCAGCAAATTAACATCAGATGAAAGCTTTTACATCTTATTTTATAATCGTATAATCACTAGTTTAATTTGGGAAACTATACCACCCTTATTGACAAAATATACTGACCCATTTGACTTGCTAGATCACTCTTCCATAATATTTGAACTTCCCTGCTAAGACTATCCCATTGCTTAATTTCAGTTTGTTGGATTCCGAAGTGTCAAGCTAATTGGTGAGTGTTTTATTGTATATTTTGATCCGACCAGTATAAATTTATCAAAACCTGATAGCAAGAAATGAGGGAGCTAGCAAATCCCTTGTCCAGGATGATATATATAAAGGAACAAATTATGGGGTTATTATTTGCATATCATACCAGTATCCAGCCAGAAGCAACCAGATCTGACACAGATTCCCAATACATCATCCTGAAATAAAAAAATATAGTTCGTTTACATGAAAGAATTGCAGTACCTGATTCTGGTACAGGGTCAGGTCCACCTAGCACTAAACACAGACTGTTGCCAACCTGTTCTATACTATTAATGTTTATCGTGTATCCAATTTCATGCAATTTCAAAATTGTGTTGTAGTCGATCAAAGGATGCCAAACCTGTTAAATTTTCTCCATAATTAATAGTACCAATGTGGATACTTCTTCCATTAAAATCACTGAAACAAGCTAAGTTAAATAACTAAATACTACGAGCTCAGCTGTAAGATTTGTATGCAGCACATATCATCAATTTACCAGTGCTTATAGCTTAGTGATCTTTATAGTCCAACAATCCAAACAGTGAAATTATCTAGCAAAATAACTAAAAGTCAAATTGATTAGTAGTAATAACACACCTCCAGTGTTTCCCTTACTGGAGATCCCCATTCCTTGTAATTTCTCAGCCGTCTTCTTCACCTCCTTCCCATCCCCGCCTTGAATAAGAAAAAAAATACCAAACATCAGAAAAAGGAAAATTAGAACAATAAAAGCAAAGCTTCAACAGGTCATAACCCCATTCTTTTCCAATGGAGAACAAAATGAACCCGCAAACAGATCGGGATAGAGATCGGGCACATGATCGCGAAGCCATGGCTTGCACTTCTCAAAATCGGGCCCGAACTTGCAGTACTCAGCTGGGAGACCGCACACACCACAGTACAGGACCTTCACTGGTTCTGGCTCATCTGACGCCATTGAAGCACCGCGTCGCTCCATACTTCACTGGTAGCGTGCGGAAAAACTTTTGATCGGATTCGACGAGCTTAGTTTTGCGCCTTCGTCTAAAAGCGCTACAAGATATTACAAGGGAAGGCTTGGTATGTTTCATTGGATTCATGGGCTTTTGCATTGGGCTTCAGTTGTTTTCATTAAACGAATTGGGCTTCTGGGACTTCATCAAGAATCATGAAAAGACTCTGATATTGGGCCTCTGACTTGCGGAGCCCACTGACAGAGATCAAGTTTGAATCCTGGCTGTCGAATCATATGGCTTATTCAAGATTCGTGTTTTCATTCAAATTCTTGTCTTGGCGCCATCATCAGAGGCTTGCTATTTCGTCAAAAATCATGCGAGTCTAATATAGACATGATCGCACTGGATGACTCCAGTTCCCAATTAGGGCTCCGGCCATGCTCCGGTAGCCATGGTCCTTAATGCTTGCATCAATCGAGTCGTATTGGCTTCAGGAATTGATTAGACCCATTATCAGTGGTCGATGATCATCGGAAGTGACAATACTCGGCGGAGCAAGGTGCTAGCAGTACCGGTGAAGCATTGATCCGATTTTTTCAATTTGATTGCGATTTCTCTTGATTAGATACTTGTATGGCATTGTGAAGAGACCTGTAAACTTGAACATTCATCAATTTCAGTTGATTCAAAGGTTTGGGCATGATTGAGCTTTGAGCTTCTCGGTTTTTACCGATGAGATATCGGCATGGCTGGAGAGAAGTTTGGGGCATCACCTGGGACTGAAATAGTCTTGTTCAGGTGTCAGCAACATGTTAAGATCATAATATAAAGATTTCAATATGTGATTTTAGGAGTTAGGCATATATCGACCGTGTCCATATTCTGACTTGTTACTGATTTGTCCCTCGATTGTGATTTGTTTTCCTCTTAATTTTGAACTTTAAAGACATGCTTGAATAATACAAGAATCATTTAATGGGTGTCAGGTATTTCACAGTATTTTTCCCATGTCTCAATGACTTGTGTTTCACTCATTTCTCTTCAATTTTACATCAGCAATGCTGCTGTCCAGGATTTTCTGACAACCAGACTTTGTGGTTTATATCCCGTCAATTGGCTAAATGAAATTTTATGTTCTTCATATGAAAATTTTCATTGAGTCATGATCTATATTCCTGTAAAATTTTTTTGCTAAAATCAATTCAGAGCTATGTCAAATCAGTGATTTTGTGAGAGGGTGTTTGCTGGTATTTTCTGAATGAACTACTGTTTTTCATTTTGACAGCCAATATTTAGAAATTAATTCTGAACAATCTACAAAGCCAAATTTTTGGTATTTTATATGGTTTTATAGAGGAGAGTTTGATCTATCTTTCTGTGAAATTTCATGATTTTTAAAAGTTTATTTCTGTGTTTAATGGTCATGCAAAGACAGGGGTTACAGCTTGTGAGCTGTGCAGTTTTTATAAGAAGTGCCAACTTTGAGAAATTATTCTGAGAGATCCACTGAATCAAATTTGGATTTTTTTATATCAAAATTCTCAGGACATGACAATCTATATTTTGGTAAAATTTCATATTTTAATTCTTTATAGATTGTGAGATATGGCTGATGCAATATGGTACCAGCAAAACTGTAACAGCACAGTTCCAGCATTTTCAATTCAGAAGAGTGAACTTTGAATGGCCACCATTTTCTACTGGATTACTCAAATTGAGTGATTCTTTTTGTTTCTACTCATATTGGAGTCCTTTATCTTCTGGTAAGAGGGTTTGGTCCAATTTGGTCTGGTCTGGTCTGTAGAGACGATTTACTGACAGAGGGGCATTTAAGGCACTTTTTAAAGGCATTGCTTGTACCAGTGGTGCATGTACCGCTAATGGCTGCTGAGTTCAAGTCATATATTACATGGTGTACACATTTCAAGCATATTAAACATGATCAAGGGCTGGTTGAGGTCAGAACCATCATTCAAAGACATAGGAGCCACTGCACAGTGACAGTACATATGATCAACACATCGAAATATCAAGATTCAAACATTCAACATCTTAAAATTCATCAAGGGGCTGTCAGAGCCAGGTTTTATGTAGGGAGATCCCTGATTTTCATGAAATCACATTTTAGCATTCTTTTCAATGAAACTTGGACATGATCATCGAAACATCATGATGCTAAGAGTATGAGTGGCCATGGAGCATTTCATATTGCTGCCTACACATATCTTAGCATTTTGTTTCTCACGATATGCACATTAATTCATTTTCCCTTTTGCATCATGCAATGTGGTGCATATGGCTTGTCCTTAGCCTTGCATTAGGGATTCAAGTGCATTAGCATGCATATAGGTCCATTTAATTAGAAGAATGATGAAGGAAACCAGCCGGCTTAACCTTATCACTCCCATTTGTTTTATCCTTTTTTTGTATATGTTATTTTTATTAATCCTTTGATTCCTTACACCAAATAACTTCAATAATTTGGATATAATAGGAAACCAGCCGGCTTAACCTCTATATCCTCATCATCTTCATTATTTTATCAGGAATTAAAAGACTTGTTTCAAGAGAAAGAAGATCAAAAGAAGAAATGCAAAAAAAGAAGAAAAGGAAGAGAAAAAGAGAGATCAAAATGTAGATCGAAGAAGAGACAAAAATGCATATATACAAAATAGAATCATAGGCTTTGTATCAGTTATAACAACTGGATTATGCCTCATCTTTCATTATTTTCCTTTTAAAACCTTAATATAGCATGAATTACTACAAAAGGCCTTTATTTGATCATTTTAGCATCATCAACTCATGGATCTGACTTGAGACACTTGTGACAGCAAAGAAAAAAAAAAAAAAAGGAAAGAAGAAAGAGGAAGATAGGAGATCAGATCCGAAAATAAGAAAAGAAGAAAGAATAAGAGCTCAAGCATCAGATAGAAAAAGAAGAAAAAGAAGAGAGGAAAAGAAAAGAAAATAATAAAAAGAACACAAGCATTCAAAGTAAGCAAGCTCCAAATAAGCTTGAATTTCATTCATCTATGGCATATTTACATGAGAACTAAGCCTTATGAGGCATCTACATTGCGAAAATCAGAAATGTCTATCTATTTCTATATCAGATTTGAGGCAAAGGCAAGAATCTTGACTTGGCTGGGATTTCGGCTTTAGATTTGAACTTGGATTTGAATTTAGCTTTGGCTTTTGGTTCTGATCTGAGCATGGGCTCTGGAATATAGCCTTTAGGCGTGTTGCACTTTGTGTATAGTGTGGGATATATCTCTGGAGAGCTTGAATTCCCCTGCTTTTATAGGCCAGCATGCTTGAATTAGGTTATTGATCACAGCCCTTCATTTCAATCTGACTGTCGATCCAATGACCTGTATCATTTCCTTAGAAGGGTCACGCTTTGAAGCAACCAAGCATCTCTGCACTGGCGCCTGTTACTCCTGTCTGTTTTGTTCTTTTCTGCATTAAGCCGTTGGAGAGATCTTTTGTTTTGCTTCAATAGGCACAGTTGCATATGGACCGTGAAACCTCAACGTTCAAACATCACAACGATTGGTCAATGCATGTGGGTCCGAAAGGTCAGATTAAATGAGAAAGGGGAGCAACGCCATTTTCTTTATTCTTGTATTTTCTTCGGTCCAGCCAAGCACAGAAGCACTAACCGATATCAATATCTTCTTTGAATTTATCTTGGGCCTTTAATTTATCTTGAGCCCAATCTCATATTATTTTTTATTATCTATCCTCCCTTAATTCGGACCCAATTATTTTCACCAATTAGCTCAACTATTTCTTCATTAATCAAATGTATCAATTTGAGCTTGGGTACCGTTTAACTTCATTTATCTTGGCATAACTTCTGCTTTATCCCCCTCCATTTGTTCCACAATTGGACACCTCCATTTCTCTTTTTTTTTTATCCACTCTACCATTCTTTCTCCATTTTTAGTTCAATGGTCATCTCCATTTCATCTATTCCAAATCCCTTTTATTTATTTTTAAATATCAACTTTTCAGGGTACAACAAACTTTAACCTAGCCTAACTTTCATAATCGGTAAAGATTCATGGCTATAATACTGGATTTATTCACAAGTAAACACACACACTGAATCACATACGAGAGGATATTTATAGGATTTCCTAAAGTAGTGGGAGCAGTGGGGATCATGGGGTCACCCATGATCTAGAATGATTGGTCCGAAAATAACACTCCAAAAATAGCAAATTTGGACTCCACTCCATCTAGAAACAGCATAGATGACCGGGTGGTCGGACCTTCTAGAAGGCTTCAATTAAGGACTGAGATTTGTCGATCTAACGGTGCAGAATAATAGTCCACGGATTAAATCCGCGACACGTGCGGCCACTAGGCATGCGGCATAGGCCGGAACCCATATGGCTTCTAGACTTAGTGTATTTCCATTGAATTTCGCCATTTCGGTTATTGTGCACTTCGTGTAAACTGTTGCATACGCTATGTAATGTCCTGATTTGAGGCCATCTTCAATAATTGCCTAAATTGGGCATTTTTGCTTTGTTTTTGGCTAAATACGCAATTTTTTTCCAAAACCACCTAAAATGATTCAAAAACACATTTGCAGTAAATAAATCGGTAAAATTGCTACTTTGCATTGCTTTTCACCATTTTCCATCATAAAAGAGAAAGATTTTCGTTATATGTTTTGGCGTCATCAGTGTTGAAGACTTTCACTGATTATTCTTGAACTGTCAATGTAGGCTACCTCCACTGACTGTTCTTGAATCGTTGGTGTAGGTTACCTTCACTGACTATTTGAATAAACCGTAACTGTGGGGTATCTACACTGACTGTTTTTTACCCGTCAGTAAAGGTATACCCATACATACAATGACATTACTAACACCTCAATAACAGTCGGTATAGGAGAATTTTAACGGTCAGTAAAAAGGTTTTTTGTACTAGTTGATCAACAATTTTTTTATGTGTGTATATATAATAAGACTTTATATATATATCTAATTAACAAACATCAAAAATATTATTACAAAATTAATTTAGATCTCTTATTTTTATCTCTAATATTTATTAACAATAAGTGGTTGTTTAATTGGCTAGAAGAAAAAATTCCTAAAGTAGTGATTACTCAATGTGTTGGATAGTTGGAGCACCTCTCACAATTTCGGCAAAGCTTTCAAAAAGACAATTAAGTGGTTGTTGGGTCCCACTTCACGTAGACTATTGACTAAACGACCTACATGAATTTTGGACTGGTCAAATACTGTTGATCCTGGACTTAATCAACAACCGTGTGTGTATTAATTATAACCGCAATATTCTTTTTTCATTCTTTGATTAACAATGTTCAGATATTTTTATGTATTACGCGCGGTCTATATAGAAGTCTACTGGCGAGTTCTGACCGTTAAAGGCAGCATCATTGGACAAATTTAACAACGCATGACAAGTGTATAACTCATTTTTCTTACGACGCAGGGCGAGATAGAAGTCGTGCTACGACAACTACTAACAAAGAAAAAACAAATTGAGAACCATTGTTTAATTACAGTTTTACACTAACGAGGGGAAAAACAATAGCGCTCTCTCTCTCTCTCTCTTTTGAAAACTAAGCAGAGACTGCCAAATGACTCTCTATCTCTCCATCTTTTTGAAAGGTCGGCAAAGACTGCCAAAAGTGACACAACACCTCCGCCCCCTCTCTGGGTCTGTCTTTATTTAAATCGAAGCATTGCAATGGATATGAACCATAAGAGAAAAAATAACAAAAGGAGTACTAGCGTACAATGGCTACACTTACATGTTGCTTCCTTTTGAACCTAATTCTCTTCTTCTGCAAGGCATCAGCCATGTCCGGAGATATTGATCATTTAATTTCCTTCAAAAATTCTCTACCAAATCCTAATTTGTTATCCAACTGGAACAGCATGAATGGAGTGTGTGAATTTCAAGGCGTAACATGTAAAGGAAACAACGTGTCCTCTCTGACCATTCGAGGTCTGCCACTCGAAGCAGACTTCAATTCAATCTCAGCTCACATCCTCTCTCTTGAAAACCTAGAAATGCTCTCTCTCCATTCAACTGATCTCACTGGATCTATCTCAGCCCTTACAAACTGCACCATGCAACTCAAAGAACTGGACCTATCCAATAACAACCTTCAAGGATCTGTCTATGATACAGCTTCCCTAGCGGCCTCCTGTCATTCTCTTCAGTCACTCAACCTCTCCAATAATTACATTGGCCAAGCCTTCAATCATTCCTCTCAAGTTCTCCTCCAACTGAGGATGCTTGATCTCTCCAATAACAAGATCACAACCAACAAAGATATCCAGTGGTTATTCTCTAAACTCAGGTTACTCAAATATCTAGACCTCTCCAATAACAACATTAACGGCACCATACTAGAAATTACCAATTGCACCTCTCTGCAATATCTTGACCTATCTTCCAATCAACTCACTGGTACCATACTGGCTGGTACGTTCTCAAGCTGTCTAAATTTAAGTTATCTAAATCTCTCGTCTAACCATTTTACTGGTATGGCCCCGCCTGACATAGAGGCATGCACGAATCTTGTCACTCTGAGCCTATCCAATAATAATTTTTCTGGTAAATTCCCCATGCGATCCCTAGTTGCCATATCCAGACTTCAGTTTCTAGAGTTGGGATTTAATAACTTCAATGGTAATTTATCCAAATCTATTTCAAACCTTACAAGTCTTGAGTTATTGGATCTTAGTGCGAACAAGTTTTCAGGCCCAATACCGCATCCATTATGTGCTTATAGTGTATCGCGCTTGAAAGTGTTATACTTACAGGATAACTATTTTACTGGGTCTATACCCGATTCACTTTGCAATTGTACCAACTTAGTCTCACTTGATCTGAGCTTGAACTTGCTATCCGGGTCCATACCTAATTCTCTAGGGTCCCTCTCCAACTTAAGGGATCTTATAATGTGGCAGAATAATTTAAATGGTGAGATACCAGGTGACCTCTCATCCCTCAAGTCACTCAAAAATCTACTTTTGGACTACAACAACCTAACCGGTGCAATACCTCATGGGTTAGGTAACTGCACCAACCTTAACTGGATTTCTCTCAAAAGCAACCGACTTACGGGGTTGTTACCAATTTGGATTGGTAAGCTACAAAAGCTTGTTATGTTACTACTTGGAAATAATTTCTTTATTGGGCCAATACCACCAGAGCTTGGCGATTGTAGGGACCTATTATATTTAAGTTTACATAACAACCAACTTAACGGGTCAATTCCACCCAGTATAGCAAAACAAGCAGGTAAGATTGTGGCAAACCCAATAGTGGAAGGTCAGCCATATGTTGACTTTCTTAACCCCGAAAATAGTCAATGTCAAAATACAGGAATTTTGGAGTTTGATGGAATCCGAATGGATGACTTAATACGCTTACCAAGTATACAGTATTGTAATTTCACGAGAGTTTATAAGAGTGCCACTAGTAAGACTGGTCAATACTATGTAAATGACACATCAATGGTTTATATTGATTTGTCATACAACCAGCTCGAGGGCCACATACCAACTGAGATTACTACAATGCAATCTTTGGCGCTCTTGAATCTCAAGCACAATCACTTATCAGGACCTTTGCCACAAGAATTGGGTGGCCTAATCCACTTAATGTTGCTTGATTTATCGCATAATACTTTTGAAGGTAGGATACCCTCTTCCTTTTCGGCCTTATCCTTGACAATATTGGATCTGTCAAATAACTTGCTAAGCGGGTCCATACCCGAAGGGGGTTCTTTAATCACATTCCCCAAAGATGTTTTTGAGAATAATTCAGGTCTTTGCGGGTTACCATTGCCACCTTGTAATGATTCGTCCATGCCAAAGGAGGATGTGCCTAAGCAGTCATCAACAAATCATGAATCTTCTCTTGGCTGGTGGATTGCACTAGGGTTACTGTTCTTCATCTTTTTTATTATTGGGTTAATAATTGGTCAATTTCTGCGATAGGTTGGCATTTGTCTTGGATGTAGTACAATGAATGTCGATCAATTGACCCCATTTTTTTTATTTTTGTATTTTAATATGATTTATAATTTGGTGTAAAATGTCATGAATATTATAAATTGATCACATTCTGAGCATGAAAAATTTATATGTGAACTCTCAATGTATTGAGAGTTTAACCCCCAAAGTTTCACAAATTTGACTCCGATCAATCTCCAATAACTATGTTAGGTGCTATGTTTGGATGAAACCTATTTTGTATCTCATTAAATGTTTTGGAGTTATTAATTTAAATTTGAGTTACAAATTTCATATAATAATAATTTGTTTTATTCTTTGTCAAAGGGGTTATATCATGTTTCTTTCTTTCTTTCGGTCTTCTTTGAGGATCCATATAGTAGGATCATACCTCCTATATATGCATGATGTTATTAAAAAAATCAATAAATTAAACTTACATAAGCGAGGCATGCAAGAAATTAATACCAAACCTGCTACGAGGATAGAAACCTGCTACGAGGATAGGTTGTATGATTACAACCAACCTAATAGTGTACTAAGATTGTCTAAATTTAAAAGTGAAAAAGTGTATCCGTGGACATAAAAATCACATACCTAAAATATGCAACAGTCGCTTGTAATTTATGGAATCGAAAAAAGTTTCATATTACATTGCTAAATTAAATAGACTCTACAGGGTCACACCAATAAGAAATTAATTAAAAATACTTATTTTTATTTGACATGTATGACAATGTAAATAAATTGGTTTCTTCACCAAAATATGAGAAATATAATTATTTGGGATAATTATATATGATATTACAATTAATTAGATTAATTATATTTGGTTAATTCAAATAAGGAAAGTGGAACTTGGTCCAATAAACAAAGCCAATGGTTGATGTTAATTATGACTCATGTTTGATTTTAAAGAATTGTTTCCATAATTAAATGTTTGTCCAAAATAGTTTACCACGCTTTCTAAAAACTACTGCGCAACATTTCTTATTTAGTTCATATATCTTTATATATAAGACATCCGTTTTTAGCGTTCTATATATTTCTGGAAAAGTAAAAGAAACATCTAGAACTTTGTTTCTCTGGAGGAAAACCAAATTAGAAACAGATCATGATAAAAAAAAAATGTGGTAGATTGTGATGCTTAATTTAGACTACCATATTCTGAAAACAGCTGCGCATGTTTCGTATTTTGACCATAGCACCCTCATACGATGTTTGTTTTGGATGGAAAGCTAAAAGAAAGATATATAATTTTTTCTTCTAGAGAAGAATATAATTAGAATTAGATCATGGTCAAAAACGTGGTAGAACGTGGAGTTAATTTTGAAAACAAAATTTACATTCCTTGTTTGCTATATAAACTCTCTCTCATTCCTTTTGAGAGTAATTCATATTTTAGAGTTGAAGTTCTACAAAAGCTCTCTCTCTCCCCTTCTTGTTTAATCTCTCATGTGTTGATAATCTACAAACTCTAAAAACTCAAGATCTAGTTCTCTTGGAGGATAGGATTAAGGAACAACCAAATTACTATTCTCTAGCAAGAGGAAACGGTTCTAATTAATTTCTTGGTGGATACCGTAGAGAACTTCTACTTTGGAGTCTCATCTTGGTGCAAGGCATTCTAGGTCACTCACACATCAACCACCAAGGCACTACAAGGCATCAACCACCATTAGCATCAACAAGGAGGTGGAAGCTACAACCCTACATCTCAATGACTTTATTTTCTTATTTAGAAACAAGAAACTAAAAGTATGATACTTATTGATTTGAAAATTTATTTTGGTTTGATTTCAGTCATACATTATATTCCTTTGGTACTTTTCTTGTCAATTGTTTTTGAAATTCCGATGCAGTAAGTACTATAAAAGCTAACAACATATGCATAGAGAAAATGATATAGATCATATCTAACTATTTTGTTTTAACATTTAAATTTTAAATTTAAATTATTGAACTTTCAAAAAGTAGAGGCATAATAAAAGCACAAAAATAGAGACATTAGAATCCTCCTCTGTGTTTAGTTATACTTGCTGCAAATGATGTCATGACTTGTCTCAGTATATTCAAATATCTTGCGAGCATACATTTGATTAGAATTTTACCTACAGACAAAATTAATGTATAAATAAGGCAATTTATTTGCACAAAGTTTTCATGAAAACATTGGCACTAATAACTAAATTTATTTTTAAAACCTTCAAAGATGTGATAATTATCAACCCCAAAATTTGTCATGCATTTATTAATATTGCTAAACACGAAATAATTGTATTGCTTTAAAAATTACATACACCTTAGTCACACAAAAATACACATTTTTTTTTAATCTAAAAGAGATTCATGAGTTATTGGATTAAAACAGGAAGAATATCACATATAATTTTCAAAAACATCAAAATTACATATTTCTCCATTCAAAATTTATAATATCATATGTAACCTTATAAATTGTAAAGACTCACATTCATCCAATTTAGTATCTTTTCTATTAAGACCAACTTCCCAGTTATAAAGTTTTCATTTTATCCTCCAAAAAATATTAAAAAAATATATGTAGCAATTGTAAGACACAGGTTCGATATTTGTGAAGGCAAATGATTTATTTTCATATATATGTAATGCATACGCAGTAATATTTAGACATATGTTCTAAAACATTGATCACATTCTCACCGGGCAGATCACATATTGATCGATGTTTATGTATTTTGGGTACCTAATTACCTAATAATACAAATTCAAGTATTCCAATGAATCGAGCTCTACAAGCAGATTGAGAAGAGAATTAATTGAATCGAGCTCTACAAGCACTATTAACTCATGACGTCAATTAACATCATATCTTGATGTTAATGTCAATTACGTTTTAATATAATTAATTAATGCAATATTAATTATCTTTACGTGAAAGATCGAAAATTCAAAACTCAAGTATTCTAAACACAAATTTAGTGACTTTCCGAATATCTACAGCTTTGTTCCCTCATTCTTTTCACATCGAGTAATTAGTTTGATTCATTACCACCAAATAATTATTGCAAAATTAATTTGACTTGTATATATAATAAGATTTATATAAAAAATTCTAAAATAGTGATTATTCAAAGTTCGATAGTTCGAGCTCCTTTCACAATTTCGGCAAAGCTTAATTTCAAAAAGACAAGAAGGGGTCCGGATCTCCTAAAGTAACTCAAATTTTGGGTTTTGAATCGGGATTGTCCGATTCAAATCCGTCATTCGGGATCACCTCAGGATTCGAATCTATTGATCGGGATATGTGCGCTCCATTTGAGATGGAGGGTCCCCGATTCGAATTGAATGGTTCCGATCTAAAATCCAATTTTTGGGAATTTTTCTTAGACACCCTCCAAAGATGAAAAATCTCACCAAAAGCCTTCCAGTCAATTAACTTCAATAATTGGGGGCGCCAAACCCTGACAAGATTCAAAACTCATTTCACTAGACTATATTGACTATTATTCAACAACAGTAGTGTGTATTTATTATGACCACATGCAATATTCTTTAACAGTAGTGTAGTAGTGTATATTGACTAAAACAACCGCCATGAAATGAATTTTTGAGTCTCCATCGATCCTTGTGACTATTAATCAAGGATTAGGCTTGGCCGTCGGCTAGAACTGAATGTATGATGCATCTCTTATTTGATTTGAGCAGGTTTTCCATGGAATTAAATCAATTCCTTTCGTATACAGCATCATTCATACCTCTAGAGAAAGGTTTCAACGTTAAACTGGGGGCTTGTTCACACAATCAGTAACTGTTGCATGGGGCGTTGTTAGGTTTATTGCTTTTTTCCTTTTTAGTTTTCATCAATAATTCAAAATCCTAAAAGGGTTTCCATTCAATCTTTAAATTTTAGTCAATTGTTCCTGTTGACTTTTTATAATCTTTAAAATCAACGTTAAACTGATTATATCTCTTCATCCATTGTTTCAAAACATGAAGGATAATCAAATTAAAAATTTAAAATATATAAGTCTGTATAAATGTCGTCTGGGCAATACCAAACCATCTGGGACTTGTGGTTTCTTTTATGAGTTTGTCAATTTTGTCCCTATGTTCATGTTTTATTTTTATTTTTATTTTAACGAGCTGTATTTTCCATTGTGTATGTGATTTTCCAAATGCATGAATCCAGCTTCAGAATAAAAGTAGAAGTAAAATAATAAATTGCAGCATATACAAAATTAGGGAAAATTTCTGGTGTACCCATCAAAACTTTCAAAATAGCTAATTTCCCCATCAAAACATCTTAATATCCAATATACCCATAAAAATTTAGCTTTCTTTCTTCCATCCCCTTTTATTCAATAAATCTATTATTTAACTAAGTAAAAATTTAAAATGACAAATATACCCCTTCCTTTGACCTGATTCAGTAAACTAAAAGGACTAGAAGAAGAATTAAATCAATCTCCACCTCTGCATTTTTGTTTCTCCTCCTTATATTGTATCAATGTACACTTCATATGTCCGATCAGGAAATTTTTCTAAAATGTAATTAAGTTCCTACCTCCTTCGTATCTCCTTCCTAGTTCCCAAGTGAGGGAAAATATTAGAAGAATGATCCTCCGTATATGTGCCTTTGTTTTCTCCTTATACTTATAAAGCAAAGGCCGATAAAACGAGAATTTCATTCAATTCCAGTATTCGACTGAAGCAAGTAAACATCACCTCCCAATTATATATCATCAAAATATCATCTTCAGTACCAGGAATGACTATGCATATATTACCCCTAAAAAATATTCTGCTCCCTATCATTATTGATTAGTAATGCATACTTTCTTGATTTGTCACAAATCACATTTATTTCTGGTATGGTCATAATATTGTTTTTTTTCATCAAAAGTCTAGGTCTCTCTAAATTAGAGAAAGTGAGCTTTTGTCCTTTGTCTTGATGAACTGAAACAATTCTTCAGTTCAAAAACCTTACTAATTTTAATTATAGACCAGCCACAGTTGTGAAGGTATTATATAGTTGTATGATATGTGATTTTTAGTAATTTAATTAGTCATTAATAGAGAGAATACCCATTTTCATGTCAAAGCCTATGCTCTTCTTTTTTTTTAAAGATTGACGATGGCTGTCAATTTAGTACTACCATAAGGCAGTGTTAACCCCATTAAAAGTGAAACAAACAGAAACTCAAGCACTTCCCAGTACCAGTCAGGTACCAGTACCCTAATTTTTGCCGCGCCTAGCAGTAGGCCTCCGTAGGCTCTGCTCCTGATAGGATTAAAGCAATTCTTTTGTCCTGCCTCGAAGAATTGGAGCAATTTTTCAATCCTAGCAGTCAATCATTCAGAACAATAGTGCTCTGTGATAAAGATAATGGTGTTTTCAACTTCCAAGGGCATTTTCATAATTTGAAAGGAAGGGTATATTTGTCATTTTAAATATTGCAAAGATTAAATAATAAATTCAATGAATAAAAGGGGATGGAAGAAAGAAAGTTCAATTTCTATGGGTATATTGGATATTAAGATGTTTTGATGGGGAAATTGGCTATTTTGAAAATTTTGATGGGTACACTAGAAATTTTCCCAAAAAATCATGACTGCGCGCATGCAATATTCTTTTTTCATTCTTTGACTAACAATATCCAGATAATTTTATGTATTACGGTCTATATATAGAAGTCTCCATCTTTGACTAATTAATCAACAACTGTGTCTATTGGTGAGTTCTGACCGTTAGTAGACGGCCAATTCAAATGACTCTCTAGCTCTGTCTTTTTCAAAGGTTGGCACAGACTGCCAAAAGCGCCACAACTCCCCTCCCCCTCTTTGTGTCTATCTTTATTTAAATCGAAGCATTGCAATGGATATGAACCAGAAGAGGCAAAAATCACAACGAGCATTGGAAAGAAGTGCAGCGTACAATGGCTACACTTACATATTGCTTCCTTTTGAACCTTCTCTTCTTCTGCATGGCATCAGCCATGTCCGGAGATATTGATCATCTAATTTCCTTCAAAAATTCTCTACCAAATTCTAATTTGTTATCCAACTGGAACAACATGAACGGAGTGTGTGAATTTCAAGGCGTAACATGTAAAGGAAACCACGTGTTCTCTCTGACTATTCGAGGTCTGCCACTGGAAGCAGACTTCAATTCAATCTCAGCTCACATCCTCTCTCTTGAAAACCTAGAAATGCTCTCTCCATTCTACTGATCTCACTGGATCTATCTCAGCCCTTACAAACTGCACCATGCAACTTAAAGAACTGGACCTATCCAATAATCAAGGGTCTGTCTATGATACAGCTTCCCTAGCGGCCTCTTGTCATTCTCTTCAGTCACTCAACCTCTCCAATAATTACATTGGCCAAGCCTTCAATCATTCCTCTCAAGTTCTCCTCCAACTAAGGATGCTTGATCTCTCCAATAACAAGATCACAACCAACAAAGATATCCAGTGGTTATTCTCTAAACTCAAGTTACTCAAATATCTAGACCTCTCCAATAACAACATTAAAGGCACCATACTAGAAATTACCAATTGCACATCTTTGCAATATCTTGACCTATCTTCCAATCAACTCACTGGTACCATACTGGCTAGTACGTTCTCAAGCTGTCTAAATTTAAGTTATCTAAATCTCTCGTCTAACCATTTTACTGGTATGGCCCCACCTGACATAGAGGCATGCACGAATCTTGTCACTTTGAGCATTTCCAATAATAATTTTTCTGGTAAATTCCCCATTCGATCCCTAGTTTCCATATCCAGACTTCAGTTTCTAGAGTTGGGATTTAATAACTTCAATGGTAATTTATCCAAATCTATTTCAAACCTTACAAGTCTTGAGTTATTGGATCTTAGTGCGAATAACTTTTCAAGCCCAATACCGCATCCATTATGCGCTTACAGTGTATCGTGCTGGGAAGTGTTATACTTACAGGATAACTATTTTACTGGGTCTATACCCGATTCACTTTGCAATTGTACCAACTTAGTCTCACTTGATCTGAGCTTGAACTTGCTTTCTGGGTCCATACCTAATTCTCTAGGGTCCCTTTCCAACTTAAGGGATCTTATAATGTGGCAGAATAATTTAAATGGTGAGATACCAGGTGACCTCTCATCCCTCAAGTCACTCAAAAACCTACTTTTGGACTACAACAACCTAACCGGTGCAATACTTGATGGGTTAGATAACTGCACCAACCTTAACTGGATTTCTCTCAAAAGCAACCGACTTATGGGGTTGTTACCAATTTGGATTGGTAAGCTAGAAAAGCTTATTATGTTATTACTTGGAAATAATTTCTTTATTGGGCCAATACCACCAGAGCTTGGCGATTGTAGGGACCTATTATATTTAAGCTTACATAAGAACCAACTTAACGGATCTATTCCACCCAGTATAGCAAAACAGGCTAGTAAGATTGTGGCAAACCCAATAGTGGCAGGTCGACCATATGTTGACTTTCTTAACCTCGAAAATAGTCAATGTCATAATACAGGAATTTTGGAGTTTGATGGAATTCGAATGGATGACTTAATACTCTTACCAAGTATACAGTATTGTAATTTCACGAGAGTTTATAAGAGTGCCAATAGTAAGACTGGTAAATACTATGTAAATGACACATCAATGGTTTATATTGATTTGTCATACAACTGGCTCGAGGGCCACATACCAACTGAGATTACTACAATGCAATCTTTGGCGCTCTTGAATCTCAAGCACAATCACTTATCAGGACCTTTGCCATAAGAATTGGGTGGCCTGATCCACTTAATGTTGCTTGATTTATCACATAATACTTTTGAAGGTATGATACCCTCTTCCTTTTCGGCCTTATCCTTGACAATATTGGATCTGTCAAATAACATGCTAAGCAGGCCCATACCCGAAGGGGGTCCCCAAAGATGTTTTTGAGAATAATTTAGGTCTATGCGGGTTACCATTGCCACCTTGTAATGATTCGCCCATGCCAAAGGAGGATGTGCCTAAGCAGTCATCAACAAATCATGAATCTTCTCTTGGCTGGTGGATTGCACTAGGGTTATTGTTCTTCATCTTTTTTATTATTGGGTTAATAATTGGTCAATTTCTACGATAGGTTGGCATTTGTCTTGGATGTAGTACAATGAATGTGGATCAATTTACCCCATTTTTTTTTTTAATTTTGTATTTCAATATGATTTATAATTTGGTGTAAAATGTCATGAATATTGTAAATTGATCCCATTCTGAGCATGAAAATTTTATATAGTGACTCTCATTGTATGTTTGAGCCCTGATTTCGCAAATCTAGCTCCGACTAGTCTGCAAGAACTATGTTAGGTGCTCTGCTTGGATGAAACCTATTTTGTATCTCATTAAATGTTTTGGAGTTATTAATTTAAATTTCAGTTACAAATTTCATATAAGAATAATTAGTTTTATTCTTTGTCAAAGGGGTTATATCACGTTTCTTTCTTTCTTTTTGTCTTCTTTGAGGATCCATATATATAGTAGGATCATACCTCCTATATATGCATGATGTTATTAAAAAAAAAAAAAAAGAATTTCAAGAAATTAAACTTACAAAAGCGAGGCTTGAAACCAGTACCAAACCTGCTACGAGTAGAAAAAGAAGCATAATGGAAAAAACGAACGATCATAATAGATGGTTTGAAACCAAAAACGAAGTAAATGTCTTGACAAAAAGAGCATAGAAAATACAAAGTAGTAACTGTCAAAAGCAAACAGCCTTAATATAAGTAGTCACAGCCAATCGGCCATCATTCCACTTCAAAATGGACGTATTAGTTAGTGACAATTGGCACAAGAAGAAAAATTAATAGCCAGTGATTGTAATTTTCATCCTCCAAAGCAAGGCTAGTCCGATGAGCATCGAACTGAAATTGGTGTGATGTCCTCTCGGAACCATCCGATTCGCTTTATGATCCATACGCCCTTCATCCATACAAATATTATAGTGGCGCACAAGAATATTACAATGCCTGCATGGATCATAAAGCAAATCGGACGGATCAAAGCGGCGCACCAATTTGAGTCCGATGCACATTGAATGCGTCCCACTTATTTTATCTTATACCAATTAAATATTTTCTCGAGAGTTTTCTCAAGGGAAAATTTTATTCTTATTTGCGTGCTTCGGAAGGAGGGGACGCGAGAAAAAGAGAGGGGAGCAGAGAGAAACAACACTTGACCGGATTAGTCAAAGGCTGTTTATTTATTTCAGAATAGTAAATTTCGGATGTGAGCGTAAGGAGAAGAGTTATGCATGAAAATTAAACAAAATTTTAACGATTTTGTCACCCTCGATTTAGGGTGCAAGGATGTGGACTAAATGCCTGCTCATTTTGAGCATGTTTGTGGATTGCATGTGGGCTTTTAGGGCGTTTAGGGCTTTTAGTTTATTATGAGTTCAAGACAACAAACGTTGGATATATTTGCACTAGAAACTCGTGGATTCCTGGTAGGGAAGTCGAAGGTAAGGGCTTAAGGCCCAAATAAACGGGAACTTATTGCAAAATATCCCCATCTCTGGCCCATGAATTATTAGGTTTGATCGAGCTTACATAGGAACATAATTGATAAGTTTTGTGATACTATAGTCCTGGATCTACGGTTCCGATTTAGGAAATCCATCATATATGCAACTTGGTATGTTTGGAAAAACCATCATGGAGAAATTTTGTTCATTTCTGTACTATTCATGGCAACTTATCATAGTTAACTTTTACTGGTTCATTGTTATTCTCTAAAATAGGCCTGGCTTTGTAATAAGTCGTGTGGGAGATGTGTACCAGTTGTTTGGTACCAATCCTCTCATAACATTTTGATTTCCTTAAAGAAAATCGGTGGGTTTTATTTCCACTTTTTCCAAACAAAAATGTATAAAAGTTATTTGACCGTTTCCCTTTGCAAACTATGTCCACAGATTGATGTATACACTATGTTTGCTGATATGAGCACAATTTTGCCCTGTACCATAGTGTTACATTTTGCAAACTACATTTCTCTTCTTGTTTCCTTTGATAATGAAATGAACTCGGAGCCGACGATATATATGTTAGTTACCGCAAATAATACCAGCCCAATTATTGAAGAAATAAGGCCGAAAATATTTTCAGCATGCAGCACAGTTGTCCCATTAATTCTGTTAAGTGCAGTTCTCCAGTTCCTATAACCTTCCCAGAATGGTGGTTACAATTTCTAGCAGATATATTGTTGTATGAGCATCATATATGTGCAAGATATTTCTTGGTTCAATTGGAGTACAATTTCTAGCAGATTGTTGTATATAAGAGAAGTTTGTGCCCGCGATACTTATTCATAGCATTGTAAAGAAGACTACGGATTACTATGTCTACGGCTCAGATGCAAGAAAGTAGAGCTCAGGCCTGAGGCCCAATAGAAAGACTAATAAAACTTCTTAATAGGCCCATAAGGCTTTCAATTTTTTTAACTTTCAAATATCACTTTTAAACGGCACAGGATATCATTTTTACACTTTGCAGTTTCTTCACTTGCAATTTCAATCCGCAGTTTCACGGATACCCAACTTTCAAGGTTTTTTTTTTTTAGATATTCGAACTGAAAATTTTAATTTATAGGTACGTTCTTTATTATTAAATAGAAAGATGGAGGCCTAGATTACCAACTTCCATTTAATTTTTCATAAAGTACTCTCATCCAAATTTCATGTATTTTTGCCAATAGAATTAATTTGGAATATGACTGATAGAATTTGAAAAGGATAATATATTATTGTAGTATTCATCCTTGTAAGAAATGTAACATATGACTGTCCATGATTAAAACTTGAGATATTATCAAATAATATATAGCGATAATAACCTTGTATGGTTTATAAACACATGTTGACTAAACCTGGCAGTAAATTTTATATTAGTAATGTATGAAGTATGAACTAAAATAGTTTAACTATAGGACTGATGGTTGTAAAAATTATGACAATCTAGGAGGGGCCGGGGATCGATTAGTTACTAAAATTCAGTAAATGAGGTCATTAATTCTTTTAAATCTCTATTAATTTTGCCTTTATTTTTTCAGTATTACGTCTTATATAATTGACTAAAATGTTTATTTTGTGTGCGAGAGATATCATATTTAAAACTCATATGTGCATTGGAATGACTTGAGGACTTTAATTAACATCTCGTTCTTGAATATAAAGATTAATTCTGAAAACCATCTTTGATCTAATAATTAAGAACAACATTTCTTTTTAGTGGCGCACAGGTTCAAATAATTTTAACTTAAAGATACTTTATGATATTTATATTTAGGTGGTTTGTCTCTATCTTTATTTTAAAAAATTAAAAATTGATTTTTGACAATTTTATTTGTGCCTTGTGCATATGACAGCCCCAAATAATTTGGTCAAACTTGATCATTATTGAAATTCATCTACATGCACTTAATTAATAGCTTAAAAACTTCCAAAACATTGCAATTGTCAATCACTATCACAAGAAATAATTTTCAGGCCAGTTGGCAGTTGGCACCAACAAACAAATGCGAATATATATGCATGAATTATTTGTGGAGAGTAAATTAAATTTCTAATGGTTCGTTAGGTTTCTTTTCTTTAGGAAAAAAAAACTAATTATCATAAGATCACATAGAAACACCAAACCGTAAACTCAAACTATGAAAATCATTTCCTTTTGTCTGACTTACAAAGTGCTTTTAATTTATTTCTTCCCTGCACATCGCACTCTGTTTCGTGAATAAATGCAAGTATCTGAATAATATGACTGAATAATATGACAGTCGTAATTGTCTTTTTCCCAAAAAAAAAAAAGTAAAAAAATATTAGTGGACGGATACATTTTCATATTAAAAATCATTTTAAACTGTTCACATTCGATGTTTAGACTTGAAAATATTGCCTAACGCCTAATGCCTTACTAAAAAAACATTTTTATATATTGTCTAATGCATCTAAATAAGAGAAGAAATATTTAATAACTCTGAGACAACCTTTAGGACCAATATATTTCATAAATAGCAATCTGAATTTTTTCATCAAAAATTCAATTGTCTTTTCATTAATTATGTAAATAAAATTGGTGTACAATAATAGTATAGGTTAGTGTTTTGAAATTCGGTTCTCATTTGGTATTCGGAAGGCCACCGCATATACGGTATGTGGCCGCATATGCGGATTTTTATTTGGATTTATATTTGCAGATTTTAAAATGAGAATTTATATTAATTTGTATGCAAATTAATAAAGTATCTAATATTTTACATAAGAGGCCGAATATGCGGAACCGAATACCGAATATACGGCCGAATATTCAAAACCAAATATTGGACCGAATACTTATTTTCTATACGGATTCCAACCGAATAAGAATATTCGGCTGAATAGACCGAATTTTAAAACACTGAAATTATATAGGCTACATAATTAAATTAATTGAAAAGGTAACATTATTTTATTCTATTTCTAAATAAACAAATCTGATATAGCACAAAACTTCTATAACCCAATGGCAATAATACATGCATCAGTACTGCGAAGGCGAATAACACAGCAGATGGCAGCGGTAATAAATAATAATGTTTGCTTTTGGTTTGCACACAATTAAGTCAAGACCATATAATATAGAGTTGCGCATCCACATCCCTCCCACTACAGCAGAGGAATGTATCTGCGACCGGTGGTATTGGTAGCTGAAAGTGACGTCGCCGGTCGCTGATAGTCAAAGTGGTCGCTGATAGTGAAATTTGGTCGCTGATGTACCGGTCTCTGAAAGTGTGGTCTCTGATACCTCTCGCCGGTCGCTGAAAGTAATGTCGCCGGTCGCTGATACTGTTTCAGAGACCACAGAACTTTGGTCTCTGAAAAAAACACGATGACGTCATATTTAATTAACAGCGACCAAAACTGCCGGTCTCTAATACCTAAAATCGGTCTCTGATAACCTGACTATCAGAGACCACTTTTTTGGTCGCTGATAGCCAAAAATCCGGTCTCTGATACCCTAATTATCAGAGACCAACTGTTCCGGTCTCTGATAATGATGGCACCAGTCGTTGATTTCTTTAGTATCAGAGACTAGAATCTGGTCTCTGATACTTTTGTCCCGGTCGCTGATAATCAATTTTTTTTTTTTTAGAAATTAATTTGTTTCTGGTTTTTTTTTTTATTGGTTCTGATTATATTGATTTTATTTATTATTGATATTTCGTCGTTTTGGAATTGTGATCAGACGTACAATTGCATCGATTATCAGCGAATAAACAATCAAATAGAACAAGAATATAAATAAATATCACAAAAACATAAATATACCAACATAAGTATGCTAAATATCCAATCCACATAAGTATGCTACCATAAATATCTAAACTTAAACTGCAACATAGATAAATATGTCAACTCAAGAAAATCTAAGAACCATCTCTGCCGAGATCCTCGACGTCATCCTTGCCATCATCGTCGTCATCCTGAGGATCCGGCATCGAGGCACGGTCCGATTAATGCAATTTGAAATATGATATGATAAAATTAAACCTGCTTTTGAATTTGAAAAAATATTTCACGTGTATTTAGTAATATGATAAAATTGGTGAATATTAATGCAATTAAGTACCTTTTTGAAGAGGAAAAATTCAGGCGTGCATACTGCACCAAAAGCACGTGCTACTTCCTGAGACTACATAATTGGGAAAAGGGTAACCAAAGGAGCGTCTTTGGCCATAAATTCTGGTCCGTCCTGAAAAATCAACATATTTCTAATTTAGTCCTAAAAAATCAACATATTCCAATTCACTGTCTTAAATTCTGAATGCATGCATAAGAGGAATATTCAGATGACCTGAGGATGGGTAATTATGGAATTTGAAGAAATTGCCACAACTGCTAAATCCTTCTGCAAAGTACCCAACATAAGCTAGGAAAAAAAAAACATAAGAATTTCATTTTAAATCAGATGTATAAATCAAGAAAATAAAACTACCCTCATATAGAATCTCGTAAGTTTAGTAATCTCTTTCTTTAAGTGTTCATCTATCAATATCCTATAAAATAGAAGTTTCATTTCAATTCAACAAGGTGGATACTAACTACAAAATAGCAATACAAAGCGAGGTTGTTTTAGTATAAGATCAGTTTGGTACCGGCTGGTAGAATCCAGTAGCGACTAGTACACTGTACCAGATGGCAAATGGCTGCTGGTACCAACTAGCATCTGTGGTCAGACAGCATGACAACATACTTCTCTACTATTATACAGAATTGAACAGTACAAGATTAAACATAATTTGATTGCAACCTAGTACAAGACTAAAATAATTTAAAACAAAACAGAAATAAACAGTACAAGAAGTTTTAATTGACCCAATCCACATTACAAGAACATTTGACAGATTTTTGCTCTTTTTCTGGTGTCATAAAACAGTGAGGTATACTTTCATCTGATATAAATTGATCTTGCTCACAATCAAGTATAAATTCTGCTATAAGAAAACAGTGATTACTTTCTCTAACAGTAATTCAGCTTATGAATTGAAAGGTAGCAAAGTTTCAGCCAGTACCTTTATTCTCAAAAATAAAATGAAGGTTGAAAATGCAAATGTCCAACATCCAACCTAAAAAAGAAGAAAAAAATCAATGAACAAATAATTAATCAATGTCCAACATTCAGCTTACGGAAATGCAGCAATAGATCATTTCAATAGATCTCATTTACACGGCTTTCTCTCTTACCATTTCCAAGAAAAAGAAAAAAATCAATGAACAAATAATTAATCTATTCTATGTTCTCTGTGTACCAAACCTAAAAAAAATAACAAGGAAAATGCAGCAATTCAGTGACTTGTATACCCTATTGGAAAAAATCAGATTTATATCCGATTGGTATTGGACCCGGTAACATTTCCTTTTTAATTATTGCATCAAATTGACCATGGTATATCCGATTGGTATTGGACCCGGTAACATTTCCACACCACAAACCAAAAATTTCCAAATCTATTTACCAGTAAACTGGTACACCACAAATCAGAAGCAAAACCCACACAATCAAAACAGAAAAATTAGCCAATAACCCAATAATCCGATAATCCGATAAAGCTCGATGCTTCTAATTTCTACCAGCAAATCTGTTTTTTTTTTCAAAAACCCAAAAATCTGTTTTTTTTTCATATCAAAACCAAACAAAAAATCAAAAAAACCTCCAGTAGCAATAGTTGTTCGTATCAACAACAAAAAATACACCATTGACTCTCCTGTCAGGCGGCCTCTTATCTTCAAGCTCCAAGTGTGGTGTGAAATCTAATTTTTGTTTTGAAGTAAAACAAACCCTTGCCAAGCAATAGATAAAAGAAATAATCTACATAACAAAGCAGTGGAAAAAATACCGACGCCTAGTCTAACAAAGTCTTAAATATGCCTTGATTTAACTCAAAAAAATTCCAGCAAATATCAGATACCTCAGTCACTACCCTATTTATACCCGAACCAACAGAAAAAAAAACAGCAAGATTAATACCCGAACCAGATTTATACCCAACTCATTGCCAGATTTATACCCTTTAACCACCGAATTTCACAAATTTCACAGATTCAGCAAGATTAAAAAAAAAAAACAGAAAATTCATAAATTTCAGTAAATTCACAAATTTCAAACCTTCTTTGACAGTGGCGCGAGTTGGTTCTTGTGCAATCAGCGGCAATCAGTGGCACGTGTTGGTTCTGCTGCGAGTGGCAATTAGCGGCAATTCGTCGACATGGAGACGGAAGACAGGGAGAGAAACGGAGAAAGGCGGAGGATTGGTTCTGCGCTGCGCGACTTGGTTGTGGCGGAGATGGATGACATGGAGAAAGGCGGAGACGGAAGACAGGGAGAAAGTCGGAGAACAAGGGTTTTGGGGGCAATTTGTGTCTGGCGCGATTTGTGAAAAATTGGGGGCGATTTCTGGTCTCTGGCGCGAACAAGAGTTTTGGGCGAAAAATTTCGCAGAAAAAATTCGGCGCTTTAAAAAAAAAAAAAAAAAAAAAAACTATTAGCGACCGGCGCTTTTGCCGGTCGCAGATGTGGTCGCTAATAGTCATGGTCTCCGATAATTTTCGTTTTTGTGTTTTTTTTTGAAAAAATCAACTATCTGCGACCGGCGTCAGCACCGGTCTTTGATACCGGTCGCAGTAAAACTATTCTGCTGTAGTGTCCACCAAACAAACATAACATGCATCTTTAATTTCTCTAGCTAGGGAAATTGGAAATTCAATCTCCACCGAATATATATTAATTAGAGACACCAAATTAAAACAAATAAACAAGCAAACATCCGATTATTTCGGATTTCCTTCATTATATTATATTAATTAATATAAATGTAGATGAAATGAGGAAATATATAAGACATACAAATGCGCTACCTTGTTCTCTTGTATAAAATCAGTTACAAATAAATTAAAACAGTGGCATCATATCCCATCATCATTTAATGGACTGGGGCCCCACAGCTTACCTTCTCCAATTTCTTCTTTGCTTCAGCTCGATCGTCTCTGTTATAGAAAAGATAGAAAATAATATAATATAATATATTTACTTTTCTTCATTGTCCAAATATTACCAATATTTTAAAACATGACCTTATCATATGTATGTAAATGACAGGAATAAAACTGACATGCAATCATCGTATTTAGATGCCAGTTATACATTATCAAGATATAGGGTCTGCTAATATGACATGCACGGGTGCGCGTGCGCGTGCGTATCCTCTGAGATATCTCAAATTTTGCGTGACCGACGTATCCGGTGTCTATTCGGGGAACCGTAGGGACCAGTATTATTTGAGTTTTGAGATTCGTGCAGAATGTATTTGAACGATTGAGATATTCCAAAACGTCACGCAAAGTTTGAGATATCTTAGAGGATGCGACTTCGACATGCACTACGCATATATAATATGAACACGTATCCACTGCATTAACTCAAAAGAGAATCTTTTGAGTTAATACATCTGAATCATCCTATTCGTTTTAAGATCCGTGCGGACAAGATCAACACTAATTTTGAAATATCATGTGTTAAAATCAAACGGCTGGATTGACTCCGTTTAAAATCAGACGGACAAGATGCATTAACTCAAAAAATTCTCTTTTGAGTTAATGCAGAGGATACGTGTCCTATAGAATACACGGTTCAAATATATGATATGCAATATGCCAATATATGTCCATAGGCGGATTCAGGATTTTCGTTGGGACAAGAAAATAGCGAATCGTGTTTAAACTCATTAGCTAATAGGATATTATAAAATAAACAATGCTCTAACTTATAATTTCCATTACTTCGTTGACTTATAGTTTTCAATGACTTAACTTCTAATTCTAATTTATCAATTAGAATTCAAATAATTTATTATAATTTTAATCCTAAATTTAACTCAAAATTTCAAATCAAGATTCCAGAGAGGGAAATAAATTCTGGGAGAGCAATGTTGGTCCGAACTTATAAATTTCTGTAAATGTTCAGAATCTACCCCCTGGACCTATGCGGGTTCACCCTTAATATGGTCCATGTGTGGAAGGTTGCAGGTTGAAAACTCAAATGAGAAAAATCTCTTGTGAGTATTAAATAGTTTGATAGATTGACTTATAATTTTTACTAAAAAAAAAATAATATAGTTCATACATGTAGGTTCTGGTTGCTTATTGAATACTAACAAACGAAAACAAATGAAGTAAAAAGTAATTCAATTTTTTTAGTTTAGATTCGGATGATTAGATAAATGGAGATCGGGTGCTCCACCTCAGACTGGATTAGCTCCGATTTACATCGGACGGTCCGGATCTAAATTAAAAAATTAGGTTACTTGAGGGTATCCGGACGGCAACTCACAAGTATATAATAAATTCGGAGCTGGTTATATTGGACAAGGAACGAACGTTGTCATTTATCAACTTGTCATACATCACATTATCCAAACGGAGCAATGATGTCATAATAGTGTACGTACGTAGTATAATTTTATAAGAATAAACATTGAAAGCTATAAAATACTAATTATTATTTTAGTTGAAATGTATAACCCTGTAAAATAAAATTAGTAAACCAAAGTATATAGAAGAGAAATAGAAAGTGTAGAGAGTAGACACATGATATGTCATAGGCATAGAACGAACTATCACATCACCTGTGGGATCAAAATGGGATGATGTTGATGATCATGATGCAAAAACCTTTTCATTCAACTTCCCACTCCTACACAGGAAAAGTACTGTAAATCCGATCCAACGGTGGATTCTATCTAATTCCAATCAACTGCTGTGCAGCGTGCACTCCACAAAGCTATGTTGCTCGGATACTCCAGATTTACCTTCGTACCCTGATACGGCACCGATATGTATCCGATACGCCAGCTGGCGTATCCGCTTACGTGGCGTATCCTTACTCAGCCGATACAGTCAACGATACTCCTTTGAAACGTATGGATACGGCTGGATACGTGCGGATACGGTGTCAGCACCCGTGAACCGCGACCGTGGACCGAGCGCCCGCATGGTGAACCGCGACCGTGGACCGCGTGAACCGAGTCCGCACCCGTGCACCGCGACCGTGGACCGACGAAAATGAAATTTTTTTGGCGCTGGCGTGAATCAAACTGGGGACTTCCCAGGTGAATTCCAAAAGCTTTGCCACTCCGTTAGATTTTCATTTGTGTAATATTCTAATAACTATAGTATATAATCTATTCTTAGGTTAAGTTTTTAATTATTTATACAAAATTGATTTAAATTATAATTATCTAAATACAATATATAAAATAATTAAAAATAATATATATAATTAACGTATCGTATCCTAGATTTTTGAAAATTGCCGTATCGCCGTATCCGATACGATACCCGTACCTGTATCCATGCAACATAGCCACAAAGTAAGATCCCAGACATGTGGGTCCGGCTCAGTAATGAGTAATGACCATCCAATCCATTAAAAATAAATCGAACGGCCAGGATCTTCCATGAGAGCATCAGGGCCCAAAGACAGCCACACGTGCCACGCATCAGTGTGGTCCCCGCTTTCCCTCGCGGGTTTCAGCGCCTAATTAAATAATAATTATCATCCTCACACCAGCGACCTTACCTGACGTTACCTTACCCTACTTCACAATTTCACATCATCACATGACAATATGACATGATGATTCATCAAGATTGGAAATAAGGATCAACTTGTGTTGTGTTTGTGTTGTGCTATTTTTTGGCGCCATGATTTTGGGTCGTCAAGTTTGTTCGTGCGTGTATTATATGCGGAAATGGCAATGGCATTGAAACGGAGTTAAGATCGGATCCTCTGTTACATATGTTGTGTGAACTATTGTGTAACGAGTTATGATGTGAGTAGCTAACCACTCGCCTGATGAAGGGTAATGATAAAGTATTGAGTTAATGGATGGAGATATTGGATTCGGTGGACACGTCATCTGAATTAAACGCACGGGCGTGTCTTGCGTAGCACCCATCATCTCCTTTTCACTTTATTATCTTTACATCTTTTTACGCATTTATATTGTCTATCTATCTGCAATTTTTCCTATACATCCTTTCAGAATTTATATTTATATATACATGGTTAGTGCAAGTGCAAGACATTCCCCCTCGAGATGTGAAAACCAGTAGTTCTAATGTTTGCATGATAAATTATGTAAAATAAAAATTACATTGATCATAACAAGAGGAAAAAATATATATATAATGTACTGATGTAATTTATGTTGTGTCAGTCTTATAAATATATAGCGAAGAAAAAACATTGCGTGACTAATATGTCGTGATTCGGTCACGTTACAATACGTGATAAAAAAATATTTTTACATGACGTGGTTAAAATAGTGAAAAATAGTTATGTCACGTAAATAGTCACATCACCTGTGACGTGATAAATGTGACGTGATGAGTCATGTTTAGTTATCATTTTCAAGTTTTTAGTTGGATACAAAAAAATAACAAATAATATATCAAAAATAAGAAACTATTACAAAATAAATTACAATTGAGAAGTAACATTAAATAATATGACAACATAACATGTCGCGTAATATAACATAACATCATTAGATTAATTTATATGACATAATGTGATTTGTCAAAATTATAATATTAAAAAATAATTAAATCACACAACACGCAAATCACGTCACGTGATCAACACACATAACATAACACATAACTTGCTAATTTCCTTATCTACTGATATATGTAGGGTTATAATAAAAAAAAAAGTCACGACTCGATCTGTCCTTTCAACCCAAATTTTTTTTATAAACCATAATTAGAAAAAACAATTTTAGAGAACCAATATAATTACTTTTTTTTTTCAAAAACCATAAGAACAGAGTTGAACAAAATTTAAACTTGAACAATTTGTATTCAGATGCATGAATTGATCTTGAAACAAAATTTAAAGTTTACATCAAAACAAAAAACCTCGGGACCGAGTTGCAAATTCGGTCCCAAATGAAAAAACAAATTCAAACCGAATTGACAACTCAAATCTTATGAATTTTGTAAAAAGAAAAAATAATCATATTGATTTCCTAAAATTATTTTTTCTAATTATAGTTTATAAAGAAAATTCTTTCAACCCCCCACGCCCCCACCTAGGGCTATCAAAAAAGCTCGTAGCTCGTGGCTCGCTCGTGACTCACATCTGGCTCGATCAGTAACAGCTCGTTCGATAGTGGACCGAGCTGGCTCGCTAACAGCTCGGGCCAAAATTAACAAGCTGAGCTGGGGCCTAGCTCGGCTAAGCATCAATTTGTGAATTTGTATGAATTTGTGTGTATTTTATACTGTCAAACTTGGTCCAGCTCGGTTTAGCTCGGTCCAAAAAGATTTGTAAAATTTATTTTCTTCTTAAAACAAGGTCCAACCAAATCCAGTGAGCCAGCCCGTCAGCTCGTCACGAGTTTGAGCTGAGATTTTAGCTCACGAGCTGTTAACGAGCTGGCTCGCTAACAGCTCGCTCTGGAATTAACGAGCTGAGCTAAGGCCCAGCTAAGCGGATCTGTCATTGTCAGTATACCCTCTTCCTTTTTGGTCCTATCATTGTCAGTATTGGATCTGTCAAATAACCAGCTAAGCGGGCCCATACCCAAAGGGGGTTCTTTGATCACATTCCCCAGAGATGTTTTTGAGAATAATTTAGGTTTTTGTGGGTTACCATTGCCCCCTTGTAATGATTCATCCATGCCAAAGGGGGGACGTGCCTCCGCAGTTATCGACAAATCATGGGTTTTCTCTGGATTGGCGGGTTGCATTATGATTACTATTCTTCAGCTTCTTGATTATTGGGATTGTAATCGGTCAATTTCTGCGATAGTCAGTATTTGGCTTGGATGTAACTATCTATCTGCAAGTACTATATTAGGAATTCTAAATCTGATTTAAATAACTCAGTAAATGTTTTGGAGTTATTAATTTAAATTTTAGTTACAAATTTCATATATGAATAATTAGTTTTTTATTCTTTGTCAAAAAGCACTATAACAAAATACAGTATCTGCGACCAGTATTAGTATCAGTGACCTGTGGTTTCACGGGTCCCTGAAACCTTTTTATCTTAAAAAAATTACGAAAATCATTGGGGACCAAATATAATTATTTGAGTGACCGGTTCAGCGACCGACGCGAACACCGGTCGGTGAAAGTTGGGGGGAAATAATAACGCGCCAAATCCCTCTCTTCTCCGCACTTTTCTCCTCCCGCACAGCACCTCAATCCCTCCCCAGGCAGCGCCTCAACTTCTCCGCGACGCTCCTCTCTTCTGTCGATCCGCGATGCTCCTCTCTTCTCTCGATCCGTGACGCTCCTCTCTTCTCTTGATCAGCCAAGCGAAGCCCCAGATAGCAAATCACGGCTGGTATTTCTCTTACCTCCACTCTGATTCTGCTCCATTCTACTTCAAATAGCGAATTTGTGTTTTTTTACTGAAGAATAATTACACAAGTTGGAACTTCAGTTGCAATTAGGTTTATTTGGAACTTTAGTAGCAATTTAGCAAGTCTAATCAATGAGTTGCAATTAGGTTTGTTTGAGATCGATTAGGTCACAATTTGGTGTTGGAATTTGACCCCAATTTAATTTCAAAATAATTTTAGGGCAATACAGGGCTTATGAAAAAAGTAGAATCGTTAATCAACTCTATGTGATATTAAGACTGTTTAAAATGGCATGAGCTGCTGAGCTGCCTGTACTACTTATTCACTGTTGATTCATCGGCAGATTGAGGGGCATACCAGTCTTTCTCACCTCTACAGCAATCATAAACAAACTGTGATATGTCCAGTTTAGTTGAGGGTACAAGCTAGGTCTGAGCTGTGCTGATAACTTTGGCAATATGATTTGTCCAGCTAGCAGCTTAGTTTTTGTTAGACATGTTTCTTATATTTTCTTGATGAAGTTGTAATTAATTCCATTATTATCAGAACTGGTGGAACTCTAAAATTGGCCTTAATTTGTTGTTGTTGAATTTTTATAACTTCCTTTAATTTAAATTCTTCTGTTTTACATGATCTTTTGTAATTGCGAGGTTTAAGCCCTGAATTTGTACATTTAATTAATTACTTTGCATCCATATGCAGCGCAGAGATCTGGACTTAATTACTTAATTAATGATATTATATTGCATAGCATTAGTCCAGTTTCTGTTACTAATGTTGTTTAATTGATGACCCTAAGTAGTATGTACAGAATCAAACATGATTTTGTAGTTTTGTTGGAAATATGCTGACCCTACCTGAATAACTACATCACCTGGTTGAAGTTTAATGTTAGAAATCTGTTTGGCATCATTAGTCTATGCATGCTATATTTAATTGGTTTTTTCTTTGTCTTGTAAGTGCCGCGAAGTGCTGAAAGCAGCGATGGATATCTTTCTTCTCACTCTGTGAGCCTCTCTTCCACAAACACTAGGCCTTCTTGTCCTACTACACAGGCTAGGTACAAATGAAGGAAGCCTAACAAAATTTTCAATTGTTATCATCCACTTGCTTTTTAGTTTTAATTTAGGATTTGTGCTTGTTACTACACAGTTCAAAGCTAGATGTACTTAGAATTTTTTGTTATAAAACTAGATGTACTTTGACAATTTTACCCTTTTTCTGACAGTCCATCTTTGAAAAATGATTGTGGTCAATTGACTACATAGAATTTTTGGTTCTTTATGTGAAAATGATTGTTAGGTCATGAATTGTAAGCTAAAAAATTATCAAAAATTATAAAGGTCCAGAACAAAGTGGAATCCACTGTTTTGTGAATGTCAGAGTTGTGCCAACTTACTATTTTTTTGTGCAGTTTCTTCTTTGCTGGTTGAGAATTCGATAATTACTTAAAAATCCTTAAAAAGTTCCAATAAATGGAATGTTTTGTACAGGAGTACTTATTAGGTCATATTGTAACTATGTGTGCAATTTGAGATCATTCCATGACCTTGTACAGTTGTACTTGTTTATATTTATATGTTTATCTGGGAATAACTTATAATTTTGATTTGTATTAATGTAGGTATATGACGTAATGCAATCCTTAACAATGCCGGTTGTGACTCCACTGAGGGTTTCTACGGGTACATAGTAACTATCTTCATCTTATAAGCATTTTGTTTCTTTTCTTTTGTAATACAACTTTCCTATTTATATAAATGATCGTTCGAAATTCAACACATTGCTGACAGTTGTTTCACAGTAATATGATTGTTATATTGAACAGTATTTTAATCAACATAGCAAATATTATTTCATCTTAGGTTCAGTTTCATGTGCATGCCTTCCCTATGTTTATGTATACATGCAATATAATTATTTTGTTAGTACTGAACGATACAAAATGACTTCATCCGTTGAAGTGGTATGTGATATTTATATTACATTTTTTCCATCTATATACATGGCACAGCATGCTACCAGTATTTTTTTGCCATTTCTTGTAAGGTGTCAATGATAATAAGAAGTGAAAGACTGTAATTTCAGAATTTTGTTTCAATTTACATTTTCTAATAAGAAGTGCTAAATATGCAGGATAACTTTGTCAGTTAGTTTTTGCTTATTTTATTTTATGACCTGAGAATTTTGAGGAAATTGTAATTGGTACTATGGCAACATTAGAATTGTTGTATGTCGATGTTATTACTGTTGTATCTCAAACAGAATTGTAATTTGTACGATATTTGATATTACAATCGAGTCGATCTATTGTGTGTTTTGAGAAAAGTAAAATGACAAAAATAACAAAAAATAAATCATTATGACAGGAGCATCAGTGGCCAGTTTTTTACTATCAGAGTTCAATAGTTGGTCTCTAAAATTAGATATCAGCGACTGAGCGACCCATTGTTTACCATAAGCGTCCAATAGGTGGTCGCTAAAATCAGGTATCAGCGACCGAATTTTAAACATCAGCGATCGAATATTGGTCGTTGAAGGTCCTTATGTGACGTCAGCAAACAACATTAGTGACCAAAAAAATTGGTCTCTAAAAAAGCATCAGTGATCGGGATGACGTCAATTAGCGACCGTGTGACGTCATCTCCTAAAAATCAGTGACGGCATATCAACGACCAAATTTGGTTGCTGGTACCCATCAGCAACTGGCGCAGTTGTTATCAGCGACCAAATTCCCGGTCGTTAATACTAGGGCTATGTCATGCTTGTTCTTTCTTTCTGTCTTCTTTTTTGTTCATCATTTGTATATCCACATAGTAGGATCATACCTCTTATATATGCATGAGATTATTAAAATTAAAGGAAGAATTTCAAGATAACTAACAAAAGCGAGGAATGAACCCAGTGTCAAACCTGCCACGGGTAGAAAAAGAAACATAATGAATAAAACCGCTGGATCATTATAGATGGTCTGAACCCAGAAACGAAGTAAAATAGCTGCACAAAAAAGCACAGAAAAAACAAAGTTGCAACTGTCAAAAGCAAACAGCCTTAGCAGTCACAGCCAGTCGGTCATCATACCACTTCAAAATGGCCGTACCATTTAGTGATAATCGGCACAAGAAGAAACATTAGTGACCCGAAATTGTAACTTTTATTCTATACCACATGCAACAGCTTCTTTCAGCGAGCAGTAAATGGACATATACATGCAACAGTTATCCTAAATGAAAATTTTATGAGCTCAAGATAGCAAACTTTTGATATACTTGCACTAGAATAGAAACTTATATATTCCAGGTAGGAAAGTCGAAGTTAAGGGCTTAAGGCCCAAATAAATGGAATTTATTGCAAAATTGCCCCATATCTGGCCCATGATTTATAAGGTTTGATCGAGCTTACATATGTCAATCAAAAGAAATAAGAAAAATGTACGTAGGTACCTGATGGATAAGGTTTGTGATACTGTAGTCCTTGATCTACGGTTCCGATTAAGATTAGGAAATTCATTGGGTATGCAACTTATTAATTTTAGAAAATTCATTATCATGCAATATATTTTGTTCATGTCTGAACTCTGAAGTATTGTTGACAACTTATCATAGTTAACTGTTACCGGTTTATATATTGATATTCTTTAAAATAGACCCGGCTGTGTAATAACTCACACTGGGGATGTGTGCCAGTTGTTTCGTCCCACTCCTCCGATTATAACATTCTAATTTCTTTAATAAAAATGGATGTGTGTTATACCCCTTTTGTCAAAAATAAATAAGTTATTTGACCGTTTCCCTTTGCCAATTAACTATGTCCAAAGATTGTTGTATACGTACATGTTCTATTACTATGTTTGCTGATCTGAGCACATTTTGAGCTTGTTCCGTACTATTATGTGTTTTCATTTTGTTAATTATGTTTCTCATCTTGTGTTCCTTTTATAGTGAAATGAACTCAGAGCCGACTATATATACAGCACTTACAAAAAGGAAAAAAAATAAGGGTCTTATACAAGCGGCATGTTTAATTACCAGTAAGAGGCGGGAGATGCTATTAGTAACCCAAAATACTAGTTCAATTATTAAGTAAATAAGGCCAAAAAGCTTTTAAGAGTTGTTGTCAAAATTAGCTCGGAGTGAACAATTAATTTTGGATATATAGTCAATATTATCTTAATTGACACGGTAAATAAAGGTCGTTGCATTGTCTCAGTCTCTCACATTTAATATTGCATAGTCAATCTTAATTGATACGGTAAATTAAGGTCTCTAGTCTCAGTCTCTCAGTGTTTCTCCGTTCAGTAAATAAAGGTATCAGTCTCTCAGTTTTTCTCCGTTAATCATGTTTTTTCATACTTTTGACAATTAGTGGCCCAATATGCATGTTGTGTTTTTGCCAGACTATGGTATATTTTGGCCTAAACTTGGACTTTATGCAACAAGAATATTAATTATGTCGCTTTCCTTGTGGAATTATATGCAGAATATGCTTTTTCTTGAAATGATAACAAACGAACTCCTATTTTCCATAATTTTTCTAAAAATTCAGAAATTCTTCTTGTTATGTAATACATGCAAATTTAATATTGAAATATATAATTAGTGTTGTAAGAATACTTCTTTCTGAAATAATTAAAGTGTTTAAAAAAAGAAAGGATTTTATTTATTTTTCCTTACCAAAATAATAAAGAAGAGTTATTTATGTAGGCTACAGAGAGAGAGAGAGAGAGAGAGAGGGGAGCAACTTAAATTAAGTAGAGAGCGAACAAAACAGATTAAGCAGGTGCGGTTGGCTAGGAGAGGAAATCCTTGAATTATCATTGACAAGTAACAGTAAAAGATAACCATTGAAAAAATTAACAATTAATATTGCATAGTAAATCTTAATTGATACGGTAAATAATGGTCTCTAGTCTCAGTCTCTCAGTGTTTCTCCGTTCATTACATGTTTATCTATACTTTTTCCATACTTTTGACAATTAGTGGGCCCAATATATATGTTCTGATTTTGCCAGACTACGCTATATATATTTGGGCCTCAACTTGGACTGATAGGGTATAGCTAGGGTTTAGGACTTTTGACAACTTCGACTAATATAATATTGCCGGACTGTATATCGCTTTCCTTGTCGAATTAAATCCAAAATATTCTTTTTTCTTGAAATAATAACAAACGAACTCTGATTTTCCATAATCTTTCTAAAAATTCAGAAATTCTTTTTGTTATGTAATACGTGCAAATTTAATAATAAAATATATTAGTGTTGTAAGAATACTTCTTTCTGAAATAAAGTGATTGAAAAAATTAAGAAATGATTTTATTCTTTCTATTATTTTTTTCCTTACCTAGATAATAAATAAGAGTTATTTATGTAGGCTAGAAAGTGAGAGAGAGTGGAGCAACTTAAAGTAGAGATCTAGCGAACAAAACGCAACAAATTAAACAGATCAGAACATGGCTATTAAATTCTAGCATGTGTGGTTGGCTAGGAGATCTGAAATGCTTTTATAACATAAATTCTTCTATCGGTTCTGAACCAGTAGCCAACAGAAGATCCAAGGGTCTAGCCGGTGATTAATGAGCAAGTTTGAGCGATTTGGGGTATGCTCATACTCCGCTCATTAGCTTAATAAGCGGTCCACTCGTGTTTTGAAGACAATACCAAGTTAACAACTGTGCTCATGCTCGGTTCGTTAAATGCTTGAGTTGACTTGTACTCATTAAGCGGCTCGTTAAGAAATTAAGATTGTTTGAATTTTGTTTTGAGTAAGAAATCAAGTTTATTTTGACAAAACCGGGTATATTTCGGTAAGGATTCCGCTCTAAGAAAAATAGTGCACGTTGATTCTTTTTTCAAGTACAGAACCAAGTGTTGTTGTTACGCATAGAGAAGATAAATTGGCTGTTAAGTAGTGTCGCAATAAAGAACTTTAATGTTTCTTCTCGAGCCAATTTGAATTTTGATTCAAGAGATTGGATGTGGCAGAATTCATGTAACTCAGTTCTTAAGCAAGTTATGAGCTATTTACTCACTCCTAGGTGTAGGATTCATCAATATTCTAACGGTCCAAAATCACAACCAACAAAAGAAGTTGGTCCTGCTTTTATCGATTCTAATGTACGAGCTGATATGAGAACATCAACACACTGTTCTATCAGTTTCTATATTAGTACCGATAGGAGAAGATAATTAATTCTCTTCTATCGGTATCTTATTGTAAACCGATAGAATAAAGTTGGCCACCACTGCTATCTGTTCTTAAGCCCACAACCAATAGAAGAGTTTTCCAACTTGTACTAAATTTCCACAACACGTTTAATCTATTGGTTACAGCAGGGGCGGAGCCAGCCATTTGATTAATGGGGTCAATATTTTGGGTAATTATCTGTCCTGAGGAGAGATAGATTGAGAGTGGGATAAAGAGAGAGTCACGTCTAAGCTTCTAATTTTTTGGGAAAAATAATATGAAATGTTAGTCTCCCAAATTATACACCATCTACAAGTCTACAACTGTCAGTTTTTTCTTGAAAAATAATGGTGGCCAACAATATAAAAATTCATATAAAATATGGGGGTCATTTTCTGGTAAATGCATGTATCATTTTCTTATAAAATATATATAAAAAAAACATATATAATCATTGGTTTTTGAAAAAAAAAAATGAGGGTCAATTGATCCCCATTATGTCTATATAACTCCGCTTCTGATCTACAGACTTAGATTGGTTAATTAATCCATTAGAAAATGGTTGTTAGTAAAGGTCATTTATGTAGATTGTAGTAGTGGGTATTAAATCGAGATCATAATGCATTGACTTGGTCAAATTTCTTTAAGACTATTTTTAATGATTTTACAGAAAATGGAAATAAAGTTGGAATGTGGAAATGGTAAAATAATTAATTAGAATCTTTGTAAATTTTAAAGACTTGGTCATAATGTATCCCCATTATCATATATGTATCCTTGTAAATTTTAAAGACTCACATTCATCCAATTTAGTATCTTTTCTATTAAGACCAACATTAGAGTTATAAAGTTTTCATTTTATCCTCCATTAAAATATAAAAAAAAATTAAGAACATGATTAAGAACATATTTAAAATTTCGATTTAAAAAAATGAATATTGTAAATATTTAAAAATAATGTACCAAAAGGAATTGATTTACACTCGAACTACAGTAGTACAAGTATTTTAGTACATACAAATAAATTAAGCACATCCTAAATATTTCATTTATTCATTTGTATAGGCTCAATATCCAAATTAAACATTACACAACTTAATTATATATACTTCCATTCATTAATTTGGCAAACTATATATATATTCATGCATGTTTACTAATATTAAAAACTTGTATTGGCAGCCCCTTCTCAAACTCAACATATGGAAATGCCATGGGCTCATCGTGGTTGACCAATTCCCACCTGTAATTCAGAACAAGATGATGCAAGAAGACTGATAATTCCATCTTTGCTAGCTCTGCCCCGGCACATAACCGATTACCGCCTCCATACGGCATAAATTCTACTGCACTTGCTGACTTGTTCTATATATATGTAAAAAAAAAAAAGAATGATCCAATTATATTGGAAAAGAAATACCGTTATATTACAACCTCCAAATTAAATATTGTAACATGAATTCATGGATTTTTTGTTCATTATTTGGGTTCAGTGTTTTTTGTTCTTCTTCTTCCTTAACTAACCTGTAGCCACTACTACAAAAAAGCAGTTTGTACACGGATTATAACTGGAGAGCTACACGGATTTGGAAACGTGTGCGATTCTGGGGTGTAGGAAAGTCCACATTTACACACGGATAATTTATACGTGTACGATTACACTAATCCTACACGGATTATTAATAAAGAACCGTTTGGAAAATCAAGAGAGCTACACGGATTTTAACTAAATATCCGTGTAGGAACTATTCCTACACGGATATTTAGTTAAAATCCGTGTAGCTCTCCTCAACAGAATATTAAATAAATAAATCGGGTTCAGTAACCTTCCTACACGGATTTTTAGTTAAAAATCCGTGTAGAATTGTTTCCTACACGGATTTTTAGTTAAAAATCCGTGTATGAAGGTTGCTGAACCGTTTTTTTTTTTTTTTTTTTTTTTTTTTTTTTTTAATAATAGCTAGCCTCCACTTTTGCTAGTCAGTAATTATATATTTCATATTGAATGTACATAGTCTTTTGCAAAAATAAATATATAGCATTTTGTATATACATAGCATTTTGCAAAAATAAATTCATAGCCATTTGCAACATATATATATACATAGTCTTTTGTACATGCAATTTCATGTGATCTAACACATAACATACACTCCTCAAGATCCAATACAAGGCGAAGAGGATAGTAACCAACTAAGGCGAAGATGACAGTAACCAACCAAAACCATACAAAACTGAAAAGAAAAATAAAAGAGATATATATAAGTAACAGAAAATAAAAGAGATATATATAAGCAATAATAAGTAACAGAAAATTAGATAAAGAAAAATATATATATATATATATTCATGGCAAACCTTAGCAAGATAGAGAGGAGAAAATAACAACTTCAAATATCTCAGATCTCAGTTGTGCTATGAGCTGAAATCAAAACGGCGTTGGAGGGAAAATGCCTTCTTATATAACCAAAACCCTAAAACTACCTTTCTACACGGATTTTTCACTATAAATCCGTGTAGCTCTCTAGCCTTTCTACACTGTTATTTAAAAAATAATCCGTGTACAATAATCCCTTTCTACACGGATTTTTATTTAAAAATCCGTGTAGGAAGGTTGCTGAACCGTTTTTTTTTTTTTTTTTTTTTTTTTTTTTTTTTTTTTTAAAGCTATCCTACACGGATTTTTAAATAAAAATCCGTGTAGGAAGGTTGCTGAACCGTTTTTTTTTTTTTATTTTTTTATAGCTAGCCTACACGGATTTTTTTAGTAAAAATCCGTGTAGCTCTCTAGCCTTTCTACACTGTTATTTAAACCATAATCCGTGTACAATAACCCCTTCCTACACGGATTTTTATACTAAAAATCCGTGTAGCTCTTTCACCATTCCTACACGGATATTTAATGAAATATCCGTGTATAAAAGCTTAATTTCCACACGGACACTGATTTTTAAGTTAATATTCGTGTAGGATTCCTAGAACACTGGAAAAATCTTATTTCATACACGTTTTTTTATAAAATTGAGAAAATCCGTGTATAAGGTACAGTGTAGGAAGACGTTTTTTGTAGTAGTGAGCTGCCACCTCCAAGGATTGAACTCTTGGGGATCTTTGTGAATTGATCCATCCAAATGAACAGCCGAAAGAACGGGAAGGAACTTCCAGCCGCGTGGTATGTCATAACCTTCAATATTTAATTTATAATTTAATTACTGAATGGACATTTTCACAAAGATATATATATGCAATTAACTAGTACTTAATTTTACCTTGGTAATGCACATCTTGAGTGGCTTTTCTATGCAAGAACTTAACAACATTGCCTAGCCTCAAAGTCTCCTTTACAACCTTCACACACACACACACACACACAAAAACACACACACCAGCAATTAGTTTTGCTAATTAGTATTATATATATAGTATTATATATTAATCGATAGAGAAATCTAGCTAGATTAAGCGATAATAGTATATTCGTACGCATTCTGTGAACTCCATCTGCTTGTAGTCTTCCCAATTTAGTTTAGTTTCTCCTAGTTCAGTTTTTGTTCTTGCAATTCCAAGGTGCTCATCCTAATCCAGAAATTAGAAATAATTAAATATAAAAAGCTTCCGATCTGTACAGAGAATTCAAGAGACAAATTAAAGTGAATTAATTAAAATAATAAAAGAATCTTGTAATTAACCCTTAATTGTTGAAATGCTTTAGGGCAATGGGCCAGGAAGAAAATGGCAAGAGAGAGTGCAACAGTCGAGGTCTCATGACCGGCAAAGAGCATGCTCAAGAGGAGATCAAGGATCTGTTCCCTTGATAGCTTTGATTCTCTCAGACACCAGCAAAGCATGTCATCATAATTATTTCCTTTTCCTTTCATGTCTCCTTGCCTATTCATTTCCTTCATCCTTAAATCCATCATGCGTCCGATCTCATTACAAATCTCTGATCGGGACTGTACGTGTATATATATTCACAAATTAAATCACACCTTTTTAATTGTTTGATAATTAATTATATAGTTCCAATTAATATACTTTTGTTTTTGTAAAACAAGTACTTAATTGATTGTGCACCTTGAGAGCCTTTGAATATGGAGTTCCAGGGAATTCGAGAGGCATGGATACAACACCTTCCATAAAAGTGGTATATTCTCTCCTTATTTTCTCTGTTTCTGGCTTTCCAGGCTCCATGCTCAAAATATTCTTCACCATCATATAAAATGTAAACTACATATATAGATAAAAAAAGAAAAATACAATGCTGAATGAAGAAGAGAACATTATGCATTAATCTATTAATTAAATAATATAATTTAGCTACTTAATTACCTTTTTGGTCTCCTCTGTGGCAGAAAGGTACAAACCATCCTTCCACGTGCTAATGACGAGGAGCGCATGTTGCTCTATATCCGGCAAAAGACGATTACGCAAAATGTCTCTAGACAGGAAGTTTAGTACAATAGATCTCATCTCTTTGTGTCCCTCGCCGGTCAGTGCTAACATTGACCACTCCCCCATGATCCGCACTACACTTTCCGGATAAGAGGCTTCGAAAAATCGCCCCTCATTTTGCAGTATAAACCGGTTAAAGCCTGCATTGGCTGACACTATTGTTGGTTCGCCAAAGAGATTTGATTTGAAAATATTTCCATATCTACAAATACGGAAGAGCTTGATTTAATTTGTTTAGATGCAAGTACCTAATTTAAGCATACATGATTATTAATTAATAATTAATTTAATTACCTGTGAATATGGGTTTGCAAATAGGTACCGAGAGAAAAGGAAGGATGTTGCTTAAGATATGCAAAGGTTTCTCCAATAAATGGCCATCCCATGCTTCCTGGTGGGAGATTGGGTTGACGACTAGTACTCTTTGTTTTTCCATGCTTTGCATACACAAAAATAATTGCAGAAAGAGCAAGGAGCAGCACGAGAGAGAAAGAAGAAAGATCAATGCTATTGATCATATGTTCCTCCATCCAGTGAAAGCTGGAGAGGTGGGATAATTGAGGTGATTTGGGCTCAATTTAAAGCTAAAAACAAGTACAAGTGGGGGAAATTCAATATATCCTTGTGTGAGTAAGATAGTGTGTAAGTGGTAGAATTTTGGCTAAAGTGGCTTAGCAGCGATTCAAAGACTAGAGTTAGAATCTAGAAGACTCCCATAGCGGAGTATAATAGAAAGAATATTAGATTAAGTTTCAGGTAACTCAAACTTAGTCCGAACAACATTATAAATTATATAGGAATTTGTGATATTTCAACACGGATATTTAAAAGATTTGAGATATCTATTATTATAACTCAAACTAAGTCCGAACACCAAACAACATTAGAAATTCAATTTTTTTATTATATATCTATTATTATATCACAAATACAAAAATTATAATCATTTTGTCTCATTTATAATTTTCGAGCCCATTATTTTAAAAGATATAATTATTATTTAAATAAAATTATAAAAATTGTGTAAATCAATTTTTTCATATACTAATATAAAAGATTATATGAAGTGCTGGATAATTCATTTTTATCATACATTACATAATAAAAAAAAATGAAATGAAATATCCATCAATCTAATAATAATAACAATTTTATATAATTATATGTATAACTAAATAAATATATTATAATTTTATATTTATTAATTACCTTCTAGGGTAACAGATACCAAATAACTCTTATTCATATTCATATCTAATAAGTTAAATAATTTTATTACTTAACCATACGCATACCTGATATGCTAAATGAAAAAAAAAAAAAAAAACTTATCCACATATATCTACTTATCATATACAATACGGATCGGGTAAATAGTTAAAAAGATATCGGTGACACCCTAATACAATTACATATATAGCAGCGGAGCACCTAGCTAGATGGCTAGCTAGATCACAAAAGTAAGGACAAGGAATATGTGGAAAGCATTTTGTACTTTCCTAATTTTTATTTTATGACATTAATTACCTTTAACTTTTCTACATGAAAGGCAGGATTGAGAAGTCTTCCGTGCTTAGCCCATTTCTCCGCTTCATAATTCAAGAGCCCATCAACTAACAGCCGAAATAATGGGTTTATTTTTAGTTTCTCAAAGTGCCCGAATTTAAATTCTCTCACTAATTCTTGACACCTGATTGTTACTCTTGGCAAGGGCCCAAACCAAGTAATAGACTGTTTCCTGTTTATTTGTAAAAGTGAAATCAATATTATTCAAACAGATTAAGAGCATATAGATCAATGAATGATTATGCCAATGATATTATATCCATCGGTACATGAAATTTGGGATAATGCAATTTGAAGACTAATTTTGAATTTTGGGAAGACCACAAATGAAAAATAGCCTTAGACCAAAATAGCATATATATATTTTAGGAACAAATATAATTCCCTCGTAATTCACCCATCAACACAAGGGATAATATCATGCGAAAGTGGCAGAAATTAAATCTGCTGCGATTCTTGAAGAGATTGCAGGATCTTGCTTTTCCTTATCCAAACTTTAAATTTTTTTGAGATTCGTGCATGAAAATCAATTATCTTAGAGATTTGTGCATTCCAAAAAATTAAAAGTTGGATATGGAAAAGCAGGGTCCTGCGATCCACAAGAATCACAGCAGATTTGTTTCCAAAGTGGCATGGGCTTGGATTGCGCTTCTTTGTTAGGAGGGTTTCCTCCAAACCACCAGCAAGGGGCTGCTGGTAGATAAACCGGGCAGCTCTTGCTCTCTGAGCGTCCGGTCCAGGCATCTCGGCTTAAGCCACACCCATTCAAGTGCTTCGGCTGCTCTCCAGGGGCCAACTCAGGATTTTCGTCAGAGGGGGGTGGGAATATCGAATTGGATTTAAATAGCTAATTGGGTTAAAATCCATTAACTAATTAAGTACTTAATAAAAAATAATGCTTTAATTTATACTTTTAAATGCTTTGACTTGTAATTTCTGATATTTTAATCTATAGTTCTATTTATTAATCATAATTGAAAAAATTTATTTTAATTTTAACCTTAAATTTAAATCGAACTACAAATCAAACATCTAGCGAGGGACAAAAAATTTTCCAGGAAGAAGCATAGTCGATCAAAATGTCTTGACCTGGATGCACATGGGTCCGCCCCTGTTGCTCCGCAAAGGAGAAGCAAGAAGAAAGCGCCTATGAACAAACTCCACATCCATAAGTTGGATCCAAATTTCGAAAATATGTTTTGCATCTTGGTTGTGGGGTGTTTCTCTGAGGACTGAGGGTATAATTTTTTTTTTTCCTGTTCTACGTACGTAGTATTAGAGTGGAAGAGGGATTATAGAGTGAGTCAGTATAATTTTGTGAGGAAGTTGATTCTTAAATTGGAATCGGAGGTATTGGTTGGAAGCGGTCGAGTTAACTGGGAAACTCAAATTTTTTATTAAAACATTTTTTTGTACAATAAAATAGGAAAAAAATTGTAAAATAATAAATAAGTCCAAAAATAATGTTAAGGTCACTTCTACACTAATTAATATAATCTACAATATTGAAATATCTACATCATTATAATTAATATAAATTCATCAGAGACACCTCACAACTTTGTCTGATTAAAAATATAAACCATAATATATATATCTATTTAACTAACATAGGCACGATTATGTCTAAGTAAATATTTAACTAAAAGAATTAAAAATGTAAGTACAATATTGTAATATCTAAACCATAATATTCAATATTAATGCAACATCAAATTAAAATAAAACATAAATAATTTTCTTATTTTCTGAGCTTAACAGACCAATAAGGCTAGAACAGATCACCAGATCATACAATTTTTTACAGCAAATTTCTCCTCCTTGCTTCAATTAATAATGTTAGTTCTTTTCAGTGTCGTAAAAAAGTCTGTTTCGACCATTTAATCGACATATTAGTTATTGGTGGTGATCAAATCGTCACAAATTTTTCTTACTAATCAGCCGATTATTTCCAATACTGAGTCAGCTCGGATCGGACCCGGCCGACACCAAGTCAACTTGGAGTCGGCCATGTTTCCAAATCATGTTAGTAAAATCGTGTCATACTGTGACTAATATGCTGTGACTTTGGTCATGTGCTGTGACGTGCTATGAACAAGTCAATTTTGCATGTGATGTGCCGTGATCAAAATGACGAGAGGTGATTACAGCACGCGAATGGTCACGCCACGCAAGTCACACCTTGACCAAGTTCTTATAATAAGATAATGGAAAAAGTTCGGATCGATATTAACAGAAAAGATGATAATATAATCTCAACGGTCAGTAGAAATGTAGAATCCACTACTTCTATGAAAAGTATACTTGATATGGACTCACTAAGAATATTAGCTCGTTACAAGTCTTAATAATGATGATAGGTTGCTAACCAAGAGCCACTAAGGATAGTTGACTAATCCAGATAGTGAAAGAGGAACTGTATTTTTTAACTTGCAACCATGCAATTCACCAAGTGTGATTGAAGCTAGATTGAAAATCTGACAAATGGGTGAAGCCAGCACGGGCGTCAGTCTTCTTGACATATTTCGGTAGTAAGAATCCCGATTGCTAGAAATGTTAATTCCTTTATAAAATAGGACAAGAAAGGACTTCTTTAATTCATTACCTATCATGAAAGCTTTTATCCCACCCAATAGCCCAAGCCAATGATTTTATTGTACATGTGCTGCCCCTTAAAATATTTGATATGACTTCATTGGTAACTACTGCCAAATGCTGCCCTTGAAATGACTTCAAATGACCCATCACTGTTGGTTTTCTTAAAGCCAGTAACAAACTTGAAATGCAAAAACAAACACAGAGGATTTTTGGCGCTCAACACTTGCATCATTTTCTGGTTTTCTTATTATATAAGCAAATACAAAATCATAGCTGCACCACTAACATTACAACCCACGTTTTCTAAAAATAAAACTAACCACATAAACTTTACTTAAATAACTGCTACCCTATTTTTAGCCACACACTGGACTAAAACTAACAGCCTAATTACGGACTCAAACAAAAACCAAGTTTGCTAAAATTAAACAAATCAACTACTGGACACGACCCTCTAACAACAAGATTAACTCATCAATCTCCTTCTTAAGCTTGTTGTTCTCTACTGATGATTCGCACACCAATCCTTTCTCTCATCTCCAAGAACTTCATCCTTGCTAGCGACTTTGTCAGAATATCAGCATGTTGATCTTCTGTGCAAACATGCTAAATTTCCATCATTCCTGATTCAACACAATCTCTAATGTAGTGGAATCGGGTATCGATGTGTTTGCTCCTCTCATGGTGAACTGAATTCTTGCTCAATGCAATTGCGGACTGATTATCGATCTTTAGAACCACTTTCTTAACCTCGGTCTTTAACAAATCTGCCAACAGTCGTCCCAGCCACACTCCTTGACACGCTGCTGCACAGGCAGCAATGTACTCCGCTTCACAGGAAGATAACGCAACCACTTTCTGTTTTTGTGAACACCAACTAATAGGATTTGACCCAAGGAAAAATATTAAACCTGAAGTACTTTTCCTGTCATCAGTATCACTAGCTAGATCACTATCGGAGTAACCGATCAGCTCCAAGCTTCCTTCCTTCTTCTCATAAACGCAACCGAGGTTTAAAGTTCCTTTCACGTACCGTAGTATGTGCTTCACTGCGGCCATGTGCTCCGTTGTGGGCTTCTCCATGTATCTACTCACCATGCCGGCAGAGAATGCCAAATCTGGGCGCGTGTGCAGTAGGTATCTTAAACTGCCAACAATACTTCGGTACAGAGTTGTGTCTACAGGTGGACTTGTGCTTTCCTTGCTCAGTTTCAGACGAGGTTCCATCGGGATTTGCAAAGGGTTGCAATCTTTCATGCCGCATTTGTCTAAAACCTTTCTTGCATATGCCGACTAGTTGAGTGTAATCCTTTGAGAATTCTGACAGACTTCAATTCCCAGATAGTAACTTAGTAACCCAAGGTCACTCATGCTAAACAATTTCTTCATCTGTGATTTGAACTTGTCTATGTCTTGAATACACTCTCCAGTGATGATTAAATCATCCACGTAGACTCCAACAATTAAATTCCCTTTACCTTGATTTCTCATGTACACAGCATGCTCTAAAGAACACCTCTCAAAATCGAGTGTCCTCAATGACTTGTCCAGTTTTGAGTTCCATGCTCTAGGTGCTTGTCGCAAACCGTACAATGCTTTGTGCAGTTTTAACACCTTGTGCTCTTCTCCTTTTATTTCAAATCCCGGCGGTTGAATGACATACACTTCCTCTTCCAAATCACCGTTGAGGAAGGCTGACTTCACATCCATATGATGCACCTCCCATCCTTCATGTGCCACAATAGAGATCAGCAAACGTACTGTCTCTAGCCGAGCAACAGGGGCGAATACTTCATCAAAGTCTATGCCTTGTCGTTGAACGTACCCCTTTGCCACTAATCTCGCTTTGTGCTTCACAATTCTGCCTTGAGTGTCCTTCTTTAGCTTGTAAACCCACTTTAGACCTATAGGTTTGTGGCTGTCGGGTAATGGAACGAGCTTCCAAGTTTCATTTTTTCGAATAGAGGAAATTTCCTCCTTCATTGCTCTTCTCCACATCGAATCTGCCTTGGCTTCTTCGAAACTTGACGGCTCTTCTTCTCCTAGCAAACACAGTCCCGAATACTGCAACTCTATTGGGACTGTTGCATCGTACAAGCTTTTGATGTCACGCTTACCCCGTGGTCCTACTAATGAACTCTCATCAGATGTCGAGGGTTGTAGTGTTTCGGTTGATACTGATTCTTCAACAGTTGCTGCTGGAGTATATGGTGAGTTTGAAACAGATGCTCTAGATTTCGTGTTCATCACTAGTGTAGCATACTGGTATCGGTTACCAGTTTGTTCCTGTGTCGGCTGTGGGAAATGCATGCCAGAATTGCTGATACCAATGCCAGAATCGCTAACATCCTCTTTATCTTTTTGATTTGTCGTATCAGATGCACCTGCTATGGTAAAGTAGTGTGCTGTAAGAGTGTTCCCTGCTGATCCTGTTTCTGTTTCTGGAAATTTGCTCCACTCCCACTTCTTCTCCTCTTCGAACACGACATCCCGTGTCACCACTACTCGTTTTGACTTTGGATCAAACATCCGATAGCCTTTTGTATTCGAATCATAACCAATAAACACCATTGGCTTGCTTCGGTCTGCAAGTTTTGAGAGGTGAGGTGTAACATCTTTTACGTGTCCCACACATCCAAAGATACGAAAGTGATCAACTGTTGGCTTGCGGTTGTAATATGCTTCATAGGGAGTTTTGCCGATGATGCTTTTTGTTGGTGCTCGATTTAGGAGATATACGGCAGTTGATACCGCTTCTCCCCAAAATTCACCTGGGACTCCCATGCTTTTCAACAGGCTCCTTGCCATGCTGACCACCGTCTGATTTCTTCGTTCAACAACTCCATTCTGCTGAGGAGAATAAGGCACCGTGAGATAACGCTTAATTCCCAACAGCTCACAGTAAGTCTTGAACTCATTTGAGGTGAATTCGCCGCCACGATCTGTGCGAAAAGCCTTCAGCTTGCTGTTTTTCTCCATTTCTGCTGATGCTTTAATCTTCTTGAATGCCTCAAATGCTTCGTCTTTGTTTCGCATCAGCACCTGCCACATGAATCTAGTACAATCATCAACCAACAGCAGAAAATAGCGCTTGCCTCCATGTGTAGCAGGAGTTATTGGCCCGCACAAATCTCCATGCCACAGTTCAAGGGGTGATTCTGCTCGGAATTTTGCCATTGCTGGAAATGGATTTCGGTGTTGCTTTCCAATCAAGCAACCATCGCAGATGCGGTCCTCATGCTCGATTATGGGCAAGCCGTGCACCATCTGTTTCTGACTTAGAATCTTCAAGGCATGAAAATTCACATGCCCGTATCTCGCATGCCAGCGCGACGCTTCTTCTTTGCTCCTTGCCAGAAGGCATTCGGGTAGAGTTGGTGCTATGTTAAACACATATAACCGGTTCCTTGACCTGTTCACTTTTGCTAGTAGCCTTTGTGATCTATCCAAGATAGACATTACTCCTCCTTCAATCACAACATTGCATCCGTTCTCATCTAACTGACCAAGGCTAATTATGTTGCTCTTCAACATCGAGATGTAGTAGACATTAGTAAGTATACGATGTTCACCTGTGAAGCATTCAAATAAAACTGAACCTCTTCCTTCTATTTCTACAGCTGAGCCATCTCCAAATTTGACCGACCCTTTAATGGTCGTATCAATTTTAGCAAATTTTTCGATACAACCGGTCATGTGGTTACTTGCGCCGGTATCTAAATACCAAGCCTTGTCTTGGGTGCTGTTAATCTTTGGCACCACCTTGTCTTCGTGCAGTAACACCTGCTCATTCTGTATTGCGTGGTTGAGAACACAAGTTTTAGCCATCAACAGTGCCGGTTCATCATCGGTTTGTGTTGTAACAAGATTGGCCCTCTCTCTTCGGTTTGGCTTGGGACAATCTTTTGCGAAGTGTCCATATTCATTACAATTGTAACACTTAACCTTGGATATGTCGAAGTTGCGTGGCTTTCGGTCTTCGTTAGTGCGTTCACCATTTCCTCGACCTCCACCATTTCCACGCCCGCGGCCACGACCTCTCCCGTGAGTCCTCCTCTTTTGGTGCTGCTGAAACCTTCATCTTTCTTTCCCTTTGAGCATCTTGCCTCCCACTCGGCTTGGGTAAGAAGTAGCTGTTCTCCACCGCCCTTTGTGTGTACTCGTCCTTTAAGTCCTTCCTCAAAGGTTCTGAGGCGGCCGATTGCTTCTGAGACCGACATGTTCTCAATATCGCCAAACTGCTCGATTGTTCCGATAATTTGGAGAAATCTATCTGGAACTGCGCCGAACAGTTTTTCAACAACTTCGCTATCGTCGAGCTTCGTGCCCAGCTAGCGGATCTCACCCACCAGCGTGGTAAGCTTCATGGAAAACTCGTTTATTGTCTCTGAATCCTCCATGTGTAACTTGTTCAGTTGCCGTTTCAGCACCTGTACGCGTGCCTTCTTGACACGATCTTCACCAAACCGCATCTCCCTGAGTGCGTCCCAAGCCTCCTTTGCCGTCTGCTTCTCTGCTATTGCCATCATCACGTCATCTGGCACGGCTTGAGAAATGGCTACCATGGCGCCTTGATCTTTGTCGTCGTATGTGTCTCCACCTTCGATCACTGACCATACTCCTAGCGAACGCAAGATTATCTTCATCTTGACAGCCCATATGCCGTAGTTCGATTCGCTTAACGTTGGATAATGGATCGGGATTGAGGCTCCTCTTGCCGTTGGTTTGACGACTGCAAGTGTCTTAGGTAGATCTCCTTCGTTACCGGCCATTGCTTTGACAATCTGGCTCTGATACCAAATGTTGGTTTTCTTAAAGCCAGTAACAAACTTGAAACGCAAAAACAAACACAGAGGATTTTTGGCGATGCTCAACACTTGCATCATTTTCTGGTTTTCTTATTATATAAGCAAATACAAAATCATAACTGCACCACTAACATTACAACCCACGTTTTCTAAAAATAAAACTAACCACATAAACTTTACTTAAATAACTGCTACCCTATTTTTAGCCACACACTGAACTAAAACTGACAGCCTAATTACGGACTCAAACAAAAACCAAGTTTGCTAAAATAAAACAAATCAACTACTGGACACGACCCTCTAACAACAAGATTAACTCATCAATCACTCCATCAGGCCCAACTGAATTCTGCCATCTGTCAACTAGCTCATCACAACAGGTAGAGAATGCTGGGCAGAATCCTCTTGAAAGTAAAATGTTTTAATTAGCTTATTTAAAATTAAGAAATTCTTGTATGTCCATGTCAACTTTTAAAGCAGGGTTCCAAGTAATCCCTCTTCCACTATATTACTTGGATTCGGTTGTCGATTCAACACAAGAAAAAAAAATACTTAGGGTCATTTCAGCTATGTTAAGATGCTTATTCTATGTGGAGATATTGGTTATTTGTGTAGTTGAATTCTTTTGATGCATTTTCTAGATTCTGTTATCAGAATTGAAGTATTGTGCTATCTGAAATGTTGGTTTGTTATCACCTCTATCAAATACTCTCGGATCATTTGCATCTTAAAATTTTCTCGTCCTATAAATGCATTGAATTCTTCTTTATGCATATATTATTACACTTGAATAATTTCTAACTGTTTGAAATCGAGCTTGAATACAACTAGGAATTTAAAAAAGATCAATTGAAATGTTGGTGATTCAGCATCAAACTTGGGTTTTTGTTTTTTCTGTTACTATGCCCTTTTCATTGCTTGCAGAGATTGGAGTATTGTGTTATCTGACTGTTGGTTATTATGCCTCTTTTGTTCAGTTGGCAGAGCCAATGATTCAAGTAGACTCTGTTATCAGAATTGATGTATTGTGTTATCTTGAGAGAAAGGAGAGTTTGAAAAGAAGGGTATATTGGTCAAATTAATTTTAAAAATAACTAATAATAGGTTAAATAAATAAAAAAGAGATATTGGATAAAATGTTAAGTTTTCTTAGCGTATTGGATATTATGGTGTTTTCACAGGTAAATTGGCTACTTTAGGATTTTACATGAGTACACGAGAAATTTTCCCTATTTAAAACATCAATATTCATAATTCTTTATCTAAAACTTGCAGTATGTTAAATATGACATGCTAAAACTGAATGGTGGCTATAGTAATCAAAGTTTCATTTTTATCATGAAATTATTGATGAATGATGCTAGTTATTAATACCGTCTCTTATACATATTAGTTGATATGGAAATGCATGTCTACCTCAAACTTGGATTATTAAGGCTTCAGCATGATATAAAAGGGAAAGAACAGGAAAGAACAGGAAAGTATGGCTTGGAAACCAAGCCATGAGTAAAAAGATGGTCAACAATATTGGTACTGTCAAGTACTCGAGTTCTCGTCAGAGATACGGGACCTTAATTTGTTTTAATGGTTCAGATTTTATATCATGTTGAGTTGCATTAATTTGTTCTTTTATGCTGTGTTGCTCCGACTTTGGATGATCGGAATCCTACGGTAATTGAAAAATTAAGTTTGGATCTAAACTATTCGATTAGAATCTATATGAATATTAAAAGAATTTACAATATCAAACTGGATTTGATTATCCGAATTCTTATTGAATGGTTCAAACATGAGTTACTTTGGGAGATCCGAACTATGTTGCTCTCCCTCTTTGCCGATATATTTATTAATTTATTTATTTTAAGATAAAAAGATAGAGAATAGGAAAAAGGTCATACTGATATAAAAGGAAGACTAGATGATTCAAGTATTCTAAGTCGCGGGTAAAATTTGAACAGTCGGACGGATGAAAGGAAAGTAGGATCCTAATTTTCTATAAAATTAAGACAGGTGATATGGACCCACTAAGCATATTATTATTAGCAAGTTACTGTACTGATCGAGATATAGAAAGAGGAGCTAGCTGTATTATTTAATTTGCAACAGCGCGGGACCCTCAATAGCAATATCTCGGTGGGAATTACTTGAATTCAGATATATTGCTGCATAGGTTAATTCCTTTCTAGAATAGAATAAGGAAGGACTTCTTTTATAATCTATCACGAAAGCTTTATCACCTACGGCCCTACCCCCTCAATAAAGCAAATCAGAGGTACACAGACAAATAACAACTACTAAGTCTTAGTTCCAAACCTGCAGCGCCGCCTGCTGCTGCTGCTGCCCCTGCAGCATCCGAGACCAAGCATGAGGAGTTGCGTCATAGCTTTCGTCTCCGTATGAAGGAAGTTGCTGGCAAAGCTACTAAAGGTGGCAAAATGGGTTCTTCTTCAGGTAATGTTATTCTTACTCAATTCCCTTACGTCACTCTCACCGATAAGGAGATAATTAACTTGTACAATCTTAGTGGGTTTTCATTGGGTTCTACTGAGGAAGAGATGTTTCATGCGGTCCAATGTTTAAAATCTTTATCTAACTCTAGATTTCATGATTCTTTGTCTACTGTTCTGACTACCAAAGCTTCGGATCCTACTAAACCCCCAACTGATATTGGTACTCTTATCTTAAATGCTTTAGAAGAGCTTAATAAAATTCTTAGTAATGCCCAATCAGTTGGTTTTATATCTGGATTAGGAAATGATATTAAGGTTTTGAATTTACATTTTGCGGATGACACTTTATTGTTTTTAGAAGCTAATTCCCTTATGGTGGAACATCTTAAGTTTCTTCTTTTAGGTTTTGAAAATTTATCGGGTTTAAAAATAAATTTTGAAAAGAGTGAACTGGTCCCTTCAAATATTTCGGTTTAGGAATCAACTTTATTAGCTCGTCAATTGAATTGTAATATTGGTTCTTTGCCCATTTCTTACTTAGGTGTTCCTCTTCATTGGAAGAAATTAAGTTTGAATGATTGGTCCCCATTAGTAGATAAAATTGATAAACGTTTACAAACTTGAAAGGATTCTTTATTATCATTAGGTGGTCGAGTCACCTTATTAAATTCTGTTTTGTCATCAATGCCTCTCTATTGGCTTTCTATTTATAGAGTACCGGTTTCTATTAGGAACAAGGTTGATATCATTCGAAAGCGTTTTCTTTAGGCTAATGGTACCACTGGGAGAAGGCGATATCACCTTATCAAATGGTCCACGGTTTGTTTACCCAAAAATCAAGGGGGATTAGGAGTTCTTAACCTTAACTTTATGAATATTGCATTATTAGCCAAATGGTGGTTTCGATTTAAGGACCCCACAGTAACCGGTAAGTGGAAATTGATTTTAATTGCTAAATATGATTCTTCTGGTTTGGCTTCCACTAGATTTTCTTCTTTCTGGGTCAGTATTCTAGATCTTACTGAAATTTTTAATATAGGTATTAATAGGATTGTAGGCAATGGTAGGGATACTAATTTTTGGTTAGATAGATGGCATGGAGATTGCGCTCTATTTTGTTATTTTCCTAATATCTTTAGAATTATTATAGATCCTTCTATTACTGTTTCTGTAGTTTTCTCTAATTTTCCATTTAGTTTGCAATTTAGCAGGCAATTAACGAGAATTTTTCTTCATGAATGGCACCAACTTTTAAGGCTTTTTCCTTTTCATTATTTAGCTTCGACTCAATTGGATAGTATTTCTTGGCGATGGACTTCTACGGGTCTTTTTACTGTCAATTCTCTTTATAAATGACTTTTATTTAGTGGTTTTACCAACAATATCTACCAGAACCTTTGGAAGACCAAAATTTCTCTTAAGATTAAAGTTTTTGTTTGGTTACTTCGACAGAATAAAATTCTTACTAAATGTAATTTACGTGGCCGAGGTTGGCAAGGTAATGTGGATTGTATATTTTGTGGTGCCCCTGAGAATGTCGACCACCTTTTTGTTACTTGTCCTTTTATTTCTACCTTATGGTCTTGGATCGGTAATCATAACAATTTCGTTTTTAATTGTACCCAGGTTTTGGACCTTTGGCATTTTGATTATTGGATTCCTCTAAAGGATTCCTTATTTGTTAAATTAATTAGGGCAGCCATTTTATGGACTGCTTGGTTAACCAGAAATAGGATTTGTTTTCAGAATGCCCCAATACCTCCTATTAGTTCGGTAGCATCTTCCATAATTGCTTTGACTTCTTTTTGGTGTAAATCTCGTTTAGATAACACATATTTTAAATTATCATTGATTATGCCTTTCGATGTTTCTCCTTTAACTCATTTAGGCCCCTTGATTGTTCTATTGGATTCGGATTCACAGGTCAGTATGGGTACCGACGGGGCCCCTACTCTTGGGTTCGCCGTGTCTGATAGAGAGTTCTCCGAAGCCATTGAGGAGGCCGCTGGATTGTCGTCTCCTGATTGGTCTTTGGTGGATACTGGGACCTCCTCTTCACCTAGTATGGTTGACATTAGTGATTGATTTTCTTAGTTTCTGTTTCTCTTCTTTGCTTTGTGTTGTGCTAGTTTGATATTGATGCTAGTTGGTTATTTGTCTCTCTTTAGTTTAGAATAAGTGGATTTTGAGTGCTATGCACGGTTTTGTAAGTTTTGTACAAACATTGTTTCATAATGAAACCGGTGGATATTCCACTTTTTCAAAAAAAAAAAAAAAGTCTTAGTTCCAAACAAATTAGAATGGACCAGTAATGAAACCCAACCGAAGTCTGAATTCGTAATTATCCCAAACAAGATGAGGTATAGCAAAACGGATTCATAATTATATGTTTGAATTTGATCCAGCTTTGAATTCGGATACACAAAATGGATAATTTCATGGATGGAGATGGTTATTGAATAAGAAAGAAAGATTTGGATTCGGATAATTTCACAAATGGAAAAAAAATGAATATCCGGAAATATTCAGATCACAGTATCTAGGCCACAGACCCAGAATATCTCTCCTCTTTCTACTGCCAACATTGATTTTTTGTTTTGTTTTGTAAACCATCAACAAAAAATAAAAACATCCAAAATCAACTTCATGCTTATTTTTTTTAAATCATCAATACTGAAAATAAAATTTGGTATTTATTTTCCATACTGAAAATGATTTTCGGTATGTAACATTGCACATACTGAAAATGGAATAGCAAAAATAAAAATAGACATTTGTGGGGGAATGCTCCCGCAAAAAGTCGCAAGGTTAGGTTAGCTAATGATGCTGATATATTTGTGGGGGAATGCTCCCGCATGGGTCCAGTGCTCCAGCCTCTTAGGCAGACATGAGTGGGCACTGAACTCAGGGCATTGCTAGACATCTTTCTGCATACCTTCCAGTTCACCCTTAGCCAGACCTACGTTCATGATCGGACAGCCAGAGTTTTATTATTTGATTGTGGAGACGTTTAACTCCTGACGGGCGCAAGCCGCCACCGTTAATTACATCAGAAAGACTTATCAGGTCTAACTGAACACCTCGTTCATTCCAGGATTTGTGCCTATTTGGTTTGAACTGAGTAATGGAGCTAAAAGGGCTCATGTATTCATTATTTAAACATTTAATTCAATCAGGGTGCCTGTATAAACATTGGTCATGGGACAGGACTCTTTTGGTCGTGAAGGACTTATGTATGTATTTACAATTTGATTATATTTAAGAGAGCATGTGTCATATTTTTATAAAACCCATGATTAGTTTATAAAGTATTGCATTTAATTCAAAAGATGGGTATTTTGGTCATTTTAGATTATGGCTGAAGCTTAAACATGTTTAATTTTGATTTAGGATGATAGAGAATTGAATTTGGGTTCATTTGGCTTTGGTTTGAGTCAATTTGGACTTGAAACGAGTAAGTTATGATCAAAAAGGACTTATTTGTAAATATTTTTATGTTTCAAGGATCTAGGTGTAAACATGGAAGGACCTGAGAATGTAATTTGGGCTTTTGATGAGGTTTGGAATGAAATTTGGGCTTCCAGGGACCTATTTGAGAAGATTTTATACAGTCAGGGACTTATTTGTAAATCTTCAGGGACTGCGCTGTAAATAAAACTTGTCAGAAGGACCTAATTGTAAAAGAGTTTATTTATTTTAATTTTATTTAATTTGAGATTGAATTTGGGCCTTTGGATTTGAGATATGGGCCTTTGAGATGTGTGTTTGGGTTTTAAGATGTGCACAGAAGCTTATGGGCCTTTCATCTGGGCTTTGAGATTTGTGCGGAGGGATGAGTCTCATTAAACATGACATGTGGGCCCCATCTGTCAGAGTTCTTTTAATTTTAACAGAAGGGAAATATGGGCCTTGAGATCATATTTGGGCCTTTAAGATTTGGATATACATTCGCAGCCTCTGCGAAGGTTTCAAAAAAAAAAAGATTTGGATATACATATGTCAATATTGGTGCAGAGACTTATGGGCCTTGGGATTTAATCATTGGGCTTTGAGATTCGGGCTGTTAGATCTTCATTAAACCCGACAAGTGGGGTCTCTTTGTCAGAACCAAAGGAGAAAGGCGCTGGTCGTTGGATAGGGCTCTATGCATCAAGATTTGGATATTAGGTTTAAATCTATTTTGGCGCTTGGATCTAATACATCATATTGCATCAGGATTCGTGCGGATTGCACAGTGCTTCCTCTCAGTCGAGAGAACTGGAAGACTCCAGTCCCGAGAGAGGATTTCTCCACCGGCATGGTTCCGGCCATGGCTGGCCCTGAGCCGGTGCAGTCTAGATCGTCTCTCCAAGGGAAGTGCATTGGAGATCTTGTCAGTCGCCGGCGATCATCGGAGCAGCCGTATAGGTCTGACGTTGATACTATCGGTACCGAATTGGTCTTGAATCCGATTCTTAAACAATTTCAATGCGTTTTCTTCAGTTAATTGGTCATATATCATTGTGTTAAAGCACAGAAACTCAGAGAAGCATTAATTTGAAGTTTATTTGAGTATTGAGCGTGATTTAAGTTGGAAGATCTCGGTTTGGTATGAATTTGGTACCGATATGTGGTACAAAGAGTTTGAACCAACATAGAATCTCAAAGTCATGATTTTTGAACCATTTCAAGACATATAAGGAGCTTAGAAGTATTGAGTTTGATGTTTAGAGGTCAGTTCTACCTGATTCACATGATTTAGTGTTTGGAAATATCAAATTTCATCATTTCAGTTCATATTTTGTAAAGAAACCAATTGGTTAAGATCAAAGACATATAATATGATATGTCAGGAGTACTCAGAAGCATTTTTATCATTTTTGAGAATTTATTTACATTTTTTAAGATTTTATCAGAATTGCCAGGGGCATTCTTGTCCAGCAGTGCATAAAATTTTGTATTTTATTCATGATTTTATTCTGGGAGCTATACATCATGGATTTGAGCATATTTTGAGTCTAAATTCATGTACAGAGAGTGTGGATTGTGAATATATATATTTTTTAATATTTACAGATCATTTGGTGCATGAGAATGATGAAACAGTGAACTGGGGTCATGTGCCAGTATACTGTGCAAATTACAATTTATTATTTTCAGAAAATATGAACTTTGGGAAATGATCAAAAATAGCAGGAAAATTCAATAAATGAAAAATTTGTGAGGAAAGTGTTTGTTTTTGAGTCCTCTATCAAACTGTGTTTTTATATTTTCAGTTTAGTCCCTGGTTTGGTCCAGAATTGCTGATTTGTCAGCAGGGGTCAAATCTGCCCTTTTCAGTGCATTTCATGTACCAGTTGGTATTGCATTGCTCAGGGCTGCTGGGTTTGGACTTGGTACAGTACCAGAGGTCTGTTAAATATGATTTGGACATGATCCAAGGTCTGGTTTGCATCAGAACAGGTTTTCAAGGGCATATGGCCACTGTTTTGGTATGAAACAACATAGAAATAAGATCAAAGCTCCAAGATTCAAAGACATATGGCCACTGTTTTCAAGGGCATATGGCCACTGTCAAAGCATGGTTTTATGCAGGGAGGTCCCTGGTTTGTTATAAAATTGTATTTTAATGATCTTTTCACTTGATTAAAGGGCAAATCATTAAAGTTTCATTAGGAATGGAATACAAATGACAAGGGGTGACCTCAGTCACTATCTATTTGCATCCAGACCCTCAGCTTCTCACTATTTGCAATTAAGCCCCTCAGAAATGACATTTTTGAGAATTTTGGCAGCATAACAGCATGCATCTGTCATATCTGAGGGTATCACTTGCAACTAGGCCCTTGTTTATTAAGGAATTGTAAAGGATACCATAAGGCTCAACTGCTACAACCCTGGTGTGTTTATATTTTGATTTTTATTCACTTTGAACCCTCATATTAGATCATTTAATCAAAGTGACATGATAATCAGGTGTGGGAGGATACCATAAGGCTCGACTACTCCACATCCTCATAACTTATCACTTTGTTAAAGGATCCAAGGGCAGAAAAGGGAAAAAGAAGAAGAAAGAGAGCAAAATACATGCATATATGCATTAACTTGTGTATTTTTGTATAAAATCAAGATCAAACAAAAAAGAGATCATTATTAGGTGTAAAATACAGATCCTATGCAATGCCTTAGTATAAGCTTCTATATTTTCATGAAAAACAGTGAGGAAAAAGAGAGAAAGAGAGGAAGAAAAGAGAAATTGATCACCAAGCTCTGTGCCTGAGCACAGAGCTCTCTCTTTTGAGCTTCAAAACAACTATTTTAGAGTAGAGAACAGATCTGGAAAGAAAAGATCAAAGAAACAACAAGGAATGCAACAAAATCAACAAAAGAAATGGAAATTTTCAAAGGAACTTCATTCACCTCTGGAATTATTACATCAAATGATCTAAAAGATCCTCAAGAACTATACTATACCTATTGAATTGCAGAGAGAGAAATAAAGCAACAAGCTTTGCACTTATGAACTTGAAAAGAGGCTAAACTAGAGCACTATTACAAAATCTCAGTATATCTGTGTATTATATTGCTATCTTGTGTATATTTTTCATCTGATATATGAGCCTTTATATAGGCAGAGGTCAGGGGCTCAGGATTTCATCATATGCTCCTGTTTCATTGTGAACCAAGGTGTTTGATCAAGGGTTTGGGTGTATTGCACCATATCCATGCGCATTCATTAGAGAAGATCATGCTTTTAAGGTTGAATATCAGATATTTAATCATTGGAATGCATCTCAGCCCTTCAATTGGTTTCCAATGCATTGGGCTCCATCTCAGCCCTTGACAGCCGGCTGACTTGGGCACCAACTCAATATGCGTGAGAGTGCGCCTCTGGGGAGAACATTCCCATATCTGGCATCATGTAAGGATCCTATGACACGTGTCCTTGGGACCACTGGCACTAGCAACGGCCAGAACGGCTTGGTGCATTGTGCTTGAGCCCGGCTTGAGCTTATCGTGTGCCGACTCTAACAAATTCATCCCAGGTCATGAGGGGTTGACAGAAGGCATCGCAAACATCGTCTAATCATGAGTTGGGGTTCAATTTACCCTTCTGATGACGTGTACATCCATTTCAAGCAGGCCCGAACCCGAGTAGGTGTTTGTTTCATGAACCGGCTTAATTGCCATTTTCCTCATTAAATTGACAAGTCAATTAGCATCGCCTTATCTCCATTATTGTTCTGGTTGAGTCCCAGCATCTAATTTCATCACAAGCTTGAGTTTGAATCTCTACTTCTCCTCCCTTTCAATCAGGTTTCAAGATCACAGAGAAGCCATGGCATATGGAGCTTGTAGAGAGCTCAAAGAGGTGAGTTTCATCTATTAAATTGATATAAAGGCATGCATTGAACTCTTCTTTTTAACCCGAATTCGGGGTCTCCATTTTTACCCAGCATTGAAGCTCGGAGAAGAGAGAAGAGAGGAGAAGAAGACTGACATAGAGGGCCCCATTGTTGGCCTCTCAAACACAGGCCAATCGCGGCGTTTCTTCTGTCATTTGTTTTGTTCTGTCATTTGTTTTGCCTAGACACGGCGCTTCATGAACCATTCAACAGGTAAAGCACGGTGCACCAAAACCGGGCGCATGCTTCACGAAGGGGTCGGAGCGCTGAGTTTTAAAACTCAGCGACTTAGTTGCTTTCTTGAGTGAGTCGGGTGCACCATGGACCAGATCACTGACAGTTCGGTGTATCATGTCATAACTGTGTAAACCGAGTCCAGTCATCTCTTAGACTCAGCGAAAATCATATTGAGTCTATGGCAAATGGGTCCAGGTTGTCAGGTTTAATTTGTATACCCAAATTTGCACCCAGAGGGGGTCTTAGGTGACTTGTCAACCTCTGTTGCTTGCGTGGCACCAATCAGAGAGTGCCACATCAGCATTTTTTATAAAAATTTCATAACTCTTGTATAATTTTGGAGTTATAAAACACATGAGACATCAAAATTCATGATTTTGCATAGGGAATCATATCATGAATTTTAAAACATCATTCTCAATCAATTTTAGAGAATTTCTATGCATCTTGGTATTTTCCAAATATTAAAATATTGCCAATTCATATTTAGCAACATTTTAGGGTACAACACCTGGCTCGGCCTATAACCGAGTCTGAAGGCGGGTTCCCCTCTCCCAAGTAGGGTGCTCGATCTCCGTTTTCGTCCGCACGACCTTAATGCACCGTACGCTAGTTGTTGCCGAGAATACGATGCCAGATAATGCTGAAGCCTTTAAAGTCGTTGGACGGGTTTTAGTGAGATCTGATGATGGATTCCTGAGGCCTAGAGTCGGGATCCAATACACCTATGATATATGAATCCGAGTTAGCCTGAGAATTATCTTGCCGTTTAGAACCCGGTGAGAGAAAATTCAGAACACTTGGATATGCGTTTGAGTTAACCAGAGATTATTTTGTCGCTTAGAACCCGGCGGAGGAAACTCAGAAGGCTCAAACAAAAAAAAATGCAAACTTAAACCATGAAACAATGCCATGAAGATGAACACAGGATGCATGCATAAACAGAGCTTGGGTCATGATATGCCCGGGTCATCTAGACATGAAAAGGTCAGCATTATGAATAGCTGCCAATACCCCCCAACCCATAAGCAATGCAACAATGAAAACTTGAGTAAATTCCAGGTTATGATATGATATAAGGTATGGCCTACCTAAAACTTCAAATATACGAATGCTAGCATGGGTTACTAGAACAATACGTGATTTTCCCTTACTTGACGTCGGCCCCAGCTGAGGACGCTTATCGTGGAGTGCCATTGTTGGCTGATAAGTGATATCCTCAAGCCTATATGACTAGAGTAAAGTTTTAGATGCGTGATCTAAGGGGAATTAGGGACGCCTATCGTGAAGTGCCATTGTTGGCTGACAGGTGATACTATTCCTATACCCCTGTGATCGGATTGAATTCCTGGATTGAATCATTGGAAGACGAACCCTGGGTTCCACATCTCGTATGTTTTTTGCCCCGGATAAGCTTAAAGACCATCCATCCACATCCCATAACCTCCATGCAAACATACCTCTATACCCTGTCATAGCTGAAGAATGATTATCAAGTCAGCTTTTGAAACCGTCAATGCCTGACCTGAACTCCAATTACCTGCAACAGAGCAAGTAACATGGCTAAAATGAAATTTTATAAGTGTATGAAGTACACTGGGGGCACCTGGCTGAGCAGTTCAATCCCCACAGTCTTCACACCCCACCCAGGTGGGGGCATTTGTTGTACCCTAAAATGTTGCTATAATTTAAAATGGCAATATTTTAATGCTTGGAAAATACCAAGGGTACTTGAAACTCCTTAAAATGGATCAAGAGCAATAATTTGGAGTTCATATAATGATTCCTCATGAAATACCATGAATTTTGATATGCTATGCGATTTGTAACTCAAAATGGATAAAGAGTTATGAATTTTTATGGTAATTGCTGACTTGGCACTCTCTGATTGGTGCCACGCAGGCCACAACCCACGCAGGCCAGACCCCACATGTCAATGACTCAGCTCATTTTCGCTGAGTCTCTGATATAGATGGACATGTTTCACATGGATTGAACCTCATGCGCCGGGATGTCAGCTCCTTGGTTCACCATGCACCGAGCACAGGCAACATGGCCTCAAAGTCGCTGAGTTTAAACTCAGCGCTCCGTGATCCCTTCGCTGTCCATGCGCACGGTGTTCATGGACCGTGTTATACCTATTATAGGGTGCACTCTACACCGAGCTCAGGTAAAAGAAGATGTAAAAGAAAAGAGCCGATTGGCTTATGTTTTGAGAGGCCGACATGCGGCCCCCACTGGTCAGACCCCTCTCTCCTTTCTTCTTCTTCCTTTCTCCTTTGCCCGAGTGCAGAACTTCAAGATTGAAATTTGGTTTAAGAAGAAGAACAATTGAATGGGCGGTTATGCAAAGATGTAAGAGAATAATGTTTCTTACCCCGCTCTGAGCTTGAATTGCACGTTGCTTCTCCAATTTGACCCGAGAAGTGACGAGATAAGAGAATGTAAACTCGGGTTATACTCAAAATTGACTCATGAGCTTTGTAAGATAGGTTAGATATACTCTTACGATGCTACTTTGGTCATGAATTAAACCTGAAATGCACCCGAGTTAGTGGTTTGCCCAAATGGTGTGAACCCGGCCTATGGAATAACGGGATATGTCAAATTGATGCATGAGATGATATGGTGAACTCTTGGACATGATTATATGATGTTTGCGATGCTCCTGGACCAACCCTCGTGCTTTGGATCGTATTAGTCGGGTTGGGCACACGTTAAGCCTAAACCGGGCTCAAGCACATCGCACCATGCTGTTGAAGCCGTTGCTGGCACCAGTGGTCCGAAGAACACGTGTCACAGGATCCCTATGTGATGACAAATAAGGGAATGTTCTCCCTAGAGACGCAGGGTCATGCGCATTGCACCTGTGCCCGAATCAGCCGGTTATCAAGGGCTGAGATGGAGCCCGATGCATAGGAAACCAATTCAAAGGCTGAGATGCATTCCAATGATTAAATATATGATATTCAACCTTAAAAGCATGATCTCCTGCCAGGCGGCACCTGAATGGACATGGAATAGCTTGAACCGATAATCAAACACCTGGGTTCATGGTGAGCCAAGTGCAAATGATGAAGAGCTATGCCCTAGCTCCTGGCCTATATAAGGGCACCCATATTAGATGCAAAATATACAGGACATAGAGATAGAATACACAGATACACTGAGATATTGTAAGAGAGCTCTTTAGGCTAGTTTCTTTCTCAAGTTTATAGTGAAAAGCTTGTTGCTTTCTTCTCCCTTCTGCAATCTGATAGGTATAGCATAGTTTTGAGAGTCTTTTAGACTATCTTATGTAACAATTCCATAGGTGAATGAATTTATTTGGATATTCTTGCATTTCTTGTTGATTTTTGTACTATTTCTTGTTTTTCTTGATCTCTTTTTTCTGCTCAATATTAGCTGTTTTGAAGTTTAAAGGAGAGAGCTTTGTGCTTAGGCTCAGAGCTTGATGATCAAACTCTCTCTTTTCCCTTTTTTTTCTTCACTGTTTCAAAAGAAATTGTATATATAGAAGCTTATTATAAAGCATAGCATAGGATCTGTCTTTTAAAGCTTAAATATGATATATTTGATGTTTGATTTCAGTTTTATACAAAAACACATATAGTTAGTGCATATATGCATGTACACCTTTAATTTCATGCATTTCTCTTCTTCTTTTCCTTTTCTACCTCCCTTGAAAGCTTGATCTAAGCAAATATAGGCTAAGATGTGAGTAGTTGAGCCAGCTGGCATCCTTGCACATCAGATCCTTTAGATGCTTTGATTAATCTTTCATTTAAGGTAATAAAGTGACTTCATCAAAAAATTAATACACAAGGGCTGTTAAAGTTGAGCCAACCGGCATCCTTTGCAGTTCCTCAACCCAATGATCACTTGATAGGCCTAATGGCAATGAAAGGATTCAAGAAAATACATGGGGTTATGCTGCCAAAATGCTAACTCACACTTTCTTGAGGACTTAATTGTCATTAGTGAGAAACTGAGGTTTAAAATGCAAATAGACAAGGTGTTATGCTGCCAAAATGTCATTTGCACTTTTAAATCTATGAAGTTTTGATGATTTGCCTATTTTAATCAAGTGTGAGGACACAAAAATGAGATTTTCATAAAACCAAGGGTCTCCCTGTGATTTTTCATGTTCATAGCATTTTAAAATACTCAAATCTTGATTGATATTGCTTTCATGGAGCTTTGATCTTATATTATTGTTGTTTCATACCAAAACAGTGGCCATATGCCCTTGAAAACCTGTCCTGATGTGAACTAGATCCTTAACTATGTCCAAATCATGTTTAATAGACTCTTGGTATTGTATTGAACCCAAACTCAGCAGCCAAGCTCAAAGCAAAGCCCACTGGTACAGTGTTATACCTTGAAATGCATTGATTTGACCTCTGCTGGCAAATCAGCAAGTCTGGACCAAACCAGGGACCAAACTGAAAATGTAAAAACACAGTTTGATAGAGGACTCAAACACAAACACTTTTCTCACAAATTTTCCATTTATTGGATTTTTCTGCTATTTTTAATAATTTCTGAAAGTTCAGATTTCTGAAAATTATAAACAGCACAGTGCAGTATACTGGAATTTGATACCAGTTCACTGTTTCATCATTTTCATGAACCAAATGATCTGTAAATATTCAATAAAAAATATATTCATGATATACACTCTATGCCAATGAATTTAGACTCAAAATATGCTCAAATCCAAGTTGTATAGCATCCATAATTAAATCTTGAATTAAATACAAAATTCTGTGCACTGTTGGACCATTATGCCCCTGCCAGTTTTGAAAAAAATTCTTAAAAATATAAATAAATTCCCAAAAATTGTAAAATTGATACTGGATATTCATGATATGTCAAATTATATGCCTTTAATCTTATACAGTATGTTCCTTCATAAAAATCTGAATTGAGGCAATGAAATCTGATTTGTTCAAATGTTAGGTTATATGAATATATATGTATCTCATGTCCAAACACCTCATTCCATGCCTCTGAGCTCTTGATACGTTTTGAGATGATCTCAAATGACAATCCCAATACCCAAAGCTGACTTATGTTCTTTGTACCACGCATTGGTACCAAATTGGTACTGTGCCGAGTTCAACCAAACTCAAACCATGTACACGCTATGTCTAGACATCAAATTGATACTTTCATGAGTTCACATGCATATAAACGATATCAAATGATCACTCAAATGAATGAATAAATTTCACTAAAAATCGGATTTAAAATCAAATCGGTACCGGTATGCCTTTGTCAGACCCATATCGTCATCTCCGGCGATCATCGGCGGCCGATAAGATCACTAACGTATTCTTTGAGTCAAGGCGACTCAGACTGCACCGGCCCGAGGCCTAACTTGGCCGGAGAGGCGCCGGAGAAGAAACCCTTCTCGGGGCTGGAAATGTCCAGTCTCCCGACTGAGAAGAACCCCTGCTCAGCCCACACGGATCTTGATGCACCCAGTACTGTGTGATGAGGGCGCCAAATAAGTCATTTGAAATAAGCACACATCTTGATGCAAATGCTTGATCTAAAGGCCAACAATTTCCCTCTGTCGAATTAAATAATCTCCGACGGATGGGGCCCAACTGTCGGGTTTAATGAGACACACATCTCAGTACAGATCTCAAAGCCCAAGTTCAAATCTCTAAGGCCCATAAGCCTCAAATCTGCCTCTGTACATATCTCAAAGGCCCATATCTCAAATCCAAAGGCCTAGATTTAATCTCAAATTAAATAAAATTCTTTTACAAATCAGTCCTTCTGACAAGTTTTATTCATAGTGCAGTCCCTGGAAATTTACAAATGGGTCTCTACCTGTATAAAATCCTTTCAAATAAGTCCCTGGAAGCCCAAATTTCATTCCAAACCTCATCAAAAGCCCAAATTAAATCCTCAGGTCCTTCCATGTTTACACCTAGGTCCCTGAAACATAAAAATATTTACAAATCAGTCCTTTTTTATCATAACTTGTTCATTTCAAGTCCAAATTGACTCAAACCAAAACCAAATAAATTCAAATTCAATTCTCTATCATTCTAAACCAAAATTAAATATGTTTAAGTTTCAGCCATAGCCTGCAATGACCAAAATACCCTTCTTTTGAATTAAATATCATATTTTATAGACAATTCATGAATTTTATAAAACATAACACATGCTTTCTTGAATATAATCAAATTGTAAATATACACATAAATCTTTTATGACCAAAAGAGTCATGTCCCATGACCAATGTTTACACAGGCATTATGATTAAGTTGAATGTTTAAAGCAATTGAGAACCCCAAATATACGCTTAAATGACAAATATATGAGCCCCTTTAGCCCTATTACTCAGTTCAAACCAAATAGGTACAAATCCCAGAATGAACGAGGTGTTCAGTTAGACCTGACAAGTCTTTCTGATGTAACTAACGGCGGGAGCTTGAGCCCATCGGGAGTTAAACGTCTCCACAATCAAATAATAAAACCCTGGCTGGCTGATCATGAACGTAGGTCTGGCTAAGGGTGAACCAGAAGATATGCAAAAAGATGTCCAGCAATGCCCCGAGTTCAGTGCCCGCTCATATCTGCCTAAGAGACTGGAGCATTGAACCCATGAGGGAGCATTCCCCCACAAATAAAGCAGCATTGTTAGCTAATCTAACCTTGCGACTTTTTGCGCCCTACACTCTCGTACCCTAGCTACACGGATATTAATTAAACAATCCGCGTAGGAAGGGATTCCTACACGGATATTTAATTAATATCCGTGTATGAAGAGTATTCGTACACAGATATTAAGTTAAAAAACCGTGTAGGAAGGTTATGAATTACTAATATTTTATTCTTACCTCTTCCTACACGGATTTTATTTAAATATCCGTGTAGGATTGTTCTATTTTTTTTTTGGACTAGCCTCCACTTTTGCTAGCCAATAATATATTTTTCAGATTGAATATTCATAGCCTTTTGCAAAAATAAATACATAGCCTTTTGCAAAAATAAATAGATAGCATTTTGTATATACATATAGCCTTTTGCAACACATATATATACATAGGCTTTTGTACATGCAATCCTTTTGATCCAACATGTAACATATTCTTCTCAAGATCCAATACAATGTTTGTCAAAACTCATGGCTATGATCTAGTTTGGACCAAAATTTCATACATACTAAAACGTATTAGATCCAACATGTAAAAAAATGTGTGTGCATGTGATCCATGATATGATGGCTCTCGGTTAAATGTCTCCAACAACATTGCATCTCCCATGAAAAAAAAAATAAGGATCAACATATATGTGCATACATACATAATCAGTACTCCTAAGAAAATCACCTTAAAATTTTGAGGGATGAAGACACTATCTTCCCAGAGAAGATCTCAGCCTCACATTCAAACAATCTCAGCCATCAGTTGCTGTCTAATTTTATATATTTAGTTTCATGTAGTATTATGTGTAGAAATTTAAAATTAATTAAAAACCTACCCATTTCAATACAAAACATTCTCTCAGTTATCATTTTCTGCCGCATCCTTTTTAACTTCTTTCTCTGTTAGCGTGCATTTCCTCTTTCCAACTCCGTTCCCACCACGCGTGCTCTCTTTTTCCTTCCAGACATTTTTTTTCCTTTCCCCGATGCGCGCGCTCTCTCACTGTCTTCCTCTTCAAGCCTTAGAACCGAAGCACACTCTCTCTCACTGTCTTCCTCTTCAAGCCGATTGCTGCGGTGACCATCGCGACGACACGAAGAGCTAAGAAATGAAGAGGCTGAAATCACGCAGTGAAGGAGACAACAGGAAGAGGTTAAATTTATGGCTACTGAGAAGAGGAAGAAGGGTTTGTACTCACTTTTTTAGCTTTCTCTGATTCGAAATGGTTCTATTGTCAAGCCCTAATTTTTAGGGTTGAATGTTTATTGGTAAATTAACTTTCAAGTTTTTGGAAGACATGAGTTCCATGCATTTTAGCAATTGATCGGTAGTTAGGCTTATCTCTACCTGAAAAACACAGATAAAGTGTAGCGACCCTCAATCAAGACAAGAGACACATAATTGAAACGAAGAAATGAACTAATTTGATTGAATTGGGTAATTTTGGATAAACTGGTAAAGTAACAGTAACAATAGTGATAAAGCCAGATAAAAGAGAAACACTCAAATTGACATCATTTTTCCTAATCGAAATGGATACAATCGTTGCCTTTATAAAGCGATGCTGTTACAACATAAACTGGTTACTAGATCCTTCTAATCCTATCTTTATTACAGTTATGCCATTAATCAACTTAATTGGCTGAACTAGCTTAACTGCTCCAACTAATCTGCATCTTCATTCCAGTTCCTCCAGTTCTGTCCAAGTGGGGCCCAGTATCAGTAATGAAGAATTTAAATGAATACTGACCGTTCGCATGCTCCTTCGTTAATGCTGACTATGTCTAAATTTACCCGTTTGGCTGACCCGGGTTGTGACATAAAGCCAGAAACTTTTGTTATTTTTTGGAGATTAGAAAGAAAAAGAGACAGATTTCTCTTCCTGGCAAGCTCGGATGGGTGGTGGCTTCTTTTTGTTTGATCCGACGAAGCGAATCAGATCGTGGGTTCAACCATGAGTTGTTCGCCAGGTGCTCGGTGAGACACCTTCCATTCTGAGAATCCAGGTTAGCCAATTTGAATTGCATTATTTTGAACATTTTTCTTTTCATTATTGAAATTTAGGTACTAATTGTTTCAACTTCACAGAAATTGCAACATCCAATTTTGGATAAATTTTTCACGGTGGTCTCTAGCTTGTGTTGTCTCGGTGCCTCTACACTGGATTTCTCCATACTCTTTTGGGTATGGCTTCTTTTCAATCTACTATCATTCTGTTTAATCTCTTTTGTGCTCAATTTAAATTGATATATGTGATGTGTTTTCTCCAATAGAGCATGCACTGTTGATTGGCTAGAAAAATGACTCTGTTAATGGCTTTATGTTATTACATTGGAAATTGTATCAAGTTAAATCGATAATCATCTAAGAGCATGATTTCAAATGGTTCTTATTTTTAGTATTTTTTTTTCTAATATATATAGGATTTGGTATCTGCGCCTCGGCCAAGCTCCCCTCCTGTTAGGAGATTGACAGCTACAAGTGATGAAAAACAACATGCAATGGACTATGGTCTACCTTCTTCACATGCACTTAACACAGTTTGCTTGACAGGGTACTAATTAATCGATATTTAAAAAAAAAATGCTTACTCAAAATTGATTGTCTGCATCTTAGTTTGGTTTACTATGTTTTTTAGATATTTTCTACACTATGTGACAAGTGGAGGCCCTATTGATGCAAAAACTACAGCTGCAATGTGTGCCACTGTTTTCTTGCTTGTAATGTTGGTTGGCATTGATGAGTACAGTAGTTCTTCCAATATTTTACTTTTAAAATTTTTGTGCCGCATGGGATTCTATTAGATAATAAGGAGAACTTGAATATTTGTAATTCTTTGTATATTTGTAATTCTTTGTAATTTAATCTGTTTTGTTTAAGCCCAATTTGATTTTTACTTCCTCAGAATGTTGTGTTAGGCTATGCTTGCTGGTATTACTGACATCAACTTCATTTGTTTTTTTTTTTTTAATCTTAGATAGCCTTAATTGTATTCTTAGGAAATCAAGGACTAAGATTTAATTCTTCTTTGTTGTATTTGATCTATACAGACATGTACCCAGTTGCTCTTTCCTTTTGTGCCATCGAGAAACAACAAAGCCTTTATTTCTACGCCGCTCTCTGCCGACACTACCACTGCCAGGGTCCCACTCGTCAGCGCTGCTTCGCCCTCTTCCTTCAACCAGGTGTCTTTTTTATTCTCTCGTCTCCTCCTCTTTTTTTATTGCTTTTTATTTGCCTGTTCATCGATCTATTTTTTCGTTGTTTGTTTGGTTAATCTTTCATTTGTTGAGAATGACGGAAGTACCAAGTAGTAAGAACGAATGCTGTATATATATTGTGGAGATTATATCATATACTCCATTTATGAGGATTGTGCTTAATTTATCGTTTTACTTTAGTACATTTTAAGCTTCAAATAAATGTGTATTATCGAGTATGATACTGATAACTGATAACTGGATCTTCACCTTTCTTTCAACTTTTTTTCTTCAACAATTTAGAAGCTATACTTGATTAATAAAATTGTTGGTGTTCTTATTTTTTGTGGTTTAGTTTTGAAAATTATCTTTGTTTATAAAATGAAAGAAAAATAATTAATAAATTTGGATAGGTTCCCTCAAAATTAAATACAAATAAATACTACTGATTGGTGTAGATAATAGAGGGGCTGATTGAAAAGGTGGATCTGACATAAGAAGAGGCAGAGGCACCAGTGGATCTCCTACTAGAGGAGCAGAATGAGGCTCTCAGAAGCGCATTTCTTGTGCTTCTACAAGCCAAAGGGGAGACCTTTCAAGAGATTGTGGGGCTGGCTCGGGCGATGTTTAAGCAGTGCCAGCAGGTGGAGGGACTCTAGGATGTGGTAGACATTGTCAGGACGGGTGGGGACGGTGCCGACACTGTCAACATATCCACAGGTACAGTTTAGAGTGAGGCTATGGTAATATGCATATTACGGATTGACCCATGCTATGGATTCATATCTCTATTTTCAAAGTTTAAATAAGGATCCGAACCGTTAAACATGATTTTGGCTGAACTAAAATGAAGATTGAAACATATCTCTATTTTACCATAGCCTCACTCTACAGCTTATAGTTTGAAATAAAATGAAGATTTTGGCTGAACTTCTTTGGAATAATTTGAGTTTTATTCAGTTTAGAGCTTATGCCGTTACTAATAAGATGACATTAATCAACTTGAACAAGGGTGATTCATGTATATTATTGTGAGTATAATTGTAGTATTTACTAATGTTTCAGTTCACTTGGTAATTTTTGTTTTTGGTTTTGAATCCCAGAGAACCAAAATTAAGGCCGAAATATAAACACAAAAATAGCAATTAATTAGTAATTCATCTAGAGTTGTGATGTTATGTAAATTCAAATGATCTTCAGCTAAAATATTTACAAAAATGCCCCTAAACTTTTTTAATAGCACTACAGTCTCTTGTATCACAAAAGCTGGGATCTTATGTAAATTTAACATCTACAAAAAGTAAATACCCCTTGCTACTAGACCTGTCTACTTTTTTCTTCACTGTTTGTTTTGGTTCCTTCTATTTTTTGTATATTAAACTGGAAAACCATATATACATGAATTGTGTATTTTTGTGTATTTTTGTTTAGTTTACATTTGCATCTATTTTACGAATTAGATGTCTCATGCATGGATGATTTATCAATTCTTGGATCAATATTTTTTTTTAGGAAGTGTAAGATAATGCCCAAGCTCTACAGTGTATCAACAATAGAATGAGAACACATGTACCTACCTCTGAAGAATGAAGAATAGTAACTCCATCATGCTTTTATTTCTCCAAGGAAAATATTATTAATGTAATAGCGCTATTAATAAGAATGAACAGTACAGAGAATAGCCCAATTAATCAATTATTGATTACATCAATATGAAGATTTATATGAGTGTTAAAAAAAATATATGAGATTTGCTATGTTGTTTTTCACAAATTTTTTGTTTTGATGTTCCCCACTATTTGGCCTTTGATTTGTTAATGTTTCATTGAAAAAAATAAACGTTTCTCTTTAATGTTAGTAATTTTATTAAAGGAAATCAGACTTCAAGTAGAAAATTCTTAGAAAATTAAGCTCTGATCAGGTTAAAAGAGTATATATTTAATATGAGGATGGATCACTTACCCCATTTTTTAATGACACTAAATTACACCATTTATTTTTAAAGTTTTTCAAAATTCAAACAGTTGATTCGAACTGTTCAACATGATCTAAATATTAAAATGTGCTTGGAGACCAAATTTTATATTTTTTGAATTTTTTTACTATTTATTAAGTATTTTACAAAATCGTTGTTTGCAGACTATTGAATTTTTGTAACCATTTTAATAAATAGTAAAAAATTCAAAAAAATATAAAATGTGATGAATAAGCACATTTTAATATATCGATCATGTTGAACGGTTTGGATCAACTGTTTGAACTTAAAAAATGTAGAGTATAATTTGGTGTCACTAAAAATGGTGTAAGTGGATCCCTCATTTAATATTGTTACACTTGAATGTCAATATTTAAAGTTCTAGACAATTGAAGCGTTATATATTCGCACAAGCCCAATTCAATCTCAAAAACCAATTTTTTTCGGGCATAAACGGACAGGACCTGGACTTTTGTAATTTAGACAATCTTGTATTTTTGTAAATAAAAAAAAATTCAGAGTTAAAACCCTGAAAAAGAAAAAAAAATCAGATCCAAAAAAAGAGGAAGCAAAGAGTTCATTATTGACAATATGACATCTTAATTTGTATAATTTATTTTAGACTAATCAAATAATTCAATTAAAGTTAACAATCGTTATCAAATAATAAAGTTAATTGCAGACTCACCATATACTTAATATTAAGTTGATCAAATATCAAATATCTTAAGGAAGCTCAACTAACAATTAATTTATAAAATTACTGTAAAAATAAAATATAGTTAATTGGAACAATAGAGTAATGAGACATGAGCGAAGTGATCAGTTGTATTATGTCCGTTTGTTTGTCTAAACTGGGTGCTTTGGCTCACTAACCTTCACGCTTTGCCTATCAGAATTTTCTGATTTTTCTTTTTCTTTTTTATTATTTGGCTGATCATTTCTTCTCCATTTGCTGAGCCAATTGGCTGCCTCCATTTCTAGCAATTTATTATGTTTTCTAATCCATTTCAATCGCCTTTTTACTATAAAATTTCATCGTAGTTCTTTTGAAAATATGTAAACTTGACATATTTTTAGGATCAAACACTTAGGTTTTTGTTTGTTCTCATTGTTAACTAATATATGATTGTGCAATTAATCTTTAAATTAATCACATTTAAACAAATTAATCAAAATATATTTTGAATTTCCACGGCAACGCGTGGGCACTTAACTAGTAGAGAATAAAAATTCTTGGTTTGGAATTAATTTCGTAAAAAAAAATTAATTGAATTTGTATAGCTTTTATATGAACCACTGAAAATTAATTTCGTAAAAAAAATTATATGAACCAGAACCCTAAGAGAGGGTGACAAAGAGGATAGCAACCAACAGTGGCGAAGAGGACAGCAACCAACCAAAACCCTAAGAAAAATGAATTACTTCAATAACCCAACAATAGTAAAGAAAATATATATATACATACATGACTAACCTTAGCAAGATAGAGAAGAGAAATACAAAATTTGAATTTTCCAATTCCCTCCTTGTGCATAGAAATCAAACCAACATTCAATAAAGAGAGAGAGAGAGAGAGAGAGAGAGTAATATTGATTAAAACGGCGTTGGAAGATAACCATTTTATTTCATTAAAACCCTACTAAGCCTTTCCTACACGGATATTTAACTATAAATTTGTGTAGCTCTGTCAACATATCTACACGGCTATTTAAATAAAAAACCATGTACAAAAGACCTTCCTACACGGATATTTCATTAAATATCCATATAGCTCTCTCACTATTCCTACACGGATATTTAATGAAATATCTGTGTATAAAAGCTTAATTTCCACACGGACACTAATTTGTAAGTTAATATCCGTGTAGGATTCCTAGAACACTGGAAAAATCCTATTTCATACACGTTTTTTTTATAAAATTAAGAAAATATGTGTATAAGGTACAGTGTAGGAAGACGTTTTTTTGTAGTAGTGGTAATTCACATACACATCGAAAAATTATTACAAAATTAATTTGAATCTCCTTGGAGATCTTAATTTGTTGCTATCTCTCTAATATTTATGAACAAGAAGTGGTTGTTAATAAATACACTATTGACTACACGACCGCCATGAATTTTTGAGTGGACAAACACTCTTGATTCAAGTTGACTTAATCAACAACTGTGTGAATTATAACCTAAATTTTTTTGACTAACAATCATATACTTTTATTTTTTTATGGTCTATAGGAGTCTTTTGACTAGTTCTGAACGTTAACGTACGAGAAGTGTATACGCCATTTGCAATTCATTTTCTTATTACCGCGTAGCATGAGATAGAAGTCATCCAACAGCGAATACTAACAAAAAATAAAATTAATTAAATACCATAGTTTTAATTACAGTTTACACTAACGAGGGAAAGCAATAGCCAGCAATCTCTCTATCTTCATTTAAATCAAAGCTTTGCAACGGATACGTACCAGAAGAGGAAAACCAAAACGAGCATACGAGAGATGACAAAAGGAGTACGGCATACAATGGTTACACTTACACTGTGCTGCCTTTTACATCTTTTATTCTTCTTCGTATTATCAGCAAAGGCCAAAGATGTTGATCTTCTAATTTCCTTCAAGAACACTCTTCCAAATCCTAATTTGTTATCCAACTGGAATCATATGCATGGAGTGTGTGACTTTCAAGGCATAACATGTAAAGGAAGCCACGTGTCCTCTCTAACCATTCGAGGTCTGCCACTCGAAGCAGACTTCAATTCAGTCTCAGCTCACATCCTCTCTCTTGAAAATCTAGAAGTGCTTTCTCTCAGTTCTACCAATCTCACTGGATCCATCTCAGCCCTTGCAAACTGCACCGTGCGACTCAAAGAGCTGGACCTATCCAGTAACAATCTTCAAGGGTCTGTTTATGATATAGCTTCTCTGGCGGCCTCATGTCATTCTCTTCAGTCGCTCAATCTCTCCAATAACTACATTGGCCAAGCCTTCAATCATTCCCCACCAATTCCCGCCCTCCTAAAGATGCTTGATCTCTCCAACAACAAGATCACAAATAATGAAGATATCCAGTGGTTATTCTCTAAACTCAGGTTACTCAAATATCTAGACCTCTCCAATAACACCATCAAAGGCACCATACCACAAATTACCAATTGCACCTCTTTGCAATATCTTGACATATCTTCCAATCAACTTATTGGTACCATACCGGCTGGTACGTTTTTAGGTTGCTTAAATTTAACTTATCTAAATCTCTCATCTAACCATTTTACTGGTGTGGTCCCACCCGACATAGAAGCATGCCAGGATCTCGTCACTCTGAGCCTCTCCAATAATAACTTTTCTGGTGAATTCCCCATGTGGTCGCTAGTGGCCAAATCTAGACTTCAGTTTCTAGAGTTGGCATTTAATAACTTCAGTGGTAATTTATCCCAATCTATTCAAAAGCTTAAGAGTCTTGAGTTATTGGATCTTAGTGCGAACAGGTTCTCAGGCCCAATACCACGTCCATTGTGCACTTACAGTGTGTCGCGCTTGAAAGTGTTATACTTACAGGATAACTATTTCACTGGGTCTATACCCAATTCACTTTGCAACTGTACCAACTTAGTCTCCCTTGACCTGAGCTTGAACTTGCTTTCCGGGTCCATACCTAATTCTCTAGGGTCCCTCTCCAACTTAAAGGATCTTATAATGTGGCAGAATAATTTGCATGGTGAGATACCAGCTGAGCTCTCATTCCTCAAGTCAATCAGATTCCTACTTTTGGACTACAACAGTCTAACCGGTGCAATACCGGATGAGTTAATTAACTGCACCAACCTTTACTGGATTTCTCTCACAAGCAATCGACTTACAGGATCGATACCAATTTGGATTGGTAAGCTAGAAAAGCTTGCTACTTTATCACTAGCAAATAATTCCTTTATTGGGTCTATACCACCCGAGCTTGGCAATTGTAAGGACCTAGTATATTTAAATTTGAACACCAACCAACTTAACGGGTCTATTCCACCCAGTTTAGCAAAACAGTCTGGTAAGATTGTGTTAGACAAATCTGTTGCACATTGGCCGGATGTTTACTTGGAAAGCCCCAAAAATAGTCAATGCAATAGCACAGCAAATCTTTTGGAGTTTGATGAGATCCGAATGGATGACCTAATGCGCTTACCAAGTACACAATATTGTAATTTCATGAGAGTTTTTGTGGGTTTTGCTGGCGTTACTCCTCTTGGTCAATACTATAACATATCAATACTTCATCTTGATTTGTCATACAACCAGCTCGAGGGCCCAATACCAACTGAGATTTCTACAATGCATTCTTTGGCGTTCTTGAATCTCAAGCACAATCGCTTATCAGGACCTTTGCCACAAGAATTGGGTGGCTTGGTCCACTTAATATTGCTCGATTTATCGCATAATACTTTTGAAGGCATGATACCCTCTTCCTTTTCAGCCCTATCATTGTCAGTATTGGATCTATCAAATAACCAGTTAAGCGGGCCCATACCCGAAGGGGGTTCTTTTATCACATTCCCGAAAGATGCTTTTGAGAATAATTCAGATCTTTGCGGGTTACCATTACCGCCTTGTAATGATTCGTCCATGCCAAAGGGGGGTGTGCCTCAGCAGTCATCAACAAATCATGGGTTTTCTCAGGGTTCGTGGATTGCATTAGGATTACTGTTCATCAGCTTCTTGATTATTGGGTTTGTAATCGGTCAATTTCTGTGATAGGTCAGTATTTGGTTTGGATGTAACTATCTATCTGCAAGTACTATATTAGGAGTTCTAAATCTGATTTATATAACCCATTAAATGTTTTGGAATTATTAATTTAAATTTTAGTTACAAATTTCACATATTAATAATTTGTTTTGTATTCTTTGTCAAAAAGGCTATATCATGTTTGTTCTTTCTTTCTGTTTTCTTTTTTTGTTCATTTGTATATCCACATAGTAGGATTATACCTCCTATATGCATGAGATTATTAAAATTAAAAGAAGAATTTCAAGATAACTTACAAAAGCTAGGAATGAAACCAGTATCGAAGTTAGCACATACTTTGGCAAACCTGGGTAGAATTTATAGCTGGGATAAAAATGGGTAATACAACTCCTGTATTTCAAATTCAGTAATTGGTGTAGTCGAAATCTGATGTAATTGGCCTACAGGTTGTTTGAGTACCCAAAAAAATGGAGAGATTGTTGTTTTAAGCAATCTTCTGTGCTGTTTGACTAATTTGCGAAATATATAATCATTAAATTTTATAGTTTCTCTGTTTGAGATATGTGCAGGTTTGATAATTACAATCATAGGTCAACGCAAGTCAACAATTCATATTATGACAAGTTGGTGTAACAAGTCACATTCGAAAATCTAATATATTTATTTAACCTATTTATTTAATCTATTAAAAATAAATCCGAATTTAAAAAACAAAATCTAATATATTCAAAAATAAATCTACTTACATAACATATTCAAAAACTAAATCTAACATATTAAAAAGAAATCCGAATTTAAAAAATAAAATCTAACAAATTCAAAAATAAATTTAATTACTTAACATATTCAAAAAATAAATATAATCTATTTATTTAACCTATTAAAAATAAATCCGAATTTAAAAAATAAAATCTAACCTATTGAAAACTAAATCTAATTACTTAACATATTCAAAAAATAAATCTAACCTATTTATTTAACCTATTAAAAATAAATCTAACCTATTCAAAAATATAATCTAATTATTTGTAACACACTGATAATTTTAATATATATATATTTTTTATTTATTATGTAACATTAAAAAAATACTTAAACACAAATTATTTTGGATTTTATATATCAATTCATAAAAGTTAATTAAGTGTTATTATAGGATGTGTTTAATAAATTTCCTTCAAATAATTTTGGATTTAACTATCATTTAAGAAAGTTTAAGGGTTTATATTATATATCTCTGAACAATAAAAGAAAGGGGGAACACCGTGGCATTTGAGCCACGCGGCAGTCATGCATTAAGCAAAATCCTGTAACCGACCTTTCTAATTTAGTTAAATGAGTTTGTCTCTCTGTTCCCGGCATTTTTTCCCATAAACAAAAAAATAAATAAAATAATATTAATAACCACAATTAAAAAAAAAATTCACCCATAACCAAACCGCCCTCCCATGAGGCGGTCTACCTTTAGACCAAACCGCCTCCCCGTGAGGCGGTCTACCTTCAGACCAACCCGCCCCTCCGGGAGGCGGTCTACATTTTTTTTTTTTGTGATATGAATCTAAAAATGAGAAATAAAATAGCAAAATAAAACCGTTAAATTTAATCTTTATTATTTTCTTTATGCACATACAAAACATTACAACATCTCAAATTTTATTTTACCAATGTCAAGAGGTTGCAAAATAATCCCCGGTGGGGCGGTTTGCTACAAGAAATTATGCCTTTCCCGGCGCTTGAAAATGCCGCTAAATACAGTCACAAATGCCGCTACATGTCTTTCCCGGCGCTTGGCCGAGTGCCAGGAATACCGCCGTCGGCAGGCGCTTGGCCGAGTACCAACAATACCCCGCACCGGTGATTTTTATTGACGGAGGAATAATATTCTAGCCAATTTGCGGAGAATAGCGATGGATTTAGCGGCGATTTTTATCGTGCCGCGAAAACCTACGCAGGCGAAAACCTAGCGCCGGTCGATCTAATACATATTATGGCGTTTCCTATCGCGCCGGTTTTTTAAACGCCGTTAATTACTAAATTTCTTGTAGTGCGGCATGTTTAATTACCAGTAAGAGGCGGGAGATGCTATTAGTAACCCAAAATACTAGTTCAATTATTAAGTAAATAAGGCCAAAAAGCTTTTAAGAGTTGTCAAAATTAGCTCGGAGTGAACAATTAATTTTGGATATATAGTCAATATTATCTTAATTGACACGGTAAATAAAGGTCGTTGCATTGTCTCAGTCTCTCACATTTAATATTGCATAGTCAATCTTAATTGATACGGTAAATTAAGGTCTCTAGTCTCAGTCTCTCAGTGTTTCTCCGTTCAGTAAATAAAGGTAAATAAAGGTATCAGTCTCTCAGTTTTTCTCCGTTAATCATGTTTTTGCATACTTTTGACAATTAGTGGCCCAATATGTTATGTGTTTGCCAGACTATGAAATGATAACAAACGAACTCCGATTTTCCATAATTTTTCTAAAAATTCAGAAATTCTTTTTGTTATGTAATACATGCAAATTTAATATTGAAATATATTAGTGTTGTAAGAATACTTCTTTCTGAAATAAAGTGTTTGAAAAAAGAAACGATTTTATTTTTTTCCTTACCTAAATAATAAAGAAGAGTTATTTATGTAGGCTATAGAGAGAGAGAGAGAGAGAGAGAGAGAGTGGAGCAACTTAAAGTAGAAAGCGAACAAAACAGATTAAGCAGGTGCGGTTGGCTAGGAGAGGAAATCCTTGAATTATCATTGACAAGTAACAGTAAAAGATAACCATTGAAAAAATTAACAATTAATATTGCATAGTAAATCTTAATTGATACGGTAAATAATGGTCTCTAGTCTCAGTCTCTCAGTGTTTCTCCGTTCATTACCTGTTTATATATACTTTTTCCATACTTTTGACAATTAGTGGGCCCAATATATATGTTCTGATTTTGCCAGACTACGCTATATATATTTGGGCCTCAACTTGGACTGATAGGGTATAGCTAGGGTTTAGGACTTTTGACAACTTCGACTAATATAATATTGCCGGACTGTATATCGCTTTCCTTGTCGAATTAAATCCAAAATATTCTTTTTTCTTGAAATAATAACAAACGAACTCTGATTTTCCATAATCTTTCTAAAAATTCAGAAATTATTTTTGTTATGTAAGACGTGCAAATTAATAATAAAATATATTAGTGTTGTAAGAATACTTCTTTCTGAAATAAAGTGTTTGAAAAAATTAAGAAATGATTTTATTCTTTCTATTATATTTTTCCTTACCTAGATAATAAATAAGAGTTATTTATGTAGGCTAGAAAGTGAGAGAGAGTGGAGCAAGTTAAAGTAGAGAGCGAACAGAACAGAACATAGTTATTAAATTCTAGCATGTGTGGTTGGGTAGGAGAGGAAATGCTTTTACAACATAAATTCTTCTATCGGTTCTGAACCAGTAACCAACAGAAGATCAAGGGTCTAGCCGGTGATTAATGAGCGAGTTTGAGCCAGTTGGGGTATGCTCATACTCGGCTCATTAGCTTAATAATTAAGCGAGTCCGCTCGTATTGAGAAGACAATACCGAATTAACAACTGTGCTTATTCTTGGTTCGTTAAATGCTTGAGTTGACTTGTACTCATTAAGCGGCTCGTTAAGAAATCAAGCTTATCTTGATATAACCTGATTTATTAGGGTAAGGATTCCACTCTAACAAAAATAGTGCACATCGGTGCTTTTTCTAAGTACAGAATCAAGTGTTGTTGCCATGCACAGAGAAGATAAATTGGCTGTTAAATAGTGTCACAGTAAAGAACTTTAATGTTTTGCTTCTCGAGCCAATTTCAATTTTGATTCAAGAAATTGGATGTAGCAGGATTCGTACAACTCAGTTCTTAATGAGCGAGTTATGATGGAGTTGGGGTATGCTCATGCTTGGCTCATTAAGTTAATGAGCGAGTTTTAGCAAGCGAGTTATGAGCAATTTACTGACCTCTAGATGTAGAGTTCAGCAATATTCTAATGGTTCAAAATGACAACCAACAAAAGAAGTTGGTCCTGCTTTTATCGGTTCTAATATACCAACCGATATGAGAACATCAACACACTGTTCTATCAGTTTCTATATTAGTACCGATAGGAGAAGATAATTAATTCTCTTCTATATCAGTTTCTATATTAGTACCGATAGGAGAAGATAATTAACACACTGTTCTATATCAGTTTCTAAGCTTCTAGTTTTTTGGGGAAAATAATATGAAATGTTAGTCTTCCAAATTATACACCATCGACAATTGTAAGATTATGGGGTCAACAATATAAAAATTCATATAAGACATGGGGATCATTTTCTGGTACATGTGGTATTTTCTTATAAAATATATAAAAAAAACATATATAATCATTGGTTTTTGAAAAAAAAAATGGTGGTGAATTGATCCCCACTATGTCTATATAACTCCGCCTCTGAGTTACCGACTTAGATCGGTTTAAACTATTACAAAATGGACATTAGTAGAGGTCATTTCAGTAGATTATAGTAGTGGGTATTGAATCAAGATCATAATGTATTGACTTGGTCAAATTGCTTTAAGACATGTTCATACAGTTATAAAGTTTTCGTTTTATCCTCCATTAAAATATAAAAAAAAAATGTAGCAATTTTAAGAGACATGTTCGGTATATGTGAAGACAAATGATTTATTTTCATATATGTGATGTATACGTTCAAATTAAAATATTGATCACATTATAATCACATATTAATTAATGTTTATGTATTTTGGGGTACCTTGTCTGATTATACAAATTCCAGTATTCTAATGAATCGAGCTCTACAAGCAGATTGAGAAGAGAATTAATTGAATATATATGTTAACCGGTCACCTCATATTCAGGTGACGTTAGGGGCACAGGTCCAAGTAATTGGTGAAAGATTAGCTCCGTGTAAATAACTCATGACGTCAATTTGTATCATATATATTGATCATGAATTTTTTTTGTCAATTACGTTTAATATAATTAATTAATGCAATATTAATAATTATCTTTATGTTAAAGATCGAAATTCAAAACTCAAGTATATATGCCAGTATCACTGTGATTATTTGATATATGTTCGATAAAATGAGTAACAAAATTATTTGATAGTAACAAATAAACAACAGTTTTGTTCCCTCATTCTTTTCACATCGAGTAATTATTTTGATTCATTACCACCAAAAATTTATTACAAAATTAATTTTACTTGTATATATTATAAGTCTTTATATATATCTAATTCACAAACACCAAAAATATTTTACAAAATTAATTTGGCTTGTATATATAATAAGACTTTATATATATGTAATTCACACCCCAAAAAATTATTACAAAATTAATTTGACTCTCCCTTGAGATTTTTATTTTGTATCTCTAATATTAATTTATTATGTTAGAGATGGAGAGATAGCATAGTTGACTAGGAGAAGAAAATTTCTAAAATAGTGATTATTCAAAGTTCGATAGTTCGAGCTCCTCTCACAATTTCGACAAAGCTTTCAAAAAGACAAGAAGCAAAAATTGGGTTTTAGAATCAATGTGAATTCTATCGCTGAAACGTTAAAATACCTTCTAACAACCAATGAAAAATCTACTCAAAAGCAAGACAAGCCGGTCCACCCCTTCTTTCTTCCCAATTTATTTGGCTCCTACTGATGTGCTGACAACTAAATTGGGAATTTTGCTTAAATGCCCTCCAAAGATGAAAAAACTTACCAAAAGCCTTCCAGTCAACTTCAATTGGGGGCGCATGAATTTTTGAGTGTACAAATATTCTCTTTTGAAAACTAAGTAGAGACTGCCGAATGACTCTCTATCTCTCCATCTTTTTGAAAGGTTGGCAAAGACTGCCAAAAGTGCCGCAACCCCTCCTCCCCCTCTCTGGGTCTGTCTTTATTTAAATCGAAGCATTGCAATGGATATGAACCATAAGAGAAAAAACACAAAAGGAGTACTAGCGTACAATGGCTACACTTACATGTTGCTTCCTTTTGAACCTTATTCTCTTCTTCTGCATGGCATCAGCCATGTCCAGAGATATTGATCATCTAATTTCCTTCAAGAATTCTCTCCCAAATCCTAATTTGTTATCCAACTGGAACAACATGTATGGAGTGTGTGAATTTCAAGGCGTAACATGTAAAGGAAACCATGTGTCCTCTCTAACCATTCGAGATCTACCACTCGAAATAGACTTCAATACAGTCTCAGCTCACATCCTCTCTCTTGAAAACCTAGAAGCACTCTCTCTCCACTCTACCGATCTCACTGGATCCATCTCAGCCCTTACAAACTGCACCATGCGACTCAAAGAACTGGACCTATCCAATAACAACCTTCAAGGGTCTGTCTATGATACAGCTTCCCTAGCGGCCTCCTGTCATTCTCTTCAGTCACTCAACCTCTCCAATAATTACATTGGCCAAGTCTTCAATCGTTCCTCTCCAGTACTCCTCCAACTGAGGATGCTTGATCTCTCCAATAACAAGATCACAACCAACAAAGATATCCAGTGGTTATTCTCTAAACTCAGGTTACTCAAATATCTAGACCTCTCTAATAACACCATTGAAGGCCCCATACCAGAAATTACCAATTGCACATCTTTGCAATATCTTGACCTATCTTCCAATCAACTCACTGGTACCATATTGGCTGGTACATTCTCAAGTTGTCTAAATTTAAGTTATCTAAATCTCTCATCTAACTATTTTACTGGTATGGCCCCGCCTGACATAGAGGCATGCACGAATCTTGTCACACTCAGCCTCTCCAATAATAATTTTTCTGGTGAATTCCCCATGTGGTCCCTAGTTGCCATATCCAGACTTCAGTTTCTAGAGTTGGGATTTAATAACTTCAATGGTAATTTATCCAAATCTATTTCAAACCTTACAAGTCTTGAGTTATTGGATCTTAGTGCGAACAGGTTTTCAGGCCCAATACCGCGTCCATTATGCACTTACAGTGTATCGCTCTTGAAAGTGTTATACTTACAGGATAACTATTTTACTGGGTCTATACCCGATTCACTTTGCAATTGTACCAACTTGGTGTCACTTGATATGAGCTTGAACTTGCTTTCTGGGTCCATACCTAATTCTCTAGGGTCCATATCCAACTTAAGGGATCTTATAATGTGGCAGAATAATTTGCATGATGAGATACCAGATGAGCTCTCATCCCTCAAGTCACTCAAAAACCTACTTTTGGGCTACAACAACCTAACTGGTGCAATACCTAATGGGTTAGTAAACTGCACCAACCTGAACTGGGTCTCTCTCTCAAACAACCGTCTTACGGGGTTGATACCAATTTGGATTGGTAAGCTAGAAAAGCTTGTTATGTTATTACTTGGAAATAATTTCTTCATTGGGCCAATACCACCAGAGCTTGGCGATTGTAGGGACCTAATATATTTAAGTTTACATGACAACCAACTTAGCGGATCTATTCCACCCAATTTAGCAAAACAGGCTGGTAAGATTGTGGAAAACCCAATAGTGATAGGTCGGCCGTTTATTAACTTGGAAATCCCTGAAAATAGTCAATGTCATATTCGAGGAATTTTGGAGTTTGTTGGAATCCGAATGGACGACTTTTTACGCTTACCAAGTATACATTATTGTAATCTTACCAGAGTCTGGAAGAGTGTCACTGGTAGGACTGGTCAATACTTTCCATATGACACATCAATAGTTTATATTGATTTGTCATACAACCGGCTCGAGGGCCACATACCAACTGAGATTACTACAATGCAATCTTTGCTGGTCTTGAATCTCAAGCACAATCGCTTATTAGGGCCTTTACCACAAGAATTGGGTGGCCTCAGCCACTTAACATTCCTTGATTTATCGTATAATACTTTTGAAGGCAGGATACCCTCTTCCTTTTCGGCCTTATCTGTGGAAGTATTGGATCTGTCAAATAACCTGTTAAGCGGGCCCATACCCGAAGGGGGTTCATTTATCACATTCCCCAAAGATGTTTTTGAGAATAATTCAGGTCTCTGTGGGTTACCATTTCCACCTTGTAATGATTTGTCCATGCCAAAGGAGGATATGCCTAAGCAGTCATCAACAAATCATGAATCTTCTCTGGGTTGGTGGATTGCACTAGGGTTACTGTTCTTCATCTTCTTGATTATTGGGTTAATAATAGGTCAAATTATGCGATAGCTTGGCATTTGTCTTGGATGTAGTACAATGAATGGGGATCCCATTTTTGTTTTTAAATTTTTTATTTCTATATAGTTTATAATTTAGAGTAAAATGTCATGAATATTGTAAATTGATCTTATTCTCAACATGAAAATTTTATATATTAACTCTCAATGTGTGTTTAACCCCCAAAGTTCGCAAATCTGGGTCTGACCAGTCTGCAAGAACTATGTTAGGTGCTTGGATGAAACTTATTTTGTATCTCATTAAATGTTTTGGAGTTATTAATTTAAATTTCAGTTAGAAATTTCATATAAGAATAGTTTGTTTTATTCTTTGTCAAAGGGGTTATAACATGTTTCTTTCTTTCTTTAGGTCTTCTTTAGGATCCATATAGTAGGATAATACCTCCTATATATGCATGATGTTATTAAAAAAAAAATTCAAGAAATTAAACTTACAAAAGCGAGGCATGCACGAAATTAGTACCAAACCTGCTACGAGTAGAAAAAGAAACATAATGGCAAAAACGAAAAATCATAATTAATGGTTTGAAACCAAAAGTGAAGTAATGTGTTGACAAAAACAGCATAGAAAAAAACATAGTAACTGTCAAAAGCAAAAAGATCCTGCCTTTGTTGTGTGGAACATCTACAAGAGTTGGACCAGTTCTTGGCCAACAAAAAGATCCTGCCTTTGTTGCCGCCGCTGCTGTGTAGCGGGATTAGGGTTGTGGGAAGCTCTTCAGGGAGGCAGAAGTGACATTCGATAATGTATTGGTAGTGGGTTTATGAGTCGCTCGAGAAAGTACTGAAGGATTCTAGAAAAGTGAGGTCTTTACATGTCATGTCAAATCAGTAAGCTCTGCCACACTTTGCTTTCAAAAGCAATTGACCGTGAGAAGAAATGCATATCCTAGATAAGCTTTTTTTGCCTTTGAGTCTTTTTCTTTTACTATGTTATTGTTCCAAACTCAATCCTTGAATTATCAAACAAATTGATATGCATCATGGGAAAGAGGTGACAACTGAAATAGCATAGAATTGAACTAACAAAAGGCTTTTTCTCCTAAAATAAGAAGTTAACAGTCCTTTTCCAAGGAAACTCTCATCGATATTAACTACTCTACAACCTATGAAATTCGTAGCCAATATTCTTTTGAATACACTGGAACACACACTATCTATGATATTTGCTTTTTAAAACGTTAGGTCAAGCAAGGTCTACTACTTTGCCACAGATTTCTACCCGGGTTGGTGGTTTAATAAGAACTTGATCGAAGCTATACTCGAAGACATAGACCACCCTGTTAACATACGAAGGGTAATGGAGCAGTAAGTATAGCTTTGTTTCATCTATCTGTCCACAGTGATTTCAAATCCAGAGGTTAATCGTACTCTGGCAACTTGACATAAAGCAGAAATATTAATAGCCCGAGATTGTAACAATTGGCAACTCGACATACTAGTTGGTGACAATTGGCACAAGAAGAAACATTAATAGCCCGAGATTGTAACTTTTATCTTGGAAAGCAGGGCGAGTCTGATGGATATTAAACTGAAATAGATGCGATGCCTGTTCGGAATCGTTTGATTTGCTTTATGATCCACTCACGTTTGATCCGTACAAGTATTAAAGCACCCGCACGGATCATGAAGCAAATCGGACAGATCAAAACAGCACACCAATTGAGTCCAATGCCCATCGAACGCGCCCCACTCCTTTTATCTTATACCAATTAAATATTTTCTCGAGAGTTTTCTCGAGTGAAAATTTTATTCTTAATTGCGTGCTCCGGAAGGAGGGGACGCGAGAAAAGGAGAGGGGAGCAAAGAGAAACTATGCCTGACTGGATATGTCAAAGGATGTTTATTTATTTCAGAATAGTGAATTTCGGAGGTGAGCAGAAGGAGAAGAGAAAAATAGATGAGTCATGCATGAAAATTAAACAAAATTTAACGATTTTGTCACCCAAGGATGTGAACTAAATGCCTACTCTCATTTTGAGCATGTTTGTGTATTGCATGTGGGCTTTTAGTTTATTATGAGTTGAAGATAACAAACGTTGGATATACTTGCACTAGAAACTCATGGATTTCTGGTAGGGAAGTTGAAGGTAAGGGCTTCAGGCCCAAATATACGGCAACTTATTGCAAAATTTCCCCATATCTGGCCCATGAATTATTAGGTTTGATCGAGCTTACATAGGAACCTAATGCAAAAGTTTTGTGATAATATAGTCCTGGATCTATGGTTCCGATTTAGGAAATCCATCATATATGCAACTTTGTATGTTTGGAAAATTCATTCTGATGCAATTTTGTTCATTTCTGTATTATTGATGACAACTTATCATAATTAACTTTTACCTGTCTATTGTTATTCTCTAAAATAGGCCTAGCTTTGTAATAAGTCGTATAGGGGATGTGTACCAGTTGTTTGGTACCAATCCTCTCATAACATTTTGATTACTTTAAAAAATATCGGTGGGTTTTATACCAACTTTTGTCAAACAAAAATGTGTAAAAGTTATTTGACCATTCCCGGCCCTGTGCAAATTAACTTTGTCCACATATTGATGTATGCATGTACTATTACTATGTGTTGCTGATCTGAGCACAATTTTGCCCTGTACCGTACTGTTACATTTTGCAAATTACATTTCTCTTCTTGTTTCCTTAGATAATGAAATGAACTATGTGTACCAGTCAAAAAGGCAGGAGATGCCATTAGTAACCCCAAATACCAGCCCAATTATTGAAGAAATAAGGCCGAAAAGCTTTCAGCATGCAGCACAGTTCTCACATTAATTCTGTCAAGTGCAGTTCCTATAACCTTCCCAGAATGATGGTTACAATTTCTAGCAGATTGTTGTATGAGCATATATCCTATACAAGTTATTTCCTTGTTCAATTGGATATGTAATATATAAGAGAAGTCTTGTGGGCCTAATGAAATTTGATGATTCAAGAAAGGAGAGCTCAGGCCTGAGGCCCAATAGAGACACTAATAACACTTCTTAATTAATAGGCCCATAAGATTTTCAATTTCTTTAATTTTCAAATGTCACTTTTAAACGGCGCAGGATATCATTTTTACACTTTGCAGTTTTTTTTACTTGCTATTTCAATCGCAGTTTCACGTATAAGTTTCACGTATACCCAACTTAAAAAAAAAAAAAATTCTTTTTATGTGCGAAAGATATCATGTTTAAAACTCATGATATGTGCATTGGAATGACTTGAGGAGTTTAATTAGCATCTCGTTCTTCAAAATAAAGATTAATTCTGAAAACCATCTTTGATCTAATGATTAAGAACAGCATTTTTTTTTAGTGGGGACACGGGTTCAAATAATTTTACTTAAATATTCTTTATGATATTTAAATTTAGGTGGTTTGTCTCTATCTTTATTTAAAAAAATAAAAATTGATTTTTGACAATTTTATTTGTGCATTTTGCATATGACAGCCCCAAATAATTTGGTCAAACTTGATCATTATTGAATTTCATCTACGTGCACTTAATATATATATATATATAGTAAATCTAAGGTGTGACGTGCTCACCAAGAGAGTTTGGTGAGCACAACTCCAAAAATACATAGGATCGGCTTCAAATGATGAATCCAAACTGTTGAAATCCATGTACTTCGTGAGTGATGCATGTACATGCAAAAGTTTGGAAGTTTCGAATTCATTTGCTATGAGGTCAAGCGGTCAAAGTAATGATAAAAAATGAATATATAAAATAACTAATATAATAACTTATTAAAATATTCATTACTTTGACTGCTTAACCTTGTAGCAAATGAATTCGAAACTTTCAAAATTTTGCATGTACATGCACCACTCACGAAGTACATGGATTTCAACGGTTTGGATTCGTCATTTAAAGCCGATCCGATGTATTTTTGGAGTTGTGCTCACCAAATCCTCTTGGTGAGCACATCACACCCTAGATTTACTATATATATATATATATATATATATATATATATATATATATATATATATATATATATATATATATATATATATATATATATATATATATAGTAGAACTAGGGTGCTCCTAAGTTCACCAAACCTCTTGTGAACTTGCCTCTAAAATATATCGAATCGACTTTAAACGATAAATCCAAACCGTTGAAACCCTTCTACCTAATGAGTGATGCGTCTACATGTGAAAATTTTAAAGTTTCGAATTAATTTAATATAGAGTCAAGTGGTCAAAAGTTTAAGGTTTATAAATTAATTTTAATGCATTAATTTTTTGGACTCCTTTGACCACTTGACTCTATATTAAATTAATTCGAAACTTTAAAATTTTGACATGTAGATGCATCGATCATTAGGTAGAAGGATTTCAACAGTTTGGATTTATCATTTAAAGTCGATTCGATATATTTTAGAGTCAATTTCACAAGAGGTTGGGTGAACTTAGGAGCACCCTAGTTCTACTCTCTCTCTCTCTATATATATATATATGAGGAGGGATCCAATTACACCCTTTTTTTGGACACATCATGACGTTGTTTTTTTATAATTTAATTTTGCGATTTCAAAATCCAAATAGTCGATCCAAACCGTTCAACATGATTGATATACTAAAATGTGCTTGGAGATCAAATTTTATATTTTTTTGAATTTTTTTACTATTTATTAAGATGGTTACAAAGTCGTTGTTTTTCAATGGTCCGAAAACAACGATTTTGTAACCATCTTAATAAATAGTAAAAAAATTCAAAAAAATGTAAAATTTGATCTCCAAGCACATTTTAGTATATTAATCATGTTGAACGGTTTGGATCGACTATTTGAATTTTGAAAATGATAGGTGTCAAAATGTGTCAAAAAAAAAAGGAATTCTTTTGGGATAAACACGTTCATTTCTAAAGCCTTGACTGCCACCTGTCAATCGTACATATAATATCATTCATTTCTAAAGCCAATTCTTTTGGGAACTGTTAAAAAGGAATAATTGATGCAACAAGAAAATTGGTAACAATTGATGGATTTTGAAGCTAAAAAATTTAAGAGAGGTGACCTGATGTAGGTTAATTAATAGATTAATTAACAGACATGAGACATGAAACTGGTAAAAATTAATCTAAAAATTATATTGGACAATTGGAATACACAAAATAAAAAGGGAAATAATTAATAGTCGTTCGAAAGAAATAGAAATAGCAGTAACATAATTGTAGGCTGTTTATGACTATTGTATTGTGCTTGTGCAGGAGATGTCGAATCCAATTTGTCGGAGATGTATGCGCGTAACTATTGTGACAACCGCACACACTGCACAACAACAATGGTTGAAGATATTATAATTGTACGACTGTTATAATTGAATGACATGTAATTGTAACAACTTTAGCTAGGTGATGTTTGTTTTTGATGTAATGACTTTAGCTAAGCTTTGAAGTTGACGTTTTTATTTATATGAAGATGTTGTAGTTAATGAATGTTTTTTAATTTGCTTTTGTTAGTTTGTACTATGCCTGAGTTATCTGTTATTTTTTACTTTTCATAAGCATGTTTTTATTAGGATTTTATAAAATCTTGTCTTGAAGATGCTATCAGTGTCCAGTGATATAAAGAACCACAAAAAAAAAAAAGTTTTTGAGGAGGGGCAAAATAGTCATTACAATTCCCCTTAAATTGGAGAATCCAAAATGTCTAGATTTCAGTTTTGGTTCGTATTTCTTTGAGTCAAACCAAATATAATTGGAGAATTTTCCTAATAAACAAAAGGAATGTCATGAATTTAACAACTCTGTGTTCCAGTTCGGTACAGGCGATGCTCTTCATCCCAGTATCACATAGTCCTTTTTAGCACATCCACAAGCTGTTAGAATTAAGCCTGATTGGAGCTTGCCTACGGGCTATAATAATAAAAAAAAAGCATGACTGGAGCTCACCAAAATGTAAATCTTTAATTAAATTTTCAAGCATAAAACCCAAAACAGATTATAACAGAGAACCACAAATATATCATATAGTAAACTGCACAAAATAACATGTAAATTTTCTTCACTGTTTACACAAAAACTGCACAAAAATTGCACCAGATAGGGTATTGCGAATTTTACAAAATGAACCCTGTAGTTTCTTAAAATAACATAATAGTAAATTTAAATACTATGCTCTCAAAAGAGATCTTCTCCCGTCATTTTTATTCATAACCAAAAAAATAAATAAAATAATATTAATAACCAGATTCCCAAAAAAATTTCATCCATGCCCAAACCGCCCCCCCAGGGGGCGGTTTACCCCCCCACCAACCCGCCCCCCAGGGGGCGGTTTACTTAATTTTTTTTTTTTAATGCGATGATGGATTATTTATAATTATGTTTATAATTTATGTATTTTATGTAATATTATGTATTTGTTTATATTTTTAATACGATGGATTTTATGATTTGTGAATAGTTTAACAATAACACATGATATTGATAGATAACAATAATTGTTTTGTAATATTATGTTTGTTTGAGCAGATTGAATTTATTACTTGAATTTTAAAAATAAAGATTTGAATACATAACACATGATATGGATAGATAACAATAATTGTTTTTTTTTTTATCTAAGCAATGCACTGATGCTCATTAAAAAAAAAATATTAGTGTGATCTCATTGTCTATCCGGATCAATATTTTTCAGATCAGGTTTTTCGCGGCTGTAAGAAAAAGTAAAATATTTCATTTTGTGTTATTAGAAAAAATAAAACGGCCATAACTTTAAAAAAAATGAAATGGATCAAGGATCGGAAACATCATTTTTTTTTAACTTTAAATGGCCATAATTTTTGCTAGGAAAGTCAGATTTGCGCGTATGACCCCAATTCGGAAAGGGGAGGAGGAGACGGTGGCAACCGTCACCCAGGGTACATCCCTGGGTATCCAACGAATCAAAATCACCAAAAATACTTAGTGTCTTAATTGAATTTTTTTATGTTAAAAAATACTTTTCAGCACTGAGAAATGCATCAGTAGCAAGTGCAATTGCCACAGGAGAAGTCTCATACAAGCATTTTGTCTTTTGGTTCGATTTCAAGAACTGAAAGGTATATGCTCTAGCAATCCTGTAATTATAATATAATTTACTAGTTCCGTTGATTCTAAGAAGCGTAGGAGTCTCTTTGCAAATTAGTAGTCTAGATAGGAACATTATATGGAATATATCACCTGATTTTGTCTTGAAAATGTAAAGCATGTTTAGATACTTATTTTTCTAAATTGTTCATTTTAGTGTATACTGAATCATAGATTTATGATTCTTCTCTATTTGTACAATAGACTACCCCTTTCATATTTCTAAACAAAAAATATTGTACTGCATATAAGAATTTTAATTGCTTATGTAATCTCCTTGCACATTTATATCCACTTTCTAAATGTTTATTGGACAATGTGTTCGATCAATGCCAAACGCTTTGAAATTTATAACTTATTATCTTGCATTCAATGTTATATACTTAATTGAGTAGAACTAGGGTGCTCTTAAGTTCACCCAACCTCTTGTGAACTTGACTCTAAAATATATCGAATTGACTTTAAACGATGAATCCAAACCGTTGAAATCCTTCTACCTAATGATTGATGCATCTACATGTGAAAATTTTAAAATTTTGAATTAATTTAATATAGAGTCAAGTGGTCAAAGGAGTCCAAAAAATGAATGCATTAAAATTAATTTATAAACCTTAAACTTTTGACCACTTGACTCTATATTAAATTAATTCGAAACTTTAAAATTTTCACATGTAGACGCATCACTCATTAGGTAGAAGAGTTCCAACGGTTTGGATTCATCGTTTAAAGTCGATTCGATATATTTTAGAGTCAAGTTCACAAGAGGTTTGGTGAACTTAGGAGCACCCTAGTTCTACTCTACTTAATTATAATAAACAAATTTTAAATTGTATTAAACATAATTATAAAATCCATCGTATTAAAAATATAAACAAATACATAATATTACAAAATACATAAATTATAAACATAATTATAAATAATCCATCATTGCATTAAAAAAAAAAAATTAAGTAAACCGCCCCCTGGGGGGGCGGGTTGGGGGGGGGGGGGGGGGGGTTGGGCATGGATGAAATTTTTTTAGGGATCTGGTTATTAATATTATTTTATTTATTTTTTTGGTTATGAATAAAAATGACGGGATCTTCTTCATTACCATAAACTACATCAGATTCGTATGCACTTTGATATTCTTCATCTTCATCATCATTTTCATCATCTTCACTCATAAATTCATATTCGTCTTCACTCGCATTTTCTTTTGGTTCTTTTCTTTTATGCTTGTCATTTTTTATGGAAATTGTCTCTTCTCCTTTACTTGCTTTTTCATCCTCTTCTTTCTACAATGAGAAAATAAGATAATAAGTATCATTTAAATAATCACAACAATTAAAGCAAGAAAAGAGATCACAAACAATTAAACAATCGATTACCTTTGGACACTTCCTCATGTTGTGGCCCTCTTTTTTATGACAGTAACTACAAGTCCTCATCTTCTTGGCATCTTTTACATCAGCTGGAGCCTTAAATCGTTGAGCGGTTGTTCTGCCCTTACATTGCGAAACCGGAGGATCACTAAATTTCAGGTCATCATGTTCTTTCTTTAAAAGTTTCAGTTTTGGTTGATCTTCATCATCTTCACCATAGGGTCCAATTACAATTACGTAGGTCGTCAAGTTTGTTCGTGCGTGTATTATATGCAATGCAATGCAAAGAGAGTGGCAAATCGCGATGAATTCGCATCCTCTGAGATATCTCAAACTTTGCGTGACTTTTTGGAATATCTCAATCATTCAAATACATTCTGCACGAATCTCAAAGCTCAAAAAATACGAGCCCCCTACGGTTCCCCGAATAGGCACCGGACACGTCGGTCACGCAAAAATTGAGATATCTTAGAGGATACGGACCCAATGGCGATGGCATGGAAACGGTGGAGTGAAGATCAGTTCCTCTGTTACATATGTTGTGTGAACTATTGTGTAACGAGTTATGATGTGAGTAGCTAACCACTCGCCTGATGAAGGCGTATGATAAAGTATTGAGTTAATGGATGGAGATATTGGATTCGGTGGACACGTCATCTGAATTAAACGCACGGGCGTGTCTTGCGTCCGATTTTTTTAATAATCGAAATTAATTTTAAAAAATGTCGGAAAAGGGGATTGGATTGGTTTTTTTTTCAAAAACCATAAAACCGGGAAATTTTATCCCGTCTCTAGGGACGGGAAAAAATTATCCGTCCCTGATAATCTTAATACGGCCCCTGTTAATCACTTAAAAAACGAAAAAAAAAAATTTCATGGACGGAAAATTTTAATCCGTCCGTAAGGACGTAAATTATTAATCCGTCCGACAATGGTATAACATAACACTGGAGGCACCGACAAAACTACCCAAAACGCTCAAAACAACTCAAAACGCTGCTCCAAGTACCTGTGCGGTTAGAATAAGCTTGGTTATTCGTAAGTCCTCTGTTAAATAAATTTCTATATATTCAGTTCATAATTGCTTTATTACTCCAGCAGTTTATGCACTACTAATGCCACAGTTTTATATAGAATAAATTCTAGAGATTAATCCACTCTTCATGATCAACCGTCTGATCTATGATAATATTATTAGATATAGCCTTAATTCTCTTCACTCATGAATGCAAATATTATTAGAAGCTGTCAGTTTTCTCTATTCAATGCAAATCCTTATAAATCTGAAATTATATTATTATATTTTTAAATATATATTATTAATAGTTATCCGGTGTGTATTTTTTCTACCAGTTGATTTCGTTTCCAAGTTTGTCGGTGCTTTGTCGTTCTGCAATCCGAAATTCTCAAACAGGTAAACTTTTGTATATAATAATTAATTATTATTTTTTTACAACAATAAAGTATACATGATTTATTCACTATTTTGTAGGCTAATTGATTAAAAAAAACAATCATGCTAATATTAAGGATTCATTTTGGCGGTGAAATACAACACAATAAAAGTGGAGTACGATATAGTATTAGCTCTCTATTTGCATTGAGCGTAACTGGTGAACAATCTTCGTACGATGTGAAAGGTGAAATTTATCGACAACTTGGATATTCCGAGAGTGAGTACAGTCTCATAGCACATGCACGGGTTAATGTTGGTACAACAAACCGACGTTACTACGAGACCATAGAAATCGTGTGCGATCAGACTTGGAGAGGAATTTATAACCAAAGTATGCTTGCCCAGACCCAGTATAGTTATGTCGATTTATACATTGAGTTGGTTCCAATAATCGGAGAAAGGCAACCGCAGTCATTCACTAATAGTATGGTACCGGAGACACAACCAGAACCTCGACAGACCCAATATAGTGCTAACATGCGGATTCCAGCCACCTCCAACCCCATCAGACACAACAAACACTGAGACGAGACCTTTATCTGCATCTGACACAACCAGAACCTCGGCAGACCCAATATAGTGAAGACTATGCGGGTCCTAGTTACTTCCAACCCCATCAAACACAACAAACACCGAGGCAAGACCTTAATTTAAACACTTATCCCGATGTGAACGATTTGTCACCGACTGTTCAGACAGAATACAATAATCAGTCCAGTCCATGGGTCGATCCGTCGGAGGTCGGAGGTTCTTATCCTGAACGCAATAATGAGTATAATCCATGGGTTGATCCACCGGAGGTACGCGATCCTTGTGATAATCTTGATGATGTGCCGCAAAGTGATGATGAAGATGACGCTGACTCATGTGAGAATGACGCCGACTGGGACGATGAAGCTGATTTTGAAGGAGATGTCCCGCATGATACACTGGTACAATCACACCAGCCACCACGACTTCACCCGGTGGCAAGCTTCAATGACACCTCAGGATTCCGAGAGGCAGATGTCAGCTTCTTCGGTACGTCCCAACACAGTGATGATCCACTTGGTGTAGGTAAAGAGTACTCTTCAAAAGATGCTCTACAAATGAAAATAAATCATTACCACATCGGAAAAAATATTCAAGTAAAAACCACGCAAAGCAATAGAACATCCTTGGTAGTCGAATGCAAGAACAGTAGGTGTGAGTGGCGTTTGTGGGCCAGGTCTGGATTATTTCCATCTAAGTGGGAAATTAGAACAATTAGAGCACCACATACATGCTGGTCCCCTGCTAATCGTACTGATCATGCACAATTAACTGCAGCAGTAATCGCCGACTGTATAAGAGAAGATATTAGGGAAGATGTTACCAAAAATATTAAAAACATTAAAGGGCTAGTCCGTCAGAAATTTAACGGAATTACTCTCAAACATAATAGGTTGTGGCGTGGCCGAGAGCTGGCAATCGCACAAATATTCGGTAGTTGGGAAGCCTCTTACAACCTTCTCACCCCACTTTTGGAAGCAATTAAAAGATCACATCCCGGGACAAAATATGGAGTTGCGCACGTACCCACAGATGATCCAAGAGAAAGATTGTTTAAGGCAGCCGTGTGGGCTTACGGTCCATGCATTGCTGCAGTGCCTCATCTCAGGCCAGTCATTAGTATTGATGCATGCTTCCTGTCTGGCAGGTATCAAGGAAGATTGCTGATGGCGTGCGGTTACGATGCTGAGAACCAGTTAATTCCCCTGGCTTTTGCAATAGTCGAGGAAGAGACTCATAAGACATGGGGATGGTTCATGAAGTGGTTGCGCATCGAGATATTTGGTAATAGGTTATGTGCGTCCTTTCCGACCGGCACATGGGGATAAAAAAAGTATTCAATGATAGATATGGTGGTTGGTACGAGGAAGGCAACCAGTGCGTTCACAGATTGTGTTCACAGCACGTGGCTGAGAATTTGATGAAAAATTTACACAGTAAAAACATTTGTGAACTATTTAAGATACTTGTGAAAAAAAAGAAGCCACGGAGATTTCAAGAGTTCTTCGAAATACTGCGCAAGAAAAGTCCGGCTGCGGTTAAATACTTAAAAACTGTCGGAAAATACCAACATGACAATCATAACGAGATACCTAGACGTTTTGAGCGTTTTGAGTGTTTTGGGTAGTTTTGTCGGTGCCTCCAGTGTTATGTTATACCATTGTCGGACGGATTAATAATTTACGTCCTTACGGACGGATTAAAATTTTCCGTCCATGAAATTTTTTTTTTTTTTCGTTTTTTAAGTGATTAACAGGGGCCGTATTAAGATTATCAGGGACGGATAATTTTTTCCCGTCCCTAGGGACGGGATAAAATTTCCCGGTTCTATGGTTTTTGAAAAAAAAACCAATCCAATCCCCTTTTCCGATATTTTTTAAAATTAATTTCGATTATTAAAAAAATCGGGTCTTGCGTAGCACCCATCATCTCCTTTTCACTTTATTATCTTTACATCTTTTTACGCATTTATATTTTCTATCTATCTGCAATTTTTCCCATACATCCTTTCAGAATTTATATTTATATATTCTAGTGCAAGTGCAAGTGCAAAACATTCTCCCTCGAGAACTGAAAACCACTAGTTTTAATGTTTGCATGATAATTATGTAAAATAAAAATTACATTTATCATAACAAGAGGAAAAAAAAATATATATATAATGTACTGATGTAATTTATGTTGTATCATAGTCTTATAAATATATTGCGAAGAAAAAATATTGTGTGACTAATATGTCGTGATTCGGTCACGTCACAATACGTGATAAAAAAAATATTTTTACATGACGTGGTTAAAATAGTGAAAAATAGTTATGTGACATAAATAGTCACATCACTTGTGACGTGATAAAATGTGACGTGATGAGTCATGTTTAGTTATCATTTTCAAGTTTTAAGTTGGATACAAAAAAATAACAAATAATATATCAGAAATAAGAAACTATTACAAAATAAATTATAATTGAGAAGTAATATTAAATTATATGACAACATAACATATTGCGTAATATAGCATAACATCATTAGATTAATTTATATGACATAATGTGATTTGTCAAAATTATAATATTAAAAAATAATTAAATCACGCAACACGTAAATCACGTCACGTGATCGACACACATAACATAACACATAACTTGCTAATTTCCTTATCTACTGATATATGTAGGGTTACAATAAAAAAAAAGTCACGACTCGATCTGTCCTTTCAACCCAAATTTTTTTTATAAACCATAATTAGAAAAAACAATTTTAGAGAACCAATATGATTACCTTTTTTTTCAAAAACCATAAGAACAGAGTTGAACAAAATTTAAACTTGAACAATTTGTATTCAGATGCATGAATTGATCTTGAAACAAAATTTAAACTCTACATCAAAAAAAAAAAAAACCTCGGGACCGAGTTGCAAATTCGGTCCGGAATGAAAAAACAAATTCAAACCGAATTGACAACTCAGATCTTATGAATTTTGTAAAAAGAAAAAATAATCATATTGATTTCCTAAAATTATTTTTTTCTAATTATAGTTTATAAAGAAAATTCTTTCAACCCCCCACGGCCCCACCTAGGGCTGTCAAAAAAGCTCGTGGCTCGCTCGAGACTCACATCTGACTCGATCGGTAACAGCTCGTTCGATAGTGGACCGAGCTGGCTCGCTAACAGCTCAGGCCAAAATTAACGAGCTGAGCTGGGACCTAGCTCGGCTAAGCATCAATTTGTGAATTTGTATGAATTTGTGTGTATTTTATACTGTCAAGCTTGGTCCAGCTCGGTTCAGCTCGGTCCAAAAAGGTTTGTAAAATTTATTTTCTTCTTAAAACAAGGTCCAGCCAAACCCAGTGAGCCAGCCCGTCATGAGTTTAAGCTGAGATTTTAGCTCGCGAGCTGTTAACGAGCTGGCTCGCTAACAGCTCGATCCGGAATTAACGAGCTGAGCTAAGGCCCAGCAAAGCGAATCTGTCATTGTCAGTATACCCTCTTCCTTTTCGGCCCTATCATTGTCAGTATTGGATCTGTCAAATAACCAACTAAGCGGGCCCATACCCGAAGTGGGTTCTTTGATCACATTCTCCAAAGATGTTTTTGAGAATAATTTAGGTCTTTGTGGGTTACCATTGCCCCCTTGTAATGATTCATCCATGCCAAAGGGGGGATGTGCCTCCGCAGTTATCGACAAATCATGGGTTTTCTCTGGATTGGCGGGTTGCATTAGGATTACTATTCTTCAGCTTCTTGATTATTGGGATTGTAATCGGTCAATTTCTGCGATAGTCAGTATTTGGCTTGGATGTAACTATCTATCTGCAAGTACTATATTAGGAATTCTAAATCTGATTTATATAACTCAGTAAATGTTTTGAAGTTATTAATTTAAATTTTAGTTACAAATTTCATATATGAATAATTAGTTTTTTATTCTTTGTCAAAAGGCACTGCAACAAAATACAGTATCTGCGACCAGTATCAGTATCACTGACCTGTGGTTTCACGGGTCCCTGAAACCTTTTTTCCTTAAAAAAAATTACGAAAATCATTGGGGACCAAATATAATTATTTGAGTGACCGGTTCAGCGACCGACGCGAACACCGGTCGGTGAAAGTTGGGGGGGGGAAATAATAACGCGCCAGATCCCTCTCTTCTCCGCACTTTTCTCCTCCCGCACAGCACCTCAATCCCTCCCCAGGCAGCGCCTCAACTTCTCCGCGACGCTCCTCTCTTCTCTCGATCCGCGATGCTCCTCTCTTCTCTCGATCCGTGACGCTCCTCTCTTCTCTTGATCAGCCAAGCGAAGCCCCAGATAACAAATCACGGCTGGTATTTCTCTTACCTCCACTCTGATTCTGCTCCATTCTACTTCAAATAGCGAATTTGTGTTTTTTTACTGAAGAATAATTACACAAGTTGGAACTTCAGTTGCAATTAGGTTTATTTGGAACTTTAGTAGCAATTTAGCAAGTCTAATCAATGAGTTGCAATTAGGTTTGTTTGAGATCGATTAGGTCACAATTTGGTGTTGGAAGTTGACCCCAATTTAATTTCAAAATAATTTTAGGGCAATACAGGGCTTATGAAAAAAGTAGAATCGTTAATCAACTCTATGTGATATTAAGACTGTTTAAAATGGCATGAGCTGCTGAGCTGCCTGTACTACTTATTCACTGTTGATTCATCGGCAGATTGAGGGGCATACCAGTCTTTCTCACCTCTACAGCAATCATAAACAAACTGTGATATGTCCAGTTGAGTTGAGGGTACAAGCTAGGTCTGAGCTGTGCTGATAACTTTGGCAATATGATTTGTCCAGCTAGCAGCTTAGTTTTTGTTAGACATGTTTCTTATATTTTCTTGATGAAGTTGTAATTAATTCCATTATTATCAGAACTGGTGGAACTCTAAAATTGGCCTTAATTTGTTGTTGTTGAATTCTTATAACTTCCCTTAATTTAAATTCTTCTGTTTTACATGATCTTTTGTAATTGCGAGGTTTAAGCCCTGAATTTGTCCATTTAATTAATTACTTTGCATCCATATGCAGCGCAGAGATCTGGACTTAATTACTTAATTAATGATATTATATTGCATAGCATTAGTCCAGTTTCTGTTACTAATGTTGTTTAATTGATGACCCTAAGTAGTATGTACAGAATCAAACATGATTTTGTAGTTTTGTTGGAAATATGCTGACCCTACCTGAATAACTACATCACCTGGTTGAAGTTTAATGTTAGAAATCTGTTTGGCATCATTAGTCTATGCATGCTATATTTAATTGGTTTTTTCTTTGTCTTGTAAGTGCCGCGAAGTGCTGAAAGCAGCGATGGATATCTTTCTTCTCGCTCTGTGAGCCTCTCTTCCACAAACACTAGGCCTTCTTGTCCTACTACACAGGCTAGGTACAAATGAAGGAAGCCTAACAAAATTTTCAATTGTTATCATCCACTTGCTTTTTAGTTTTAATTTAGGATTTGTGCTTGTTACTACACAGTTCAAAGTTAGATGTACTTAGAATTTTTTGTTATAAAACTAGATGTACTTTGACAATTTTACCCTTTTTCTGACAGTCCATCTTTGAAAAATGATTGTGGTCAATTGACTACATAGAATTTTTGGTTCTTTATATGAAAATGATTGTTAGGTCATGAATTGTAAGCTAAAAAATTATCAAAAATTATAAAGGTCCAGAACAAAGTGGAATCCACTGTTTTGTGAATGTCAGAGTTGTGCCAACTTACTATTTTTTTGTGCAGTTTCTTCTTTGCTGGTTGAGAATTCGATAATTACTTAAAAATCCTTAAAAAGTTCCAATAAATGGAATGTTTTGTACAGGAGTACTTATTAGGTCATATTGTAACTATGTGTGCATTTTGAGATCATTCCATGACCTTGTACAGTTGTACCTGTTTATATTTATATGTTTATCTGGGAATAACTTATAATTTTGATTTGTATTAATGTAGGTATATGACGTAATGCAATCCTTAACAATGCCGGTTGTGACTCCACTGAGGGTTTCTACGGGTACATAGTAACTATCTTCATCTTATAAGCATTTTGTTTCTTTTCTTTTGTAATACAACTTTCCTATTTATATAAATGATCGTTCGAAATTCAACACATTGCTGACAGTTGTTTCACAGTAATATGATTGTTATATTGAACAGTATTTTAATCAACATAGCAAATGTTATTTCATCTTAGGTTCAGTTTCATGTGCATGCCTTCCCTATGTTTATGTATACATGCAATATAATTATTTTGTTAGTACTGAACGATACAAAATGACTTCATCCGTTGAAGTGGTATGTGATATTTATATTACATTTTTTCCATCTATATACATGGCACAGCATGCTACCAGTATTTTTTTGCCATTTCTTGTAAGGTGTCAATGATAATAAGAAGTGAAAGACTGTAATTTCAGAATTTTGTTACAATTTACATTTTCTAATAAGAAGTGCTAAATATGCAGGATAACTTTGTCGGTTAGTTTTTGCTTATTTTATTTTATGACCTGAGAATTTTGAGGAAATTGTAATTGGTACTATGGCAACATTAGAATTGTTGTATGTCGATGTTATTACTGTTGTATCTCAAACAGAATTGTAATTTGTACGATATTTGATATTACAATCGAGTCTATCTATTGTGTGTTTTGAGAAAAGTAAAATGACAAAAATAACAAAAAATAAATCATTATGACAGGAGCATCAGTGGCCAGTTTTTTACTATCAGCGTTCAATAGTTGGTCTCTAAAATTAGATATCAGCGACCCATTGTTTACCATCAGCGTCCAATAGGTGGTCGCTAAAATCAGTATCAGCGACCGGATTTTAAACATCAGCAATTGAATATTGGTCGCTGAAGGTCCTTATGTGACGTCAGCAAACAACATTAGCGACCAAAAAAATTGGTCTCTAAAAAAACATCAGTGATCGGGATGACGTCAATTAGTGATCATGTGACGTCATCTCCTAAAAATCAGTGACGGCATATCAACGACCAAATGTGGTTGCTGGTACCCATTAGCAACCGGTGCAGTTATTATCAGCGACTAAATTTCTGGTCGCTGATACTAGGGCTATGTCATGTTTGTTCTTTCTTTCTGTATTCTTTTTTGTTCATCATTTGTATATCCACATAGTAGGATCATACCTCTTATATATGCATGAGATTATTAAAATTAAAGGAAGAATTTCAAGATAACTAACAAAAGCGAGGAATGAACCCAGTGTCAAACCTGCCACGGGTAGAAAAAGAAACATAATGAATAAAACCGCTGGATCATTATAGATGGTCTGAACCCAGAAACGAAGTAAAATAGCTGCACAAAAAAGCACAGAAAAAACAAAGTTGCAACTGTCAAAAGCAAACAGCCTTAGCAGTCACAGCCAGTCGGTCATCATACCACTTCAAAATGGCCGTACCATTTAGTGATAATCGGCACAAGAAGAAACATTAGTGACCCGAAATTGTAACTTTTATTCTATACCACATGCAACAGCTTCTTTCAGCGAGCAGTAAATGGACATATACATGCAACAGTTATCCTAAATGAAAATTTTATGAGCTCAAGATAGCAAACTTTTGATATACTTGCACTAGAATAGAAACTTATATATTCCAGGTAGGAAAGTCGAAGTTAAGGGCTTAAGGCCCAAATAAATGGAATTTATTGCAAAATTGCCCCATATCTAGATGGCCCATGATTTATAAGGTTTGATCGAGCTTACATATGTCAATCAAAAGAAATAAGAAAAATGTACGTAGGTACCTGATGGATAAGGTTTGTGATACTGTAGTCCTTGATCTACGGTTCCGATTAAGATTAGGAAATTCATTGGGTATGCAACTTATTAATTTTAGAAAATTCATTATCATGCAATATATTTTGTTCATGTCTGAACTCTGAAGTATTGTTGACAACTTATCATAGTTAACTGTTACCGGTTTATATATTGATATTCTTTAAAATAGACCCGGCTGTGTAATAACTCACACTGGGGATGTGTGCCAGTTGTTTCGTCCCACTCCTCCGATTATAACATTCTAATTTCTTTAATAAAAATGGATGTGTGTTATACCCCTTTTGTCAAAAATAAATAAGTTATTTGACCGTTTCCCTTTGCCAATTAACTATGTCCAAAGATTGTTGTATACGTACATGTTCTATTACTATGTTTGCTGATCTGAGCACATTTTGAGCTTGTTCCGTACTATTATGTGTTTTCATTTTGTTAATTATGTTTCTCATCTTGTGTTCCTTTTATAGTGAAATGAACTCAGAGCCGACTATATATACAGCACTTACAAAAAGGAAAAAAAATAAGGGTCTTATACAAGCGGCATGTTTAATTACCAGTAAGAGGCGGGAGATGCTATTAGTAACCCAAAATACTAGTTCAATTATTAAGTAAATAAGGCCAAAAAGCTTTTAAGAGTTGTTGTCAAAATTAGCTCGGAGTGAACAATTAATTTTGGATATATAGTCAATATTATCTTAATTGACACGGTAAATAAAGGTCGTTGCATTGTCTCAGTCTCTCACATTTAATATTGCATAGTCAATCTTAATTGATACGGTAAATTAAGGTCTCTAGTCTCAGTCTCTCAGTGTTTCTCCGTTCAGTAAATAAAGGTATCAGTCTCTCAGTTTTTCTCCGCTAATCATGTTTTTGCATACTTTTGACAATTAGTGGCCCAATATGCATGTTGTGTTTTTGCCAGACTATGGTATATTTTGGCCTAAACTTGGACTTTATGCAACAAGAATATTAATTATGTCGCTTTCCTTGTGGAATTATATGCAGAATATGCTTTTTCTTGAAATGATAACAAACGAACTCCTATTTTCCATAATTTTTCTAAAAATTCAGAAATTCTTCTTGTTATGTAATACATGTAAATTTAATATTGAAATATATAATTAGTGTTGTAAGAATACTTCTTTCTGAAATAATTAAAGTGTTTGAAAAAAGAAAGGATTTTATTTATTTTTCCTTACCAAAATAATAAAGAAGAGTTATTTATGTAGGCTACAGAGAGAGAGAGAGAGAGAGAGAGAGAGGGGAGCAACTTAAATTAAGTAGAGAGCGAACAAAACAGATTAAGCAGGTGCGGTTGGCTAGGAGAGGAAATCCTTGAATTATCATTGACAAGTAACAGTAAAAGATAACCATTGAAAAAATTAACAATTAATATTGCATAGTAAATCTTAATTGATACGGTAAATAATGGTCTCTAGTCTCAGTCTCTCAGTGTTTCTCCGTTCATTACCTGTTTATCTATACTTTTTCCATACTTTTGACAATTAGTGGGCCCAATATATATGTTCTGATTTTGCCAGACTACGCTATATATATTTGGGCCTCAACTTGGACTGATAGGGTATAGCTAGGGTTTAGGACTTTTGACAACTTCGACTAATATAATATTGCCGGACTGTATATCGCTTTCCTTGTCGAATTAAATCCAAAATATTCTTTTTTCTTGAAATAATAACAAACGAACTCTGATTTTCCATAATCTTTCTAAAAATTCAGAAATTCTTTTTGTTATGTAATACGTGCAAATTTAATAATAAAATATATTAGTGTTGTAAGAATACTTCTTTCTGAAATAAAGTGATTGAAAAAATTAAGAAATGATTTTATTCTTTCTATTATTTTTTTCCTTACCTAGATAATAAATAAGAGTTATTTATGTAGGCTAGAAAGTGAGAGAGAGTGGAGCAACTTAAAGTAGAGATCTAGCGAACAAAACGCAACAAATTAAACAGATCAGAACATGGCTATTAAATTCTAGCATGTGTGGTTGGCTAGGAGATCTGAAATGCTTTTATAACATAAATTCTTCTATCGGTTCTGAACCAGTAGCCAACAGAAGATCCAAGGGTCTAGCCGGTGATTAATGAGCAAGTTTGAGCGATTTGGGGTATGCTCATACTCCGCTCATTAGCTTAATAAGCGGTCCACTCGTGTTTTGAAGACAATACCAAGTTAACAACTGTGCTCATGCTCGGTTCGTTAAATGCTTGAGTTGACTTGTACTCATTAAGCGGCTCGTTAAGAAATTAAGATTGTTTGAATTTTGTTTTGAGTAAGAAATCAAGTTTATTTTGACAAAACCGGGTATATTTCGGTAAGGATTCCGCTCTAAGAAAAATAGTGCACGTTGATTCTTTTTTCAAGTACAGAACCAAGTGTTGTTGTTACGCATAGAGAAGATAAATTGGCTGTTAAGTAGTGTCGCAATAAAGAACTTTAATGTTTCTTCTCGAGCCAATTTGAATTTTGATTCAAGAGATTGGATGTGGCAGAATTCATGTAACTCAGTTCTTAAGCAAGTTATGAGCTATTTACTCACTCCTAGGTGTAGGATTCATCAATATTCTAACGGTCCAAAATCACAACCAACAAAAGAAGTTGGTCCTGCTTTTATCGATTCTAATGTACGAGCTGATATGAGAACATCAACACACTGTTCTATCAGTTTCTATATTAGTACCGATAGGAGAAGATAATTAATTCTCTTCTATCGGTATCTTATTGTAAACCGATAGAATAAAGTTGGCCACCACTGCTATCTGTTCTTAAGCCCACAACCAATAGAAGAGTTTTCCAACTTGTACTAAATTTCCACAACACGTTTAATCTATTGGTTACAGCAGGGGCGGAGCCAGCCATTTGATTAATGGGGTCAATATTTTGGGTAATTATCTGTCCTGAGGAGAGATAGATTGAGAGTGGGATAAAGAGAGAGTCACGTCTAAGCTTCTAATTTTTTGGGAAAAATAATATGAAATGTTAGTCTCCCAAATTATACACCATCTACAAGTCTACAACTGTCAGTTTTTTCTTGAAAAATAATGGTGGCCAACAATATAAAAATTCATATAAAATATGGGGGTCATTTTCTGGTAAATGCATGTATCATTTTCTTATAAAATATATATAAAAAAAACATATATAATCATTGGTTTTTGAAAAAAAAAAATGAGGGTCAATTGATCCCCATTATGTCTATATAACTCCGCTTCTGATCTACAGACTTAGATTGGTTAATTAATCCATTAGAAAATGGTTGTTAGTAAAGGTCATTTATGTAGATTGTAGTAGTGGGTATTAAATCGAGATCATAATGCATTGACTTGGTCAAATTTCTTTAAGACTATTTTTAATGATTTTACAGAAAATGGAAATAAAGTTGGAATGTGGAAATGGTAAAATAATTAATTAGAATCTTTGTAAATTTTAAAGACTTGGTCATAATGTATCCCCATTATCATATATGTATCCTTGTAAATTTTAAAGACTCACATTCATCCAATTTAGTATCTTTTCTATTAAGACCAACATTAGAGTTATAAAGTTTTCATTTTATCCTCCATTAAAATATAAAAAAAAATTAAGAACATGATTAAGAACATATTTAAAATTTCGATTTAAAAAAATGAATATTGTAAATATTTAAAAATAATGTACCAAAAGGAATTGATTTACACTCGAACTACAGTAGTACAAGTATTTTAGTACATACAAATAAATTAAGCACATCCTAAATATTTCATTTATTCATTTGTATAGGCTCAATATCCAAATTAAACATTACACAACTTAATTATATATACTTCCATTCATTAATTTGGCAAACTATATATATATTCATGCATGTTTATTAATATTAAAAACTTGTATTGGCAGCCCCTTCTCAAACTCAACATATGGAAATGCCATGGGCTCATCGTGGTTGACCAATTCCCACCTGTAATTCAGAACAAGATGATGCAAGAAGACTGATAATTCCATCTTTGCTAGCTCTGCCCCGGCACATAACCGATTACCGCCTCCATACGGCATAAATTCTACTGCACTTGCTGACTTGTTCTATATATATGTAAAAAAAAAAAAGAATGATCCAATTATATTGGAAAAGAAATACCGTTATATTACAACCTCCAAATTAAATATTGTAACATGAATTCATGGATTTTTTGTTCATTATTTGGGTTCAGTGTTTTTTGTTCTTCTTCTTCCTTAACTAACCTGTAGCTGCCACCTCCAAGGATTGAACTCTTGGGGATCTTTGTGAATTGATCCATCCAAATGAACAGCCGAAAGAACGGGAAGGAACTTCCAGCCGCGTGGTATGTCATAACCTTCAATATTTAATTTATAATTTAATTACTGAATGGACATTTTCACAAAGATATATATATGCAATTAACTAGTACTTAATTTTACCTTGGTAATGCACATCTTGAGTGGCTTTTCTATGCAAGAACTTAACAACATTGCCTAGCCTCAAAGTCTCCTTTACAACCTTCACACACACACACACACACACAAAAACACACACACCAGCAATTAGTTTTGCTAATTAGTATTATATATATAGTATTATATATTAATCGATAGAGAAATCTAGCTAGATTAAGCGATAATAGTATATTCGTACGCATTCTGTGAACTCCATCTGCTTGTAGTCTTCCCAATTTAGTTTAGTTTCTCCTAGTTCAGTTTTTGTTCTTGCAATTCCAAGGTGCTCATCCTAATCCAGAAATTAGAAATAATTAAATATAAAAAGCTTCCGATCTGTACAGAGAATTCAAGAGACAAATTAAAGTGAATTAATTAAAATAATAAAAGAATCTTGTAATTAACCCTTAATTGTTGAAATGCTTTAGGGCAATGGGCCAGGAAGAAAATGGCAAGAGAGAGTGCAACAGTCGAGGTCTCATGACCGGCAAAGAGCATGCTCAAGAGGAGATCAAGGATCTGTTCCCTTGATAGCTTTGATTCTCTCAGACACCAGCAAAGCATGTCATCATAATTATTTCCTTTTCCTTTCATGTCTCCTTGCCTATTCATTTCCTTCATCCTTAAATCCATCATGCGTCCGATCTCATTACAAATCTCTGATCGGGACTGTACGTGTATATATATTCACAAATTAAATCACACCTTTTTAATTGTTTGATAATTAATTATATAGTTCCAATTAATATACTTTTGTTTTTGTAAAACAAGTACTTAATTGATTGTGCACCTTGAGAGCCTTTGAATATGGAGTTCCAGGGAATTCGAGAGGCATGGATACAACACCTTCCATAAAAGTGGTATATTCTCTCCTTATTTTCTCTGTTTCTGGCTTTCCAGGTTCCATGCTCAAAATATTTTTCACCATCATATAAAATGTAAACTACATATATAGATAAAAAAAGAAAAATACAATGCTGAATGAAGAAGAGAACATTATGCATTAATCTATTAATTAAATAATATAATTTAGCTACTTAATTACCTTTTTGGTCTCCTCTGTGGCAGAAAGGTACAAACCATCCTTCCACGTGCTAATGACGAGGAGCGCATGTTGCTCTATATCCGGCAAAAGACGATTACGCAAAATGTCTCTAGACAGGAAGTTTAGTACAATAGATCTCATCTCTTTGTGTCCCTCGCCGGTCAGTGCTAACATTGACCACTCCCCCATGATCCGCACTACACTTTCCGGATAAGAGGCTTCGAAAAATCGCCCCTCATTTTGCAGTATAAACCGGTTAAAGCCTGCATTGGCTGACACTATTGTTGGTTCGCCAAAGAGATTTGATTTGAAAATATTTCCATATCTACAAATACGGAAGAGCTTGATTTAATTTGTTTAGATGCAAGTACCTAATTTAAGCATACATGATTATTAATTAATAATTAATTTAATTACCTGTGAATATGGGTTTGCAAATAGGTACCGAGAGAAAAGGAAGGATGTTGCTTAAGATATGCAAAGGTTTCTCCAATAAATGGCCATCCCATGCTTCCTGGTGGGAGATTGGGTTGACGACTAGTACTCTTTGTTTTTCCATGCTTTGCATACACAAAAATAATTGCAGAAAGAGCAAGGAGCAGCACGAGAGAGAAAGAAGAAAGATCAATGCTATTGATCATATGTTCCTCCATCCAGTGAAAGCTGGAGAGGTGGGATAATTGAGGTGATTTGGGCTCAATTTAAAGCTAAAAACAAGTACAAGTGGGGGAAATTCAATATATCCTTGTGTGAGTAAGATAGTGTGTAAGTGGTAGAATTTTGGCTAAAGTGGCTTAGCAGCGATTCAAAGACTAGAGTTAGAATCTAGAAGACTCCCATAGCGGAGTATAATAGAAAGAATATTAGATTAAGTTTCAGGTAACTCAAACTTAGTCCGAACAACATTATAAATTATATAGGAATTTGTGATATTTCAACACGGATATTTAAAAGATTTGAGATATCTATTATTATAACTCAAACTAAGTCCGAACACCAAACAACATTAGAAATTCAATTTTTTTATTATATATCTATTATTATATCACAAATACAAAAATTATAATCATTTTGTCTCATTTATAATTTTCGAGCCCATTATTTTAAAAGATATAATTATTATTTAAATAAAATTATAAAAATTGTGTAAATCAATTTTTTCATATACTAATATAAAAGATTATATGAAGTGCTGGATAATTCATTTTTATCATACATTACATAATAAAAAAAAATGAAATGAAATATCCATCAATCTAATAATAATAACAATTTTATATAATTATATGTATAACTAAATAAATATATTATAATTTTATATTTATTAATTACCTTCTAGGGTAACAGATACCAAATAACTCTTATTCATATTCATATCTAATAAGTTAAATAATTTTATTACTTAACCATACGCATACCTGATATGCTAAATGAAAAAAAAAAAAAAAAAACTTATCCACATATATCTACTTATCATATACAATACGGATCGGGTAAATAGTTAAAAAGATATCGGTGACACCCTAATACAATTACATATATAGCAGCGGAGCACCTAGCTAGATGGCTAGCTAGATCACAAAAGTAAGGACAAGGAATATGTGGAAAGCATTTTGTACTTTCCTAATTTTTATTTTATGACATTAATTACCTTTAACTTTTCTACATGAAAGGCAGGATTGAGAAGTCTTCCGTGCTTAGCCCATTTCTCCGCTTCATAATTCAAGAGCCCATCAACTAACAGCCGAAATAATGGGTTTATTTTTAGTTTCTCAAAGTGCCCGAATTTAAATTCTCTCACTAATTCTTGACACCTGATTGTTACTCTTGGCAAGGGCCCAAACCAAGTAATAGACTGTTTCCTGTATATTTGTAAAAGTGAAATCAATATTATTCAAACAGATTAAGAGCATATAGATCAATGAATGATTATGCCAATGATATTATATCCATCGGTACATGAAATTTGGGATAATGCAATTTGAAGACTAATTTTGAATTTTGGGAAGACCACAAATGAAAAATAGCCTTAGACCAAAATAGCATATATATATTTTAGGAACAAATATAATTCCCTCGTAATTCACCCATCAACACAAGGGATAATATCATGCGAAAGTGGCAGAAATTAAATCTGCTGCGATTCTTGAAGAGATTGCAGGATCTTGCTTTTCCTTATCCAAACTTTAAATTTTTTTGAGATTCGTGCATGAAAATCAATTATCTTAGAGATTTGTGCATTCCAAAAAATTAAAAGTTGGATATGGAAAAGCAGGGTCCTGCGATCCACAAGAATCACAGCAGATTTGTTTCCAAAGTGGCATGGGCTTGGATTGCGCTTCTTTGTTAGGAGGGTTTCCTCCAAACCACCAGCAAGGGGCTGCTGGTAGATAAACCGGGCAGCTCTTGCTCTCTGAGCGTCCGGTCCAGGCATCTCGGCTTAAGCCACACCCATTCAAGTGCTTCGGCTGCTCTCCAGGGGCCAACTCAGGATTTTCGTCAGAGGGGGGTGGGAATATCGAATTGGATTTAAATAGCTAATTGGGTTAAAATCCATTAACTAATTAAGTACTTAATAAAAAATAATGTTTTAATTTATACTTTTAAATGCTTTGACTTGTAATTTCTGATATTTTAATCTATAGTTCTATTTATTAATCATAATTGAAAAAATTTATTTTAATTTTAACCTTAAATTTAAATCGAACTACAAATCAAACATCTAGCGAGGGACAAAAAATTTTCCAGGAAGAAGCATAGTCGATCAAAATGTCTTGACCTGGATGCACATGGGTCCGCCCCTGTTGCTCCGCAAAGGAGAAGCAAGAAGAAAGCGCCTATGAACAAACTCCACATCCATAAGTTGGATCCAAATTTCGAAAATATGTTTTGCATGCATCTTGGTTGTGGGGTGTTTCTCTGAGGACTGAGGGTATAATTTTTTTTTTTTCCTGTTCTACGTACGTAGTATTAGAGTGGAAGAGGGATTATAGAGTGAGTCAGTATAATTTTGTGAGGAAGTTGATTCTTAAATTGGAATCGGAGGTATTGGTTGGAAGCGGTCGAGTTAACTGGGAAACTCAAATTTTTTATTAAAACATTTTTTTGTACAATAAAATAGGAAAAAAATTGTAAAATAATAAATAAGTCCAAAAATAATGTTAAGGTCACTTCTACACTAATTAATATAATCTACAATATTGAAATATCTACATCATTATAATTAATATAAATTCATCAGAGACACCTCACAACTTTGTCTGATTAAAAATATAAACCATAATATATATATCTATTTAACTAACATAGGCACGATTATGTCTAAGTAAATATTTAACTAAAAGAATTAAAAATGTAAGTACAATATTGTAATATCTAAACCATAATATTCAATATTAATGCAACATCAAATTAAAATAAAACATAAATAATTTTCTTATTTTCTGAGCTTAACAGACCAATAAGGCTAGAACAGATCACCAGATCATACAATTTTTTACAGCAAATTTCTCCTCCTTGCTTCAATTAATAATGTTAGTTCTTTTCAGTGTCGTAAAAAAGTCTGTTTCGACCATTTAATCGACATATTAGTTATTGGTGGTGATCAAATCGTCACAAATTTTTCTTACTAATCAGCCGATTATTTCCAATACTGAGTCAGCTCGGATCGGACCCGGCCGACACCAAGTCAACTTGGAGTCGGCCATGTTTCCAAATCATGTTAGTAAAATCGTGTCATACTGTGACTAATATGCTGTGACTTTGGTCATGTGCTGTGACGTGCTATGAACAAGTCAATTTTGCATGTGATGTGCCGTGATCAAAATGACGAGAGGTGATTACAGCACGCGAATGGTCACGCCACGCAAGTCACACCTTGACCAAGTTCTTATAATAAGATAATGGAAAAAGTTCGGATCGATATTAACAGAAAAGATGATAATATAATCTCAACGGTCAGTAGAAATGTAGAATCCACTACTTCTATGAAAAGTATACTTGATATGGACTCACTAAGAATATTAGCTCGTTACAAGTCTTAATAATGATGATAGGTTGCTAACCAAGAGCCACTAAGGATAGTTGACTAATCCAGATAGTGAAAGAGGAACTGTATTTTTTAACTTGCAACCATGCAATTCACCAAGTGTGATTGAAGCTAGATTGAAAATCTGACAAATGGGTGAAGCCAGCACGGGCGTCAGTCTTCTTGACATATTTCGGTAGTAAGAATCCCGATTGCTAGAAATGTTAATTCCTTTATAAAATAGGACAAGAAAGGACTTCTTTAATTCATTACCTATCATGAAAGCTTTTATCCCACCCAATAGCCCAAGCCAATGATTTTATTGTACATGTGCTGCCCCTTAAAATATTTGATATGACTTCATTGGTAACTACTGCCAAATGCTGCCCTTGAAATGACTTCAAATGACCCATCACTGTTGGTTTTCTTAAAGCCAGTAACAAACTTGAAATGCAAAAACAAACACAGAGGATTTTTGGCGCTCAACACTTGCATCATTTTCTGGTTTTCTTATTATATAAGCAAATACAAAATCATAACTGCACCACTAACATTACAACCCACGTTTTCTAAAAATAAAACTAACCACATAAACTTTACTTAAATAACTGCTACCCTATTTTTAGCCACACACTGGACTAAAACTAACAGCCTAATTACGGACTCAAACAAAAACCAAGTTTGCTAAAATTAAACAAATCAACTACTGGACACGACCCTCTAACAACAAGATTAACTCATCAATCTCCTTCTTAAGCTTGTTGTTCTCTACTGATGATTCGCACACCAATCCTTTCTCTCATCTCCAAGAACTTCATCCTTGCTAGCGACTTTGTCAGAATATCAGCATGTTGATCTTCTGTGCAAACATGCTAAATTTCAATCATTCCTGATTCAACACAATCTCTAATGTAGTGGAATCGGGTATCGATGTGTTTGCTCCTCTCATGGTGAACTGAATTCTTGCTCAATGCAATTGCGGACTGATTATCGATCTTTAGAACCACTTTCTTAACCTCGGTCTTTAACAAATCTGCCAACAGTCGTCCCAGCCACACTCCTTGACACGCTGCTGCACAGGCAGCAATGTACTCCGCTTCACAGGAAGATAACGCAACCACTTTCTGTTTTTGTGAACACCAACTAATAGGATTTGACCCAAGGAAAAATATTAAACCTGAAGTACTTTTCCTGTCATCAGTATCACCAGCTAGATCACTATCGGAGTAACCGATCAGCTCCAAGCTTCCTTCCTTCTTCTCATAAACGCAACCGAGGTTTAAAGTTCCTTTCACGTACCGTAGTATGTGCTTCACTGCGGCCATGTGCTCCGTTGTGGGCTTCTCCATGTATCTACTCACCATGCCGGCAGAGAATGCCAAATCTGGGCGCGTGTGCAGTAGGTATCTTAAACTGCCAACAATACTTCGGTACAGAGTTGTGTCTACAGGTGGACTTGTGCTTTCCTTGCTCAGTTTCAGACGAGGTTCCATCGGGATTTGCGAAGGGTTGCAATCTTTCATGCCGCATTTGTCTAAAACCTTTCTTGCATATGCCGACTAGTTGAGTGTAATCCTTTGAGAATTCTGACAGACTTCAATTCCCAGATAGTAACTTAGTAACCCAAGGTCACTCATGCTAAACAATTTCTTCATCTGTGATTTGAACTTGTCTATGTCTTGAATACACTCTCCAGTGATGATTAAATCATCCACGTAGACTCCAACAATTAAATTCCCTTTACCTTGATTTCTCATGTACACAGCATGCTCTAAAGAACACCTCTCAAAATCGAGTGTCCTCAATGACTTGTCCAGTTTTGAGTTCCATGCTCTAGGTGCTTGTCGCAAACCGTACAATGCTTTGTGCAGTTTTAACACCTTGTGCTCTTCTCCTTTTATTTCAAATCCCGGCGGTTGAATGACATACACTTCCTCTTCCAAATCACCGTTGAGGAAGGCTGACTTCACATCCATATGATGCACCTCCCATCCTTCATGTGCCACAATAGAGATCAGCAAACGTACTGTCTCTAGCCGAGCAACAGGGGCGAATACTTCATCAAAGTCTATGCCTTGTCGTTGAACGTACCCCTTTGCCACTAATCTCGCTTTGTGCTTCACAATTCTGCCTTGAGTGTCCTTCTTTAGCTTGTAAACCCACTTTAGACCTATAGGTTTGTGGCTGTCGGGTAATGGAACGAGCTTCCAAGTTTCATTTTTTCGAATAGAGGAAATTTCCTCCTTCATTGCTCTTCTCCACATCGAATCTGCCTTGGCTTCTTCGAAACTTGACGGCTCTTCTTCTCCTAGCAAACACAGTCCCGAATACTGCAACTCTATTGGGACTGTTGCATCGTACAAGCTTTTGATGTCACGCTTACCCCGTGGTCCTACTAATGAACTCTCATCAGATGTCGAGGGTTGTAGTGTTTCGGTTGATACTGATTCTTCAACAGTTGCTGCTGGAGTATATGGTGAGTTTGAAACAGATGCTCTAGATTTCGTGTTCATCACTGGTGTAGCATACTGGTATCGGTTACCAGTTTGTTCCTGTGTCGGCTGTGGGAAATGCATGCCAGAATTGCTGATACCAATGCCAGAATCGCTAACATCCTCTTTATCTTTCTGATTTGTCGTATCAGATGCACCTGCTATGGTAAAGTAGTGTGCTGTAAGAGTGTTCCCTGCTGATCCTGTTTCTGTTTCTGGAAATTTGCTCCACTCCCACTTCTTCTCCTCTTCGAACACGACATCCCGTGTCACCACTACTCGTTTTGACTTTGGATCAAACATCCGATAGCCTTTTGTATTCGAATCATAACCAATAAACACCATTGGCTTGCTTCGGTCTGCAAGTTTTGAGAGGTGAGGTGTAACATCTTTTACGTGTCCCACACATCCAAAGATACGAAAGTGATCAACCGTTGGCTTGCGGTTGTAATATGCTTCATAGGGAGTTTTGCCGATGATGCTTTTTGTTGGTGCTCGATTTAGGAGATATACGGCAGTTGATACCGCTTCTCCCCAAAATTCACCTGGGACTCCCATGCTTTTCAACAGGCTCCTTGCCATGCTGACCACCGTCTGATTTCTTCGTTCAACAACTCCGTTCTGCTGAGGAGAATAAGGCGCCGTGAGATAACGCTTAATTCCCAACAGCTCACAGTAAGTCTTGAACTCATTTGAGGTGAATTCGCCGCCACGATCTGTGCGAAAAGCCTTCAGCTTGCTGTTTTTCTCCATTTCTGCTGATGCTTTAATCTTCTTGAATGCCTCAAATGCTTCGTCTTTGTTTCGGATCAGCACCTGCCACATGAATCTAGTACAATCATCAACCAACAGCAGAAAATAGCGCTTGCCTCCATGTGTAGCAGGAGTTATTGGCCCGCACAAATCTCCATGCCACAATTCAAGGGGTGATTCTGCTCGGAATTTTGCCACTGCTGGAAATGGATTTCGGTGTTGCTTTCCAATCAAGCAACCATCGCAGATGCGGTCCTCATGCTCGATTATGGGCAAGCCGTGCACCATCTGTTTCTGACTTAGAATCTTCAAGGCATGAAAATTCACATGCCCGTATCTCGCATGCCAGCGCCACGCTTCTTCTTTGCTCCTTGCCAGAAGGCATTCGGGTAGAGTTGGTGCTATGTTAAACACATATAACCGGTTCCTTGACCTGTTCACTTTTGCTAGTAGCCTTTGTGATCTATCCAAGATAGACATTACTCCTCCTTCAATCACAACATTGCATCCGTTCTCATCTAACTGACCAAGGCTAATTATGTTGCTCTTCAACATCGGGATGTAGTAGACATTAGTAAGTATACGATGTTCACCTGTGAAGCATTCAAATAAAACTGAACCTCTTCCTTCTATTTCTACAGCTGAGCCATCTCCAAATTTGACCGACCCTTTAATGGTCGTATCAATTTTAGCAAATTTTTCGATACAACCGGTCATGTGGTTACTTGCGCCGGTATCTAAATACCAAGCCTTGTCTTGGGTGCTGTTAATCTTTGGCACCACCTTGTCTTCGTGCAGTAACACCTGCTCATTCTGTATTGCGTGGTTGAGAACACAAGTTTTAGCCATCAACAGTGCCGGTTCATCATCGGTTTGTGTTGTAACAAGATTGGCCCTCTCTCTTCGGTTTGGCTTGGGACAATCTTTTGCGAAGTGTCCATATTCATTACAATTGTAACACTTAACCTTGGATATGTCGAAGTTGCGTGGCTTTCGGTCTTCGTTAGTGCGTTCACCATTTCCTCGACCTCCACCATTTCCACGCCCGCGGCCACGACCTCTCCCGTGAGTCCTCCTCTTTTGGTGCTGCTGAAACCTTCATCTTTCTTTCCCTTTGAGCATCTTGCCTCCCACTCGGCTTGGGTAAGAAGTAGCTGTTCTCCACCGCCCTTTGTGTGTACTCGTCCTTTAAGTCCTTCCTCAAAGGTTCTGAGGCGGCCGATTGCTTCTGAGACCGACATGTTCTCAATATCGCCAAACTGCTCGATTGTTCCGATAATTTGGAGAAATCTATCTGGAACTGCGCCGAACAGTTTTTCAACAACTTCGCTATCATCGAGCTTCGTGCCCAGTGAGCGGATCTCACCCGCCAGCGTGGTAAGCTTCATGGAAAACTCGTTTATTGTCTCTGAATCCTCCATGTGTAACTTGTTCAGTTGCCGTTTCAGCACCTGTACGCGTGCCTTCTTGACACGATCTTCACCAAACCGCATCTCCCTGAGTGCGTCCCAAGCCTCCTTTGCCGTCTGCTTCTCTGCTATTGCCATCATCACGTCATCTGGCACGGCTTGAGAAATGGCTACCATGGCGCCTTGATCTTTGTCGTCGTCTGTGTCTCCACCTTCGATCACTGACCATACTCCTAGCGAACGCAAGATTATCTTCATCTTGACAGCCCATATGCCGTAGTTCTATTTGCTTAACGTTGGATAATGGATCGGGATTGAGGCTCCTCTTGCCGTTGGTTTGACGACTGCAAGTGTCTTAGGTAGATCTCCTTCGTTACCGGCCATTGCTTTGACAATCTGGCTCTGATACCAAATGTTGGTTTTCTTAAAGCCAGTAACAAACTTGAAACGCAAAAACAAACACAGAGGATTTTTGGCGATGCTCAACACTTGCATCATTTTCTGGTTTTCTTATTATATAAGCAAATACAAAATCATAACTGCACCACTAACATTACAACCCACGTTTTCTAAAAATAAAACTAACCACATAAACTTTACTTAAATAACTGCTACCCTATTTTTAGCCACACACTGGACTAAAACTGACAGCCTAATTACGGACTCAAACAAAAACCAAGTTTGCTAAAATAAAACAAATCAACTACTGGACACGACCCTCTAACAACAAGATTAACTCATCAATCACTCCATCAGGCCCAACTGAATTCTGCCATCTGTCAACTAGCTCATCACAACAGGTAGAGAATGCTGGGCAGAATCCTCTTGAAAGTAAAATGTTTTAATTAGCTTATTTAAAATTAAGAAATTCTTGTATGTCCATGTCAACTTTTAAAGCAGGGTTCCAAGTAATCCCTCTTCCACTATATTACTTGGATTCGGTTGTCGATTCAACACAAGAAAAAAAAATACTTAGGGTCATTTCAGCTATGTTAAGATGCTTATTCTATGTGGAGATATTGGTTATTTGTGTAGTTGAATTCTTTTGATGCATTTTCTGGATTCTGTTATCAGAATTGAAGTATTGTGCTATCTGAAATGTTGGTTTGTTATCACCTCTATCAAATACTCTCGGATCATTTGCATCTTAAAATTTTCTCGTCCTATAAATGCATTGAATTCTTCTTTATGCATATATTATTACACTTGAATAATTTCTAACTGTTTGAAATCGAGCTTGAATACAACTAGGAATTTAAAAAAGATCAATTGAAATGTTGGTGATTCAGCATCAAACTTGGGTTTTTGTTTTTTCTGTTACTATGCCCTTTTCATTGCTTGCAGAGATTGGAGTATTGTGTTATCTGACTGTTGGTTATTATGCCTCTTTTGTTCAGTTGGCAGAGCCAATGATTCAAGTAGACTCTGTTATCAGAATTGATGTATTGTGTTATCTTGAGAGAAAGGAGAGTTTGAAAAGAAGGGTATATTGGTCAAATTAATTTTAAAAATAACTAATAATAGGTTAAATAAATAAAAAAGAGATATTGGATAAAATGTTAAGTTTTCTTAGCGTATTGGATATTATGGTGTTTTCACAGGTAAATTGGCTACTTTAGGATTTTACATGAGTACACGAGAAATTTTCCCTATTTAAAACATCAATATTCATAATTCTTTATCTAAAACTTGCAGTATGTTAAATATGACATGCTAAAACTGAATGGTGGCTATAGTAATCAAAGTTTCATTTTTATCATGAAATTATTGATGAATGATGCTAGTTATTAATACCGTCTCTTATACATATTAGTTGATATGGAAATGCATGTCTACCTCAAACTTGGATTATTAAGGCTTCAGCATGGTATAAAAGGGAAAGAACAGGAAAGAACAGGAAAGTATGGCTTGGAAACCAAGCCATGAGTAAAAAGATGGTCAACAATATTGGTACTGTCAAGTACTCGAGTTCTCGTCAGAGATACGGGACCTTAATTTGTTTTAATGGTTCAGATTTTATATCATGTTGAGTTGCATTAATTTGTTCTTTTATGCTGTGTTGCTCCGACTTTGGATGATCGGAATCCTACGGTAATTGAAAAATTAAGTTTGGATCTAAACTATTCGATTAGAATCTATATGAATATTAAAAGAATTTACAATATCAAACTGGATTTGATTATCCGAATTCTTATTGAATGGTTCAAACATGAGTTACTTTGGGAGATCCGAACTATGTTGCTCTCCCTCTTTGCCGATATATTTATTAATTTATTTATTTTAAGATAAAAAGATAGAGAATAGGAAAAAGGTCATACTGATATAAAAGGAAGACTAGATGATTCAAGTATTCTAAGTCGCGGGTAAAATTTGAACAGTCGGACGGATGAAAGGAAAGTAGGATCCTAATTTTCTATAAAATTAAGACAGGTGATATGGACCCACTAAGCATATTATTATTAGCAAGTTACTGTACTGATCGAGATATAGAAAGAGGAGCTAGCTGTATTATTTAATTTGCAACAGCGCGGGACCCTCAATAGCAATATCTCGGTGGGAATTACTTGAATTCAGATATATTGCTGCATAGGTTAATTCCTTTCTAGAATAGAATAAGGAAGGACTTCTTTTATAATCTATCACGAAAGCTTTATCACCTACGGCCCTACCCCCTCAATAAAGCAAATCAGAGATACACAGACAAATAACAACTACTAAGTCTTAGTTCCAAACCTGCAGCGCCGCCTGCTGCTGCTGCTGCCCCTGCAGCATCCGAGACCAAGCATGAGGAGTTGCGTCATAGCTTTCGTCTCCGTATGAAGGAAGTTGCTGGCAAAGCTACTAAAGGTGGCAAAATGGGTTCTTCTTCAGGTAATGTTATTCTTACTCAATTCCCTTACGTCACTCTCACCGATAAGGAGATAATTAACTTGTACAATCTTAGTGGGTTTTCATTGGGTTCTACTGAGGAAGAGATGTTTCATGCGGTCCAATGTTTAAAATCTTTATCTAACTCTAGATTTCATGATTCTTTGTCTACTGTTCTGACTACCAAAGCTTCGGATCCTACTAAACCCCCAACTGATATTGGTACTCTTATCTTAAATGCTTTAGAAGAGTCTAGTTCTACTAATGATTAGTTTATTTAATTGGAATGCAAGAGGTCTAGGTTCTTCTGTTAAACGTCGATTTCTTCGGGATACCCTTTCTACCAAGAAAATTGACTTAGTAGGTATTCAAGAGACTAAGAAAGATTCTTTTCCCAATAGAACACTTAATGCTTTTAGTTCTACAATTTCTCATTGGATTGTTAAAAGTTCGCAAGGATCTTCGGGTGGAATTTTAGTTGGTATAAATGAAACAAAATTTTTAATTCTTAATACTTGGATTATGGATTTTTCTATCACAATACATCTCCGTAATAAATATGAGGATTTTGATTGGTTATATACAGTGGTTTATGGTCCGGTTCTATCATCACAACGGTCCATTTTTTTGAATGAAATTCGTTATATTAGTTTATTGGGTATTTCTTCTTGGCTCATTGGGGGTGATTTTAATTTAATTAGAACTCGACAGGAAAAGCAAGATACTACATTCAATTATGTCTTAAGTAATAGGTTTAATAATCTCATCTCTGACTTGGAATTAGTTGAGTTACCATTGGTTGATAGGAAATTTACATGGGCTCGGTCGTCTACCTCTAGCTCTAAAGCTCTTTTAGATAGATATTTTTGTTCAAATCAATGGCTTACCCATTTTTTTCTTCTATAGTTCATTATTTACCTCGTATTTTTTCAGATCACAATCCTCTCATTTTAACTACTGGTTCCTCAATTAGTTTTCACCAAAAAAATGTGCGTTTTGAAAAAAATTGGCTTTCTCAGGAAGGCTTCGTTGACTTGGTTACTACATAGTGGTTGTCGTTTAATTTAGGAGATGATTTAAGTAATTCTTGGAAGTATAAATTACAATTCTTTAGACAAAAATTACGAGGCTGGCATGCTAACCTCGTTGGCGAGAAGAGGAGGTTGAAATCATCTCTTCTTGAACATATTGCCTCTTATGAATTACAACAAGATTCTAATTCTTTATCTCCTTCTGATTACTCTCATTGGCAAGAGTGCCAATCTAGTTTACATAGGCTTTATAAAGAGGAAGAAATTTCTTGGCACCAACGATCTCGTTTACGGTGGTTTTTAGAAGGTGATTCCAATACTGCCTTTTTTCATATTTCAGCTTCTACTAGAAAGAAGAAAAATGCAATTTTGTCTTTAGATATTGATGGTATTACTGTCTTTGACCCTGTGGTTCTTAAGCTTCATATAACCTCGTATTATAAGGATTTATTAGGCACAACTTCAACTAGATTACTCAATTTACAACATGATCTGTGGCCTCTTTCTGAGCGTTTAACTCCTTCTCAACAACTTTCTCTTGAACTTCCTTTCACTATTGATGAAATTAGGAAAACTATTTTTTCGTGTAATCCTGGTAAAGCTCCAGGTCCTGACGGTCTTTCTTTTCTTTTCTATCAATCCTTTTGGGATCTGATTCATCCAGATATTTTCAAGTTATTTTAATCTTTTTATAATCGAACTTTAGATATTTCCAAACTGAATCTCGCTTCTATATGTTTGATTCCTAAAAAGGCAGATGTCTCAACTATTAAACAATTTAGGCCCATTTGTCTTATTAATTGTAGCTTTAAGATGATTACCAAAATTAACCAATAGACTTTCCTTAGTATTAGATCCCCTTATAGATGATTCTCAGGCAGCTTTTCTCAAAGGTCGATTAATTGGAGATAATATAATTTGTGCTCATGAAGTATTACATCAAGTTCGATTGTCTAAGCAAAACGGTATTCTTCTCAAACTTGATTTTGAAAAGGCCTTTGATAAGGTCAATTGGGATTTTTTGATAGAGGTTTTAGTTGCTAGAGGTTTTGGGGTACTTTTTATTAATTGGATTAGGGATATTTTGCAAAGTGGTAGAACATGTATCTCTTTTAATGGTGAGTTAGGCGATTATTTCCCCTGTAAGCAAGGTCTCTGACAGGGAGATCCTCTTTCTCCTTTACTTTTTGATTTGGTACCGGATGCTCTTAATAAAATTCTTAGTAATGCCCAATCAGTTGGTTTTATATCTGGATTAGGAAATGATATTAAGGTTTTGAATTTACATTTTGCGGATGACACTTTATTGTTTTTAGAAGCTAATTCCCTTATGGTGGAACATCTTAAGTTTCTTCTTTTAGGTTTTGAAAATTTATCGGGTTTAAAAATAAATTTTGAAAAGAGTGAACTGGTCCCTTCAAATATTTCGGTTCAGGAATCAACTTTATTAGCTCGTCAATTGAATTGTAATATTGGTTCTTTGCCCATTTCTTACTTAGGTGTTCCTCTTCATTGGAAGAAATTAAGTTTGAATGATTGGTCCCCATTAGTAGATAAAATTGATAAACGTTTACAAACTTGAAAGGATTCTTTATTATCATTAGGTGGTCGAGTCACCTTATTAAATTATGTTTTGTCATCAATGCCTCTCTATTGGCTTTCTATTTATAGAGTACCGGTTTCTATTAGGAACAAGATTGATATCATTCGAAAGCGTTTTCTTTGGGCTAATGGTACCACTGGGAGAAGGCAATATCACCTTATCAAATGGTCCACGGTTTGTTTACCTAAAAATCAAGGGGGATTAGGAGTTCTTAACCTTAACTTTATGAATATTGCATTATTAGCCAAATGGTGGTTTCGATTTAAGGACCCCACAGTAACCGGTAAGTGGAAATTGATTTTAATTGCTAAATATGATTCTTCTGGTTTGGCTTCCACTAGATTTTCTTCTTTCTGGGTCAGTATTCTAGATCTTACTGAAATTTTTAATATAGGTATTAATAGGATTGTAGGCAATGGTAGGGATACTAATTTTTGGTTAGATAGATGGCATGGAGATTGCGCTCTATTTTGTTATTTTCCTAATATCTTTAGAATTATTATAGATCCTTCTATTACTGTTTCTGTAGTTTTCTCTAATTTTCCATTTAGTTTGCAATTTAGCAGGCAATTAACGAGAATTTTTCTTCATGAATGGCACCAACTTTTAAGGCTTTTTCCTTTTCATTATTTAGCTTCGACTCAATTGGATAGTATTTCTTGGCGATGGACTTCTACGGGTCTTTTTACTGTCAATTCTCTTTATAAATGGCTTTTATTTAGTGGTTTTACCAACAATATCTACCAGAACCTTTGGAAGACCAAAATTTCCCTTAAGATTAAAGTTTTTGTTTGGTTACTTCGACAGAATAAAATTCTTACTAAATGTAATTTACGTGGCCGAGGTTGGCAAGGTAATGTGGATTGTATATTTTGTGGTGCCCCTGAGAATGTCGACCACCTTTTTGTTACTTGTCCTTTTATTTCTACCTTATGGTCTTGGATCGGTAATCATAACAATTTCATTTTTAATTGTACCCAGGTTTTGGACCTTTGGCATTTTGATTATTGGATTCCTCTAAAGGATTCCTTATTTGTTAAATTAATTAGGGCAGTCCATAAAACACTTTATGGACTGCTTGGTTAACCAGAAATAAGATTTGTTTTCAGAATGCCCCAATACCTCCTATTAGTTCGGTAGCATCTTCCATAATTGCTTTGACTTCTTTTTGGTGTAAATCTCGTTTAGATAACACATATTTTAAATTATCATTGATTATGCCTTTCGATGTTTCTCCTTTAACTCATTTAGGCCCCTTGATTGTTCTATTGGATTCGGATTCACAGGTCAGTACGGGTACCGACGGGGCCCCTACTCTTGGGTTCGCCGTGTCTGATAGAGAGTTCTCTGAAGCCATTGAGGAGGCCGCTGGATTGTCGTCTCCTGATTGGTCTTTGGTGGATACTGGGACCTCCTCTTCACCTAGTATGGTTGACATTAGTGATTGATTTTCTTAGTTTCTGTTTCTCTTCTTTGCTTTGTGTTGTGCTAGTTTGATATTGATGCTAGTTGGTTATTTGTCTCTCTTTAGTTTAGAATAAGTGGATTTTGAGTGCTATGCACGGTTTTGTAAGTTTTGTACAAACATTGTTTCATAATGAAACCGGTGGATATTCCACTTTTTCAAAAAAAAAAAAAAAAAGTCTTAGTTCCAAACAAATTAGAATGGACCAGTAATGAAACCCAACCGAAGTCTGAATTCGTAATTATCCCAAACAAGATGAGGTATAGCAAAACGGATTCATAATTATATGTTTGAATTTGATCCAGCTTTGAATTCGGATACACAAAATGGATAATTTCATGGATGGAGATGGTTATTGAATAAGAAAGAAAGATTTGGATTCGGATAATTTCACAAATGGAAAAAAAACGAATATCCGGAAATATTCAGATCACAGTATCTAGGCCACAGACCCAGAATATCTCTCCTCTTTCTACTGCCAACATTGATTTTTTGTTTTGTTTTGTAAACCATCAACAAAAAATAAAAACATCCAAAATCAACTTCATGCTTATTTTTTTTAAATCATCAATACTGAAAATAAAATTTGGTATTTATTTTCCATACTGAAAATGATTTTCGGTATGTAACATTGCACATACTGAAAATGGAATAGCAAAAATAAAAATAGACATTTGTGGGGGAATGCTCCCGCAAAAAGTCGCAAGGTTAGGTTAGCTAATGATGCTGATATATTTGTGGGGGAATGCTCCCACATGGGTCCAGTGCTCCAGCCTCTTAGGCAGACATGAGTGGGCACTGAACTCAGGGCATTGCTAGACATCTTTCTGCATACCTTCCAGTTCACCCTTAGCCAGACCTACGTTCATGATCGGACAGCCAGAGTTTTATTATTTGATTGTGGAGACGTTTAACTCCTGACGGGCGTAAGCCGCCACCGTTAATTACATCAGAAAGACTTATCAGGTCTAACTGAACACCTCGTTCATTTCAGGATTTGTGCCTATTTGGTTTGAACTGAGTAATGGGGCTAAAAGGGCTCATGTATTCATTATTTAAACATACATGTGGGGGGTTCTCGATTGCTTTAAACATTTAATTCAATCAGGGTGCCTGTATAAACATTGGTCATGGGACAGGACTCTTTTGGTCGTGAAGGACTTATGTATGTATTTACAATTTGATTATATTTAAGAGAGCATGTGTCATATTTTTATAAAACCCATGATTAGTTTATAAAGTATTGCATTTAATTCAAAAGATGGGTATTTTGGTCATTTTAGATTATGGCTGAAGCTTAAACATGTTTAATTTTGATTTAGGATGATAGAGAATTGAATTTGGGTTCATTTGGCTTTGGTTTGAGTCAATTTGGACTTGAAACGAGTAAGTTATGATCAAAAAGGACTTATTTGTAAATATTTTTATGTTTCAAGGATCTAGGTGTAAACATGGAAGGACCTGAGAATGTAATTTGGGCTTTTGATGAGGTTTGGAATGAAATTTGGGCTTCCAGGGACCTATTTGAGAAGATTTTATACAGTCAGGGACTTATTTGTAAATCTTCAGGGACTGCGCTGTAAATAAAACTTGTCAGAAGGACCTAATTGTAAAAGAGTTTATTTATTTTAATTTTATTTAATTTGAGATTGAATTTGGGCCTTTGGATTTGAGATATGGGCCTTTGAGATGTGTGTTTGGGTTTTAAGATGTGCACAGAAGCTTATGGGCCTTTGATCTGGGCTTTGAGATTTGTGCGGAGGGATGAGTCTCATTAAACATGACATGTGGGCCCCATCTGTCAGAGTTCTTTTAATTTTAACAGAAGGAAAATATGGGCCTTGAGATCATATTTGGGCCTTTAAGATTTGGATATACATATGTCAATATTGGTGCAGAGACTTATGGGCCTTGGGATTTAATCATTGGGCTTTGAGATTCGGGCTGTTAGATCTTCATTAAACCCGACAAGTGGGGTCTCTTTGTCAGAACCAAAGGAGAAAGGCACTGGTCGTTGGATAGGGCTCTATGCATCAAGATTTGGATATTAGGTTTAAATCTATTTTGGCGCCTGGATCTAATACATCATATTGCATCAGGATTCGTGCGGACTGCACAGTGCTTCCTCTCAGTCGAGAGAACTGGAAGACTCCAGTCCCGAGAGAGGATTTCTCCACCGGCATGGTTCCGGCCATGCCTGGCCCTGAGCCGGTGCAGTCTAGATCGTCTCTCCAAGGGAAGTGCATTGGAGATCTTGTCAGTCGCCGGCGATCATCGGAGCAGCCGTATAGGTCTGACGTTGATACTATCGGTACCGAATTGGTCTTGAATCCGATTCTTAAACAATTTCAATGCGTTTTCTTCAGTTAATTGGTCATATATCATTGTGTTAAAGCCCAGAAACTCAGAGAAGCATTAATTTGAAGTTTATTTGAGTATTGAGCGTGATTTAAGTTGGAAGATCTCGGTTTGGTATGAATTTGGTACCGATATGTGGTACAAAGAGTTTGAACCAACATAGAATCTCAAAGTCATGATTTTTGAACCATTTCAAGACATATAAGGAGCTTAGAAGTATTGAGTTTGATGTTTAGAGGTCAGTTCTACCTGATTCACATGATTTAGTGTTTGGAAATATCAAATTTCATCATTTCAGTTCATATTTTGTAAAGAAACCAATTGGTTAAGATCAAAGACATATAATATGATATGTCAGGAGTACTCAGAAGCATTTTTATCATTTTTGAGAATTTATTTACATTTTTTAAGATTTTATCAGAATTGCTAGGGGCATTCTTGTCCAGCAGTGCATAAAATTTTGTATTTTATTCATGATTTTATTCTGGGAGCTATACATCATGGATTTGAGCATATTTTGAGTCTAAATTCATGTACAGAGAGTGTGGATTGTGAATATATATATTTTTTAATATTTACAGATCATTTGGTGCATGAGAATGATGAAACAGTGAACTGGGGTCATGTGCCAGTATACTGTGCAAATTACAATTTATTATTTTCAGAAAATATGAACTTTGGGAAATTATCAAAAATAGCAGGAAAATTCAATAAATGAAAAATTTGTGAGGAAAGTGTTTGTTTTTGAGTCCTCTATCAAACTGTGTTTTTACATTTTCAGTTTAGTCCCTGGTTTGGTCCAGAATTGCTGATTTGTCAGCAGGGGTCAAATCTGCCCTTTTCAGTGCATTTCATGTACCAGTTGGTATTGCATTGCTCAGGGCTGCTGGGTTTGGACTTGGTACAGTACCAGAGGTCTGTTAAATATGATTTGGACATGATCCAAGGTCTGGTTTGCATCAGAACAGGTTTTCAAGGGCATATGGCCACCGTTTTGGTATGAAACAACATAGAAATAAGATCAAAGCTCCAAGATTCAAAGACATATGGCCACTGTTTTCAAGGGCATATGGCCACTGTCAAAGCATGGTTTTATGCAGGGAGGTCCCTGGTTTGTTATAAAATTGTATTTTAATGATCTTTTCACTTGATTAAAGGGCAAATCATTAAAGTTTCATTAGGAATGGAATACAAATGACAAGGGGTGACCTCAGTCACTATCTATTTGCATCCAGACCCTCAGCTTCTCACTATTTGCAATTAAGCCCCTCAAAAATGACATTTTTGAGAATTTTGGCAGCATAACAGCATGCATCTTTCATATCTGAGGGTATCACTTGCAACTAGGCCCTTGTTTATTAAGGAATTGTAAAGGATGCCATAAGGCTCAACTGCTACAACCCTGGTGTGTTTATATTTTGATTTTTATTCACTTTGAACCCTTATATTAGATCATTTAATCAAAGTGACATGATAATCAGGTGTGGGAGGATACCATAAGGCTCGACTACTCCACATCCTCATAACTTATCACTTTGTTAAAGGATCCAAGGGCAGAAAAGGGAAAAAGAAGAAGAAAGAGAGCAAAATACATGCATATATGCATTAACTTGTGTATTTTTGTATAAAATCAAGATCAAACAGAAAAGAGATCATTATTAGGTGTAAAATACAGATCCTATGCAATGCCTTAGTATAAGCTTCTATATTTTCATGAAAAACAGTGAGGAAAAAGAGAGAAAGAGAGGAAGAAAAGAGAAATTGATCACCAAGCTCTGTGCCTGAGCACAGAGCTCTCTCTTTTGAGCTTCAAAACAACTATTTTAGAGTAGAGAACAGATCTGGAAAGAAAAGATCAAAGAAACAACAAGGAATGCAACAAAATCAACAAAAGAAATGGAAATTTTCAAAGGAACTTCATTCACCTCTGGAATTATTACATCAAATGATCTAAAAGATCCTCAAGAACTATACTATACCTATTGAATTGCAGAGAGAGAAATAAAGCAACAAGCTTTGCACTTATGAACTTGAAAAGAGGCTAAACTAGAGCACTATTACAAAATCTCAGTATATCTGTGTATTATATTGCTATCTTGTGTATATTTTTCATCTGATATATGAGCCTTTATATAGGCAGAGGTCAGGGGCTCAGGATTTCATCATATGCTCCTGTTTCATTGTGAACCAAGGTGTTTGATCAAGGGTTTGGGTGTATTGCACCATATCCATGCGCATTCATTAGAGAAGATCATGCTTTTAAGGTTGAATATCAGATATTTAATCATTGGAATGCATCTCAGCCCTTCAATTGGTTTCCAATGCATTGGGCTCCATCTCAGCCCTTGACAGCCGGCTGACTTGGGCACCAACTCAATATGCGTGAGAGTGCGCCTCTGGGGAGAACATTCCCATATCTGGCATCATGTAAGGATCGTATGACATGTGTCCTTGGGACCACTAGCACTAGCAACGGCCAGAACGGCTTGGTGCGTTGTGCTTGAGCCCGGCTTGAGCTTATCGTGTGCCGACTCTAACAAATTCATCCCAGGTCATGAGGGGTTGACAGAAGGCATCGCAAACATCGTCTAATCATGAGTTGGGGTTCAATTTACCCTTCTGATGACGTGTACATCCATTTCAAGCAGGCCCGAACCCGAGTAGGTGTTTGTTTCATGAACCGGCTTAATTGCCATTTTCCTCATTAAATTGACAAGTCAATTAGCATCGCCTTATCTCCATTATTGTTCTGGTTGAGTCCCAGCATCTAATTTCATCACAAGCTTGAGTTTGAATCTCTACTTCTCCTCCCTTTCAATCAGGTTTCAAGATCACAGAGAAGCCATGGCATATGGAGCTTGTAGAGAGCTCAAAGAGGTGAGTTTCATCTATTAAATTGATATAAAGGCATGCATTGAACTCTTCTTTTTAACCCGAATTCGGGGTCTCCATTTTTACCCAGCATTGAAGCTCGGAGAAGAGAGAAGAGAGGAGAAGAAGACTGACATAGAGGGCCCCATTGTCGGCCTCTCAAACACAGGCCAATCGCGGCGTTTCTTCTGTCATTTGTTTTGCCTAGACACGGCGCTTCATGAACCATTCAACAGGTAAAGCACGGTGCACCAAAACTGGGCGCATGCTTCACGAAGGGGTCGGAGCGCTGAGTTTTAAAACTCAGCGACTTAGTTGCTTTCTTGAGTGAGTCGGGTGCACCATGGACCAGATCACTGACAGTTCGGTGTATCATGTCATAACCGTGTAAACCGAGTCCAGTCATCTCTTAGACTCAGCGAAAATCATATTGAGTCTATGGCAAATGGGTCCAGGTTGTCAGGTTTAATTTGTATACCCAAATTTGCACCCAGAGGGGGTCTTAGGTGACTTGTCAACCTCTGTTGCTTGCGTGGCACCAATCAGAGAGTGCCACATCAGCATTTTTTATAAAAATTTCATAACTCTTGTATAATTTTGGAGTTATAAAACACATGAGACATCAAAATTCATGATTTTGCATAGGGAATCATATCATGAATTTTAAAACATCATTCTCAATCAATTTTAGAGAATTTCTATGCATCTTGGTATTTTCCAAATATTAAAATATTGCCAATTCATATTTAGCAACATTTTAGGGTACAACACCTGGCTCGGCCTATAATCGAGTCTGAAGGCGGGTTCCCCTCTCCCAAGTGGGGTGCTCGATCTCCGTTTTCGTCCGCACGACCTTAATGCACCGTACGCTAGTTGTTGCCGAGAATACGATGCCAGATAATGCTGAAGCCTTTAAAGTCGTTGGACGGGTTTTAGTGAGATCTGATGATGGATTCCTGAGGCCTAGAGTCGGGATCCAATACACCTATGATATATGAATCCGAGTTAGCCTGAGAATTATCTTGCCGTTTAGAACCCGGTGAGAGAAAATTCAGAACACTTGGATATGCGTTTGAGTTAACCAGAGATTATTTTGTCGCTTAGAACCCGGCGGAGGAAACTCAGAAGGCTCAAACAAAAAAAAAATGCAAACTTAAACCATGAAACAATGCCATGAAGATGAACACAGGATGCATGCATAAACAGAGCTTGGGTCATGATATGCCCGGGTCATCTAGACATGAAAAGGTCAGCATTATGAATAGCTGCCAATACCTCCCAACCCATAAGCAATGCAACAATGAAAACTTGAGTAAATTCCAGGTTATGATATGATATAAGGTATGGCCTACCTAAAACTTCAAATATACGAATGCTAGCATGGTTACTAGAACAATACGTGATTTTCCCTTACTTGACGTCGGCCCCAGCTGAGGACGCTTATCGTGGAGTGCCATTGTTGGCTGATAAGTGATATCCTCAAGCCTATACGACTAGAGTAAAGTTTTAGATGCGTGATCTAAGGGGAATTAGGGACGCCTATCGTGAAGTGCCATTGTTGGCTGACAGGTGATACTATTCCTATACCCCTGTGATCGGATTGAATTCCTGGATTGAATCATTGGAAGACGAACCCTGGGTTCCACATCTCGTATGTTTTTTGCCCCGGATAAGCTTGAAGACCATCCATCCACATCCCATAACCTCCATGCAAACATACCTCTATACCCTGTCATAGCTGAAGAATGATTATCAAGTCAGCTTTTGAAACCGTCAATGCCTGACCTGAACTCCAATTACCTGCAACAGAGCAAGTAACATGGCTAAAATGAAATTTTATAAGTGTATGAAGTACACTGGGGGCACCTGGCTGAGCAGTTCAATCCCCACAGTCTTCACACCCCACCCAGGTGGGGGCATTTGTTGTACCCTAAAATGTTGCTATAATTTAAAATGGCAATATTTTAATGCTTGGAAAATACCAAGGGTACTTGAAACTCCTTAAAATGGATCAAGAGCAATAATTTGGAGTTCATATAATGATTCCTCATGAAATACCATGAATTTTGATATGCTATGCGATTTGTAACTCAAAATGGATAAAGAGTTATGAATTTTTATGGTAATTGCTGACTTGGCACTCTCTGATTGGTGCCACGCAGGCCACAACCCACGCAGGCCAGACCCCACATGTCAATGACTCAGCTCATTTTCGCTGAGTCTCTGATATAGATGGACATGTTTCACATGGATTGAACCTCATGCGCCGGGATGTCAGCTCCTTGGTTCACCATGCACCGAGCACAGGCAACATGGCCTCAAAGTCGCTGAGTTTAAACTCAGCGCTCCGTGATCCCTTCGCTGTCCATGCGCACGGTGTTCATGGACCGTGTTATACCTATTATAGGGTGCACTCTACACCGAGCTCAGGTAAAAGAAGATGTAAAAGAAAAGAGCCGATTGGCTTATGTTTTGAGAGGCCGACATGCGGCCCCCACTGGTCAGACCCCTCTCTCCTTTCTTCTTCTTCCTTTCTCCTTTGCCCGAGTGCAGAACTTCAAGATTGAAATTTGGTTTAAGAAGAAGAACAATTGAATGGGCGGTTATGCAAAGATGTAAGAGAATAATGTTTCTTACCCCGCTCTGAGCTTGAATTGCACGTTGCTTCTCCAATTTGACCCGAGAAGTGACGAGATAAGAGAATGTAAACTCGGGTTATACTCAAAATTGACTCATGAGCTTTGTAAGATAGGTTAGATATACTCTTACGATGCTACTTTGGTCATGAATTAAACCTGAAATGCACCCGAGTTAGTGGTTTGCCCAAATGGTGTGAACCCGGCCTATGGAATAACGGGATATGTCAAATTGATGCATGAGATGATATGGTGAACTCTTGGACATGATTATATGATGTTTGCGATGCTCCTGGACCAACCCTCGTGCTTTGGATCGTATTAGTCGGGTTGGGCACACGTTAAGCCTAAACCGGGCTCAAGCACATCGCACCATGCTGTTGAAGCCGTTGCTGGCACCAGTGGTCCGAAGAACACGTGTCACAGGATCCCTATGTGATGACAAATAAGGGAATGTTCTCCCTAGAGACGCAGGGTCATGCGCATTGCACCTGTGCCCGAATCAGCCGGTTATCAAGGGCTGAGATGGAGCCCGATGCATAGGAAACCAATTCAAAGGCTGAGATGCATTCCAATGATTAAATATATGATATTCAACCTTAAAAGCATGATCTCCTGCCAGGCGGCACCTGAATGGACATGGAATAGCTTGAACCGATAATCAAACACCTGGGTTCATGGTGAGCCAAGTGCAAATGATGAAGAGCTATGCCCTAGCTCCTGGCCTATATAAGGGCACCCATATTAGATGCAAAATATACAGGACATAGAGATAGAATACACAGATACACTGAGATATTGTAAGAGAGCTCTTTAGGCTAGTTTCTTTCTCAAGTTTATAGTGAAAAGCTTGTTGATTTCTTCTCCCTTCTGCAATCTGATAGGTATAGCATAGTTTTGAGAGTCTTTTAGACTATCTTATGTAACAATTCCATAGGTGAATGAATTTATTTGGATATTCTTGCATTTCTTGTTGATTTTTGTACTATTTCTTGTTTTTCTTGATCTCTTTTTTCTGCTCAATATTAGCTGTTTTGAAGTTTAAAGGAGAGAGCTTTGTGCTTAGGCTCAGAGCTTGATGATCAAACTCTCTCTTTTCCCTTTTTTTTCTTCACTGTTTCAAAAGAAATTGTATATATAGAAGCTTATTATAAAGCATAGCATAGGATCTGTCTTTTAAAGCTTAAATATGATATATTTGATGTTTGATTTCAGTTTTATACAAAAACACATATAGTTAGTGCATATATGCATGTACACCTTTAATTTCATGCATTTCTCTTCTTCTTTTCCTTTTCTACCTCCCTTGAAAGCTTGATCTAAGCAAATATAGGCTAAGATGTGAGTAGTTGAGCCAGCTGGCATCCTTGCACATCAGATCCTTTAGATGCTTTGATTAATCTTTCATTTAAGGTAATAAAGTGACTTCATCAAAAAATTAATACACAAGGGCTGTTAAAGTTGAGCCAACCGGGATCCTTTGCAGTTCCTCAACCCAATGATCACTTGATAGGCCTAATGGCAATGAAAGGATTCAAGAAAATACATGGGGTTATGCTGCCAAAATGCTAACTCACACTTTCTTGAGGACTTAATTGTCATTAGTGAGAAACTGAGGTTTAAAATGCAAATAGACAAGGTGTTATGCTGCCAAAATGTCATTTGCACTTTTAAATCTATGAAGTTTTGATGATTTGCCTATTTTAATCAAGTGTGAGGACACAAAAATGAGATTTTCATAAAACCAAGGGTCTCCCTGTGATTTTTCATGTTCATAGCATTTTAAAATACTCAAATCTTGATTGATATTGCTTTCATGGAGCTTTGATCTTATATTATTGTTGTTTCATACCAAAACAGTGGCCATATGCCCTTGAAAACCTGTCCTGATGTGAACTAGATCCTTAACTATGTCCAAATCATGTTTAATAGACTCTTGGTATTGTATTGAACCCAAACTCAGCAGCCAAGCTCAAAGCAAAGCCCACTGGTACAGTGTTATACCTTGAAATGCATTGATTTGACCTCTGCTGGCAAATCAGCAAGTCTGGACCAAACCAGGGACCAAACTGAAAATGTAAAAACACAGTTTGATAGAGGACTCAAACACAAACACTTTTCTCACAAATTTTCCATTTATTGGATTTTTCTGCTATTTTTAATAATTTCTGAAAGTTCAGATTTCTGAAAATTATAAACAGCACAGTGCAGTATACTGGAATTTGATACCAGTTCACTGTTTCATCATTTTCATGAACCAAATGATCTGTAAATATTCAATAAAAAATATATTCATGATATACACTCTATGCCAATGAATTTAGACTCAAAATATGCTCAAATCCAAGTTGTATAGCATCCATAATTAAATCTTGAATTAAATACAAAATTCTGTGCACTGTTGGACCATTATGCCCCTGCCAGTTTTGAAAAAAATTCTTAAAAATATAAATAAATTCCCAAAAATTGTAAAATTGATACTGGATATTCATGATATGTCAAATTATATGCCTTTAATCTTATACAGTATGTTCCTTCATAAAAATCTGAATTGAGGCAATGAAATCTGATTTGTTCAAATGTTAGGTTATATGAATATATATGTATCTCATGTCCAAACACCTCATTCCATGCCTCTGAGCTCTTGATACGTTTTGAGATGATCTCAAATGACAATCCCAATACCCAAAGCTGACTTATGTTCTTTGTACCACGCATTGGTACCAAATTGGTACTGTGCCGAGTTCAACCAAACTCAAACCATGTACACGCTATGTCTAGACATCAAATTGATACTTTCATGAGTTCACATGCATATAAACGATATCAAATGATCACTCAAATGAATGAATAAATTTCACTAAAAATCGGATTTAAAATCAAATCGGTACCGGTATGCCTTTGTCAGACCCATATCGTCATCTCCGGCGATCATCGGCGGCCGATAAGATCACTAACGTATTCTTTGAGTCAAGGCGACTCAGACTGCACCGGCCCGAGGCCTAACTTGGCCGGAGAGGCGCCGGAGAAGAAACCCTTCTCGGGGCTGGAAATGTCCAGTCTCCCGACTGAGAAGAACCCCTGCTCAGCCCACACGGATCTTGATGCACCCAGTACTGTGTGATGAGGGCGCCAAATAAGTCATTTGAAATAAGCACACATCTTGATGCAAATGCTTGATCTAAAGGCCAACAATTTCCCTCTGTCGAATTAAATAATCTCCGACGGATGGGGCCCAACTGTCGGGTTTAATGAGACACACATCTCAGTACAGATCTCAAAGCCCAAGTTCAAATCTCTAAGGCCCATAAGCCTCAAATCTGCCTCTGTACACATCTCAAAGGCCCATATCTCAAATCCAAAGGCCTAGATTTAATCTCAAATTAAATAAAATTCTTTTACAAATCAGTCCTTCTGACAAGTTTTATTCATAGTGCAGTCCCTGGAAATTTACAAATGGGTCTCTACCTGTATAAAATCCTTTCAAATAAGTCCCTGGAAGCCCAAATTTCATTCCAAACCTCATCAAAAGCCCAAATTAAATCCTCAGGTCCTTCCATGTTTACACCTAGGTCCCTGAAACATAAAAATATTTACAAATCAGTCCTTTTTTATCATAACTTGTTCATTTCAAGTCCAAATTGACTCAAACCAAAACCAAATAAATTCAAATTCAATTCTCTATCATTCTAAACCAAAATTAAATATGTTTAAGTTTCAGCCATAGCCTGCAATGACCAAAATACCCTTCTTTTGAATTAAATATCATATTTTATAGACAATTCATGAATTTTATAAAACATAACACATGCTTTCTTGAATATAATCAAATTGTAAATATACACATAAATCTTTTATGACCAAAAGAGTCATGTCCCATGACCAATGTTTACACAGGCATTATGATTAAGTTGAATGTTTAAAGCAATTGAGAACCCCAAATATACGCTTAAATGACAAATATATGAGCCCCTTTAGCCCTATTACTCAATTCAAACCAAATAGGTACAAATCCCAGAATGAACGAGGTGTTCAGTTAGACCTGACAAGTCTTTCTGATGTAACTAACGGCGGGAGCTTGAGCCCATCGGGAGTTAAACGTCTCCACAATCAAATAATAAAACCCTGGCTGGCTGATCATGAACGTAGGTCTGGCTAAGGGTGAACCAGAAGATATGCAAAAAGATGTCCAGCAATGCCCCGAGTTCAGTGCCCGCTCATATCTGCCTAAGAGACTGGAGCATTGAACCCATGAGGGAGCATTCCCCCACAAATAAAACAGCATTGTTAGCTAATCTAACCTTGCGACTTTTTGCGCCCTACACTCTCGTACCCTAGCTACACGGATATTAATTAAACAATCCGCGTAGGAAGGGATTCCTACACGGATATTTAATTAATATCCGTGTATGAAGAGTATTCGTACACAGATATTAAGTTAAAAAACCGTGTAGGAAGGTTATGAATTACTAATATTTTATTCTTACCTCTTCCTACACGGATTTTATTTAAATATCCGTGTAGGATTGTTCTATTTTTTTTTTGGACTAGCCTCCACTTTTGCTAGCCAATAATATATTTTTCAGATTGAATATTCATAGCCTTTTGCAAAAATAAATACATAGCCTTTTGCAAAAATAAATAGATAGCATTTTGTATATACATATAGCCTTTTGCAACACATATATATACATAGGCTTTTGTACATGCAATCCTTTTGATCCAACATGTAACATATTCTTCTCAAGATCCAATACAATGTTTATCAAAACTCATGGCTATGATCTAGTTTGGACCAAAATTTCATACATACTAAAACGTATTAGATCCAACATGTAAAAAAATGTGTGTGCATGTGATCCATGATATGATGGCTCTCGGTTAAATGTCTCCAACAACATTGCATCTCCCATGAAAAAAAAAATAAGGATCAACATATATGTGCATACATACATAATAGAGAATAAAAATTCTTGGTTTGGAATTAATTTCGTAAAAAAAAATTAATTGAATTTGTATAGCTTTTATATGAACCACTGAAAATTAATTTCGTAAAAAAAATTATATGAACCAAAACCCTAAGAGAGGGTGACGAAGAGGATAGCAACCAACAGTGGCGAAGAGGACAGCAACCAACCAAAACCCTAAGAAAAATGAATTACTTCAATAACCCAACAATAGTAAAGAAAATATATATATACATACATGACTAACCTTAGCAAGATAGAGAAGAGAAATACAAAATTTGAATTTTCCAATTCCCTCCTTGTGCATAGAAATCAAACCAACATTCAATAAAGAGAGAGAGAGAGAGAGAGAGAGAGTAATATTGATTAAAACGGCGTTGGAAGATAACCATTTTATTTCATTAAAACCCTACTAAGCCTTTCCTACACGGATATTTAACTATAAATTTGTGTAGCTCTGTCAACATATCTACACGGCTATTTAAATAAAAAACCATGTACAAAAGACCTTCCTACACGGATATTTCATTAAATATCCATATAGCTCTCTCACTATTCCTACACGGATATTTAATGAAATATCTGTGTATAAAAGCTTAATTTCCACACGGACACTAATTTGTAAGTTAATATCCGTGTAGGATTCCTAGAACACTGGAAAAATCATATTTCATACACGTTTTTTTTATAAAATTAAGAAAATATGTGTATAAGGTACAGTGTAGGAAGACGTTTTTTTGTAGTAGTGGTAATTCACATACACATCGAAAAATTATTACAAAATTAATTTGAATCTCCTTGGAGATCTTAATTTGTTGCTATCTCTCTAATATTTATGAACAAGAAGTGGTTGTTAATAAATACACTATTGACTACACGACCGCCATGAATTTTTGAGTGGACAAACACTCTTGATTCAAGTTGACTTAATCAACAACTGTGTGAATTATAACCTAAATTTTTTTGACTAACAATCATATACTTTTATTTTTTTATGGTCTATAGGAGTCTTTTGACTAGTTCTGAACGTTAACGTACGAGAAGTGTATACGCCATTTGCAATTCATTTTCTTATTACCGCGTAGCATGAGATAGAAGTCATCCAACAGCGAATACTAACAAAAAATAAAATTAATTAAATACCATAGTTTTAATTACAGTTTACACTAACGAGGGAAAGCAATAGCCAGCAATCTCTCTATCTTCATTTAAATCAAAGATTTGCAACGGATACGTACCAGAAGAGGAAAACCAAAACGAGCATACGAGAGATGACAAAAGGAGTACGGCATACAATGGTTACACTTACACTGTGCTGCCTTTTACATCTTTTATTCTTCTTCGTATTATCAGCAAAGGCCAAAGATGTTGATCTTCTAATTTCCTTCAAGAACACTCTTCCAAATCCTAATTTGTTATCCAACTGGAATCATATGCATGGAGTGTGTGACTTTCAAGGCATAACATGTAAAGGAAGCCACGTGTCCTCTCTAACCATTCGAGGTCTGCCACTCGAAGCAGACTTCAATTCAGTCTCAGCTCACATCCTCTCTCTTGAAAATCTAGAAGTGCTTTCTCTCAGTTCTACCAATCTCACTGGATCCATCTCAGCCCTTGCAAACTGCACCGTGCGACTCAAAGAGCTGGACCTATCCAGTAACAATCTTCAAGGGTCTGTTTATGATATAGCTTCTCTGGCGGCCTCATGTCATTCTCTTCAGTCGCTCAATCTCTCCAATAACTACATTGGCCAAGCCTTCAATCATTCCCCACCAATTCCCGCCCTCCTAAAGATGCTTGATCTCTCCAACAACAAGATCACAAATAATGAAGATATCCAGTGGTTATTCTCTAAACTCAGGTTACTCAAATATCTAGACCTCTCCAATAACACCATCAAAGGCACCATACCACAAATTACCAATTGCACCTCTTTGCAATATCTTGACATATCTTCCAATCAACTTATTGGTACCATACCGGCTGGTACGTTTTTAGGTTGCTTAAATTTAACTTATCTAAATCTCTCATCTAACCATTTTACTGGTGTGGTCCCACCCGACATAGAAGCATGCCAGGATCTCGTCACTCTGAGCCTCTCCAATAATAACTTTTCTGGTGAATTCCCCATGTGGTCGCTAGTGGCCAAATCTAGACTTCAGTTTCTAGAGTTGGCATTTAATAACTTCAGTGGTAATTTATCCCAATCTATTCAAAAGCTTAAGAGTCTTGAGTTATTGGATCTTAGTGCGAACAGGTTCTCAGGCCCAATACCACGTCCATTGTGCACTTACAGTGTGTCGCGCTTGAAAGTGTTATACTTACAGGATAACTATTTCACTGGGTCTATACCCAATTCACTTTGCAACTGTACCAACTTAGTCTCCCTTGACCTGAGCTTGAACTTGCTTTCCGGGTCCATACCTAATTCTCTAGGGTCCCTCTCCAACTTAAAGGATCTTATAATGTGGCAGAATAATTTGCATGGTGAGATACCAGCTGAGCTCTCATTCCTCAAGTCAATCAGATTCCTACTTTTGGACTACAACAGTCTAACCGGTGCAATACCGGATGAGTTAATTAACTGCACCAACCTTTACTGGATTTCTCTCACAAGCAATCGACTTACAGGATCGATACCAATTTGGATTGGTAAGCTAGAAAAGCTTGCTACTTTATCACTAGCAAATAATTCCTTTATTGGGTCTATACCACCCGAGCTTGGCAATTGTAAGGACCTAGTATATTTAAATTTGAACACCAACCAACTTAACGGGTCTATTCCACCCAGTTTAGCAAAACAGTCTGGTAAGATTGTGTTAGACAAATCTGTTGCACATTGGCCGGATGTTTACTTGGAAAGCCCCAAAAATAGTCAATGCAATAGCACAGCAAATCTTTTGGAGTTTGATGAGATCCGAATGGATGACCTAATGCGCTTACCAAGTACACAATATTGTAATTTCATGAGAGTTTTTGTGGGTTTTGCTGGCGTTACTCCTCTTGGTCAATACTATAACATATCAATACTTCATCTTGATTTGTCATACAACCAGCTCGAGGGCCCAATACCAACTGAGATTTCTACAATGCATTCTTTGGCGTTCTTGAATCTCAAGCACAATCGCTTATCAGGACCTTTGCCACAAGAATTGGGTGGCTTGGTCCACTTAATATTGCTCGATTTATCGCATAATACTTTTGAAGGCATGATACCCTCTTCCTTTTCAGCCCTATCATTGTCAGTATTGGATCTATCAAATAACCAGTTAAGCGGGCCCATACCCGAAGGGGGTTCTTTTATCACATTCCCGAAAGATGCTTTTGAGAATAATTCAGATCTTTGCGGGTTACCATTGCCGCCTTGTAATGATTCGTCCATGCCAAAGGGGGGTGTGCCTCAGCAGTCATCAACAAATCATGGGTTTTCTCAGGGTTCGTGGATTGCATTAGGATTACTGTTCATCAGCTTCTTGATTATTGGGTTTGTAATCGGTCAATTTCTGTGATAGGTCAGTATTTGGTTTGGATGTAACTATCTATCTGCAAGTACTATATTAGGAGTTCTAAATCTGATTTATATAACCCATTAAATGTTTTGGAATTATTAATTTAAATTTTAGTTACAAATTTCACATATGAATAATTTGTTTTGTATTCTTTGTCAAAAAGGCTATATCATGTTTGTTCTTTCTTTCTGTTTTCTTTTTTTGTTCATTTGTATATCCACATAGTAGGATTATACCTCCTATATGCATGAGATTATTAAAATTAAAAGAAGAATTTCAAGATAACTTACAAAAGCTAGGAATGAAACCAGTATCGAAGATAGCACATACTTTGGCAAACCTGGGTAGAATTTATAGCTGGGATAAAAATGGGTAATACAACTCCTGTATTTCAAATTCAGTAATTGGTGTAGTCGAAATCTGATGTAATTGGCCTACAGGTTGTTTGAGTACCCAAAAAAATGGAGAGATTGTTGTTTTAAGCAATCTTCTGTGCTGTTTGACTAATTTGCGAAATATATAATCATTAAATTTTATAGTTTCTCTGTTTGAGATATGTGCAGGTTTGATAATTACAATCATAGGTCAACGCAAGTCAACAATTCATATTATGACAAGTTGGTGTAACAAGTCACATTCGAAAATCTAATATATTTATTTAACCTATTTATTTAATCTATTAAAAATAAATCCGAATTTAAAAAACAAAATCTAATATATTCAAAAATAAATCTACTTACATAACATATTCAAAAACTAAATCTAACATATTAAAAAGAAATCCGAATTTAAAAAATAAAATCTAACAAATTCAAAAATAAATTTAATTACTTAACATATTCAAAAAATAAATATAACCTATTTATTTAACCTATTAAAAATAAATCCGAATTTAAAAAATAAAATCTAACCTATTGAAAACTAAATCTAATTACTTAACATATTCAAAAAATAAATCTAACCTATTTATTTAACCTATTAAAAATAAATCTAACCTATTCAAAAATATAATCTAATTATTTGTAACACACTGATAATTTTAATATATATTTTTTTTTATTTATTATGTAACATTAAAAAAATACTTAAACACAAATTATTTTGGATTTTATATATCAATTCATAAAAGTTAATTAAGTGTTATTATAGGATGTGTTTAATAAATTTCCTTCAAATAATTTTGGATTTAACTATCATTTAAGAAAGTTTAAGGGTTTATATTATATATCTCTGAACAATAAAAGAAAGGGGGAACACCGTGGCATTTGAGCCACGCGGCAGTCATGCATTAAGCAAAATCCTGTAACCGACCTTTCTAATTTAGTTAAATGAGTTTGTCTCTCTGTTCCCGGCATTTTTTCCCATAAACAAAAAAATAAATAAAATAATATTAATAACCACAATTAAAAAAAAAATTCACCCATAACCAAACCGCCCTGCCATGAGGCGGTCTACCTTTAGACCAAACCGCCTCCCCGTGAGGCGGTCTACCTTCAGACCAACCCGCCCCTCCGGGAGGCGGTCTACATTTTTTTTTTTTGTGATATGAATCTAAAAATGAGAAATAAAATAGCAAAATAAAACCGTTAAATTTAATCTTTATTATTTTCTTTATGCACATACAAAACATTACAACATCTCAAATTTTATTTTACCAATGTCAAGAGGTTGCAAAATAATCCCCGGTGGGGCGGTTTGCTACAAGAAATTATGCCTTTCCCGGCGCTTGAAAATGCCGCTAAATACAGTCACAAATGCCGCTACATGTCTTTCCCGGCGCTTGGCCGAGTGCCAGGAATACCGCCGTCAGCAGGCGCTTGGTCGAGTACCAACAATACCCCGCACCGGTGATTTTTATTGACGGAGGAATAATATTCTAGCCAATTTGCGGAGAATAGCGATGGATTTAGCGGCGATTTTTATCGTGCCGCGAAAACCTACGCAGGCGTGCTTAATCGCGCCGAGATGCTAGCGCCGGTCGATCTAATACATATTATGGCGTTTCCTATCGCGCCGGTTTTTTAAACGCCGTTAATTACTAAATTTCTTGTAGTGCGGCATGTTTAATTACCAGTAAGAGGCGGGAGATGCTATTAGTAACCCAAAATACTAGTTCAATTATTAAGTAAATAAGGCCAAAAAGCTTTTAAGAGTTGTCAAAATTAGCTCGGAGTGAACAATTAATTTTGGATATATAGTCAATATTATCTTAATTGACACGGTAAATAAAGGTCGTTGCATTGTCTCAGTCTCTCACATTTAATATTGCATAGTCAATCTTAATTGATACGGTAAATTAAGGTCACTAGTCTCAGTCTCTCAGTGTTTCTCCGTTCAGTAAATAAAGGTAAATAAAGGTATCAGTCTCTCAGTTTTTCTCTGTTAATCATGTTTTTGCATACTTTTGACAATTAGTGGCCCAATATGTTATGTGTTTGCCAGACTATGAAATGATAACAAACGAACTCCGATTTTCCATAATTTTTCTAAAAATTCAGAAATTCTTTTTGTTATGTAATACATGCAAATTTAATATTGAAATATATTAGTGTTGTAAGAATACTTCTTTCTGAAATAAAGTGTTTGAAAAAAGAAACGATTTTATTTTTTTCCTTACCTAAATAATAAAGAAGAGTTATTTATGTAGGCTACAGAGAGAGAGAGAGAGAGAGAGAGAGAGAGAGAGAGAGTGGAGCAACTTAAAGTAGAAAGCGAACAAAACAGATTAAGCAGGTGCGGTTGGCTAGGAGAGGAAATCCTTGAATTATCATTGACAAGTAACAGTAAAAGATAACCATTGAAAAAATTAACAATTAATATTGCATAGTAAATCTTAATTGATACGGTAAATAATGGTCTCTAGTCTCAGTCTCTCAGTGTTTCTCCGTTCATTACCTGTTTATCTATACTTTTTCCATACTTTTGACAATTAGTGGGCCCAATATATATGTTCTGATTTTGCCAGACTACGCTATATATATTTGGGCCTCAACTTGGACTGATAGGGTATAGCTAGGGTTTAGGACTTTTGACAACTTCGACTAATATAATATTGCCGGACTGTATATCGCTTTCCTTGTCGAATTAAATCCAAAATATTCTTTTTTCTTGAAATAATAACAAACGAACTATGATTTTCCATAATCTTTCTAAAAATTCAGAAATTCTTTTTGTTATGTAATACGTGCAAATTTAATAATAAAATATATTAGTGTTGTAAGAATACTTCTTTCTGAAATAAAGTGATTGAAAAAATTAAGAAATGATTTTATTCTTTCTATTATTTTTTTCCTTACCTAGATAATAAATAAGAGTTATTTATGTAGGCTAGAAAGTGAGAGAGAGTGGAGCAACTTAAAGTAGAGATCTAGCGAACAAAACGCAACAAATTAAACAGATCAGAACATGGCTATTAAATTCTAGCATGTGTGGTTGGCTAGGAGATCTGAAATGCTTTTATAACATAAATTCTTCTATCGGTTCTGAACCAGTAGCCAACAGAAGATCCAAGGGTCTAGCCGGTGATTAATGAGCAAGTTTGAGCGATTTGGGGTATGCTCATACTCCGCTCATTAGCTTAATAAGCGGTCCACTCGTGTTTTGAAGACAATACCAAGTTAACAACTGTGCTCATGCTCGGTTCGTTAAATGCTTGAGTTGACTTGTACTCATTAAGCGGCTCGTTAAGAAATTAAGATTGTTTGAATTTTGTTTTGAGTAAGAAATCAAGTTTATTTTGACAAAACCGGGTATATTTCGGTAAGGATTCCGCTCTAAGAAAAATAGTGCACGTTGATTCTTTTTTCAAGTACAGAGCCAAGTGTTGTTGTTACGCATAGAGAAGATAAATTGGCTGTTAAGTAGTGTCGCAATAAAGAACTTTAATGTTTCTTCTCGAGCCAATTTGAGATATGTGCAGGTTTGATAATTACAATCATAGGTCAACGCAAGTCAACAATTCAAAATATAATATTGACAACTTCGACTAATATAATATTGCCGGACTGTATATCGCTTTCCTTGTCGAATTAAATCCAAAATATTCTTTTTTCTTGAAATAATAACAAACGAACTCTGATTTTCCATAATCTTTCTAAAAATTCAGAAATTATTTTTGTTATGTAAGACGTGCAAATTTAATAATAAAATATATTAGTGTTGTAAGAATACTTCTTTCTGAAATAAAGTGTTTGAAAAAATTAAGAAATGATTTTATTCTTTCTATTATATTTTTCCTTACCTAGATAATAAATAAGAGTTATTTATGTAGGCTAGAAAGTGAGAGAGAGTGGAGCAAGTTAAAGTAGAGAGCGAACAGAACAGAACATAGTTATTAAATTCTAGCATGTGTGGTTGGGTAGGAGAGGAAATGCTTTTACAACATAAATTCTTCTATCGGTTCTGAACCAGTAACCAACAGAAGATCAAGGGTCTAGCCGGTGATTAATGAGCGAGTTTGAGCCAGTTGGGGTATGCTCATACTCGGCTCATTAGCTTAATAATTAAGCGAGTCCGCTCGTATTGAGAAGACAATACCGAATTAACAACTGTGCTCATTCTTGGTTCGTTAAATGCTTGAGTTGACTTGTACTCATTAAGCGGCTCGTTAAGAAATCAAGCTTATCTTGATATAACCTGATTTATTAGGGTAAAGATTCCACTCTAACAAAAATAGTGCACATCGGTGCTTTTTCTAAGTACAGAATCAAGTGTTGTTGCCATGCACAGAGAAGATAAATTGGCTGTTAAATAGTGTCACAGTAAAGAACTTTAATGTTTTGCTTCTCGAGCCAATTTCAATTTTGATTCAAGAAATTGGATGTAGCAGGATTCGTACAACTCAGTTCTTAATGAGCGAGTTATGATGGAGTTGGGGTATGCTCATGCTTGGCTCATTAAGTTAATGAGCGAGTTTTAGCAAGCGAGTTATGAGCAATTTACTGACCTCTAGATGTAGAGTTCAGCAATATTCTAATGGTTCAAAATGACAACCAACAAAAGAAGTTGGTCCTGCTTTTATCGGTTCTAATATACAAACCGATATGAGAACATCAACACACTATTCTATCAGTTTCTATATTAGTACCGATAGGAGAAGATAATTAATTCTCTTCTATATCAGTTTCTATATTAGTACCGATAGGAGAAGATAATTAACACACTGTTCTATATCAGTTTCTAAGCTTCTAGTTTTTTGGGGAAAATAATATGAAATGTTAGTCTTCCAAATTATACACCATCGACAATTGTAAGATTATGGGGTCAACAATATAAAAATTCATATAAGACATGGGGATCATTTTCTGGTACATGTAGTATTTTCTTATAAAATATATAAAAAAAACATATATAATCATTGGTTTTTGAAAAAAAAAAATGGTGGTGAATTGATCCCCACTATGTCTATATAACTCCGCCTCTGAGTTACCGACTTAGATCGGTTTAAACTATTACAAAATGGACATTAGTAGAGGTCATTTCAGTAGATTATAGTAGTGGGTATTGAATCAAGATCATAATGTATTGACTTGGTCAAATTGCTTTAAGACATGTTCATACAGTTATAAAGTTTTCGTTTTATCCTCCATTAAAATATAAAAAAAAAATGTAGCAATTTTAAGAGACATGTTCGGTATATGTGAAGACAAATGATTTATTTTCATATATGTGATGTATACGTTCAAATTAAAATATTGATCACATTATAATCACATATTAATTAATGTTTATGTATTTTGGGGTACCTTGTCTGATTATACAAATTCCAGTATTCTAATGAATCGAGCTCTACAAGCAGATTGAGAAGAGAATTAATTGAATATATATGTTAACCGGTCACCTCATATTCAGGTGACGTTAGGGGCACAGGTCCAAGTAATTGGTGAAAGATTAGCTCCGTGTAAATAACTCATGACGTCAATTTGTATCATATATATTGATCATGAATTTTTTTTGTCAATTACGTTTAATATAATTAATTAATGCAATATTAATAATTATCTTTATGTTAAAGATCGAAATTCAAAACTCAAGTATATATGCCAGTATCACTGTGATTATTTGATATATGTTCGATAAAATGAGTAACAAAATTATTTGATAGTAACAAATAAACAACAGTTTTGTTCCCTCATTCTTTTCACATCGAGTAATTATTTTGATTCATTACCACCAAAAATTTATTACAAAATTAATTTTACTTGTATATATTATAAGTCTTTATATATATCTAATTCACAAACACCAAAAATATTTTACAAAATTAATTTGGCTTGTATATATAATAAGACTTTATATATATGTAATTCACACCCCAAAAAATTATTACAAAATTAATTTGACTCTCCCTTGAGATTTTTATTTTGTATCTCTAATATTAATTTATTATGTTAGAGATGGAGAGATAGCATAGTTGACTAGGAGAAGAAAATTTCTAAAATAGTGATTATTCAAAGTTCGATAGTTCGAGCTCCTCTCACAATTTCGACAAAGCTTTCAAAAAGACAAGAAGCAAAAATTGGGTTTTAGAATCAATGTGAATTCTATCACTGAAACGTTAAAATACCTTCTAACAACCAATGAAAAATCTACTCAAAAGCAAGACAAGCCGGTCCACCCCTTCTTTCTTCCCAATTTATTTGGCTCCTACTGATGTGCTGACAACTAAATTGGGAATTTTGCTTAAATGCCCTCCAAAGATGAAAAAACTTACCAAAAGCCTTCCAGTCAACTTCAATTGGGGGTGCATGAATTTTTGAGTGTACAAATATTCTCTTTTGAAAACTAAGTAGAGACTGCCGAATGACTCTCTATCTCTCCATCTTTTTGAAAGGTTGGCAAAGACTGCCAAAAGTGCCGCAACCCCTCCTCCCCCTCTCTGGGTCTGTCTTTATTTAAATCGAAGCATTGCAATGGATATGAACCATAAGAGAAAAAACACAAAAGGAGTACTAGCGTACAATGGCTACACTTACATGTTGCTTCCTTTTGAACCTTATTCTCTTCTTCTGCATGGCATCAGCCATGTCCAGAGATATTGATCATCTAATTTCCTTCAAGAATTCTCTCCCAAATCCTAATTTGTTATCCAACTGGAACAACATGTATGGAGTGTGTGAATTTCAAGGCGTAACATGTAAAGGAAACCATGTGTCCTCTCTAACCATTCGAGATCTACCACTCGAAATAGACTTCAATACAGTCTCAGCTCACATCCTCTCTCTTGAAAACCTAGAAGCACTCTCTCTCCACTCTACCGATCTCACTGGATCCATCTCAGCCCTTACAAACTGCACCATGCGACTCAAAGAACTGGACCTATCCAATAACAACCTTCAAGGGTCTGTCTATGATACAGCTTCCCTAGCGGCCTCCTGTCATTCTCTTCAGTCACTCAACCTCTCCAATAATTACATTGGCCAAGTCTTCAATCGTTCCTCTCCAGTACTCCTCCAACTGAGGATGCTTGATCTCTCCAATAACAAGATCACAACCAACAAAGATATCCAGTGGTTATTCTCTAAACTCAGGTTACTCAAATATCTAGACCTCTCTAATAACACCATTGAAGGCCCCATACCAGAAATTACCAATTGCACATCTTTGCAATATCTTGACCTATCTTCCAATCAACTCACTGGTACCATATTGGCTGGTACATTCTCAAGTTGTCTAAATTTAAGTTATCTAAATCTCTCATCTAACTATTTTACTGGTATGGCCCCGCCTGACATAGAGGCATGCACGAATCTTGTCACACTCAGCCTCTCCAATAATAATTTTTCTGGTGAATTCCCCATGTGGTCCCTAGTTGCCATATCCAGAGTTCAGTTTCTAGAGTTGGGATTTAATAACTTCAATGGTAATTTATCCAAATCTATTTCAAACCTTACAAGTCTTGAGTTATTGGATCTTAGTGCGAACAGGTTTTCAGGCCCAATACCGCGTCCATTATGCACTTACAGTGTATCGCTCTTGAAAGTGTTATACTTACAGGATAACTATTTTACTGGGTCTATACCCGATTCACTTTGCAATTGTACCAACTTGGTGTCACTTGATATGAGCTTGAACTTGCTTTCTGGGTCCATACCTAATTCTCTAGGGTCCATATCCAACTTAAGGGATCTTATAATGTGGCAGAATAATTTGCATGATGAGATACCAGATGAGCTCTCATCCCTCAAGTCACTCAAAAACCTACTTTTGGGCTACAACAACCTAACTGGTGCAATACCTAATGGGTTAGTAAACTGCACCAACCTGAACTGGGTCTCTCTCTCAAACAACCGTCTTACGGGGTTGATACCAATTTGGATTGGTAAGCTAGAAAAGCTTGTTATGTTATTACTTGGAAATAATTTCTTCATTGGGCCAATACCACCAGAGCTTGGCGATTGTAGGGACCTAATATATTTAAGTTTACATGACAACCAACTTAGCGGATCTATTCCACCCAATTTAGCAAAACAGGCTGGTAAGATTGTGGAAAACCCAATAGTGATAGGTCGGCCGTTTATTAACTTGGAAATCCCTGAAAATAGTCAATGTCATATTCGAGGAATTTTGGAGTTTGTTGGAATCCGAATGGACGACTTTTTACGCTTACCAAGTATACATTATTGTAATTTTACCAGAGTCTGGAAGAGTGTCACTGGTAGGACTGGTCAATACTTTCCATATGACACATCAATAGTTTATATTGATTTGTCATACAACCGGCTCGAGGGCCACATACCAACTGAGATTACTACAATGCAATCTTTGCTGGTCTTGAATCTCAAGCACAATCGCTTATTAGGGCCTTTACCACAAGAATTGGGTGGCCTCAGCCACTTAACATTCCTTGATTTATCGTATAATACTTTTGAAGGCAGGATACCCTCTTCCTTTTCGGCCTTATCTGTGGAAGTATTGGATCTGTCAAATAACCTGTTAAGCGGGCCCATACCCGAAGGGGGTTCATTTATCACATTCCCCAAAGATGTTTTTGAGAATAATTCAGGTCTCTGTGGGTTACCATTGCCACCTTGTAATGATTTGTCCATGCCAAAGGAGGATATGCCTAAGCAGTCATCAACAAATCATGAATCTTCTCTGGGTTGGTGGATTGCACTAGGGTTACTGTTCTTCATCTTCTTGATTATTGGGTTAATAATAGGTCAAATTATGCGATAGCTTGGCATTTGTCTTGGATGTAGTACAATGAATGGGGATCCCATTTTTGTTTTTAAATTTTTTATTTCTATATAGTTTATAATTTAGAGTAAAATGTCATGAATATTGTAAATTGATCTTATTCTCAACATGAAAATTTTATATATTAACTCTCAATGTGTGTTTAACCCCCAAAGTTCGCAAATCTGGGTCCGACCAGTCTGCAAGAACTATGTTAGGTGCTTGGATGAAACTTATTTTGTATCTCATTAAATGTTTTGGAGTTATTAATTTAAATTTCAGTTAGAAATTTCATATAAGAATAGTTTGTTTTATTCTTTGTCAAAGGGGTTATAACATGTTTCTTTCTTTCTTTAGGTCTTCTTTAGGATCCATATAGTAGGATAATACCTCCTATATATGCATGATGTTATTAAAAAAAAAATTCAAGAAATTAAACTTACAAAAGCGAGGCATGCACGAAATTAGTACCAAACCTGCTACGAGTAGAAAAAGAAACATAATGGCAAAAACGAAAAATCATAATTAATGGTTTGAAACCAAAAGTGAAGTAATGTGTTGACAAAAACAGCATAGAAAAAAACATAGTAACTGTCAAAAGCAAAAAGATCCTGCCTTTGTTGTGTGGAACATCTACAAGAGTTGGACCAGTTCTTGGCCAACAAAAAGATCCTGCCTTTGTTGCCGCCGCTGCTGTGTAGCGGGATTAGGGTTGTGGGAAGCTCTTCAGGGAGGCAGAAGTGACATTCGATAATGTATTGGTAGTGGGTTTATGAGTCGCTCGAGAAAGTACTGAAGGATTCTAGAAAAGTGAGGTCTTTACATGTCATGTCAAATCAGTAAGCTCTGCCACACTTTGCTTTCAAAAGCAATTGACCGTGAGAAGAAATGCATATCCTAGATAAGCTTTTTTTGCCTTTGAGTCTTTTTCTTTTACTATGTTATTGTTCCAAACTCAATCCTTGAATTATCAAACAAATTGATATGCATCATGGGAAAGAGGTGACAACTGAAATAGCATAGAATTGAACTAACAAAAGGCTTTTTCTCCTAAAATAAGAAGTTAACAGTCCTTTTCCAAGGAAACTCTCATCGATATTAACTACTCTACAACCTATGAAATTCGTAGCCAATATTCTTTTGAATACACTGGAACACACACTATCTATGATATTTGCTTTTTAAAACGTTAGGTCAAGCAAGGTCTACTACTTTGCCACAGATTTCTACCCGGGTTGGTGGTTTAATAAGAACTTGATCGAAGCTATACTCGAAGACATAGACCACCCTGTTAACATACGAAGGGTAATGGAGCAGTAAGTATAGCTTTGTTTCATCTATCTGTCCACAGTGATTTCAAATCCAGAGGTTAATCGTACTCTGGCAACTTGACATAAAGCAGAAATATTAATAGCCCGAGATTGTAACAATTGGCAACTCGACATACTAGTTGGTGACAATTGGCACAAGAAGAAACATTAATAGCCCGAGATTGTAACTTTTATCTTGGAAAGCAGGGCGAGTCTGATGGATATTAAACTGAAATAGATGCGATGCCTGTTCGGAATCGTTTGATTTGCTTTATGATCCACTCACGTTTGATCCGTACAAGTATTAAAGCACCCGCACGGATCATGAAGCAAATCGGACAGATCAAAACAGCACACCAATTGAGTCCAATGCCCATCGAACGCGCCCCACTCCTTTTATCTTATACCAATTAAATATTTTCTCGAGAGTTTTCTCGAGTGAAAATTTTATTCTTAATTGCGTGCTCCGGAAGGAGGGGACGCGAGAAAAGGAGAGGGGAGCAAAGAGAAACTATGCCTGACTGGATATGTCAAAGGATGTTTATTTATTTCAGAATAGTGAATTTCGGAGGTGAGCAGAAGGAGAAGAGAAAAATAGATGAGTCATGCATGAAAATTAAACAAAATTTAACGATTTTGTCACCCAAGGATGTGAACTAAATGCCTACTCTCATTTTGAGCATGTTTGTGTATTGCATGTGGGCTTTTAGTTTATTATGAGTTGAAGATAACAAACGTTGGATATACTTGCACTAGAAACTCATGGATTTCTGGTAGGGAAGTTGAAGGTAAGGGCTTCAGGCCCAAATATACGGCAACTTATTGCAAAATTTCCCCATATCTGGCCCATGAATTATTAGGTTTGATCGAGCTTACATAGGAACCTAATGCAAAAGTTTTGTGATAATATAGTCCTGGATCTATGGTTCCGATTTAGGAAATCCATCATATATGCAACTTTGTATGTTTGGAAAATTCATTCTGATGCAATTTTGTTCATTTCTGTATTATTGATGACAACTTATCATAATTAACTTTTACCTGTCTATTGTTATTCTCTAAAATAGGCCTAGCTTTGTAATAAGTCGTATAGGGGATGTGTACCAGTTGTTTGGTACCAATCCTCTCATAACATTTTGATTACTTTAAAAAATATCGGTGGGTTTTATACCAACTTTTGTCAAACAAAAATGTGTAAAAGTTATTTGACCATTCCCGGCCCTGTGCAAATTAACTTTGTCCACATATTGATGTATGCATGTACTATTACTATGTGTTGCTGATCTGAGCACAATTTTGCCCTGTACCGTACTGTTACATTTTGCAAATTACATTTCTCTTCTTGTTTCCTTAGATAATGAAATGAACTATGTGTACCAGTCAAAAAGGCAGGAGATGCCATTAGTAACCCCAAATACCAGCCCAATTATTGAAGAAATAAGGCCGAAAAGCTTTCAGCATGCAGCACAGTTCTCACATTAATTCTGTCAAGTGCAGTTCCTATAACCTTCCCAGAATGATGGTTACAATTTCTAGCAGATTGTTGTATGAGCATATATCCTATACAAGTTATTTCCTTGTTCAATTGGATATGTAATATATAAGAGAAGTCTTGTGGGCCTAATGAAATTTGATGATTCAAGAAAGGAGAGCTCAGGCCTGAGGCCCAATAGAGACACTAATAACACTTCTTAATTAATAGGCCCATAAGATTTTCAATTTCTTTAATTTTCAAATGTCACTTTTAAACGGCGCAGGATATCATTTTTACACTTTGCAGTTTTTTTTACTTGCTATTTCAATCGCAGTTTCACGTATAAGTTTCACGTATACCCAACTTAAAAAAAAAAAAAATTCTTTTTATGTGCGAAAGATATCATGTTTAAAACTCATGATATGTGCATTGGAATGACTTGAGGAGTTTAATTAGCATCTCGTTCTTCAAAATAAAGATTAATTCTGAAAACCATCTTTGATCTAATGATTAAGAACAGCATTTTTTTTTAGTGGGGACACGGGTTCAAATAATTTTACTTAAATATTCTTTATGATATTTAAATTTAGGTGGTTTGTCTCTATCTTTATTTAAAAAAATAAAAATTGATTTTTGACAATTTTATTTGTGCATTTTGCATATGACAGCCCCAAATAATTTGGTCAAACTTGATCATTATTGAATTTCATCTACGTGCACTTAATATATATATATATATAGTAAATCTAAGGTGTGACGTGCTCACCAAGAGAGTTTGGTGAGCACAACTCCAAAAATACATAGGATCGGCTTCAAATGATGAATCCAAACTGTTGAAATCCATGTACTTCGTGAGTGATGCATGTACATGCAAAAGTTTGGAAGTTTCGAATTCATTTGCTATGAGGTCAAGCGGTCAAAGTAATGATAAAAAATGAATATATAAAATAACTAATATAATAACTTATTAAAATATTCATTACTTTGACTGCTTGACCTTGTAGCAAATGAATTCGAAACTTTCAAAATTTTGCATGTACATGCACCACTCACGAAGTACATGGATTTCAACGGTTTGGATTCGTCATTTAAAGCCGATCCGATGTATTTTTGGAGTTGTGCTCACCAAATCCTCTTGGTGAGCACATCACACCCTAGATTTACTATATATATATATATATATATATATATATAGTAGAACTAGGGTGCTCCTAAGTTCACCAAACCTCTTGTGAACTTGCCTCTAAAATATATCGAATCGACTTTAAACGATAAATCCAAACCGTTGAAACCCTTCTACCTAATGAGTGATGCGTCTACATGTGAAAATTTTAAAGTTTCGAATTAATTTAATATAGAGTCAAGTGGTCAAAAGTTTAAGGTTTATAAATTAATTTTAATGCATTAATTTTTTGGACTCCTTTGACCACTTGACTCTATATTAAATTAATTCGAAACTTTAAAATTTTGACATGTAGATGCATCGATCATTAGGTAGAAGGATTTCAACAGTTTGGATTTATCATTTAAAGTCGATTCGATATATTTTAGAGTCAATTTCACAAGAGGTTGGGTGAACTTAGGAGCACCCTAGTTCTACTCTCTCTCTCTCTATATATATATATATGAGGAGGGATCCAATTACACCCTTTTTTTGGACACATCATGACGTTGTTTTTTTATAATTTAATTTTGCGATTTCAAAATCCAAATAGTCGATCCAAACCGTTCAACATGATTGATATACTAAAATGTGCTTGGAGATCAAATTTTATATTTTTTTGAATTTTTTTACTATTTATTAAGATGGTTACAAAGTCATTGTTTTTCAATGGTCCGAAAACAACTATTTATGAAAATGTAAAGCATGTTTAGATACTTATTTTTCTAAATTGTTCATTTTAGTGTATACTGAATCATAGATTTATGATTCTTCTCTATTTGTACAATAGACTACCCCTTTCATATTTCTAAACAAAAAATATTGTACTGCATATAAGAATTTTAATTGCTTATGTAATCTCCTTGCACATTTATATCCACTTTCTAAATGTTTATTGGACAATGTGTTCGATCAATGCCAAACGCTTTGAAATTTATAACTTATTATCTTGCATTCAATGTTATATACTTAATTGAGTAGAACTAGGGTGCTCTTAAGTTCACCCAACCTCTTGTGAACTTGACTCTAAAATATATCGAATTGACTTTAAACGATGAATCCAAACCGTTGAAATCCTTCTACCTAATGATTGATACGTCTACATGTGAAAATTTTAAAATTTTGAATTAATTTAATATAGAGTCAAGTGGTCAAAGGAGTCCAAAAAATGAATGCATTAAAATTAATTTATAAACCTTAAACTTTTGACCACTTGACTCTATATTAAATTAATTCGAAACTTTAAAATTTTCACATGTAGACGCATCACTCATTAGGTAGAAGAGTTCCAACGGTTTGGATTCATCGTTTAAAGTCGATTCGATATATTTTAGAGTCAAGTTCACAAGAGGTTTGGTGAACTTAGGAGCACCCTAGTTCTACTCTACTTAATTATAATAAACAAATTTTAAATTGTATTAAACATAATTATAAAATCCATCGTATTAAAAATATAAACAAATACATAATATTACAAAATACATAAATTATAAACATAATTATAAATAATCCATCATTGCATTAAAAAAAAAAATTAAGTAAACCGCCCCCTGGGGGGGCGGGTTGGGGGGGGGGGGGGGGGGGGGTAAACCGTCCCCTGGGGGGGCGGGTTGGTGGGGGGGTAAACCGCCCCCTGGGGGGGGGGGGGGGGGGTTTGGGCATAGATGAAATTTTTTTAGGGATCTGGTTATTAATATTATTTTATTTATTTTTTTGGTTATGAATAAAAATGACGGGATCTTCTTCATTACCATAAACTACATCAGATTCGTATGCACTTTGATATTCTTCATCTTCATCATCATTTTCATCATCTTCACTCATAAATTCATATTCGTCTTCACTCGCATTTTCTTTTGGTTCTTTTCTTTTATGCTTGTCATTTTTTATGGAAATTGTCTCTTCTCCTTTACTTGCTTTTTCATCCTCTTCTTTCTACAATGAGAAAATAAGATAATAAGTATCATTTAAATAATCACAACAATTAAAGCAAGAAAAGAGATCACAAACAATTAAACAATCGATTACCTTTGGACACTTCCTCATGTTGTGGCCCTCTTTTTTATGACAGTAACTACAAGTCCTCATCTTCTTGGCATCTTTTACATCAGCTGGAGCCTTAAATCGTTGAGCGGTTGTTCTGCCCTTACATTGCGAAACCGGAGGATCACTAAATTTCAGGTCATCATGTTCTTTCTTTAAAAGTTTCAGTTTTGGTTGATCTTCATCATCTTCACCATAGGGTCCAATTACAATTACGTAGGTCGTCAAGTTTGTTCGTGCGTGTATTATATGCAATGCAATGCAAAGAGAGTGGCAAATCACGATGAATTCGCATCCTCTGAGATATCTCAAACTTTGCGTGACTTTTTGGAATATCTCAATCATTCAAATACATTCTGCACGAATCTCAAAGCTCAAAAAATACGAGCCCCCTACGGTTCCCCGAATAGGCACCGGACACGTCGGTCACGCAAAAATTGAGATATCTCAGAGGATACGGACCCAATGGCGATGGCATGGAAACGGTGGAGTGAAGATCAGTTCCTCTGTTACATATGTTGTGTGAACTATTGTGTAACGAGTTATGATGTGAGTAGCTAACCACTCGCCTGATGAAGGCGTATGATAAAGTATTGAGTTAATGGATGGAGATATTGGATTCGGTGGACACGTCATCTGAATTAAACGCACGGGCGTGTCTTGCGTCCGATTTTTTTAATAATCGAAATTAATTTTAAAAAATGTCGGAAAAGGGGATTGGATTGGTTTTTTTTTCAAAAACCATAAAACCGGGAAATTTTATCCCGTCCCTAGGGACGGGAAAAAATTATCCGTCCCTGATAATCTTAATACGGCCCCTGTTAATCACTTAAAAAACGAAAAAAAAAAATTTCATGGACGGAAAATTTTAATCCGTCCGTAAGGACGTAAATTATTAATCCGTCCGACAATGGTATAACATAACACTGGAGGCACCGACAAAACTACCCAAAACGCTCAAAACAACTCAAAACGCTGCTCCAAGTACCTGTGCGGTTAGAACAAGCTTGGTTATTCGTAAGTCCTCTGTTAAATAAATTTCTATATATTCAGTTCATAATTGCTTTATTACTCCAGCAGTTTATGCACTACTAATGCCACAGTTTTATATAGAATAAATTCTAGAGATTAATCCACTTTTCATGATCAACCGTCTGATCTATGATAATATTATTAGATATAGCCTTAATTCTCTTCACTCATGAATGCAAATATTATTAGAAGCTGTCAGTTTTCTCTATTCAATGCAAATCCTTATAAATCTGAAATTATATTATTATATTTTTAAATATATATTATTAATAGTTATCCGGTGTGTATTTTTTCTACCAGTTGATTTCGTTTCCAAGTTTGTCGGTGCTTTGTCGTTCTGCAATCCGAAATTCTCAAACAGGTAAACTTTTGTATATAATAATTAATTATTATTTTTTTACAACAATAAAGTATACATGATTTATTCACTATTTTGTAGGCTAATTGATTAAAAAAAACAATCATGCTAATATTAAGGATTCATTTTGGCGGTGAAATACAACACAATAAAAGTGGAGTACGATATAGTATTACTCTCTATTTGCATTGAGCGTAACTGGTGAACAATCTTCGAACGATGTGAAAGGTGAAATTTATCGACAACTTGGATATTCCGAGAGTGAGTACAGTCTCATAGCACATGCACGGGTTAATGTTGGTACAACAAACCGACGTTACTACGAGACCATAGAAATCGTGTGCGATCAGACTTGGAGAGGAATTTATAACCAAAGTATGCTTGCCCAGACCCAGTATAGTTATGTCGATTTATACATTGAGTTGGTTCCAATAATCGGAGAAAGGCAACCGCAGTCATTCACTAATAGTATGGTACCGGAGACACAACCAGAACCTCGACAGACCCAATATAGTGCTAACTATGCGGATTCCAGCCACCTCCAACCCCATCAGACACAACAAACACTGAGACGAGACCTTTATCTGCATCTGACACAACCAGAACCTCGGCAGACCCAATATAGTGAAGACTATGCGGGTCCTAGTTACTTCCAACCCCATCAAACACAACAAACACCGAGGCAAGACCTTAATTTAAACACTTATCCCGATGTGAACGATTTGTCACCGACTGTTCAGACAGAATACAATAATCAGTCCAGTCCATGGGTCGATCCGTCGGAGGTCGGAGGTTCTTATCCTGAACGCAATAATGAGTATAATCCATGGGTTGATCCACCGGAGGTACGCGATCCTTGTGATAATCTTGATGATGTGCCGCAAAGTGATGATGAAGATGACGCTGACTCATGTGAGAATGACGCCGACTGGGACGATGAAGCTGATTTTGAAGGAGATGTCCCGCATGATACACTGGTACAATCACACCAGCCACCACGACTTCACCCGGTGGCAAGCTTCAATGACACCTCAGGATTCCGAGAGGCAGATGTCAGCTTCTTCGGTACGTCCCAACACAGTGATGATCCACTTGGTGTAGGTAAAGAGTACTCTTCAAAAGATGCTCTACAAATGAAAATAAATCATTACCACATCGGAAAAAATATTCAAGTAAAAACCACGCAAAGCAATAGAACATCCTTGGTAGTCGAATGCAAGGACAGTAGGTGTGAGTGGCGTTTGTGGGCCAGGTCTGGATTATTTCCATCTAAGTGGGAAATTAGAACAATTAGAGCACCACATACATGCTGGTCCCCTGCTAATCGTACTGATCATGCACAATTAACTGCAGCAGTAATCGCCGACTGTATAAGAGAAGATATTAGGGAAGATGTTACCAAAAATATTAAAAGCATTAAAGGGCTAGTCCGTCAGAAATTTAACGGAATTACTCCCAAATATAATAGGTTGTGGCGTGGCCGAGAGCTGGCAATCGCACAAATATTCGGTAGTTGGGAAGCCTCTTACAACCTTCTCACCCCACTTTTGGAAGCAATTAAAAGATCACATCCCGGGACAAAATATGGAGTTGCGCACGTACCCACAGATGATCCAAGAGAAAGATTGTTTAAGGCAGCCGTGTGGGCTTACGGTCCATGCATTGCTGCAGTGCCTCATCTCAGGCCAGTCATTAGTATTGATGCATGCTTCCTATCTGGCAGGTATCAAGGAAGATTGCTGATGGCGTGCGGTTACGATGCTGAGAACCAGTTAATTCCCCTGGCTTTTGCAATAGTCGAGGAAGAGACTCATAAGACATGGGGATGGTTCATGAAGTGGTTGCGCATCGAGATATTTGGTAATAGGTTATGTGCGTCCTTTCCGACCGGCACATGGGGATAAAAAATGTATTCAATGATAGATATGGTGGTTGGTACGAGGAAGGCAACCAGTGCGTTCACAGATTGTGTTCACAGCATGTGGCTGAGAATTTGATGAAAAATGTACACAGTAAAAACATTTGTGAACTATTTAAGATACTTGTGAAAAAAAAGAAGCCACGGAGATTTCAAGAGTTATTCGAAATACTGCGCAAGAAAAGTCCGGCTGCGGTTAAATACTTAAAAACTGTCGGAAAATACCAACATGACAATCATAACGAGATACCTAGATGTTTTGAGCGTTTTGAGCGTTTTGGGTAGTTTTGTCGGTGCCTCCAGTGTTATGTTATACCATTGTCGGACGGATTAATAATTTACGTCCTTACGGACGGATTAAAATTTTCCGTCCATGAAATTTTTTTTTTTTTTGTTTTTTAAGTGATTAACAGGGGCCGTATTAAGATTATCAGGGACGGATAATTTTTTCCCGTCCCTAGGGACGGGATAAAATTTCCCGGTTTTATGGTTTTTGAAAAAAAAACCAATCCAATCTCCTTTTCCGATATTTTTTAAAATTAATTTCGATTATTAAAAAAATCGGGTCTTGCGTAGCACCCATCATCTCCTTTTCACTTTATTATCTTTACATCTTTTTACGCATTTATATTTTCTATCTATCTGCAATTTTTCCCATACATCCTTTCAGAATTTATATTTATATATTCTAGTGCAAGTGCAAGTGCAAAACATTCTCCCTCGAGAACTGAAAACCACTAGTTTTAATGTTTGCATGATAATTATGTAAAATAAAAATTACATTTATCATAACAAGAGGAAAAAAAAAAATATATATAATGTACTGATGTAATTTATGTTGTATCATAGTCTTATAAATATATTGCGAAGAAAAAATATTGTGTGACTAATATGTTGTGATTCGGTCACGTCACAATACGTGATAAAAAAAATATTTTTACATGACGTGGTTAAAATAGTGAAAAATAGTTATGTGACATAAATAGTCACATCACTTGTGACGTGATAAAATGTGACGTGATGAGTCATGTTTAGTTATCATTTTCAAGTTTTAAGTTGGATACAAAAAAATAACAAATAATATATCAGAAATAAGAAACTATTACAAAATAAATTATAATTGAGAAGTAATATTAAATTATATGACAACATAACATATTGCGTAATATAGCATAACATCATTAGATTAATTTATATGACATAATGTGATTTGTCAAAATTATAATATTAAAAAATAATTAAATCACGCAACACGTAAATCACGTCACGTGATCGACACACATAACATAACACATAACTTGCTAATTTCCTTATCTACTGATATATGTAGGGTTACAATAAAAAAAAAGTCACGACTCGATCTGTCCTTTCAACCCAAATTTTTTTTATAAACCATAATTAGAAAAAACAATTTTAGAGAACCAATATGATTACCTTTTTTTTCAAAAACCATAAGAACAGAGTTGAACAAAATTTAAACTTGAACAATTTGTATTCAGATGCATGAATTGATCTTGAAACAAAATTTAAACTCTACATCAAAAAAAAAAAAAACCTCGGGACCGAGTTGCAAATTCGGTTCGGAATGAAAAAACAAATTCAAACCGAATTGACAACTCAGATCTTATGAATTTTGTAAAAAGAAAAAATAATCATATTGATTTCCTAAAATTATTTTTTCTAATTATAGTTTATAAAGAAAATTCTTTCAACCCCCCACGGCCCCACCTAGGGCTGTCAAAAAAGCTCGTGGCTCGCTCGAGACTCACATCTGACTCGATCGGTAACAGCTCGTTCGATAGTGGACCGAGCTGGCTCGCTAACAGCTCAGGCCAAAATTAACGAGCTGAGCTGGGACCTAGCTCGGCTAAGCATCAATTTGTGAATTTGTATGAATTTGTGTGTATTTTATACTGTCAAGCTTGGTCCAGCTCGGTTCAGCTCGGTCCAAAAAGGTTTGTAAAATTTATTTTCTTCTTAAAACAAGGTCCAGCCAAACCCAGTGAGCCAGCCCGTCACGAGTTTAAGCTGAGATTTTAGCTCGCGAGCTGTTAACGAGCTGGCTCGCTAACAGCTCGATCCGGAATTAACGAGCTGAGCTAAGGCCCAGCTAAGCGGATCTGTCATTGTCAGTATACCCTCTTCCTTTTCGGCCCTATCATTGTCAGTATTGGATCTGTCAAATAACCAACTAAGCGGGCCCATACCCGAAGTGGGTTCTTTGATCACATTCTCCAAAGATGTTTTTGAGAATAATTTAGGTCTTTGTGGGTTACCATTGCCCCCTTGTAATGATTCATCCATGCCAAAGGGGGGATGTGCCTCCGCAGTTATCGACAAATCATGGGTTTTCTCTGGATTGGCGGGTTGCATTAGGATTACTATTCTTCAGCTTCTTGATTATTGGGATTGTAATCGGTCAATTTCTGCGATAGTCAGTATTTGGCTTGGATGTAACTATCTATCTGCAAGTACTATATTAGGAATTCTAAATCTGATTTATATAACTCAGTAAATGTTTTGAAGTTATTAATTTAAATTTTAGTTACAAATTTCATATATGAATAATTAGTTTTTTATTCTTTGTCAAAAGGCACTGCAACAAAATACAGTATCTGCGACCAGTATCAGTATCACTGACCTGTGGTTTCACGGGTCCCTGAAACCTTTTTTCCTTAAAAAAAATTACGAAAATCATTGGGGACCAAATATAATTATTTGAGTGACCGGTTCAGCGACCGACGCGAACACCGGTCGGTGAAAGTTGGGGGGGGAAATAATAACGCGCCAGATCCCTCTCTTCTCCGCACTTTTCTCCTCCCGCACAGCACCTCAATCCCTCCCCAGGCAGCGCCTCAACTTCTCCGCGACGCTCCTCTCTTCTCTCGATCCGCGATGCTCCTCTCTTCTCTCGATCCGTGACGCTCCTCTCTTCTCTTGATCAGCCAAGCGAAGCCCCAGATAACAAATCACGGCTGGTATTTCTCTTACCTCCACTCTGATTCTGCTCCATTCTACTTCAAATAGCGAATTTGTGTTTTTTTACTGAAGAATAATTACACAAGTTGGAACTTCAGTTGCAATTAGGTTTATTTGGAACTTTAGTAGCAATTTAGCAAGTCTAATCAATGAGTTGCAATTAGGTTTGTTTGAGATCGATTAGGTCACAATTTGGTGTTGGAAGTTGACCCCAATTTAATTTCAAAATAATTTTAGGGCAATACAGGGCTTATGAAAAAAGTAGAATCGTTAATCAACTCTATGTGATATTAAGACTGTTTAAAATGGCATGAGCTGCTGAGCTGCCTGTACTACTTATTCACTGTTGATTCATCGGCAGATTGAGGGGCATACCAGTCTTTCTCACCTCTACAGCAATCATAAACAAACTGTGATATGTCCAGTTGAGTTGAGGGTACAAGCTAGGTCTGAGCTGTGCTGATAACTTTGGCAATATGATTTGTCCAGCTAGCAGCTTAGTTTTTGTTAGACATGTTTCTTATATTTTCTTGATGAAGTTGTAATTAATTCCATTATTATCAGAACTGGTGGAACTCTAAAATTGGCCTTAATTTGTTGTTGTTGAATTCTTATAACTTCCCTTAATTTAAATTCTTCTGTTTTACATGATCTTTTGTAATTGCGAGGTTTAAGCCCTGAATTTGTCCATTTAATTAATTACTTTGCATCCATATGCAGCGCAGAGATCTGGACTTAATTACTTAATTAATGATATTATATTGCATAGCATTAGTCCAGTTTCTGTTACTAATGTTGTTTAATTGATGACCCTAAGTAGTATGTACAGAATCAAACATGATTTTGTAGTTTTGTTGGAAATATGCTGACCCTACCTGAATAACTACATCACCTGGTTGAAGTTTAATGTTAGAAATCTGTTTGGCATCATTAGTCTATGCATGCTATATTTAATTGGTTTTTTCTTTGTCTTGTAAGTGCCGCGAAGTGCTGAAAGCAGCGATGGATATCTTTCTTCTCGCTCTGTGAGCCTCTCTTCCACAAACACTAGGCCTTCTTGTCCTACTACACAGGCTAGGTACAAATGAAGGAAGCCTAACAAAATTTTCAATTGTTATCATCCACTTGCTTTTTAGTTTTAATTTAGGATTTGTGCTTGTTACTACACAGTTCAAAGCTAGATGTACTTAGAATTTTTTGTTATAAAACTAGATGTACTTTGACAATTTTACCCTTTTTCTGACAGTCCATCTTTGAAAAATGATTGTGGTCAATTGACTACATAGAATTTTTGGTTCTTTATATGAAAATGATTGTTAGGTCATGAATTGTAAGCTAAAAAATTATCAAAAATTATAAAGGTCCAGAACAAAGTGGAATCCACTGTTTTGTGAATGTCAGAGTTGTGCCAACTTACTATTTTTTTGTGCAGTTTCTTCTTTGCTGGTTGAGAATTCGATAATTACTTAAAAATCCTTAAAAAGTTCCAATAAATGGAATGTTTTGTACAGGAGTACTTATTAGGTCATATTGTAACTATGTGTGCATTTTGAGATCATTCCATGACCTTGTACAGTTGTACCTGTTTATATTTATATGTTTATCTGGGAATAACTTATAATTTTGATTTGTATTAATGTAGGTATATGACGTAATGCAATCCTTAACAATGCCGGTTGTGACTCCACTGAGGGTTTCTACGGGTACATAGTAACTATCTTCATCTTATAAGCATTTTGTTTCTTTTCTTTTGTAATACAACTTTCCTATTTATATAAATGATCGTTCGAAATTCAACACATTGCTGACAGTTGTTTCACAGTAATATGATTGTTATATTGAACAGTATTTTAATCAACATAGCAAATGTTATTTCATCTTAGGTTCAGTTTCATGTGCATGCCTTCCCTATGTTTATGTATACATGCAATATAATTATTTTGTTAGTACTGAACGATACAAAATGACTTCATCCGTTGAAGTGGTATGTGATATTTATATTACATTTTTTCCATCTATATACATGGCACAGCATGCTACCAGTATTTTTTTGCCATTTCTTGTAAGGTGTCAATGATAATAAGAAGTGAAAGACTGTAATTTCAGAATTTTGTTACAATTTACATTTTCTAATAAGAAGTGCTAAATATGCAGGATAACTTTGTCGGTTAGTTTTTGCTTATTTTATTTTATGACCTGAGAATTTTGAGGAAATTGTAATTGGTACTATGGCAACATTAGAATTGTTGTATGTCGATGTTATTACTGTTGTATCTCAAACAGAATTGTAATTTGTACGATATTTGATATTACAATCGAGTCTATCTATTGTGTGTTTTGAGAAAAGTAAAATGACAAAAATAACAAAAAATAAATCATTATGACAGGAGCATCAGTGGCCAGTTTTTTACTATCAGCGTTCAATAGTTGGTCTCTAAAATTAGATATCAGCGACCCATTGTTTACCATCAGCGTCCAATAGGTGGTCGCTAAAATCAGTATCAGCGACCGGATTTTAAACATCAGCAATTGAATATTGGTCGCTGAAGGTCCTTATGTGACGTCAGCAAACAACATTAGCGACCAAAAAAATTGGTCTCTAAAAAAACATCAGTGATCGGGATGACGTCAATTAGTGATCATGTGACGTCATCTCCTAAAAATCAGTGACGGCATATCAACGACCAAATGTGGTTGCTGGTACCCATTAGCAACCGGTGCAGTTATTATCAGCGACTAAATTTCTGGTCGCTGATACTAGGGCTATGTCATGTTTGTTCTTTCTTTCTGTATTCTTTTTTGTTCATCATTTGTATATCCACATAGTAGGATCATACCTCTTATATATGCATGAGATTATTAAAATTAAAGGAAGAATTTCAAGATAACTAACAAAAGCGAGGAATGAACCCAGTGTCAAACCTGCCACGGGTAGAAAAAGAAACATAATGAATAAAACCGCTGGATCATTATAGATGGTCTGAACCCAGAAACGAAGTAAAATAGCTGCACAAAAAAGCACAGAAAAAACAAAGTTGCAACTGTCAAAAGCAAACAGCCTTAGCAGTCACAGCCAGTCGGTCATCATACCACTTCAAAATGGCCGTACCATTTAGTGATAATCGGCACAAGAAGAAACATTAGTGACCCGAAATTGTAACTTTTATTCTATACCACATGCAACAGCTTCTTTCAGCGAGCAGTAAATGGACATATACATGCAACAGTTATCCTAAATGAAAATTTTATGAGCTCAAGATAGCAAACTTTTGATATACTTGCACTAGAATAGAAACTTATATATTCCAGGTAGGAAAGTCGAAGTTAAGGGCTTAAGGCCCAAATAAATGGAATTTATTGCAAAATTGCCCCATATCTAGATGGCCCATGATTTATAAGGTTTGATCGAGCTTACATATGTCAATCAAAAGAAATAAGAAAAATGTACGTAGGTACCTGATGGATAAGGTTTGTGATACTGTAGTCCTTGATCTACGGTTCCGATTAAGATTAGGAAATTCATTGGGTATGCAACTTATTAATTTTAGAAAATTCATTATCATGCAATATATTTTGTTCATGTCTGAACTCTGAAGTATTGTTGACAACTTATCATAGTTAACTGTTACCGGTTTATTGATATTCTCTAAAATAGGCCCGGCTGTGTAATAACTCACACTGGGGATGTGTGCCAGTTGTTTGGTCCCACTCCTCCGATTATAACATTCTAATTTCTTTAATAAAAATGGATGTGTTTTATACCCCCCTTTTGTCAAAAATAAATAAGTTATTTGACCGTTTCCCTTTGCCAACTATGTCCACAGATTGTTGTATACGTACATGTTCTATTACTATGTTTGCTGATCTGAGCACATTTTGAGCTTGTTCCGTACTGTTATGTGTTTTCATTTTGTTAATTATGTTTCTCTTCTTGTGTTCCTTTTTATAGTGAAATGAACTCAGAGCCGACTATATATACAGCTCTTACAAACAGGAAAAAAAAATAAGGGTCTTGTACAAGCGGCATGTTTAATTACCAGTAAGAGGCGGGAGATGCTATTAGTAACCCAAAATACTAGTTCAATTATTAAATAAATAAGGCCAAAAAGCTTTTAAGAGTTGTTGTCAAAATTAGCTCGGAGTGAACAATTAATTTTGCATATATAGTCAATATATATATATCTTAATTGACACGGTAAATAAAGGTCGTTGCATGGTCTCAGTCTCTCACAATTAATATTGCATAGTCAATCTTAATTGACACGGTAAATAATTAAAGGTCTCTAGTCTCAGTCTCTCAGTGTTTCTCCGTTCAGTAAATAAAGGTAAATAAAGGTATCAGTCTCTCAGTTTTTCTCCGTTAATCATGTTTTTGCTTACTTTTGACAATTAGTGGCCCAATATGCATGTTATGTTTTTGCCAGACTATGGTATATTTCGGCCTTAACTTGGACTTTATGCAACAAGAATATTAATTATGTCGCTTTCCTTGTGGAATTATATGCAGAATATTCTTTTTCTTGAAATGATAACAAACGGACTCCGATTTTCCATAATTTTTCTAAAAATTCAGAAATTCTTTTTGTTATGTAATACATGCAAATTTAATATTGAAATATATTAGTGTTGTAAGAATACTTCTTTCTGAAATAAAGTGTTTGAAAAAAGAAAGGATTTTATTTTTTTTCCTTACCTAAATAATAAAGAAGAGTTATTTATGTAGGCTAGAGAGAGAGAGAGAGAGAGAAAGAGTGGAGCAACTTAAATTAAGTAGAGAGCGAACAAAACAGATTAAGCAGGTGCGGTTGGCTAGGAGAGAAAATCCTTGAATTATCATTGACAAGTAACAGTAAAAGATAACCATTGACAAAATTAACAATTAATATTGCATAGTAAATCTTAATTGATACGGTAAATAATGGTCTCTAGTCTCAGTCTCTCAGTGTTTCTCCGTTCATTACCTGTTTTTCCATACTTTTGACAATTAGTGGGCCCAATATATATGTTCTGATTTTGCCAGAATACGCTATATATATTTGGGCCTCAACTTGGACTGATAGGGTATAGCTAGGGTTTAGGACTTTTGACAACTTCGACTAATATTGCCAGACTATCGATTTCCTTGTGGAATTAAATCCAAAATCTTTTTTTTTTTCTTGAAATGATAACAAACGAACTACGATTTTCCATAATCTTTCTAAAAATTCAGAAATTCTTTTCGTTATGTAATTCAAGCAAATTTAATAAAAAAAATATATTAGTGTTGTAAGAATACTTCTTTCTGAAATAAAGTGTTTGAAAAAAGAAATGATTTTATTTTTTCTATTATTTTTTCCTTACCTAGATAATAATTATTTATGTAGGGTAGAAAGTGAGAGAGAGTGGAGCAACTTAAAGTAGAGAGCGAAGAGAACAGAACATAGTTATTAAATTCTAGCATGTGTGGTTGGGTAGGAGAGGAAATGCTTTTACAACATAAATTCTTCTATCGGTTCTGAATTAGTAACCAACAGAAGATTTTAGGGTCTAGCCGGTGATTAATGAGCGAGTTTGAGCCAGTTGGGGTATGCTCATACTCGGCTCATTAGCTTAATAAGCGAGTCAGCTCGAGTTGAGAAGACAACACCCAGTTGACAACTCTGCTCATGCTCGGTTCGTTAAATGCTCGATTTGACTTGTATTCATTAAGCGGCTCGTTAAGAAATGAAGCTTATTTTGATATAACCTGATTTATTTGGGTAAGGATTCCACTCTAAGAAAAATAGTGCATGTCGGTGCTTTTTTCAAGTACAGAACCAAGTGTTGTTGTCATGCACAGAGAATATAAATTAACTGCTTAATAGTGTCACAATAAAGAACTTTAATGTTTTGCTTCTCGAGCCAATTTTAATTTTGATTCAAGGAATTGGATGTAGCAGGAATTCATGTAACTCAATTCTTAATGAGCGAGTTATGAGCGAGTTGGGGTATGCTCATGTTTGGCTCGTTAAGTTAAAGAGCTAATTGATAATGAGTGAGTTTTAGCGAGTTGTTAATGAGCAATTAACTGACCTCTAGATGTAGGGTTCAGCAATATTCTAACGGTTCAAAATGACAACCAACAAAAGAAGGTGGTCCTTCTGCTTTTATCGGTTCTAATATACAAACCGATATGAGAACATCAACACACTGTTCTATCAGTTTCTATATTAGTACCGATAGGAGAAGATAATTAATTCTCTTGTATCGGTACCTTATTGTAAACCGATAGAATAAAGTTGCCTACCGCTGCTATCGGTTCTTAAGGCCACAACCAATAGAAGGGTTTTCCAACTTATACTAACTTTCCACAACACGTTACAGCCGGGGTGGAGCCAGCCATTTGATTAAAAGGGTTCAATATTTTGGGTAATTATCTATCCTGGGGAGAGATGGATTGAGAGTGGGATAAACAGAGAGTCACGTCTAAGCTTCTACTTTTTTGGGAAAAATAATATGAAATGTTAGAGCCTTCCAAATTATACACCATCTACAATTGTAAGATAATGGGGTCAACAATATAAAAATTCATATAAGACATGGGGATCATTTTCTGGTACATGTAGTATTTTCTTATAAGATATATATAAAAAAAAACATATATAATCATTGGTTTTTGAAAAAAAAAAATGAGGGTCAATTGATCTCCATTATGTCTATATAACTTCGCCTCTGAGTTACAGACTTAGATCGGTTTAAATTGTTAGAAAATGGACGTTAGTAGAGGTCATTTCTGTAGATAATAGTAGTGGGTATTGAATCGAGATCATAATGTATTGACTAGGTCAAATTGCTTTAAGACTATTTTTAATGATTTGACACAAAATGGAAATAAAGTTGGAATGTATTGACTTGGTCAAATTACTTTAAGACTATTTTTAATGATCTGAAACAAAATGGAAATAAAGTTGGAATGTAAAAATGGTAAAATAAGTAATTAACAATGTTTAAAAGTATCATTCTACAGTATGAGTTTACTCTATTAGTAATTGATCTTTTTCCTACAGTCTGGATATTAGTAATTGATTTTTTTTTAGTTTGAATTTAAATTGTCAATTATAGATATTTAATTGAGGACGGTTAAAATCCTCTGATTTATGTGCTTATGTTGTGCCTCTACTTTTTAATTTTCTAATAACAAAAGATCTAAATTTTATATATCAAAATGATACCGTTTGATCTTCATTGTTTTCTCTACATGCACATAGAAAGTTAATATTTTTTAGATTTTATTTTATATTAATTAATAAGTTAAATCCACACCAGTGTATTTTTCTTTGCTTTTGATGTCAATCAAAACAAAGATACAATTATGGCGTAATATTTTACATATGTATAGAGAAAATGATATAGATCATATCTAATTATTTTATTTTAACATTTAAATTTTAAATTTGAAATTATATATTGAAGTTTAAAAAAAATAGACATGTAATAAAAACACAAAAATAGAGACATTGGAGCCCTCCTCTGTGTTTATTTATCCTTGCTGCAAATGATGTCATGACATGTCTTAGGATATTAATTCTGAAACTAATAATTCTTTCCTATCTGGGTCGTTCTTCAAATCTCCCCTTATCTCTTGAAAAATGAAAAATGAGGACTTGAACCTATTCCTTTGGTAGTATATTCAAATATGTCTTGCGACTTGCGAGCTTACATTTGATTAGAATTGTACCTCCAAATTATTTATTAAACAAAATTAATGTATAATAAGGCAATTTATTTGCACAAAGTTTGCATTAAAAAATTTATAGCAATAATAATTAAATTTATTTTGGCAGAATTTCACATATAAATTTCAGAATCATCAAAATTACGTATTTTTCCATTCAAAATTTATAATATCATATGTATCCTTGTAAATTTTAAAGACTCACATTCAACCAATTTAGTATCTTTTCTATTAAGACCAACTTTACAGTTATAAAGTTTTCGTTTTATCCTCCATATATTAAAATATAAAAAAAATGTAGCAATTTTAAGAGTCATGTTCGGTATATGTGAAGATAAATGATTTATTTTTATATATGTGATGTATACGTTCAAATTAAAACATTGATCACATTATAATTAATCACTTATTAATGTTTATGTATTTTGGGGTACCTTGCCTGATTATACAAAATCCAGTATTCTAATGAATCGAGCTCTACAAGCAGAGTGAGAAGAGAATTAATTGAATCGAGCTCTACAACCAGGTCCAAGTAATTGGTGATTAGCTCCGTGTAAATAACTCATGACGTCAATTTGTATCATATTGATCATGAATTTTTTTTGTCAATTACGTTTAATATAATTAATTAATGCAATATTAATTATCTTTATGTGAAAGATCTAGAATTCAAAACTCAAGTATGCCAGTGTCACTGTGATTATATGATATATGTTCGATAAAATGAGTAACAAAATGATTTGATAGTAACAAATAAACAACAATTTAGTGACTTCCCGGACATCTACAGTTTTGTTCCCTCATTCTTTTCACATCGAGTAATTATTTTGATTCATTACCACGAAAAGTTATTACAAAATTAATTTTACTTGTATATATTATAAGACTATATATATATATATATCTCATTCACAAATACCAAAAATATTTTAGAAAATTAATTTGGCTTGTAGATATAATAAGCCGTCATTTTTTTTCATAACCAAAAAAAAAAAATAATAATATTAATAACCGAAATTTTCTTTTTTTTTTTCATCCATAACCAAACCGCCCCCCATGGAGCGGTTTAGTCCCCTCCCAACCCGCCCCCCCATGGGGCGTTTTCTCTCTCCTGTCTCACCATAATTCGCCCAAATTAAGCCGTTTATTCCATTCTGCTCTCAAACAGTGCTCCGAGGCGATTTTGAGGTGATTTTGAGGCGATTTTGAGCAACAGTGACCGAGGTATTTTTTTTTAATTTAATTTTTTTTTAATTTTAGAAATTTTAGAAATAAACAAAAAACTTATATTGAACGACGGATTTTATATGTTGTTTCAGAAATAAACCAAAAATGTTTATTGCTGTGTACTGGGGTGGAAAAATCACGAAAGGGGAGTTCGGATGCGAATACTCGAAAGATGCGAGTTACGGCTTCCAACTGAATGTCAATACTTCAATTTATGAAATAAAAGAAGCAATCATGCAAAAAACCAGTTGGGACCGTGCCCGATTTACTGTAGAAATCAGTACCCGAATTAACAACCAACCGACAGGTGGCAAACCTTATTATGTAAAATATCCTACAGCAGACCAGGATATATGGACAGCTGTGTATAGTTTTTTTGAGTCCACTTCAATCCCGATAATGGACATATTTTGCAAAAAAGTTGCGATTGAACCAGTTGGTGCTGGGGCTGGACCTTCTACCCAGAACAACTTGGATACCGGGGCTGGACCTTATGCAGAGCAGAACTTGGACACTAGGGCTGGACCTTATGTCGAGAATGAAAACCCAGGATATGACAATTATACCACTGATTAAGGGTATGATCACAACCAGGATGTGACCTCACCTCCTCGTGAACCTGTGAGACGAGATATGTATTTGCATGTACCTGAGCGCCGTGCTGCACCCCGGGCTAAAACTAGAAGACGGTCATGTGTTGGTCGGGTTGGATATCAATCAGTACCTGATAACTTATTTAATTAACTTATGTTGTGAACCATTTTCCTTAGATAAAAATTGATAATTACTACAAAACCTGATAATTACTACAAAACCTGATAATTACTACACACTGATAGTCTTACACACTGATTCAATTAACTTATTACACACTGATTGTCGGAGTGTTCAGTCGCAGCAGACGAAGAGACAGTTTTACCAGCATTTTTCTTTCTTTTGACATCGCCGATATGAGTCGCATCAGACTTTTTCCCAAAACTAATCGGGTTTTGTTTTTTGTAAAGGCTTTCCTCAAAATCATCATCGTCATTCAATGACCTATGTATTACACAGTTCTTTATAGTACAAGAACCGTTCATCGTTGACCTTTAAGATTTCCTTTTTCGACTACCGGAAGATTCACTTGATGTTTCTTTGTTCATCGTTTTCGCCTAAATAAGGCAACACCACAAACAACATATAAAATAATAATACAAAATGAATTCTTCGTTCAATATTAGTTTTTTGTTTATTTCACAAATTTATCACATTTAGAAAAAATGCTAACATTTAAAAAAAAAATACCTCGGTCACTGTTGATCGTAATCGGCTAAAAATCGCCTCGGAGCACTGTTTGAGATCCGAGATCCGAGAGAGAGAGAGAGAGAGGGGGGTGGCTAGGGTTTCGGGTTGGGAGGGGAGGGATTTTATATTTAAAAAAAAAATAAAAAAAAACACTAAACACTAAATAATAAATAAATAGAAAATAACAACATACAACATACAAATACAATAAATACCAAATATTAAAAATACAATACAATAACAAATAGATTAGAAAAAAATACAATACAATTATAATAACAAATATATTAGAGAGAGAGTGGGTGGCCGGTTTTATAAAAAAAATAATAATAATAAGTAGACCGCCCCCCGGGGGGGCGGGTTGGTCCAAGGGTAGACCGCCCCATGGGGGGCGGTTTGGTGTGAGGGTAGACCGCCCCATGGGGGGGCGGTTTGGTTATGGGTGAAAAAAAAAAAAAAATTCGGTTATTAATATTATTTTATTTATTTTTTTGGTTATGAAAAAAAATGACGGTATAATAAGTCTTTATATATATGTAATTCACACCCCAAAAAATTATTAAAAAAATAATTTGACTCTCCCTTGATATCTTTTATTTTGTATCTCTAATAAATATGTTAAAGATGGAGAGATAGCATAGTTTACTAGAAGAAGAAAAATTCTAAAATAGTGATTATGCAAAGTTCGATAATTCGAGCTCCTAATCTCACAATTTCGGTAAAGCTTTCAAAAAAACAAGAAGCAAAAATTTGGTTTTAGAATCAATGTGAATTCTATCACTGAAACGTAAAAATACCTTTTAACAACAAATTCAAAATCTACTCAAAAGCAAAAAGAGGAAAGGTAAAACCAGTGCAGCTCCACCCCCTCTTAATTTCTTCCCAATTTATTTGGCTCCTACTAATGTGCTGACAACTAAATTGGGAATTTTGCTTGAATACCCTCCAAAGTGGAAACGAAAAAGTGCAGCTCCACCCCCTCTTTCTTCCCAATTTAATTGGATCCTACGTACTGATGTGCTGACAACTAAATTGGGAATTTTTCTTGAACACCCTCCAAAGATGAAAAATCTCACCGAAAGCCTTCCAGTCAACTTCAATTGGGGGCGATTGAATTTTTTAGTGGACAAATATTCTCGAGTGCGTATTAATTATGACCGCATGCAATATTCTTTTTTCTTTCTTTGACTAACAATTTTCAGATATTTTTATGTATCATGGTCTATAGAAGTCTTTTGACAAGTTCTGACCGTTAACGCATGACAAGTGTACACGCTATCTTTTTCAAAGGTTGGCAGAGACAGCCAAAAGTGCCACAACCCCTCTATCTTTATTTAAATCAAAGCATTGCAATGGATATGAACCAGAAGAGAAAAAAAAATCACTAAAAGCATAGGAGAGATGACAAAAGGAGTGCAGTGTACAACGGCTACACTTACATGTTGCTTCCTTTTGAACCTTCTCTTCTTCTGCATGGCATCAGCCATGTCCACAGATGTTGATCATCTAATTTCCTTCAAGAATTCTCTCCCAAATCATAATTTGTTATCCAACTGGAACCGCACGTATGGAGTGTGTGAATTTCAAGGCGTAACATGTAAAGGAAACCACGTGTCCTCTCTGACCATTCGAGGTCTGCCACTCGAAGCAGACTTCAATTCAATCTCAGCTCACATCCTCTCTCTTGAAAACCTAGAAATGCTCTCTCTCCATTCTACTGATCTCACTGGATCTATCTCAGCCCTTACAAACTGCACCAAGCAACTCAAAGAACTGGACCTATCCAATAACAACCTTCAAGGATCTGTCTATGATACAGCTTCCCTAGCAGCCTCATGTCATTCTCTTCAGTCACTCAACCTCTCCAATAATTACATTGGCCAAGCCTTCAATCATTCTTCTCAAGTTCTCCTCCAACTGAGGATGCTTGATCTCTCCAATAACAAGATCACAACCAACAAAGATATCCAGTGGTTATTCTCTAAACTCAGGTTACTCAAATATCTAGACCTCTCCAATAACAACATTAACGGCACCATACTAGAAATTACCAATTGCACCTCTCTGCAATATCTTGACCTATCTTCCAATCAACTCACTGGTACCATACTGGCTGGTACGTTCTCAAGTTGTCTAAATTTAAGTTATCTAAATCTCTCATCTAACTATTTTACTGGTATGACCCCGCTCGACATAGTGACAAACACAAATCTCGTCACTCTGAGCCTCTCCAAGAATAATTTTTCTGGTGAGTTCCCCATGCAGTCCCTAGTTGCCATATCCAAAATTCAGTTTCTAGAGTTGGCATTTAATAACTTCAATGGTAATTTATCCAAATCTATTTCAAAGCTTACGAGTCTTGAGTTATTGGATCTTAGTGCGAATAGATTATCAGGCCCAATACCACGTCCACTATGCACTTACAGTGTATCGCGCTTGAAAGTGTTATACTTACAGGATAACTATTTTACTGGGTATATACCCGATTCACTTTGCAATTGTACCAATTTGGTCTCACTTGATCTGAGTTTGAACTTGCTTTCCGGGTCCATACCTAATTCTCTAGGGTCCCTCTCCAAGTTAAAGGATCTTATAATGTGGCAAAATAATTTGCATGGTGAGATACCAGATGACCTCTCATCCCTCAAGTCACTCAAAACCCTACTTCTGGACTACAACAACCTAACCGGTGCAATACCTGATGGGTTAGTTAACTGCACCAACCTAAACTGGATTTCTCTCTCAAGCAACCATCTTACAGGGCCGATACCAATTTGGATTGGTAAGCTAGAAAAGCTTGTTATTTTAATACTTGGAAATAATTCCTTTATTGGGCCAATCCCACCAGAGCTTGGCGATTGTAGGGACCTATTATATTTAAGTTTACATAGCAACCAACTTAACGGATCTATTCCACCTAGTTTAGCAAAACAGGCTGGTAAGATTGTGACAAACCCAATGGAGATAGGTCGGTCGTATGTTGACTTGCTTAACCCCGAAAATAGTCAATGTGATAATACAGGACTTTTGGAGTTTGATGGAATCCGAATGGATGACTTAATACGCTTAACAAGTATGCAGTATTGTAATTTCACGAGAGTTTATAAGAGTGTCACTGGTGGAACTGGTCAATACTATACAAATGACACATCAATAGTTTATATTGATTTGTCATACAACCGACTCGAGGGCCACATACCAAATGAGATTACTACAATGCAATCTTTGGCGCTCTTGAATCTTAAGCACAATCGCTTATCAGGACCTTTGCCACAAGAATTGGGTGGCCTGGTTCGGTTAATGTGGCTTGATTTATCGCATAATACTTTTGAAGGCAGGATACCCTCTTCCTTTTCGGCCTTATCAGTGTCAACATTGGATCTGTCAAATAACCTGCTAAGCGGGCCCATACCCGAAGGGGGTAATTTTATCACATTCCCCAAAGATGTTTTTGAGAATAATTCAGGTCTCTGCGGGTTACCATTGTCACCTTGTAATGATTCGTCCATGTCAAAGGAGGATGGGCCTAAGCAGTCATCAACAAATCATGAATCTTCTCTGGGCTGGTGGATTGCACTAGGGTTACTGTTCTTCATCTTCTTGATTATTGGGTTAATAATAGGTCAATTTCTGCGATAGGTTGGCATTTGTCTTGGATGTAGTACAATGAATAGGGAACCCATTTTTTTTAAAATTTTGTATTTCGATATGGTTTATAATTTAGAGTAAAATTTTATGAATATTGTAAATTGATCTCATTCTCAGCATGAAAAATTTATATATTGATTCTCAATGTGTATTTAACCCCTAAAGTTTGCAAATCTGGCTCCGATCGGTCTGCAAGAACTATGTTAGGTGCTCTTCTTGGAAGAGACCTATTTTGTATTTCATTAAATGTTTTGGAGTCATTAATTTAAATTTCAGCTACAAATTTCATATTAGAATAATTTGTTTTATTCTTTGTCAAAGGGGTGATATCACGTTTCTTTCTTTCTTTCAGTCTTCTTTGAGGATCCATATAGTAGGATTATACCTCCTATATATGCATGATGTTATTAAAAAAATTCAAGAAATTAAACTTACAAAAGCAAGGCATGCATGAAATTAGTACCAAACCTGCTACGAGTAGAAAAAGAAACATAATGAAAAATGGTTTGAAACCAAAACAGAAGTAATGTGTTGACAAAAACAGCATAGAAAAAAACATAGTAGCAACAACCTTATGTGGTTGTGTGGAACATTTACAAGAGTTGGACCAGTTTATGGCCGGCAAAAAGATCCTGCCTTTGTTGTCGCCACTGCCATGTTGCAGGATTAGGGCCGGTTGTGGGACGCTCTTCAGGGAGGTAGAAGAGATATTCGATAATGTATTGGTAGCGGGTTTATGAGTCGGTCGAGAAAGTACTGAAGGATCCTAGAAAAGTGAGGTCTTTACATGTCATGTGAAATCAGTAAGCTCTGCCATACTTTGCTTTCAAAAGCAATGATCGTGCCTGGTGAGAAGAAATGCCTATCCCAGATAAGCTGTTTTTGCCTTCGAGTCTTTTTCTTTTACTATGTTATTGTTCCAGACTCAATCCTTGAATTATGAAACCAATTGATATGCATCATGGGAAAAAGGTGACAACTGAAACAGCATAGAATTGAACTAACAAAAGGCTTTTTCTCCTAAAATAAGAAGTTATCCTTTTCCGAGGAAACTCTCATCGATATTAACTACTCTACAACCTATGAGATTCATAGCCAATATTCTTTTGAATACACTGGAACACACACTATCTATGATATTTGCTTTTAAAACGTTAGGTCAAGCAAGGTCTACTACTTTGCCCCAGATGTCTACCTGGGTTGGTGGTTTAATAAGAACTTAAAGCTACTCGAAGACATAGACCACCCTGTAAACCTACGAAGGGTAGCTCACTGATATTGGAGTAGTAAGTAGAGCTTCATTTCATCTATCTGTCCACACTGATTGCAAATCCAGATGTTAATCGTACCCTGGCAACTTGACGTAAAGCAGAGTTTGGTTGTTTAGAGTTTCTCCATGAAAATAAACAAAAAGAGGAGGTCAGCGGAAGGAGACGAGATAAAGAGAGGAGTTATTCATGAAATTAAACAAAATTTTAACGATTTTGTCACCCTGGATTTAGGGTGTAAGGATGTGAACAAAATGTCTACTCTCATTTTGAGCATATTTGTGTATTGCATGTGGGCTTTTAGTTTATTATGAGTTGAAGATAACAAACGGTGGATATACTTGCACTAGAAACTCATGGATTCCTAGTAGCTAGGGAAGTCGAAGTTAAGGGCTTAAGGCCCAAATAAACGGCAACTTATTGCAAAATTTCCCCATATCTGGCCCATGAATTATTAGGTTTGATCGAGCTTGCATAGGAACCTAATGGTTAAGTTTTGTGATACTATAGCCCTGGATCTACAGTTCCGATTTAGGAAATCCATCATATATGCAACTTGGTATGTCTAGAAAAATCATTATGGTGCAATTTTGTTCATTTCTGTACTATTTATGGCAACTTATCATAGTTAACTTTTACTGGTTCATTGTTATTCTCTAAAATAGGCCTGGCTTTGTAATAAGTCGTATGGGGGATGTGTCCCACAGTACCAGTTGTTTGGTACCAATCCTCTCATAACATTTTGCAAACTACATTTCTCTTGTTGTTTCCTTTGATAATGAAATGAACTCGGAGCCGACGATATATATGTTAGTAACCCCAAATACCAGCCCAATTATTGAAGAAATAAGGCTGAAAAGCTTTCAGTATATAGCACAGTTCTCACATTAATTCTGTTAAGTGCAGTTCCTGTTCCTGTAACCTTCCCAGAATGGTGGTTACAATTTCTAGCATATTGTTGTATGAGCATCATGCATATAGAAGTTATTTCTTGGTTCAATTGGAGTACATTTACTGTGGTGGGGTTGCATATGTAATATATAAGAGAAGTTTGTGCCCGCGATACATTTCATAACATTGTAAAGAAGACTTTACGGATTACTACGTCTACGGCTCAGATGCAAGAAAGTAGAGCTCAGGCCTGAGGCCCAATAGAAAGACTAACAAAACTTCTTAACAGGCCCATAAGGCTTTCAATTTTTTTTTTTTTTTGCAAATATCACTTTTAAACGGCGCAGGATATCATTTTTACACTGCAGTTTCTTCACTTGCTATTTCAATCGCAGTTTCACGTATACTCAACTTTCAAGGTTTTTTTTTTTTAATATTCGAACTGAAAATTTTAATTTATAGGTATGTTCTTTTATTATTTAAATAAAGCGTGTGTCGAATTCAAATCAGTTTAAAATGTTTACTCTTTTATCAAAACTTTATTTTTAAGAAAAATTGGTTATTTGCTACTCCAAAACCTTCAAATCTGAAAAATACCATCACAAAACTATAAATATAAAAAATACCACTCTAAACTTAGTTAATTCTTAAATTTGCCACAAATACACAATTTTTATACTTTTTTTTATTAAAAATTAGCTTAAAAAATACAGTTCTGAGATACGTATAATGAGGGGTCTGAAGGGTATATTGGGAAATACAGAAATACGTATCTCAAAACTATAATTTTCAGTTATATTTTAATAAAAAAAAGTATAAAAATTATGTATATGTGACAAATTTAAGAATTAACTAAGTTTAGAATGACATTTTTCAGATTTATAGTTTTGTGATAGCATTTTTTAAATTTGAAGGTTTTGGAGTGGCAAATAACCAATTTTCCCTTATTTTTATGGTCGAATTTTGGCAGTTAATTGATGGATGACCAATCACTTTTAATTGACTCAAATTTTATAAACGTTTTATCTAAATAATAGAAATCACTTGCAATGTTAATTAATTTTTTAATGTAAATGATTATTTTTAAAATGTCAAATTGACAATTGATTTATCCTTTTTACTTTACCCGGTTGATAACGCGCGCATCTCTTTTGCTCTATACTGCAATTACAGGGTATTCGGAATTCAGATGAAGAGTTGTTTAACAAAAAGGAAAATTAACTGTTATTGCATAACAGCAATACCTGAGTTATTTGAAAAAGGGTTATGATTTAATGACAACAGTTTTAACTTAATGATATTTTTGTGAGTTAATAAAATCGATCATGCTTTCTGCTTTTCAATTATGGGAAGCCACCTAAATGGCTTTAAACATATTCGCCTCCATATGGACTATGGAGATTAGCTTAATGATTTTAGCAACATTTAATTACACATGAAATCTGAATTTAAATTGGAATATTTTTTTATATATAAAAAGCAGAAAGTCTAGCCTACCAACTTTCATTTAATTATTCATAAAGAACTCTTATCAGATTTCATGTATTTTTGCAAATAGAATTTCATGTATTTTTGCAAATAGAATTTAAATTGGAATATGACTGATAGAATCTACGTGACAATTGCATATGATGTATTTGAAAAGGATAATATATTCTTGTAGTATTCATCCTTGTATGGTTTATAAAACACATGTTGCCTAAATCTGGCAGTAAAAAAATGTTTTACAGAAGTAATGTATGAACTAAAATAGTTTAACTATAGGACTGATGGTTGTAGAAATTATGACAATTCCAGGAGGAGGAGGAGGAAGGGGGGGGGGGGGGGGGGGGGGGTGGGTAGTTAATAAAATTCAGTAAATGAGCTCATTCTTTTAAATCTCTATTAATTTTGCCTTTATTTTTTTTTATAATTACGTACTGTATAATTGACTATAATATTTATTTTATGTGCGGGAGATATCACATATGTGCATTGGAATGACTTGAGAACATTAATTAACATCTCGTTCTTGAAAATAAAGATTAATTCTGACGACCATCTTTGATCTAATGATTAAGAACAACATTTGTTTTAGTGGGGACACAGGTTTAAATAATTTTAACTTAAAAGATTCTTTATGATATTTATATTTAGGTGGTTTGTCTCTATCTTTGTATACAAATTTAAAAATTTATTTTTAACAATTTTTATTTGTGCATTGTGCATATGACAGCCCCTAATAATTTGGTCAAACTTGGTCATTATTGAAATTAATCTACGTGCACTTAATAGCTTTAAAACTTCCAAAACATTGCAATTGTCAATCACTATCACAAGAAATAATTTGAAGGCCAGTTGGCACCAACAAATAATGCGAATATATATGCATGAATTATTTGTTGAGAATAAATTATGTTTTTAATGGTTCGTTAGGTTTCTTTTCTTTAGGAAAAAAATTATCATAAAATCACAATAGAAACACCAAACCGTAAACTCAAACTATGAAAACCATTTCCGTGGCTTAAATGCTTTTATTTTATTTCTTTCCCTGCACATCGCATTATGTTTTGTGAATAAATGCAAGTATCTGACAGTCGTAATTGCATTTTCCCCAAAAATAAAAAAGTAAAAAATAAATTAGTGTAGGAAGGTACATTTTCATATAAAAATCATGTTAAACTGTTCACATCGATTGTTTTAGACTTTAAAAATAAAAAGAAATAATTCAAACTACGACTTATGTGTACTATGTATAGTAACATATATTGTCTTACTAAAAAAAAACATTTTTCATAAAAAAAGAACGTATGTGGAACAGGATAATCGTTACATAATTCCAGAGATTGTTTTTATTTAAAAATAAAATATTATTTTCTGCTAGAAAGATAAGGAATTAAGTAGATTTTCGGAAACTATGTCACACCGCAAAATTGTTACGGTGTAAACACGTACGTGCATCACAGAAAGAGTTCAGTGCGAGAAACTGTTCCCACCTAATTAACCATAGAACATTAAACCCTACTGTGGAAACAATATACTCATGTTTACACTATGTATAATAAATTTTCAATGTCATTTATATTTAAAATATCTATGTGACTCCTTTCCTTTCTAGCAATTGTTTTATTATATTTCTAAATAAAAACAAATCTGATATAGCTAGCACAAAACTTTTCCATGCCAAATTTTCAACCACCCCCCTTACTTTTATTACACAATTTTAGAATTAATTAATTAAGTAGAAATTGATATTTTCCGTTATCTTTGGATCGATACCTATTTTACTACAAAAATAAGTTGTACGCTTGCAAATAACCTATCATTGTTTACTAAGGTTTTCAAAATTTAAAAGTGAAAAAGTGTATCTATAGACATAAAAATCACATAACTAAATGACATAGATTCCACAGGGTCACACCAATAAAAAAATTAATTAGAAATGCTCTATAATTTATTTAACATATATGACATGATAAATAAATTGGTTTTCTCCACCAAAATATGAGAAATATAATTATTTGGGATAATTATATATGATACTACAATTAATTAGATTAAGAGGAGGGTTCAAATGCCTCCATTTTTAAAAAACTACAATAACTCCAAATTTAAATTATATATATCAAAATAAAACCATTAGATGTGATCTATGTTATTTTTTTATGCGCTTATAAAAAATTATCACATTTCAATTTTGTATTTATGTGAATCAAGAAGTTGAAAAATCAATGTCTAGAAATTATCTACATTAGTACATCTTTTATAAATTATTGATGACAATCAAAACAAAGTTGAAATGTTGTAATTTTTTACATGTGCAAAGAAAATGATGTAGATCACATCCAATGGTTTTATTTTGAATTTTGAGTTATTTTAGTTTTTAAAAATGGAGGCATGATGGAGACATAAAATATGGAGGCATTTGAACCCTCCTCTTAGATTAATTGTATTTGATTAATTCAAATAAGGAAAGGGGAACTTGGTCCAATAAACAAAGCCAATTGTTGTTGTTAATTATGGCTCATGTTTAATTTTAAAGAATTATTTTCATAATTAAATATTTGCCTAAAATAATTTACCACGTTTTCTGAAAACTAATGTACAACATTTCTTATTTGGTACATATATCTCTAATAAGACATCTGTTTTTAGCATTCTATATATTTTTGGAAAGGTAAAAAGAAGTATCTAGAACTTTGTCTCTCTGGAGAAAATTCAAATTAGAAAGATATCACGATAAAAAAATGTGATAGAATGTGGTGCTTAATTTAGACTACCATGTTCTGAAAACTGCTGTGAATGTTTCATATTTTGACCATAGCATCCTCATATGATATTTGTTTTGGATGGAAAGCTAAAAGAAAGAACTATAAATTTTCCTTCTAGAGCAAAATATAATTCGAATTAGATCATGGTAAAAAATGTAGTAAAACGTGAGGTTAATTTTGGAAATAAAATTCACATTCCTTGTTTGCTATATATACTCTCTCTCATTTCTTTTGAGAGTAATTCGTTTTTTAGAGTTGAAGTTCTACAAAAACTCTCTCTCCTTCTTGTTTAATCTCTCATGTCTTGAGAACCTACAAACTCTAAAAACTCAAGATCTAGTTCTCTTGAAGGATAGGATTAAGGAACAACCAAATTACTACTCTCTAGCAAGAGGAAATATTTCTAATTAATTTTTTGGTGGATACTGTGGAGAATTTCTACTTTGGAGTTTCATCTTGGTGCAAGGCGTTCTAGGTCACGCACACATCAACCACCAAGCCACTACAAGGCATCAACCACCATTAGCATTAACAAAGAGGTGGAGGCTATAACCCTACATCTCAAAGACCTTCATTTCTTGTTTGGAGACAAGAAACTAAAGGTTTGATGCTTATTGATTTGGAAATTAATTTTGGTCTGATTTCAGTCATATATTATTTTCCATTGGTACTTTTCTTGTCATTTTTTTTTTAAAATTCCGCTGCAGTAAGTATCATAAAACCTAACAATATATGCATAGAGAAAATGATATAGATCATATGTAACTATTTTATTTTAACATTTAAATTTTAAATTTAAATTATTGAAGTTTCAAAAATTAGAGGCATAATAAAAGCACGAGGAGGGTTCAAATGCTTCCATTTTTTGTGCCTCCACCATGCCTCCATTTTTAAATTGTTAATAACTCAAAATTTAAATCATAAATGCCAAAATAAAACCGTTAGATGTGATCTATGTTATTTTCTCTATGTGCTCCTAAAAAATTATCACATTTCGATTTTGTTTATACATGAATCAATAAGTTGAAAAATCAACGTGTAGAAATTATCCACGTTAGTACGTTTTTACAAGCTCTTGATGACAACCAAAATAAAATTAAAATATCATAATTTTTTACAAGTGCATAGATAAAATGATGTAAATCATATCTAACGGTTTTATTTTGACTTTTAAGTTTTAAATTTTGAGTTATTAATGTTTTTAAAAATGGAGGCATGATGGAGGCACAAAAAATAGAGGCATTTGAACCCTCCTCTAAAAGCACAAAAATAGAGACATTGGAATGCTCCTCTGTGTTTAGTTATCCTTGCTGCAAATGATGTCATGATATGTCTTAGTATATTCAAATATTTTGCGAGCTTGCATTTGATTAGAATTTTACCTCCAAATTCGCTATAAAAATAATTATTTATTAAACAAAATTAATGTACAAATAAGGCAATTTATTTGCACAAAGTTTGCATTAAAAAAATTCAGCACTAATAATTAAATTTATTTTCAAAACCTTCAAAGATGTGATAATTATCAACCCCAAAATTTGTCATGCATTTATTTATATTGTTAAACACGAAATAATTATATTGCTTTAAAAATTACATACACCTTAGTCACACACAAAAACACTTTTTTTTTTTTAATCTAAAAGTACCTGTTCGGCAAGGTAGATTAAGGCTCCTTAGAGTGCCTTAACTGCTTAAGTGAGCCGAACAGCCTCTCCTTAAGCAGACTTAAACTCTTTCCTTAAGGAACTTTCTTAATCCAACTCCCACCCCGCCTTAAGAAAACACCTTCCTTAGAGCCTCCTTTAGACTTTTTCTGAGCTTTTTATTGACAACTTTACCCCTGCTCCTTAAGGAGCTTCCTTTTTATAACATTTTTTTTATCTTCTCTCTCTTTCTTGCCTGCACGGAACCCTATGTTTCGAAAAAGAACACCACCTCCTCCTTGCTGAAATCGACGGTCCTCCGGCGGCTAGCCCGTAAATCTATCGCCACCAATAACTTCGCGCCGAGAAGCCCTATCTTTTGACATCCATTTTGATGGGTGTTCTTCCGCGACTTACTCTTCATGAATTCTCTAACGGCATGTTCTTTTTAGTTTTTGAATTTCGTCCAAATTTTCAGATTTCTTTTGGTTTCTCTTTGTGCTTATTACGGCCAAAGATCTGATTTACCAATGTTTATTTTCAAATTTTTAGTCTTTTTTTTTAATTTCTTCGTGAATTTTCTAATTACAGCCATATTTTTTGTTTTTTTTGTTTTGTTCTAAATCAATCTGCTAAAGTTAAATTACTTGGTATAGACTCAAATTCAATCCTTTGGTTATTTACTTGGTATTTGCGTTGATTTTCTTTTTCAGTTTGTGTTTTCTGATCGCTGGTTTTGTAAAGTTTTTTTTTAATTATTCTGATTTGCAGAGCTCTGATCTATTGATTTTTTGTTGCTAATATCGGTTTTGTGATCTCTTGTGCTGGAATTTGCTCTGAATTTCTTGAATTTCTAGAACAATGGACATCTAGCATGTATTAACTGGTACATATCAGTTGGTATGGGTACAGATCAGTCGGGACGGATACCGACCAATTGGTACTGGTACAAACCAGTTGATATTGGTACGCCATTTGGGGCTTGTAAATTGTAATGGTTAAGCTGTTAAGGTATCATTTTGAAAATTATAATTACTAAGACTGGAATTAAGTATTTTTCTTCTTTTGATGTGTTTTCCAATTGAACTTCTGTTTTATATTAAACTGCATTTTTAAGTGATTTAATTAAGAAATTGGAATGTAATAAAGTGATTGAGTTTTAATGGAAAAGTAATTAATTTTGAAGTTACGATGAAGAAATATTTAAAATGAGAAGTTACGATGCGCCTATATATAAATTTCTCATAATTTTATTAGATGACAAGAAAAATGTGGAGAAGGGTATTTAGGACATTACATATAACAATGTATATTTAATTGTGTTAAGTCTTCATTCTTAATCCAATTATTTTACCGAACAAGTGTTCCTTAAAGAGGATTAAATTTTTAATCCCCACCCTCCTTAAGAGGGCTGCCGAACACCCACATAGAGATTCATGGGTTATTGGATTAAAACAGGACGATATCGCATATAATTTTCAAAAACATCAAAATTACATATTTCTCCATTCAAAATTTATAATATCATATGTAACAGTATAAATTGTAAAGACTCACATTCATCCAATTTAGTATTTTTCTATTAAGACCAACTTTACAGTTATAAAGTTTTCATTTTATCCTCCATAAAAATATTAAAAAATAGATATATGTGGCAATTGTAAGACACAGGTTCGATATTTGTGAAGGCAAATAATTTATTTTCATATATGTGTGATGCATGCACAGTAAAATATTTAGACATACGTTCTAAAACATGATCACATTCTCACCAGGCAGATCACATATTGATCGATGTTTATGTATTTTGGTACCTAATTACCTTTTTTTTTTTTTAGGGTGTACTTTATTTTTGGGTACCTAATTGGACCCGGATAACCATCCCCCCTCATCCCTGCACTAAACGACAAACGGATTTAGGTACCGCCGCTTTGAAATCGCCCATATTTTATTCAGTATTTAACTTCAATGATACATGTATTTACAGTAGTTTACACAAGTATTTAACAATATTCTGTTAGGTATTAAACTATCTGTGATCAACGGCAGTGGGATCTATCCCCGCAAAATGTTACAAAAGTTGCTCCCGCGTCCCCGCGCATTCTACGTAACTTACTAGCCCAAAAAATTGAGATTCATGCTACTGTTGATGGTGTGAGTTAGAAAGATTGTCTGTTCAGAGAGACGGAAGCAAACGAAACGAAGCCAACTTAGTTATAAAAGTTTAGTTTTTGTTTTACGGAAGTTAAATACATCTGAGAAGAGAAGTGAATAACAACAATTCATTATTTATAATTCTTAATACACCTAAACATATAACTCAAAAACCTAAAATATATCATCTCTGCAGTAGAAGTATTTATCCAAAAGCATATAACTCAAAAAACTAAAATATATCATCTTTACAATAGAAACAATCAAGTATTTATCCAAAAACATAGTAGTATCTATGTTATAGCTTTTAAGTATTTAATGTTTAAATCCCAATCATTAGAAAGCTCCCTCATTCCCTCGTCATCAGAAATGCTTTCATTAGCACGGTAGACATCTTCAAAAAAATAGTAGAGATTAACCTCATCCATCTCCTCACCATTATCTTGTCCAGAAACTTGGTTCAGATCAATATCCATACTATTATTATAAAAAAAAAAGAATATTAAAGTTTTTATGTAGTATTAATCAATAACAAACTAAGTATTTAACTGAAAGCATTGAAGTGTTAATCTCTGGTAAAATAAAATAGATAATCACTTTAGGTTATTTTGTTTAAGACATTACAGTATTTAACCTTACTACATTCATGTATTTTACTTAAGACATTACAGTATTTACCCTAGTACATTGAGGTATTTGACATAATAAATGTTCATTAAATTAAAAATGATATCTTACAATATTTAACCTAATACATTCATGTATTTCGCTTAAGACATTACAGTATTTAACCTTAGTACATTCAGTTATTTAACCTAACAAGTGTTCGCTAAATCAATAATGATGTGGTACAGTACTTAACCTAATACATCCATGTATTTTGTTTTATACACTGTAATATTTAACCTCAGTACATTGATGTATTTGCCATAATAAATGTTCATTAAATTAAAAATAATATCCTACAATATTTAACCTAACAAATTCATGTATTTTGATTAAGACATTACAGTATTTAACCTTATTACATTCAGTTATTTAACCTAATAAGTGTTCGCTAACCACAAATGATATCCTACAGTATTTAACCTAATATATTCAGGTATTTTATTTGAAACATTACAGTATTTAACCATATGGGAGTAAGTAAATCATGTACTTATCCTTAAGCCATTACATTACTTTACCTTATGCATGCTCATATTTAACCTTAAGGCAGTTCAGTATTTACCCTTAAGGCAGTTTAGTCACAAATCATCTTCACAAACAAAAACAGATCAAAGTGATTAGATGAATTCACAATACAATATATAAATTGTCAGAAAATGAACAAATTTGAACTTGTTCTCAGAATAAATCCAATCATAGTCTAGAAAATAAGCAAATAGCAAAGTCCAATAACAAATTGTCATATCGCCTGACCTCATATCGCTGGACATCATACCTATCGCTGGACCTCATAACAACGGAATGAGATATCGCCTTTTCTGATGGTATCGCTGGACATGATCTTCGGCCACAGTGAGAAATTTACTGAATTAATCGACAATTTAGTGAGAGCAGCGTGGAATCACCTTGGAAGGAGAAGAGCAGCGTGGAAGGAGAAGACAAGCGTGGAAGGAGAAGAACAGCGTGGAAGGAGAAGACAAGCGTGGAATGAGAAGACAGAAACGGCGGGATATATGATATTTCAAAATTAGAAGGATGCAACTATTGGCGATTTTAATTAATTTAAAAGTCTGTTAATATCGTTTTATAAGTTAGTTAGCGGGGACCCTTTGAATTTAATGATGCTAGGGGGATAAAGCGGGGATGGAGACAGGGGGTTCCGTATAATTATTCTATTTATTAACAGAGGCTATGGGCCTTTGTATTTAAACATGGAATTTGATATTAGGATTTTTGGACTTTAGGATATGTGCATTGGGCTTTGAGATTTATGTTACATCATTTGGTGTTTGGGTTTGATATGTTTCATTGGATTCATGGGCTTCTGCATTGGGCTTCAGTTGTTTTTATTAAACGAATTGGGCTTCTGGGACTTCATCAAGAATCATGCAAAGACTCCGATATTGGACCTCTGACTTGCGGAGCCCACTGACAGAGATCAAGTTTGAATCCTGGCTGTTGAATCATATAGCTTCTTCAAGATTCGTGTTTTCATTCAAATTCTTGTCTTGGCGCCATCATCAGAGGCTTGCTATTTTGTCAAAAATTGTGCGAGTCTAATACAGACATGATCACACTGGATGACTCCAGTTCCCGATTAGGGCTCAGGCTCCGGCCATGCTCCGGTAGCCATGGTCCTCAATGCTTGCATCAATCGAGTCGTATTGGCTTCAGGAATTGATTAGATCCATTATCGACGGTTGATGATCATCGGAAGTGACGGTACTCGGCGAAGCAAGGTGCTAGTGGTACCGGTGAAGCATTGATCCGATGTCTTCAATTTGATTGCGATTTCTCTTGATTAGATACTTGTATGGCATCGTGAAGAGACCTATAAACTTGAACATTCATCAATTTCAGTTGATTCTATGGTTGGGGCATGATTGAGCTTTGAGCTTCTCGGTTTGGTACCGATGAGATATCGGCATGGCTGGAGAGAAGTCTGGGGCATCACCTGGGACTGAAATAGTCTTGTTCAGGTGTCAGCAACATGTTAAGATCATAATATAAAGATTTAAATATATGATTTTAGGAGTTAGGCATATATTGGCCGTGTCCATATTCTGACTTGTTACTGATTTGTCCCTCGATTGTGATTTGTTTTCCTTTTAATTTTGAACTTTAAGGACATGCTTGAATAATACAAGAATCATTTAATGGGTGTCAGGTATTTCACAGTATTTTTCTCATGTCTTAATGACTTGTATTTCACTCATTTCTCTTCAATTTTACATCAGCAATGCTGCTGTCCAGGATTTTCTGACAACCAGACTTTGTGGTTTATTTCCCGTCAATTGGCTAAACGAAATTTTATGTTCTTCATACGAAAATTTCATTGAGTCATGATCTATATGCCTGTAAAACAGTTTTGCTAAAATCAATTCAGAGCTATGTCAAATCAGTGATTTTGTGAGAGGTTGTTTGCTGGTATTTTCTGAATGAACTGCTGTTTTTCATTTTGACAGCCAATATTTAGAAATTAATTCTGAACAATCTACAAAGCCAAATTTTTGGTATTTTATATAGTTTTACAGAGGAGAGTTTGACCTATCTTCCTGTGAAATTTCATGATTTTCAAAGGTTTATTTCTCTGTTTCATGGTCATGCAAAGCCAGGGGTTACAGCTTGTGAGTTGTGCAGTTTTTATAAGAAGTGCCAACTTTGAGAAATTATTCTGAGAGATCTACTGAATAAATTTGGAGTCTTTTATATCAAAATTCTCATGACATGACAATCTATATTCTGGTAAAATTTTATATTTTAATTCTTTCTAGATTTCGAGAAATGACTGGTGCAATATGGTACCAACAAAACTGTAACAGCACAGTTCCAGCGTTTTCAATCCAGAAGGGTGAACTTTGAATGGTCACCATTTCCTGCTGGATTACTCAAATCGAGTGATTCTTTTTTTCTTCTACTCATATTGGAGTCCTTTATCAACTGATAAGAGGGTTTGGTCAAATTTGGTATGGTCTGGTCTGTAGAGACGATTTACTGACAGAGGGGCATTTAAGGCACTTTTTAAATGCATTGCTTGTACCAGTGGTGCATGTACCACTGATGGCTGCTGAGTTCAAGTCATATATTGCATGGTGTACACATTTCAAGTATATTAAACATGATCAAGGGCTAGTTGAGGTTAGAACCATCATTAAAAGACATAGGAGCCACTGCACAGTGACAGTACAGATGATCAACACATCGAAATATCAAGATTCAAACATTCAACATCTTAAAATTCATCAAGGGGCTGTCAGAGCCAGGTTTTATGCAGGGAGGTCCCTGATTTTCATGAAACCACATTTTAGCATTCTTTTCGTTGAAACTTGGACATGATCATCGAAACATCATGATGCTAAGAGTATGAGTGGCCATGGAGCATTTCATATTGCTGCCTACACATATCTTAGCATTTTGTTTCTCACTATATGCACATTAATTCATTTTTTCCCTTTTGCATCATGCAATGTGGTGCATATGGCTTGTCTTTAGCCTTGCATTAGGGATTCAAGTGCATTAGCGTGCATATAGGTCCATTTAATTAGAAGAATGATGAAGGAAACCAGCCGGCTTAACCTTATCACTCCCATTTATTTTATCCTTTTTTTGTATATGTTATTTTTATTAATCCTTTGATTCCTTACACCAAATAACTTCAATAATTTGGATATAATAGGAAACCAGCCGGCTTAACCTCTATATCCTCATCATCTTCATTATTTTATCAGGAATTAAAAGACTTGTTTCAAGAGAAAGAAGATCAAAAGAAGAAATGCAAAAAAGAAGAAAAGGAAGAGAAAAAGAGAGATCAAAATGTAGATCGAAGAAGAGACAAGAATGCATATATACAAAATAGAATCATAGGCTTTGTATCAGTTATAACAACTGGATTATGCCTCATCTTTCATTATTTTTCTTTTAAAACCTTAATATAGCATGAATTACTACAAAAGGCCTTTATGTGATCATTTTAGCATCATCAACTCATGGATCTGAGTTGAGACACTTGTGACAGCAAAGAAAAAAAAAAGAAAGAAAGGAAAGAAGAAAGACGTAGATAAGAGATCAGATCCGAAAATAAGAAAAGAAGAAAGAATAAGAGCTCAAGCATCAGATCGAAAAAGAAGAAAAAGAAGAGAGGAAAAGAAAAGAAAATAATAAAAAGAACACAAGCATTCAAAGTAAGCAAGCTCCAAATAAGCTTATATTTCATTCATCCATGGCATATTTACATGAGAACTAAGCCTTATGAGGCATCTACATTGCAAAAATCAGAAATTTCTATCTATTTCTATATCAGATTTGAGGCAAGAATCTTGATTTGGCTGGGATTTCGGCTTTAGATTTGAACTTGGATTTGAATTTAGCTTTGTCTATAGCTTTGGCTTTTGGTTCTGATCTGAGCAGGGGCTCTGGAATATAGCCTTTAGGCGTGTTGCACTTTGTGTATAGTGTGGGATATATCTCTGGAGAGCTTGAATTCCCCTGTTTTTATAGGCCAGCATGCTTGAATTAGGTTATTGATCACAGCCCTTCATTTCAATCTGATTGTCGATCCAATGACCTGTATCATTTCCTTAGAAGGGTCACGCTTTGAAACAAGGGCGTTGGAGAAAAGCATCTCTGCACTGGCGCCTGTTACTCCTGTCTGTTTTGTTCTTAATAGAGACAATTGAGATTATGGTTAGAGTTGTAACCGTTTGGTTAGTTGTTGTAACAGAATTTGTAACAGAATTAGTTAGCTTAATCATGATTGTTAGAGGGATAGAATTGTAATTAGAAGGAAATTAGGCTGCTGTAATAAACCTCTATAAATAGAGGACTCATGTATCAATTCAGAACAATCAAGGAAATACAATTCATTTCTCCCCTTCTCAAAATCATTTATGGTATCAGAGCCACAATGATTTTCTTCTTCTTCTTCTCTATCTCCAAAATGTTTCTAAAAAATGAGACAAGAGAGCTAAAAAACCTCTTGAAAGCATGTACTTGTCACAAAGCCGTGAGCTATCGATTTTTTTTTTATCTTTTCTTTTTGTTTTTTTTTTCAAAGAGGACTCAAATGAGCCTCTCAAGTACATGTAAGTATTCTCGAGCCAAAAGAGCTCATCCTTCTCTCTCTACCTTCTTCTACCTTCAAGGAGACCCAAACACCCGAATTTGACGATTCAAATCGCAAGAATAATGGCATTGAGATATTGGCATCGACCTTCGATCTTCTTTTCAAAGCAAGCTCAACATAGCTTCCGCATCACGTTTCGCTTGAGGGGGCATAATAGAGACAATTGAGATTATGGTTAGAGTTGTAACTGTTTGGTTAGTTGTTGTAACAGAATTAGTTAGCTTAATCATAATTGTTAGAGGGATAGAATTGTAATTAGAAGGAAATTAGGCTGCTGTAATAAACCTCTATAAATAGAGGACTCATGTATCAATTCAGAACAATCAAGGAAATACAATTCATTTCTCCCCTTCTCAAAATCCTTTAGTTCTTTTCTGCATTAAGCCGTTGGAGAGATCTTTGTTTTGCTTCAATAGGCACAGTGCATATGGACCGTGAAACCTCAACGTTCAAACATCACAACGATTGGTCAATGCATGTGGGTCCGAAAGGTCAGATTAAATGAGAAAGGGGAGCAACGCCATTTTCTTTATTCTTGTATTTTCTTCGGTCCAGCCAAGCACAGAAGCACTAACCGATATCAATTTCTTTGAATTTGTCTTGGGCCTTTAATTTATCTTGAGCCCAATCTCAAATTATTTTTTATTATCTATCCTCCCTTATTTCGGGCCCAATTATTTTCACCAATTAGCTCAACTATTTCTTCATTAATCAAATTTATCAATTTGAGCTTGGGTACCGTTTAACTTCATTTATCTTGGCATAACTTCTGACTTTATCCCCCTCCATTTGTTCCACAATTGGACACCTCCATTTCTCTCTTTTTTAATCCACTCTACCATTCTTTCTCCATTTTTTGGTTCAATAGTCATCTCCATTTCATTTATTCCAAATTCCTTTTATTTATTTTTAAATATCAACTTTTTAGGGTACAACAAACTCTAACCTAGCCTAACTTTCCTAATCAGTAAGGATTCATGGCTATAATACTGGATTTATTCACAAGTAAACACACACACTGAATCACATACGAGAGGATATTTATAGGATTTCCTAAAGTAGTGGGAGCAGTGGGGATCATGGGGTCACTCATGATCTAGAATGATTGGTCCGAAAATAACACTCCAAAAATAGCAAATTTGGACTCCACTCCATCTAGAAACAGCGTAGATGACCGGGTGGTCGGACCTTCTAGAAGGCTTCAACCAAGGGCTGAGATTTGTCGATCTAACGGTGCAGAATAATAGTCCACAGATTAAATCCGCGACACGTGCGGCCACTAGGCTATGCCGCATGCGGCATAGGCCGGAACCCATATGGCTTCTAGACTTAGTGTATTTCCATTGAATTTCGCCATTTCGGTTGTTGTGCACTTCGTGTAAATTGTTGCATACGCTATGTAATGTCCTGATTTGATGTCATCTTCAATAATTGCCTAAATTGGGCATTTTTGCTTTGCTTTTGGCTAAATACGCAATTTTTTCCAAAACCTCCTAAAATGACTCAAAAACACATTTGCGGTAAATAAATCGGTAAAATGGCTACTTTGCATTTGCTTTTCACCATTTTCCATGATAAAAGAGAACGATTTTCGTTATATGTTTTGGCGTCATCAGTGTTGAAGACTTTCACTGATTATTCTTGAACTGTCAGTGTAGGCTACCTCCACTGACTGTTCTTGAATCGTTGGTGTAGGTTACCTTCACTGACTATTTGAATAAACCGTAACTGTGGGGTATCTACACTGACTGTTTTTTACCCGTCAGTAAAGGTATACCCATACATACAATGACATTACTAACACCTCAATAACAGTCGGTATAGAAGAATTTTAACGGTCAGTAAAAAGGTTTTTTGTACTAGTTGATCAACAATTTTTTTATGTGTGTATATATAATAAGACTTTATATATATATCTAATTAACAAACATCAAAAATATTTTTACAAAATTAATTTAGATCTCTTATTTTTATCTCTAATATTTATTAACAATAAGTGGTTGTTTAATTGGCTAGAAGAAAAAATTCCTAAAGTAGTGATTACTCAATGTGTTGGATAGTTGGAGCACCTCTCACAATTTCGGCAAAGCTTTCAAAAAGACAATTAAGTGGTTGTTGGGTCCCACTTCACGTAGACTATTGACTAAACGACCTCCATGAATTTTGGACTGGTCAAATACTCTTGATCCTGGACTTAATCAACAACCGTGTGTGTATTAATTATAACCGCAATATTCTTTTTTCATTCTTTGATTAACAATGTTCAGATATTTTTATGTATTACGCGCGGTCTATATAGAAGTCTACTGGCGAGTTCTGACCGTTAAAGGCAGCATCATTGGACAAATTTAACAACGCATGACAAGTGTATAACTCATTTTTCTTACGACGCAGGGCGAGATAGAAGTCGTGCTACGACAACTACTAACAAAGTAAAAACAAATTGAGAACCATTGTTTAATTACAGTTTTACACTAACGAGAGGAAAAACAATAGCGCTCTCTCTCTCTCTCTCTTTTGAAAACTAAGCAGAGACTGCCAAATGACTCTCTATCTCTCCATCTTTTTGAAAGGTCGGCAAAGACTGCCAAAAGTGCCACAACCCCTCCGCCCCCTCTCTGGGTCTGTCTTTATTTAAATCGAAGCATTGCAATGGATATGAACCATAAGAGAAAAAATAACAAAAGGAGTACTAGCGTACAATGGCTACACTTACATGTTGCTTCCTTTTGAACCTAATTCTCTTCTTCTGCATGGCATCAGCCATGTCCGGAGATATTGATCATCTAATTTCCTTCAAAAATTCTCTACCAAATCCTAATTTGTTATCCAACTGGAACAGCATGAATGGAGTGTGTGAATTTCAAGGCGTAACATGTAAAGGAAACAACGTGTCCTCTCTGACCATTCGAGGTCTGCCACTCGAAGCAGACTTCAATTCAATCTCAGCTCACATCCTCTCTCTTGAAAACCTAGAAATGCTCTCTCTCCATTCTACTGATCTCACTGGATCTATCTCAGCCCTTACAAACTGCACCAAGCAACTCAAAGAACTGGACCTATCCAATAACAACCTTCAAGGATCTGTCTATGATACAGCTTCCCTAGCAGCCTCATGTCATTCTCTTCAGTCACTCAACCTCTCCAATAATTACATTGGCCAAGCCTTCAATCATTCTTCTCAAGTTCTCCTCCAACTGAGGATGCTTGATCTCTCCAATAACAAGATCACAACCAACAAAGATATCCAGTGGTTATTCTCTAAACTCAGGTTACTCAAATATCTAGACCTCTCCAATAACAACATTAACGGCACCATACTAGAAATTACCAATTGCACCTCTCTGCAATATCTTGACCTATCTTCCAATCAACTCACTGGTACCATACTGGCTGGTACGTTCTCAAGTTGTCTAAATTTAAGTTATCTAAATCTCTCGTCTAACCATTTTACTGGTATGGCCCCGCCTGACATAGAGGCATGCACGAATCTTGTCACTCTGAGCCTATCCAATAATAATTTTTCTGGTAAATTCCCCATGCGATCCCTAGTTGCCATATCCAGACTTCAGTTTCTAGAGTTGGGATTTAATAACTTCAATGGTAATTTATCCAAATCTATTTCAAACCTTACAAGTCTTGAGTTATTGGATCTTAGTGCGAACAAGTTTTCAGGCCCAATACCACATCCATTATGCGCTTACAGTGTATCGCGCTTGAAAGTGTTATACTTACAGGATAACTATTTTACTGGGTCTATACCCGATTCACTTTGCAATTGTACCAACTTAGTCTCACTTGATCTGAGCTTGAACTTGCTATCCGGGTCCATACCTAATTCTCTAGGGTCCCTCTCCAACTTAAGGGATCTTATAATGTGGCAGAATAATTTAAATTGTGAGATACTAGGTGACCTCTCATCCCTCAAGTCACTCAAAAATCTACTTTTGGACTACAACAACCTAACCAGTGCAATACCTCATGGGTTAGGTAACTGCACCAACCTTAACTGGATTTCTCTCCAAAGCAACCGACTTACGGGGTTGTTACCAATTTGGATTGGTAAGCTAGAAAAGCTTGTTATGTTATTACTTGGAAATAATTTCTTTATTGGGCCAATACCACCAGAGCTTGGCGATTGTAGGGACCTATTATATTTAAGTTTACATAACAACCAACTTAACGGGTCAATTCCACCCAGTATAGCAAAACAAGCTGGTAAGATTGTGGCAAACCCAATAGTGGAAGGTCAGCCATATGTTGACTTTCTTAACCCCGAAAATAGTCAATGTCAAAATACAGGAATTTTGGAGTTTGATGGAATCCGAATGGATGACTTAATACGCTTACCAAGTATACAGTATTGTAATTTCACGAGAGTTTATAAGAGTGCCACTAGTAAGACTGGTCAATACTATGTAAATGACACATCAATGGTTTATATTGATTTGTCATACAACCGGCTCGAGGGCCACATACCAACTGAGATTACTACAATGCAATCTTTGGCGCTCTTGAATCTCAAGCACAATCGCTTATCATGACCTTTGCCACAAGAATTGGGTGGCTTGATCCACTTAATGTTGCTTGATTTATCGCATAATACTTTTGAAGGTAGGATACCCTCTTCCTTTTCGGCCTTATCCTTGACAATATTGGATCTGTCAAATAACCTACTAAGCGGGTCCATACCCGAAGGGGGTTCTTTAATCACATTCCCCAAAGATGTTTTTGAGAATAATTCAGGTCTTTGCCGGTTACCATTGCCACCTTGTAATGATTCGTCCAGGCCAAAGGAGGATGTGCCTAAGCAGTCATCAACAAATCATGAATCTTCTCTTGGCTGGTGGATTGCACTAGGGTTACTGTTCTTCATCTTTTTTATTATTGGGTTAATAATTGGTCAATTTCTGCGATAGGTTGGCATTTGTCTTGGATGTAGTACAATGAATGTCGATCAATTGACCCCATTTTTTTTTTAATTTTTGTATTTTAATTTGATTTATAATTTGGTGTAAAATGTCATGAATATTATAAATTGATCACATTCTGAGCATGAAAAATTTTTATGTGAACTCTCAATGTGTGTTTAATCCCCAAAGTTTCACAAATTTGACTCCGATCAGTCTCCAATAACTATGTTAGGTGCTATGCTTGGATGAAACCTATTTTGTATCTCATTAAATGTTTTGGAGTTATTAATTTAAATTTGAGTTACAAATTTCATATAAGAATAATTTGTTTTATTCTTTGTCAAAGGGGTTATATCATGTTTCTTTCTTTCTTTCGGTCTTCTTTGAGGATCCATATAGTAGGATCATACCTCCTATATATGCATGATGTTATTAAAAAAATCAACAAATTAAACTTACATAAGCGAGGCATGCAAGAAATTAGTACCAAACCTGCTACGAGGATAGGTTGTATGATTACAACCAACCTATTATTGTGTACTAAGATTGTCTAAATTTAAAAGTGAAAAAGTGTATCCGTGGACATAAAAATCACATACCTAAAATATGCAACAGTCGCTTGTAATTTATGAAATCGAAAAAAGTTTCATATTACATTGCTAAATGAAATAGACTCCACAGGGTCACACCAATAAGAAATTAATTAAAAATACTTATTTTTTATTTGACATGTATGACAATGTAAATAAATTGGTTTCTTCACCAAAACATGAGAAATATAATTATTTGGGATAATTATATATGATATTACAATTAATTAGATTAATTGTATTTGGTTAATTCAAATAAGGAAAGTGGAACTTGGTCCAATAAACAAAGCCAATGGTTGATGTTAATTATGGCTCATGTTTGATTTTAAATAATTGTTTCCATAATTAAAGGTTTGTCCAAAATAGTTTACCACGCTTTCTAAAAACTACTGCGTAACATTTCTTATTTAGTTCATATATCTTTATATATAAGACATCCGTTTTTAGCGTTCTATATATTTCTGGAAAAGTAAAAGAAACATCTAGAACTTTGTTTCTCTGGAGGAAAACCAAATTAGAAACAGATCATGATAAAAAAAAAATGTGGTAGATTGTGATGCTTAATTTAGACTACCATATTCTGAAAACAGCTGCGCATGTTTCGTATTTTGACCATAGCACCTTCATACGATGTTTGTTTTGGATGGAAAGCTAAAAGAAAGATATATAATTTTTCCTTCTAGAGAAGAATATAATTAGAATTAGATCATGGTCAAAAACGTGGTAGAACGTGGGGTTAATTTTGGAAACAAAATTTACATTCCTTGTTTGCTATATAAACTCTCTCTCATTCCTTTTGAGAGTAATTCATATTTTAGAGTTGAAGTTCTACAAAAGCTCTCTCTCTCCCCATTCTTGTTTAATCTCTCATGTGTTGATAATCTACAAACTCTAAAAACTCAAGATCTAGTTCTCTTGGAGGATAGGATTAAGGAACAACCAAATTACTATTCTCTAGCAAGAGGAAACGCTTCTAATTAATTTCTTGGTGGATACCGTAGAGAACTTCTACTTTGGAGTCTTATCCTGGTGCAAGGCATTCTAGGTCACGCACACATCAACCACCAAGGCACTACAAGGCATCAACCACCATTAGCATCAACAAGGAGGTGGAAGCTACAACCCTACATCTCAATGACTTTCTTTTCTTATTTAGAAACAAGAAACTAAAAGTATGATACTTATTGATTTGAAAATTTATTTTGGTTTGATTTCAGTCATACATTATATTCCTTTGGTACTTTTCTTGTCAATTGTTTTTAAAATTCCGATGCAGTAAGTACTATAAAAGCTAACAATATATGCATAGAGAAAATGATATAGATCATATCTAACTATTTTGTTTTAACATTTAAATTTTAAATTTAAATTATTGAACTTTCAAAAAGTAGAGGCATAATAAAAGCACAAAAATAGAGACATTAGAATCCTCCTCTGTGTTTAGTTATACTTGCTGCAAATGATGTCATGACTTGTCTCAGAATATTCAAATATCTTGCGAGCATACATTTGATTAGAATTTTACCTACAGACAAAATTAATGTATAAATAAGGCAATTTATTTGCACAAAGTTTTCATGAAAACATTGGCACTAATAACTAAATTTATTTTTAAAACCTTCAAAGATGTGATAATTATCAACCCCAAAATTTGTCATGCATTTATTAATATTGCTAAACACGAAATAATTGTATTGCTTTAAAAATTACATACACCTTAGTCACACAAAAATACACATTTTTTTTAATCTAAAAGAGATTCATGAGTTATTGGATTAAAACAGGAAGAATATCACATATAATTTTCAAAAACATCAAAATTACATATTTCTCCATTCAAAATTTATAATATCATATGTAACCTTATAAATTGTAAAGACTCACATTCATCCAATTTAGTATCTTTTCTATTAAGACCAACTTCCGTTATAAAGTTTTCATTTTATCCTCCAAAAAATATTAAAAAAATATATGTAGCAATTGTAAGACACAGGTTCGATATTTGTGAAGGCAAATGATTTATTTTCATATATATGTAATGCAGACGCAGTAATATTTAGACATATGTTCTAAAACATTGATCACATTCTCACCGGGCAGATCACATATTGATCGATGTTTAATTATTTTGGGTACCTAATTACCTAATAATACAAATTCAAGTATTCCAATGAATCGAGCTCTACAAGCAGATTGAGAAGAGAATTAATTGAATCGAGCTCTACAAGCACTATTAACTCATGACGTCAATTAACATCATATCTTGATGTTAATGTCAATTACGTTTTAATATAATTAATTAATGCAATATTAATTATCTTTATGTGAAAGATCGAAAATTCAAAACTCAAGTATTCTAAACACAAATTTAGTGACTTTCCGAATATCTACAGCTTTGTTCCCTCATTCTTTTCACATCGAGTAATTAGTTTGATTCATTACCACCAAATAATTATTGCAAAATTAATTTGACTTGTATATATAATAAGATTTATATAAAAAATTCTAAAATAGTGATTATTCAAAGTTCGATAGTTCGAGCTCCTTTCACAATTTCGGCAAAGCTTAATTTCAAAAAGACAAGAAGGGGTCCGGATCCCCTAAAGTAACTCAAATTTTGGGTTTTGAATCGGGATTGTCCGATTCAAATCCGTCATTCGGGATCACCTCAGGATTCGAATCTATTGATCGGGATATGTGCGCTCCATTTGAGATGGAGGATCCCCGATTCGAATTGAATGGTTCCGATCTAAAATCCAATTTTTGGGAATTTTTCTTAGACACCCTCCAAAGATGAAAAATCTCACCAAAAGCCTTCCAGTCAATTAACTTCAATAATTGGGGGCGCCAAACCCTGACAAGATTCAAAACTCATTTCACTAGACTATATTGACTATTATTCAACAACAATAGTGTGTATTTATTATGACCACATGCAATATTCTTTAACAGTAGTGTAGTAGTGTATATTGACTAAAACAACCGCCATGAAATGAATTTTTGAGTCTCCATCCTTGTGACTATTAATCAAGGATTAGGCTTGGCCGCCGGCTAGAACTGAATGTATGATGTATCTCTTATTTGATTTGAGCAGGTTTTCCATGGAATTAAATCAATTCCTTTCGTATACAGCATCATTCAGACCTCTAGAGAAAGGTTTCAACGTTAAACTGGGGGCTTGTTCACACAATCAGTAACTGTTGCATGGGGCGTTGTTAGGTTTATTGCTTTTTTCCTTTTTAGTTTTCATCAATAATTCAAAATCCTAAAAGGGATTCCATTCAATCTTTAAATTTTAGTCAATTGTTCCTGTTGACTTTTTATAATCTTTAAAATCAACGTTAAACTGATTATATCTCTTCATCCATTGTTTCAAAACATGAAGGATAATCAAATTAAAATATATAAGTCTGTATAAATGTCGTCTGGGCAATACCAAACCATCTGGGACTTGTGGTTTCTTTTATGAGTTTGTCAATTTTGTCCCTATGTTCATGTTTTATTTTTATTTTTATTTTAACGAGCTGTATCTTCCATTGTGTATGTGATTTTCCAAATGCATGAATCCAGCTTCAGAATAAAAGTAGAAGTAAAATAATAAATTGCAGCATATACAAAATTAGGGAAAATTTCTGGTGTACCCATCAAAACTTTCAAAATAGCTAATTTCCCCATCAAAACATCTTAATATCCAATATACCCATAAAAATTTAGCTTTCTTTCTTCCATCCCCTTTTATTCAATAAATCTATTATTTAACTATGTAAAAATTTAAAATGACAAGTATACCCCTTCCTTTGACCTGATTCAGTAAACTAAAAGGACTAGAAGAAGAATTAAATCAATCTCCACCTCTGCATTTTTGTTTCTCCTCCTTATATTGTATCAATGTACACTTCATTTGTCCGATCAGGAAATTTTTCTAAAATGTAATTAAGTTCCTACCTCCTTCGTATCTCCTTCCTAGTTCCCAAGTGAGGGAAAATATTAGAAGAATGATCCTCCGTATATGTGCCTTTGTTTTCTCCTTATACTTATAAAGCAAAGGCCGATAAAACGAGAATTTCATTCAATTCCAGTATTCGACTGAAGCAAGTAAACATCACCTCCCAATTATATATCATCAAAATATCATCTTCAGTACCAGGAATGACTATGCATATATTACCCCTAAAAAATATTCTGCTCCCTATCATTATTGATTAGTAATGCATACTTTCTTGATTTGTCACAAATCACATTTATTTCTGGTATCGTCATAATATTGTTTTTTTTCATCAAAAGTCTAGGTCTCTCTAAATTAGAGAAAGTGAGCTTTTGTCCTTTGTCTTGATGAACTGAAACAATTCTTCAGTTCAAAAACCTTACTAATTTTTATTATAGACCAGCCACAGTTGTGAAGGTATTATATAGTTGTATGATATGTGATTTTTAGTAATTTAATTAGTCATTAATAGAGAGAATACCCATTTTCATGTCAAAGCCTATGCTCTTTTTTTTTTTTAAAGATTGACGATGGCTGTCAATTTAGTACTACCATAAGGCAGTGTTAACCCCATTAAAAGTGAAACAAACAGAAACTCAAGCACTTCCCAGTACCAGTCAGGTACCAGTACCCTAATTTTTGCCGCGCCTAGCAGTAGGCCTCCGTAGGCTCTGCTCCTCATGGGATTAAAGCAATTCTTTTGTCCTGCCTCGAAGAATTGGAGCAATTTTTCAATCCTAGCAGTCAATCATTCAGAACAATAGTGCTCTGTGATAAAGATAATGGTGTTTCAACTTCCAAGGGCATTTTCATAATTTGAAAGGAAGGGTATATTTGTCATTTTAAATATTGAAAAGATTAAATAATAAATTTAATGAATAAAAGGGGATGGAAGAAAGAAAGTTCAATTTCTATGGGTATATTGGATATTAAGATGTTTTGATGGGGAAATTGGCTATTTTGAAAATTTTGATGGGTACACTAGAAATTTTCCCAAAAAATCATGACTGCGCGCATGCAATATTCTTTTTTCATTCTTTGACTAACAATATCCAGATAATTTTATGTATTACGGTCTATATATAGAAGTCTCCATCTTTGACTAATTAATCAACAACTGTGTCTATTGGTGAGTTCTGACCGTTAGTAGACGGCCAATTCAAATGACTCTCTAGCTCTGTCTTTTTCAAAGGTTGGCACAGACTGCCAAAAGCGCCACAACTCCCCTCCCCCTCTTTGTGTCTATCTTTATTTAAATCGAAGCATTGCAATGGATATGAACCAGAAGAGGCAAAAATCACAACGAGCATTGGAAAGAAGTGCAGCGTACAATGGCTACACTTACATATTGCTTCCTTTTGAACCTTCTCTTCTTCTGCATGGCATCAGCCATGTCCGGAGATATTGATCATCTAATTTCCTTCAAAAATTCTCTACCAAATCCTAATTTGTTATCCAACTGGAACAGCATGAATGGAGTGTGTGAATTTCAAGGCGTAACATGTAAAGGAAACCACGTGTTCTCTCTGACTATTCGAGGTCTGCCACTGGAAGCAGACTTCAATTCAATCTCAGCTCACATCCTCTCTCTTGAAAACCTAGAAATGCTCTCTCCATTCTACTGATCTCACTGGATCTATCTCAGCCCTTACAAACTGCACCATGCAACTCAAAGAACTGGACCTATCCAATAATCAAGGGTCTGTCTATGATACAGCTTCCCTAGCGGCCTCTTGTCATTCTCTTCAGTCACTCAACCTCTCCAATAATTACATTGGCCAAGCCTTCAATCATTCCTCTCAAGTTCTCCTCCAACTAAGGATGCTTGATCTCTCCAATAACAAGATCACAACCAACAAAGATATCCAGTGGTTGTTCTCTAAACTCAAGTTACTCAAATATCTAGACCTCTCCAATAACAACATTAAAGGCACCATACTAGAAATTACCAATTGCACATCTTTGCAATATCTTGACCTATCTTCCAATCAACTCACTGGTACCATACTGGCTAGTACGTTCTCAAGCTGTCTAAATTTAAGTTATCTAAATCTCTCGTCTAACCATTTTACTGGTATGGCCCCGCCTGACATAGAGGCATGCACGAATCTTGTCACTTTGAGCATTTCCAATAATAATTTTTCTGGTAAATTCCCCATTCGATCCCTAGTTTCCATATCCAGACTTCAGTTTCTAGAGTTGGGATTTAATAACTTCAATGGTAATTTATCCAAATCTATTTCAAACCTTACAAGTCTTGAGTTATTGGATCTTAGTGCGAATAACTTTTCAGGCCCAATACCGCATCCATTATGCGCTTACAGTGTATCGTGCTGGGAAGTGTTATACTTACAGGATAACTATTTTACTGGGTCTATACCCGATTCACTTTGCAATTGTACCAACTTAGTCTCACTTGATCTGAGCTTGAACTTGCTTTCTGGGTCCATACCTAATTCTCTAGGGTCCTTTTCCAACTTAAGGGATCTTATAATGTGGCAGAATAATTTAAATGGTGAGATACCAGGTGACCTCTCATCCCTCAAGTCACTCAAAAACCTACTTTTGGACTACAACAACCTAACCGGTGCAATACCTCATGGGTTAGGTAACTGCACCAACCTTAACTGGATTTCTCTCAAAAGCAACCGACTTATGGGGTTGTTACCAATTTGGATTGGTAAGCTAGAAAAGCTTGTTATGTTATTACTTGGAAATAATTTCTTTATTGGGCCAATACCACCAGAGCTTGGCGATTGTAGGGACCTATTATATTTAAGCTTACATAAGAACCAACTTAACGGATCTATTCCACCTAGTATAGCAAAACAGGCTAGTAAGATTGTGGCAAACCCAATAGTGGCAGGTCGACCATATGTTGACTTTCTTAACCTCGAAAATAGTCAATGTCATAATACAGGAATTTTGGAGTTTGATGGAATCCGAATGGATGACTTAATACGCTTACCAAGTATACAGTATTGTAATTTCACGAGAGTTTATAAGAGTGCCAATAGTAAGACTGGTAAGTACTATGTAAATGACACATCAATGGTTTATATTGATTTGTCATAAAACCGGCTCGAGGGCCACATACCAACTGAGATTACTACAATGCAATCTTTGGCGCTCTTGAATCTCAAGCACAATCGCTTATCAGGACCTTTGCCATAAGAATTGGGTGGCCTGATCCACTTAATGTTGCTTGATTTATCACATAATACTTTTGAAGGTATGATACCCTCTTCCTTTTTGGCCTTATCCTTGACAATATTGGATCTGTCAAATAACATGCTAAGCAGGCCCATACCCGAAGGGGGTTCTTTAATCACATTCCCCAAAGATGTTTTTGAGAATAATTTAGGTCTTTGCGGGTTACCATTGCCACCTTGTAATGATTTGCCCATGCCAAAGGAGGATGTGCCTAAGCAGTCATCAACAAATCATGAATCTTCTCTTGGCTGGTGGATTGCACTAGGGTTATTGTTCTTCATCTTTTTTATTATTGGGTTAATAATTGGTCAATTTCTACGATAGGTTGGCATTTGTCTTGGATGTAGTACAATGAATGTGGATCAATTTACCCCATTTTTTTTTTAATTTTGTATTTCAGTATGATTTATAATTTGGTGCAAAATGTCATGAATATTGTAAATTGATCCCATTCTGAGCATGAAAATTTTATATAGTGACTCTCATTGTATGTTTGAGCCCTGATTTCGCAAATCTAGCTCCGACTAGTCTGCAAGAACTATGTTAGGTGCTCTGCTTGGATGAAACCTATTTTGTATCTCATTAAATGTTTTGGAGTTATTAATTTAAATTTCAGTTACAAATTTCATATAAGAATAATTAGTTTTATTCTTTGTCAAAGGGGTTATATCACGTTTCTTTCTTTCTTTTTGTCTTCTTTGAGGATCCATATATATAGTAGGATCATACCTCCTATATATGCATGATGTTATTAGAAAAAAAAAAAAAAAAAAAAAAAAGAATTTCAAGAAATTAAACTTACAAAAGCGAGGCTTGAAACCAGTACCAAACCTGCTACGAGTAGAAAAAGAAGCATAATGGAAAAAACGAACGATCATAATAGATGGTTTGAAACCAAAAACGAAGTAAATGTCTTGACAAGAAGAGCATAGAAAATACAAAGTAGTAACTGTCAAAAGCAAACAGCCTTAATATAAGTAGTCACAGCCAATCGGCCATCATACCACTTCAAAATGGACGTATTAGTTAGTGACAATTGGCACAAGAAGAAAAATTAATAGCCAGTGATTGTAATTTTCATCCTCCAAAGCAAGGCTAGTCCGATGAGCATCGAACTGAAATTGGTGTGATGTCCTCTCGGAACCATCCGATTCGCTTTATGATCCATACGCCCTTCATCCATACAAATATTATAGTGGCGCACAAGAATATTACAATGCCTGCATGGATCATAAAGCAAATCGGACGGATCAAAGCGGCGCACCAATTTGAGTCCGATGCACATTGAATGCGTCCCACTTATTTTATCTTATACCAATTAAATATTTTCTCGAGAGTTTTCTCAATTGAAAATTTTATTCTTATTTGCGTGCTTCGGAAGGAGGGGACGCGAGAAAAAGAGAGGGGAGCAGAGAGAAACAACACTTGACCGGATTAGTCAAAGGCTGTTTATTTATTTCAGAATAGTAAATTTCGGATGTGAGCGTAAGGAGAAGAGTTATGCATGAAAATTAAACAAAATTTTAACGATTTTGTCACCCTCGATTTAGGGTGCAAGGATGTGGACTAAATGCCTGCTCATTTTGAGCATGTTTGTGGATTGCATGTGGGCTTTTAGGGCGTTTAGGGCTTTTAGTTTATTATGAGTTCAAGACAACAAACGTTGGATATATTTGCACTAGAAACTCGTGGATTCCTGGTAGGGAAGTCGAAGGTAAGGGCTTAAGGCCCAAATAAACGGGAACTTATTGCAAAATATCCCCATCTCTGGCCCATGAATTATTAGGTTTGATCGAGCTTACATAGGAACATAATTGATAAGTTTTGTGATACTATAGTCCTGGATCTACGGTTCCGATTTAGGAAATCCATCATATATGCAACTTGGTATGTTTGGAAAAACCATCATGGAGAAATTTTGTTCATTTCTGTACTATTCATGGCAACTTATCATAGTTAACTTTTACTGGTTCATTGTTATTCTCTAAAATAGGCCTGGCTTTGTAATAAGTCGTGTGGGAGATGTGTACCAGTTGTTTGGTACCAATCCTCTCATAACATTTTGATTTCCTTAAAGAAAATCGGTGGGTTTTATTTCCACTTTTTCCAAACAAAAATGTATAAAAGTTATTTGACCGTTTCCCTTTGCAAACTATGTCCACAGATTGATGTATACACTATGTTTGCTGATATGAGCACAATTTTGCCCTGTACCATAGTGTTACATTTTGCAAACTACATTTCTCTTCTTGTTTCCTTTGATAATGAAATGAACTCGGAGCCGACGATATATATGTTAGTTACCGCAAATAATACCAGCCCAATTATTGAAGAAATAAGGCCGAAAATATTTTCAGCATGCAGCACAGTTGTCCCATTAATTCTGTTAAGTGCAGTTCTCCAGTTCCTATAACCTTCCCAGAATGGTGGTTACAATTTCTAGCAGATATATTGTTGTATGAGCATCATATATGTGCAAGATATTTCTTGGTTCAATTGGAGTACAATTTCTAGCAGATTGTTGTATATAAGAGAAGTTTGTGCCCGCGATACTTATTCATAGCATTGTAAAGAAGACTACGGATTACTATGTCTACGGCTCAGATGCAAGAAAGTAGAGCTCAGGCCTGAGGCCCAATAGAAAGACTAATAAAACTTCTTAATAGGCCCATAAGGCTTTCAATTTTTTTAACTTTCAAATATCACTTTTAAACGGCACAGGATATCATTTTTACACTTTGCAGTTTCTTCACTTGCAATTTCAATCCGCAGTTTCACGGATACCCAACTTTCAAGGTTTTTTTTTTTTAGATATTCGAACTGAAAATTTTAATTTATAGGTACGTTCTTTATTATTAAATAGAAAGATGGAGGCCTAGATTACCAACTTCCATTTAATTTTTCATAAAGTACTCTCATCCAAATTTCATGTATTTTTGCCAATAGAATTAATTTGGAATATGACTGATAGAATTTGAAAAGGATAATATATTATTGTAGTATTCATCCTTGTAAGAAATGTAACATATGACTGTCCATGATTAAAACTTGAGATATTATCAAATAATATATAGCGATAATAACCTTGTATGGTTTATAAACACATGTTGACTAAACCTGGCAGTAAATTTTATATTAGTAATGTATGAAGTATGAACTAAAATAGTTTAACTATAGGACTGATGGTTGTAAAAATTATGACAATCTAGGAGGGGCCGGGGATCGATTAGTTACTAAAATTCAGTAAATGAGGTCATTAATTCTTTTAAATCTCTATTAATTTTGCCTTTATTTTTTCAGTATTACGTCTTATATAATTGACTAAAATGTTTATTTTGTGTGCGAGAGATATCATATTTAAAACTCATATGTGCATTGGAATGACTTGAGGACTTTAATTAACATCTCGTTCTTGAATATAAAGATTAATTCTGAAAACCATCTTTGATCTAATAATTAAGAACAACATTTCTTTTTAGTGGCGCACAGGTTCAAATAATTTTAACTTAAAGATACTTTATGATATTTATATTTAGGTGGTTTGTCTCTATCTTTATTTTAAAAAATTAAAAATTGATTTTTGACAATTTTATTTGTGCCTTGTGCATATGACAGCCCCAAATAATTTGGTCAAACTTGATCATTATTGAAATTCATCTACATGCACTTAATTAATAGCTTAAAAACTTCCAAAACATTGCAATTGTCAATCACTATCACAAGAAATAATTTTCAGGCCAGTTGGCAGTTGGCACCAACAAACAAATGCGAATATATATGCATGAATTATTTGTGGAGAGTAAATTAAATTTCTAATGGTTCGTTAGGTTTCTTTTCTTTAGGAAAAAAAAACTAATTATCATAAGATCACATAGAAACACCAAACCGTAAACTCAAACTATGAAAATCATTTCCTTTTGTCTGACTTACAAAGTGCTTTTAATTTATTTCTTCCCTGCACATCGCACTCTGTTTCGTGAATAAATGCAAGTATCTGAATAATATGACTGAATAATATGACAGTCGTAATTGTCTTTTTCCCAAAAAAAAAAAAGTAATAAAATATTAGTGGACGGATACATTTTCATATTAAAAATCATTTTAAACTGTTCACATTCGATGTTTAGACTTGAAAATATTGCCTAACGCCTAATGCCTTACTAAAAAAACATTTTTATATATTGTCTAATGCATCTAAATAAGAGAAGAAATATTTAATAACTCTGAGACAACCTTTAGGACCAATATATTTCATAAATAGCAATCTGAATTTTTTCATCAAAAATTCAATTGTCTTTTCATTAATTATGTAAATAAAATTGGTGTACAATAATAGTATAGGTTAGTGTTTTGAAATTCGGTTCTCATTCGGTATTCGGAAGGCCACCGCATATACGGTATGTGGCCGCATATGCGGATTTTTATTTGGATTTATATTTGCAGATTTTAAAATGAGAATTTATATTAATTTGTATGCAAATTAATAAAGTATCTAATATTTTACATAAGAGGCCGAATATGCGGAACCGAATACCGAATATACGGCCGAATATTCAAAACCAAATATTGGACCGAATACTTATTTTCTATACGGATTCCAACCGAATAAGAATATTCGGCTGAATAGACCGAATTTTAAAACACTGAAATTATATAGGCTACATAATTAAATTAATTGAAAAGGTAACATTATTTTATTCTATTTCTAAATAAACAAATCTGATATAGCACAAAACTTTTATAACCCAATGGCAATAATACATGCATCAGTACTGCGAAGGCGAATAACACAGCAGATGGCAGCGGTAATAAATAATAATGTTTGCTTTTGGTTTGCACACAATTAAGTCAAGACCATATAATATAGAGTTGCGCATCCACATCCCTCCCACTACAGCAGAGGAATGTATCTGCGACCGGTGGTATTGGTAGCTGAAAGTGACGTCGCCGGTCGCTGATAGTCAAAGTGGTCGCTGATAGTGAAATTTGGTCGCTGATGTACCGGTCTCTGAAAGTGTGGTCTCTGATACCTCTCGCCGGTCGCTGAAAGTAATGTCGCCGGTCGCTGATACTGTTTCAGAGACCACAGAACTTTGGTCTCTGAAAAAAACACGATGACGTCATATTTAATTAACAGCGACCAAAACTGCCGGTCTCTAATACCTAAAATCGGTCTCTGATAACCTGACTATCAGAGACCACTTTTTTGGTCGCTGATAGCCAAAAATCCGGTCTCTGATACCCTAATTATCAGAGACCAACTGTTCCGGTCTCTGATAATGATGGCACCAGTCGCTGATTTCTTTAGTATCAGAGACTAGAATCTGGTCTCTGATACTTTTGTCCCGGTCGCTGATAATCAATTTTTTTTTTTTTAGAAATTAATTTGTTTCTGGTTTTTTTTTTTATTGGTTCTGATTATATTGATTTTATTTATTATTGATATTTCGTCGTTTTGGAATTGTGATCAAACCTTCTTTGACAGTGGCGCGAGTTGGTTCTTGTGCAATCAGCGGCAATCAGTGGCACGTGTTGGTTCTGCTGCGAGTGGCAATTAGCGGCAATTCGTCGACATGGAGACGGAAGACAGGGAGAGAAACGGAGAAAGGCGGAGGATTGGTTCTGCGCTGCGCGACTTGGTTGTGGCGGAGATGGATGACATGGAGAAAGGCGGAGACGGAAGACAGGGAGAAAGTCGGAGAACAAGGGTTTTGGGGGCAATTTGTGTCTGGCGCGATTTGTGAAAAATTGGGGGCGATTTCTGGTCTCTGGCGCGAACAAGAGTTTTGGGCGAAAAATTTCGCAGAAAAAATTCGGCGCTTTAAAAAAAAAAAAAAAAAAAAAAAACTATTAGCGACCGGCGCTTTTGCCGGTCGCAGATGTGGTCGCTAATAGTCATGGTCTCCGATAATTTTCGTTTTTGTGTTTTTTTTGGAAAAAATCAACTATCTGCGACCGGCGTCAGCACCGGTCTCTGATACCGGTCGCAGTAAAACTATTCTGCTGTAGTGTCCACCAAACAAACATAACATGCATCTTTAATTTCTCTAGCTAGGGAAATTGGAAATTCAATCTCCACCGAATATATATTAATTAGAGACACCAAATTAAAACAAATAAACAAGCAAACATCCGATTATTTCGGATTTCCTTCATTATATTATATTAATTAATATAAATGTAGATGAAATGAGGAAATATATAAGACATACAAATGCGCTACCTTGTTCTCTTGTATAAAATCAGTTACAAATAAATTAAAACAGTGGCATCATATCCCATCATCATTTAATGGACTGGGGCCCCACAGCTTACCTTCTCCAATTTCTTCTTTGCTTCAGCTCGATCGTCTCTGTTATAGAAAAGATAGAAAATAATATAATATAACATATTTACTTTTCTTCATTGTCCAAATATTACCAATATTTTAAAACATGACCTTATCATATGTATGTAAATGACAGGAATAAAACTGACATGCAATCATCGTATTTAGATGCCAGTTATACATTATCAAGATATAGGGTCTGCTAATATGACATGCACGGGTGCGCGTGCGCGTGCGTATCCTCTGAGATATCTCAAATTTTGCGTGACCGACGTATCCGGTGTCTATTCGGGGAACCGTAGGGACCAGTATTATTTGAGTTTTGAGATTCGTGCAGAATGTATTTGAACGATTGAGATATTCCAAAACGTCACGCAAAGTTTGAGATATCTTAGAGGATGCGACTTCGACATGCACTACGCATATATAATATGAACACGTATCCACTGCATTAACTCAAAAGAGAATCTTTTGAGTTAATACATCTGAATCATCCTATTCGTTTTAAGATCCGTGCGGACAAGATCAACACTAATTTTGAAATATCATGTGTTAAAATCAAACGGCTGGATTGACTCCGTTTAAAATCAGACGGACAAGATGCATTAACTCAAAAAATTCTCTTTTGAGTTAATGCAGAGGATACGTGTCCTATAGAATACACGGTTCAAATATATGATATGCAATATGCCAATATATGTCCATAGGCGGATTCAGGATTTTCGTTGGGACAAGAAAATAGCGAATCGTGTTTAAACTCATTAGCTAATAGGATATTATAAAATAAACAATGCTCTAACTTATAATTTCCATTACTTCGTTGACTTATAGTTTTCAATGACTTAACTTCTAATTCTAATTTATCAATTAGAATTCAAATAATTTATTATAATTTTAATCCTAAATTTAACTCAAAATTTCAAATCAAGATTCCAGAGAGGGAAATAAATTCTGGGAGAGCAATGTTGGTCCGAACTTATAAATTTCTGTAAATGTTCAGAATCTACCCCCTGGACCTATGCGGGTTCACCCTTAATATGGTCCATGTGTGGAAGGTTGCAGGTTGAAAACTCAAATGAGAAAAATCTCTTGTGAGTATTAAATAGTTTGATAGATTGACTTATAATTTTTACTAAAAAAAAAATAATATAGTTCATACATGTAGGTTCTGGTTGCTTATTGAATACTAACAAACGAAAACAAATGAAGTAAAAAGTAATTCAATTTTTTTAGTTTAGATTCGGATGATTAGATAAATGGAGATCGGGTGCTCCACCTCAGACTGGATTAGCTCCGATTTACATCGGACGGTCCGGATCTAAATTAAAAAATTAGGTTACTTGAGGGTATCCGGACGGCAACTCACAAGTATATAATAAATTCGGAGCTGGTTATATTGGACAAGGAACGAACGTTGTCATTTATCAACTTGTCATACATCACATTATCCAAACGGAGCAATGATGTCATAATAGTGTACGTACGTAGTATAATTTTATAAGAATAAACATTGAAAGCTATAAAATACTAATTATTATTTTAGTTGAAATGTATAACCCTGTAAAATAAAATTAGTAAACCAAAGTATATAGAAGAGAAATAGAAAGTGTAGAGAGTAGACACATGATATGTCATAGGCATAGAACGAACTATCACATCACCTGTGGGATCAAAATGGGATGATGTTGATGATCATGATGCAAAAACCTTTTCATTCAACTTCCCACTCCTACACAGGAAAAGTACTGTAAATCCGATCCAACGGTGGATTCTATCTAATTCCAATCAACTGCTGTGCAGAGTGCACTCCACAAAGCTATGTTGCTCGGATACTCCAGATTTACCTTCGTACCCGTATCGGGCGCGTATCGGTATATGTATCGGATACTGATACGCGTCTGATACGGCACCGATATGTATCCGATACGCCAGCTGGCGTATCCGCTTACGTAGCGTATCCTTACTCAGCCGATACAGTCAACGATACTCCTTTGAAACGTATGGATACGGCTGGATACGTGCGGATACGGTGTCAGCACCCGTGAACCGCGACCGTGGACCGAGCGCCCGCATGGTGAACCGCGACCGTGGACCGCGTGAACCGAGTCCGCACCCGTGCACCGCGACCGTGGACCGACGAAAATGAAATTTTTTTGGCGCTGGCGTGAATCGAATTGGGGACTTCCCAGGTGAATTCCAAAAGCTTTGCCACTCCGTTAGATTTTCATTTGTGTAATATTCTAATAACTATAGTATATAATCTATTCTTAGGTTAAGTTTTTAATTATTTATACAAAATTGATTTAAATTATAATTATCTAAATACAATATATAAAATAATTAAAAATAATATATATAATTAACGTATCGTATCCTAGATTTTTGAAAATTGCCGTATCGCCGTATCCGTATCGTATCCGATACGATACCCGTACCTGTATCCATGCAACATAGCCACAAAGTAAGATCCCAGACATGTGGGCCCGGCTCAGTAATGAGTAATGACCATCCAATCCATTAAAAATAAATCGAACGGCCAGGATCTTCCATGAGAGCATCAGGGCCCAAAGACAGCCACACGTGCCACGCATCAGTGTGGTCCCCGCTTTCCCTCGCGGGTTTCAGCGCCTAATTAAATAATAATTATCATCCTCACACCAGCGACCTTACCTGACGTTACCTTACCCTACTTCACAATTTCACATCATCACATGACAATATGACATGATGATTCATCAAAATTGGAAATAAGGATCAACTTGTGTTGTGTTTGTGTTGTGCTATTTTTTGGCGCCATGATTTTGGGTCGTCAAGTTTGTTCGTGCGTGTATTATATGCGCAAATGGCAATGGCATTGAAACGGTGGAGTTAAGATCGGATCCTCTGTTACATATGTTGTGTCAACTATTGTGTAACGAGTTATGATGTGAGTAGCTAACCACTCGCCTGATGAAGGCGTATGATAAAGTATTGAGTTAATGGATGGAGATATTGGATTCGGTGGACACGTCACCTGAATTAAACGCACGGGCGTGTCTTGCGTAGCACCCATCATCTCCTTTTCACTTTATTATCTTTACATCTTTTTACGCGTTTATATTTTCTATCTATCTGCAATTTTTCCCATACATCCTTTCAGAATTTATATTTATATATACATGGTTAGTGCAAGTGCAAGACATTCCCCCTCGAGATGTGAAAACCAGTAGTTCTAATGTTTGCATGATAATTATGTAAAATAAAAATTACATTGATCATAACAAGAGGAAAAAATATATATATATATATATAATGTACTGATGTAATTTATGTTGTATCATAGTCTTATAAATATATTGCGAAGAAAAAACATTGTGTGACTAATATGTCGTGATTCGGTCACGTCACAATACGTGATAAAAAAAATATTTTTACATGACGTGGTTAAAATAGTGAAAAATAGTTATGTCACGTAAATAGTCACATCACCTGTGACGTGATAAAATGTGACGTGATGAGTCATGTTTAGTTATCATTTTCAAATTTTAAGTTGGATACAAAAAAATAACAAATAATATATCAGAAATAAGAAACTATTACAAAATAAATTATAATTGAGAAGTAATATTAAATAATATGACAACATAACATGTCGCGTAATATAACATAACATCATTAGATTAATTTATATGACATAATGTGATTTGTCAAAATTATAATATTAAAAAATAATTAAATCACGCAACACGCAAATCACGTCACGTGATCGACACACATAACATAACACATAACTTGCTAATTTCCTTATCTACTGATATATGTAGGGTTATAATAAAAAAAAAAGTCACGACTCGATCTGTCCTTTCAACCCAAATTTTTTTTATTAACCATAATTAGAAAAAAACAATTTTAGAGAACCAATATGATTACTTTTTTTTTTTTCAAAAACCATAAGAACAGAGTTGAACAAAATTTAAACTTGAACAATTTGTATTCAGATGCATGAATTGATCTTGAAACAAAATTTAAACTCTACATAAAAAAAAAAGACCTCGGGACCGAGTTGCAAATTCGGTCCAGAATGAAAAAACAAATTCAAACCGAATTGACAACTCAAATCTTATGAATTTTGTAAAAAGAAAAAATAATCATATTGATTTCTTAAAATTATTTTTTCTAATTATAGTTTATAAAGAAAATTCTTTCAACCCCCCACGGCCCCACCTAGGGCTGTCAAAAAAGCTCGTAGCTCGTGGCTCACTCGTGACTCACATCTGGCTCGATCGGTAACAGCTCGTTCGATAGTGGACTGAGCTGGCTCGCTAACAGCTCAGGCCAAAATTAACGAGCTGAGCTGGGGCCTAGCTCGGCTAAGCATCAATTTGTGAATTTGTATGAATTTGTGTGTATTTTATACTGTCAAGCTTGGTCCAGCTCAGTTCAGCTCGGTCCAAAAAGATTTGTAAAATTTATTTTTTTCTTAAAACAAGGTCCAACCAAACCCAATGAGCCAGCCCGTCAGCTCGTCACGAGTTTGAGCTGAGATTTTAGCTCACGAGCTGTTAACGAGCTGGCTCGCTAACAGCTCGATCTGGAATTAACGAGCTGAGCTAAGACCCAGCTAAGCGGATCTGTCATTGTCAGTATACCCTCTTCCTTTTTGGTCCTATCACTGTCAGTATTGGATCTGTCAAATAACCAGCTAAGCGGGCCCATACCCGAAGGGGGTTCTTTGATCACATTCCCCAAAGATGTTTTTTAGAATAATTTAGGTCTTTGTGGGTTACCATTGCCCCCCTTGTAATGATTCATCCATGCCAAAGGGGGGATGTGCCTCCGCAGTTATCGACAAATCATGGGTTTTCTCTGGATTGGCGGGTTGCATTAGGATTACTATTCTTCAGCTTCTTGATTATTGGGATTGTAATCGGTCAATTTCTGCGATAGTCAGTATTTGGCTTGAATGTAACTATCTATCTGCAAGTACTATATTAGAAATTCTAAATCTGATTTAAATAACTCAGTAAATGTTTTGGAGTTATTAATTTAAATTTTAGTTACAAATTTCATATATGAATAATTAGTTTTTTATTCTTTGTCAAAAGGCACTACAACAAAATACAGTATCTGCGACCAGTAGCAGTATCAGTTACCTGTGGTTTCACGGGTCCCTGAAACCTTTTTTCCTTAAAAAAATTACGAAAATCATTGGGGACCAATTATTTGAGTGACCGGTCGGTGAAAGTTGGGGGGAAATAATAACGCGCTAGATCCCTCTCTTTCTCCGCACTTTTCTCCTCCCGCACAGCACCTCAATCCCTCCCCAGGCAGCGCCTCAACTTCTCCGCGACGCTCCTCTCTTCTCTCGATCCGCGATGCTCCTCTCTTCTCTCGATCCGTGACGCTCCTCTCTTCTCTTGATCAGCCAAGCGAAGCCCCAGATAGCAAATCACGGCTGGTATTTCTCTTACCTCCACTCTGATTCTGCTCCATTCTACTTCAAATAGCGAATTTGTGTTTTTTTACTGAAGAATAATTACACAAGTTGGAACTTCAGTTGCAATTAGGTTTATTTGGAACTTTAGTAGCAATTTAGCAAGTCTAATCAATGAGTTGCAATTAGGTTTGTTTGAGATCGATTAGGTCACAATTTGGTGTTGGAATTTGACCCCAATTTAATTTCAAAATAATTTTAGGGCAATACAGGGCTTATGAAAAAAGTAGAATCGTTAATCAACTCTATGTGATATTAAGACTGCTTAAAATGGCATGAGCTGCTGAGCTGCCTGTACTACTTATTCACTGTTGATTCATCGGCAGATTGAGGGGCATACCAGTCTTTCTCACCTCTACAGCAATCATAAACAAACTGTGATATGTCCAGTTGAGTTGAGGGTACAAGCTAGGTCTGAGCTGTGCTGATAACTTTGGCAATATGATTTGTCCAGCTAGCAGCTTAGTTTTTGTTAGACATGTTTCTTATATTTTCTTGATGAAGTTGTAATTAATTCCATTATTATCAGAACTGGTGGAACTCTAAAATTGGCCTTAATTTGTTGTTGTTGAATTTTTACAACTTCCTTTAATTTAAATTCTTCTGTTTTACATGATGTTTTGTAATTGCGAGGTTTAAGCCCTGAATTTGTACATTTAATTAATTACTTTGCATCCATATGCAGCGCAGAGATCTGGACTTAATTACTTAATTAATTAATGATATTATATTGCATAGCATTAGTCCAGTTTCTGTTACTAATGTTGTTTAATTGATGACCCTAAGTAGTATGTACAGAATCAAACATGATTTTGTAGTTTTGTTGGAAATATGCTGACCCTACCTGAATAACTACATCACCTGGTTGAAGTTTAATGTTAGAAATCTGTTTGGCATCATTAGTCTATGCATGCTATATTTAATTGGTTTTTTCTTTGTCTTGTAAGTGCTGCGAAGTGCTGAAAGCAGCGATGGATATCTTTCTTCTCGCTCTGTGAGCCTCTCTTCCACAAACACTAGGCCTTCTTGTCCTACTACACAGGCTAGGTACAAATGAAGGAAGCCTAACAAAATTTTCAATTGTTATCATCCACTTGCTTTTTAGTTTTAATTTAGGATTTGTGCTTGTTACTACACAGTTCAAAGCTAGATGTACTTCGAATTTTTTGTTATAAAACTAGATGTACTTTGACAATTTTACCCTTTTTCTGACAGTCCATCTTTGAAAAATGATTGTGGTCAATTGACTACATAGAATTTTTGGTTCTTTATATGAAAATGATTGTTAGGTCATGAATTGTAAGCTAAAAAATTATCAAAAATTATAAAGGTCCAGAACAAAGTGGAATCCACTGTTTTGTGAATGTCAGAGTTGTGCCAACTTACTATTTTTTTGTGCAGTTTCTTCTTTGCTGGTTGAGAATTCGATAATTACTTAAAAATCCTTAAAAAGTTCCAATAAATGGAATGTTTTGTACAGGAGTACTTTTAGGTCATATCGTAACTATGTGTGCAATTTGAGATCATTCCATGACCTTGTACAGTTGTACTTGTTTATATTTATATGTTTATCTGGGAATAACTTATAATTTTGATTTGTATTAATGTAGGTATATGACATAATGCAATCCTTAACAATGCCGGTTGTGACTCCACTGAGGGTTCCTACGGGTACATAGTAACTATCTTCATCTTATAAGCATTTTGTTTCTTTTCTTTTGTAATACAACTTTCCTATTTATATAAATGATCGTTCGAAATTCAACACATTGCTGACAGTTGTTTCACAGTAATATGATTGTTATATTGAACAGTATTTTAATCAACATAGCAAATGTTATTTCATCTTAGGTTCAGTTTCATGTGCATGCCTTCCCTATGTTTATGTATACATGCAATATAATTATTTTGTTAGTACTGAACGATACAAAATGACTTCATCCGTTGAAGTGTTATGTGATATTTATATTACATTTTTTCCATCTATATACATGGCACAGCATGCTACCAGTATTTTTTTGCCATTTCTTGTAAGGTGTCAATGATAATAAGAAGTGAAAGACTGTAATTTCAGAATTTTGTTTCAATTTACATTTTCTAATAAGAAGTGCTAAATATGCAGGATAACTTTGTCGGTTAGTTTTTGCTTATTTTATTTTATGACCTGAGAATTTTGAGGAAATTGTAATTGGTACTATGGCAACATTAGAATTGTTGTATGTCGATATTATTACTGTTGTATCTCAAACATAATTGTAATTTGTACGATATTTGATATTACAATCGAGTCGATCTATTGTGTGTTTTGAGAAAAGTAAAATGGCAAAAATAACAAAAAATAAATCATTATGACAGGAGCATCAGTGGCCAGTTTTTGACAATCAGCGTTCAATAGTTGGTCTCTAAATTTAGATATCAGCGACCCATTGTTTACCATCAGCGTCCAATAGGTGGTCTCTAAAATCAGGTATCAGCGACCGGATTTTAAACATCAGCGATTGAATATTGGTCGCTGAAGGTCCTTATGTGACTTCAGCAAACAACATTAGCGACCAAAAAAATTGGTCTCTAAAAAAACATCAATGATCGGGATGACGTCAATTAGCGACCATGTGACATCATCTCCTAAAAATCAGTGACGGCATATCAACGACCAAATTTGGTTGCTGGTACCCATTAGCAACCGGTGCAGTTATTATCAGCGACCAAATTCCCGGTCGCTGATACTAGGGGCTATGTCATGTTTGTTCTTTCTTTCTGTATTCTTTTTTGTTCATCATTTGTATATCTACATAGTAGGATCATACCTGTTATACATGCATGAGATTATTAAAATTAAAGGAAGAATTCCAAGATAACTAACAAAAGCGAGTAATGAACCCAGTGTCAAACCTGCCACGGGTAGAAAAAGAAACATAATGAATAAAACCGCTGGATCATTATAGATGGTCTGAAACCAGAAACGAAGTAAAATGGCTTCACAAAAAAGCACAGAAAAAACAAAGTTGCAACTGTCAAAAGCAAACAGCCTTAGCAGTGACAGCCAGTCGGTCATCATACCACTTCAAAATTAATGGCCGTACCATTTAGTGATAATCGGCACAAGAAGAAACATTAGTGACCCGAGATTGTAACTTTTATTCTATACCACATGCAACAGCTTCTTTCAGCGAGGCAGTAAATGGACATATACATGCAACAGTTATCCTAAATGAAAATTTTATGAGCTCAAGATAACAAACTTTTGATATACTTGCACTAGAATAGAAACTTATATATTCCAGGTAGGAAAGTCGAAGTTAAGGGCTTAAGGCCCAAATAAATGGAATTTATTGCAAAATTGCCCCATATCTAGATGGCCCATGATTTATAAGGTTTGATCGAGCTTACATATGTCAATCAAAAGAAATAAGAAAAATGTACGTACCTGATGGATAAGGTTTGTGATACTTAGTCCTTGATCTACGGTTCCGATTAAGATTAGGAAATTCATTGGGTATGCAACTTATTAATTTTAGAAAATTCATTATGATGCAATATATTTTGTTCATGTCTGAACTCTGAAGTATTGTTGACAACTTATCATAGTTAACTGTTACCGGTTTATTGATATTCTCTAAAATAGGCCCGGCTGTGTAATAACTCACACTGGGGATGTGTGCCAGTTGTTTGGTCCCACTCCTCCGATTATAACATTCTAATTTCTTTAATAAAAATGGATGTGTTTTATACCCCTTTTGTCAAAAATAAATAAATAAGTTATTTGACCGTTTCCCTTAATTTGTCAACTATGTCCACAGATTGTTGTATACGTACATGTTCTACTATTATGTTTGCTGATCTGAGCACATTTTGAGCTTGTTCCGTACTGTTATGTGTTTTCATTTTGTTAATTATGTTTCTCTTCTTGTGTTCCTTTTATAGTGAAATGAACTCAGAGCCGACTATATATATATACAGCTCTTACAAAAAGGAAAAAAAATAAGGGTCTAGTACAAGCGGCATGTTTAATTACCAGTAAGAGGCGGGAGATGCTATTAGTAACCCAAAATACTAGTTCAATTATTAAATAAATAAGGCCAAAAAGCTTTTAAGAGTTGTTGTCAAAATTAGATCGGAGTGAACAATTAATTTTGCATATATAGTCAATATTATCTTAATTGACATGGTAAATAAAGGTCGTTGCATGGTCTCAGTCTCTCACATTTAATATTGCATAGTAAATCTTAATTGATACGGTAAATAAAGGTCTCTAGTCTCAGTCTCTCAGTGTTTCTCCGTTCATTACCTGTTTTTCCATACTTTTGACAATTAGTGGGCCCAATATATATGTTCTGATTTTGCCAGACTACGCTATATATATTTGGGCCTCAACTTGGACTTTATGCAACAAGAATATTATGTCGCTTTCCTTGTGGAATTATATGCAGAATATTCTGAAATAATTAAAGTGTTTGAAAAAAGAAAGGATTTTATTTTTTTTCCTTACCTAAATAATAAAGAGGAGTTATTTATGTAGGCTACAGAGAGAGAGAGAGAGAGAGAGAAAGAGTGGAGCAACTTAAATTAAGTAGAGAGCGAACAAAACAGATTAAGCAGGTGCGGTTGTCTAGGAGAGGAAATCTTTGAATTATCATTGACAAGTAACAGTAAAAGATAACCATTGACAAAATTAACAATTAATATTGCATAGTAAATCTTAATTGATACGGTAAATAATGGTCTCTAGTCTCAGTCTCTCAGTGTTTCTCCGTTCATTACCTGTTTTTCCATACTTTTGACAATTAGTGGGCCCAATATATATGTTCTGATTTTGCCAGAATACGCTATATATATTTGGGCCTCAACTTGGACTGATAGGGTATAGCTAGGGTTTAGGACTTTTGACAACTTCGACTAATATTGCCAGACTATCGCTTTCCTTGTGGAATTAAATCCAAAATCTTCTTTTTTTTCTTGAAATGATAACAAACGAACTACGATTTTCCATAATCTTTCTAAAAATTCAGAAATTCTTTTCGTTATGTAATTCAAGCAAATTTAATAAAAAAAATATATTAGTGTTGTAAGAATACTTCTTTCTGAAATAAAGTGTTTGAAAAAAGAAATGATTTTATTTTTTCTATTATTTTTTTCCTTACCTAGATAATAAAGAAGAGTTATTTATGTAGGGTAGAAAGTGAGAGAGAGTGGAGCAACTTAAAGTAGAGAGCGAAGAGAACAGAACATAGTTATTAAATTCTAGCATGTGTGGTTGGGTAGGAGAGGAAATGCTTTTACAACATAAATTCTTCTATCGGTTCTGAATTAGTAACCAACAGAAGATTCTAGGGTCTAGCCGGTGATTAATGAGCAAGTTTGAGCCAGTTGGGGTATGCTCATACTCGGCTCATTAGCTTAATAAGCGAGTCAGCTCGAGTTGAGAAGACAATACCGAGTTGACAACTTTGCTCATGCTCGGTTCGTTAAATGCTCGATTTGACTTGTATTCATTAAGAGGCTCGTTAAGAAATGAAGCTTATTTTGATATAACCTGATTTATTTGGGTAAGGATTCCACTCTAAGAAAAATAGTGCATGTCGGTGCTTTTTTCAAGTACAGAACCAAGTGTTGTTGTCATGCACAGAGAATATAAATTAACTGCTAAATAGTGTCACAATAAAGAACTTTAATGTTTTGCTTCTCGAGCCAATTTTAATTTTGATTCAAGAAATTGGATGTAGCAGGAATTCATGTAACTTAATTCTTAATGAGCGAGTTATGAGCGAGTTGGGGTATGCTCATGTTTGACTCGTTAAGTTAACGAGCTAATTGATAATGAGTGAGTTTTAGCGAGTTGTTAATGAGCAATTAACTGACCTCTAGGTGTAGGGTTCAGCAATATTCTAACGGTTCAAAATGACAACCAACAAAAGAAGGTGGTCCTTCTGCTTTTATCGGTTCTAATATACAAACCGATATGGGAACATCAACACACTGTTCTATCAGTTTCTATATTAGTACCGATAGGAGAAGATAATTAATTCTCTTGTATCGGTACCTTATTGTAAACCGATAGAATAAAGTTGCCTACCGCTGCTATCGGTTCTTAAGGCCACAACCAATAGAAGGGTTTTCCAACTTATACTAACTTTCCACAACACGTTACAGCAGGGGTGGAGCCAGCCATTTGATTAAAAGGGTTCAATATTTTGGGTAATTATCTATCCTGGGGAGAGATGGATTGATAGTGGGATAAACAGAGACTCACGTCTAAGCTTCTACTTTTTTGGGAAAAATAATATGAAATGTTAGAGCCTTCCAAATTATACACCATCTACAATTGTAAGATAATGGGGCCAACAATATAAAAATTCATATAAGACATGGGATCATTTTCTGGTACATGTAGTATTTTCTTATAAAATATATATAAAAAAAAAACATATATAATCATTGGTTTTTGAAAAAAAAAAAATGGGGGTCAATTGATCCCCATTATGTCTACAGAACTTCACCTCTGAGTTACAGACTTAGATCGGTTTAAACTATTAGAAAATGGACGTTAGTAGAGGTCATTTCTGTAGATAATAGTAGTGGGTATTGAATCGAGATCATAATGTATTGACTAGGTCAAATTGCTTTAAGACTATTTTTAATGATTTGACACAAAACGGAAATAAAGTTGGAATGTATTGACTTGGTCAAATTACTTTAAGACTATTTTTAATGATCTGAAACAAAATGGAAATAAAGTTGGAATGTAAAAATGGTAAAATAATTAATTAACAATGTTTAAAAGTATCATTCTACAGTATGAGTTTACTCTATTAGTAATTGATCTTTTTCCTACAGTCTGGATATTAGTAATTGATTTTTTTTTTAGTTTGAATTTAAATTGTCAATTATAGATATTTAGTTGAGGACGGTTAAAATCCTCTAATTTATGTGCTTATGTTGTGCCTCTACTTTTTAATTTTCTAATAACAAAATATCTAAAAATTTATATATCAAAATGATACCGTTTGATCTTCATTGTTTTCTCTACATGCACATAGAAAGTTAATATTTTTTAGATTTTATTTTATATTAATTAATAAGTTAAATCCACACGAGTGTATTTTTCTTTGCTTTTGATGTCAATCAAAACAAAGATACAATTATGGCTTAATATTTTACATATATATAGAGAAAATGATATAGATCATATCTAATTATTTTATTTTAATATTTAAATTTAAAATTTAAAATTATATATTGAAGTTTAAAAAAAATAGACATGTAATAAAAACACAAAAATAGAGACATTGGAGCCCTCATCTGTGTTTATTTATACTTGCTGCAAATGATGTCATGACATGTCTTAGGATATTAATTCTGAAACTAATAATTCTTTCCTATCTGGGTCGTTCTTCAAATCTCCCCTTATCTCTTGAAAAATGAAAAATGAGGACTTGAACCTATTCCTTTGGTGGTATATTCAAATATGTCTTGCGACTTGCGAGCTTACATTTGATTAGAATTGTACCTCCAAATTATTTATTAAACAAAATTAATGTATAATAAGGCAATTTATTTGCACAAAGTTTGCATTAAAAAATTTATAGCAATAATAATTAAATTTATTTTGGCAGAATTTCACATATAAATTTCAGAATCATCAAAATTACGTATTTCTCCATTCAAAATTTATAATATCATATGTATCCTTGTAAATTTTAAAGACTCACATGCATCCAATTTAGTATCTTTTCTATTAAGACCAACTTTACAGTTATAAAGTTTTCGTTTTATCCTCCATTAAAATATAAAAAAATGTAGCAATTTTAAGAGACATGTTCGGTATATGTGAAGATAAATGATTTATTTTTATATATGTGATGTATACGTTCAAATTAAAACATTGATCACATTATAATTAATGACTTATTAATGTTTATGTATTTTGGGGTACCTTGCCTGATTATACAAATTCCAGTATTCTAATGAATCGAGCTCTACAAGCAGATTGAGAAGAGAATTAATTGAATCGAGCTCTACAACCAGGTCCAAGTAATTGGTGATTAGCTCCGTGTAAATAACTCACGACGTCAATTTGTATCATATTGATCATGAATTTTTTTTGTCAATTACGTTTAATATAATTAATTAATGCAATATTAATTATCTTTATGTGAAAGATCTAGAATTCAAAACTCAAGTATGCCAGTATCACTGTGATTATTTGATATATGTTCGATAAAATGAGTAACAAAATGATTTGATAGTAACAAATAAACAACAATTTAGTGACTTCCCGGACATCTACAGTTTTGTTCCCTCATTCTTTTCACATCGAGTAATTATTTTGATTCATTACCACGAAAAGTTATTACAAAATTAATTTTACTTGTATATATTATAAGACTATATATATATATATCTCTCTCATTCACAAATACCAAAAATATTTTATAAAATTAATTTGGCTTGTATATATAATAAGTCTTTATATATATGTAATTCACACCCCAAAAAATTATTAAAAAAATAATTTGACTCTCCCTTGAGATCTTTTATTTTGTATCTCTAATAAATATGTTAGAGATGGAGAGATAGCAAGAGCAAAAATTTCGGTAACTATGCAAAGTTTACTAGAAGAAGAAAAATTCTAAAATAGTGATTATACAAAGTTCGATAATTCGAGCTCCTAATCTCACAATTTCGGTAAAGCTTTCAAAAAAACAAGAGCAAAAATTTGGTTTTAGAATCAATGTGAATTCTATCACTGAAACGTAAAAATACCTTCTAACAACCAATGCAAAATCTACTCAAAAGCAAAACGAGGAAACGTAAAACCAGTGCAGCTCCACCGGTCCACCCCCTCTTTCTTCCCAATTTATTTGGTTCCTACTGATGTGTTGATAACTAAATTGGGAATTTTGCTTGAACACCCTTCCAGTCAACTTCAATTGGGGGCGGCAAATCCTCACAAGATTTAAAACTCATTTCACTAGAACGACGGGCATGAATAATTTACTGGTCAAATATTCTCGAGTCTCCATCCTTGGACTAAACGACGACTATGAATAATTGACTGGACAAATATTCTCAACAACTGTAGTGTGTATTAATTATGCAATGAATATTTTTTCTTCATTCTTATTTGACAAACAATCAATATTAAGATATTGAGAAGTACTGTACACGCCATCTGTATAACTCATTTTTCTTACCACGTAGGACGAGATACAAGTCATTTAGCAGAGACTGCCAAAAGCGCTACAACCCCTCTATCTTTATTTAAATCGAAGCATTGAAACGGATATATAAGAGAAAAAACAACCAAAAGAGTGTAGTGTACAATGGCTACACTTACATGTTGCTTCCTTTTGAACCTAATTCTCTTCTTCTGCATGGCATCAGCCATGTCCAAAGATGTTGATCATCTAATTTCCTTCAAAAATTCTCTCCCAAATCCTAATTTGTTATCCAACTGGAACCGCATGTATGGAGTGTGTGAATTTCAAGGCATAATATGTAAAGGAAACCATGTGTCCTCTCTGACCATTCGAGATCTGCCACTCGAAGCAGACTTCAATTCAGTCTCAATTCACATCCTCTCTCTTGAAAACCTAGAAACGCTCTCTCTCCATTCTACCGATCTCACTGGATCCATCTCAGCCCTTACAAATTGCACCATGCGACTCAAAGAACTAGACCTATCCAATAACAACCTTCAAGGGTCTGTCTATGATACAGCTTCCCTAGTGGCCTCCTGTCATTCTCTTCAGTCACTCAACCTCTCCAATAATTACATTAGCCAAGCCTTCAATCGTTCCTCTCCAGTTCTCCTCCAACTGAGGATGCTTGATCTCTCCAACAACAAGATCACAAAAAATGAAGATATCCAGTGGTTATTATCTAAACTCAAGTTACTCAAACATCTGGACGTCACCAATAACACCATTAAAGGCACCATACCACAAATTACTAATTGCACCTCTTTGCAATATCTTGACCTATCTTCGAATCAACTCACTGGTACCATACCAGTTGGTACATTCTCAGGTTGTCAAAATTTAAATTATCTAAATCTCTCATCCAACCATTTTACTGGTATGACCCCATCCGACATAGTGGCAAGCACAAATCTAGTCACTCTGAGCCTCTCCAGGAATAATTTTTCTGGTGAATTCCCCATGTGGTCCCTGGTTGCCATATCCAAAATTCAGTTTATAGAGTTAGCATTTAATAACTTCAATGGTAATTTATCCAAAGCTATTTCAAAACTTACCAGTCTTGAGTTATTGGATCTTAGTGCGAACAGATTCTCAGGCCCAATACCGCGTCCATTATGCACTTACAGTTTATCACGCTTGAAAGTGTTATCCTTGCAGGATAACTACTTTACTGGGCCTATACCTGATTCACTTTGCAACTGTACCAACTTGGTCTCCCTTGATCTAAGCTTGAACTTGCTTTCTGGGTCCATACCTTATTCTCTAGGGTCCCTCTCCAACTTAAAGGATCTTATAATGTGGCAGAATAATTTGCATGGTGAGATACCAGCTGAGCTCTCATCCCTCAAGTCACTCAAAAATCTACTTTTGGACTACAACAACCTAACCGGTGCAATACCTAATGGGTTAGTTAACTGCACCAACCTAAACTGGATTAGTTTTTCAAACAACCATCTTACGGGGTTGATACCAATTTGGATTGGTAAGCTAGAAAAGCTTGTTATGTTATTACTTGGAAATAATTTCTTCATTGGGCCAATACCACCAGAGCTTGGTGATTCTAGGGACCTAATATATTTAAGTTTACATGACAACCAACTTAGCGGATCTATTCCACCCAGTTTAGCAAAACATGCTGGTAAGATTGTGGAAAACCCAATAGTGATAGGTCGGCCGTTTGTTGCCTTGCTTACTCCCGAAAATAGTCAATGTCATAATACAGGAATTTTGGAGTTTGATGGAATCCGAATGGACGACTTTTTAAGCTTACCAAGTATACATTATTGTAATTTCACCAAAGTCTGGAAGAGTGTCACTGGTACGACTGGTCAATACATTCCATATGACACATCAATGGTTTATATTGATTTGTCATACAACCGGCTTGAGGGCCACATACCAACTGAGATTACTACAATGCAATCTTTGACGGTCTTGAATCTCAAGCACAATCACTTATCAGGACCTTTGCCACAAGAATTGGGTGGCCTGATCCGCTTATTGTTGCTTGATTTATCGCATAATACTTTTGAAGGCAGGATACCCTCTTTCTTTTCGGCCTTATCTGTGGAAGTATTGGATCTGTCAAATAACCTGCTAAGCGGCCCCATACCCGAAGGGGGTTCTTTTATCACATTCCCAAAAGAAGTGTTTGAGAATAATTCAGGTCTCTGCGGGTTACCATTGTCACCTTGTAATGATTTGTACATGCCAAAGGAGGATGGGCCTAAGCAATCTTCAACAAATCATGAATCTTCTCTGGGCTGGTGGATTGCACTAGGGTTACTGTTCTTCATCTTCTTGATTATTGGGTTAATAATAGGTCAATTTCTGCGATAGGTTGGCATTTGTCTTGGATGTAGTACAATGAATGGGGATTAATTGACCCCATTTTTTTTTTAAATTTGTATTGCTATATGATTTATAATTTAGAGTAAAATGTCATGAATATTGTAATTTGATCTCATTCTCAGCAAGAAAATTTTATATATTGACTCTCAATGTGTGTTTAACTCCTAGAGTTCGCAAATCTGCATCCGACCAGTCTACAAGAACTATGTTAGATGGTCTACTTGGATGAAACCTATTTTGTATCTCATTAATATTTTGGAGTTATTAATTTAAATTGTGAGTTACAAATTTCATATAAGAATAATATTGTTTTATTCTTTGTCAAAGAGGTTATATTACGTTTCTTTCCTTCTTTCGGTCTTCTTTGAGGATCCATATAGTAGGATCATACCTCCTATATATGCATGATGTTATTAAAAAAATTTAAGAAATTAAACTTACAAAAGCGAGGCATGCATGAAATTAGTACCAAACCTGCTACGAGTAGAAAAAGAAATATAATGAAAAAAACGAACGATCAGAATAAATGGTTTCAAACCATGTTAGGTCCTCATGGATTCCTGATAGGAAAGTCAAGAGTAAGGGCTTCAGGCCCAAATAAACGGTAACTTACTGCAAAATTTCCCCATATCTGGCCCATGAATTATTTGGTTTGATCGAGCTTACATAAGAACCTAATGGATAAGTTTTGTGATACTATAGTCCTGGATCTACGGTTCCGACTTAGGAAATCCATCATATATGCAACTTGATATGTTTGGAAAATTCATTATGATGCAATTTTGTTCATTTCTGTATTATTGATGGCAACTTATCATAGTTAACTTTTACTAGTTTTATATCCACTTTTTCCAAACAAAAATGTTTTGACCGTTTCCCTCTGCAAACTATGTCCACAGATTGATGTGTACGTGTACTATAATTACTATGTGTTGCTGATCTGAGCACAATTTTGCCCTGTACCGTACTGTTTCATTTTGGAAATTACATTTCTCTTCTTGAACTCTGAGCCGACGATATATATGTTAGTAACCCCAAATACCAGCTCAATTATTAATTGAAGAAATAAGGTCAAAAAGCTTTCAACAGCACAGTTGTCACATTAATTCTGTTTAGTGCAGTTCCTATAACCTTTAATTCACAGAATGGTGGTTACAATACATCATATACATACAAGTTATTTCTTGGTTCTATTGTGATCTTGTGTAATATATAAGAGAAGTTTGTGCCCGCGATACTTTTCATATATAGCATTGTAAAGAAGACTGTACGGATTACTACGTCTACGGCTCAGAATGAGATGCAAAAGAAATGAAATTTGATGATTCAAGATAGTAGAGCTCAGGCCTGAGGCCCAATAGAGACACTAATAAAACTTCTTAATAAGCCCATAAGACTTTCAATTTCTTTAATTTTCAAATATCACTTTCAAACGGCGCAGGATATAATTTTCACCAACTTTAAAGTTTTTTTTAAATATTCGAACCGAAAATTTTAATGTATAGGTATGTTCTTTATTATTTAAATAGAGCATGTTTTGAATTTAAATCAGTTTAAAAATGTTTATTCTTTTATCGAAACTTTATTTTCATGATCAAGTTTTGGCAGTTAATTGATGGATGACGAATCACTTTTAATTGACTCAAATTTTAAACGTTTTTATCTAAATAATGGAAATCACTTGCAATATTAATTTTTTTTAATGTAATTGATTATTTTTAAAATATCAAATCGATGCATTATAAAATTTGAATGAACAATTGATTTATCCTTTTTTTTTACCCGGTTGATAATGCATGCATCTCTTTAACAACAATAACACATAAAATCTGAATTTAAATTAGAAAAAACAATTATATATAAAAAGGTGGAGGTCTAAGTTACCAACTTTCATTTAATTGTTCATAAAGAACTCTCATCTAGATTTCATGTATTTTTTTCCAATATAATTTAAATTGGAATATGACGGATTAGTAATCTTGTATGGTTTATAAAACACACGTTGACTAAATCTCGCACTAAAAAAAATGTTTTATAGAAGTAATGTATGAACTAAAATAGTTTAACTATAGGACTGATGTTTGTAAATATTATGACAATTCTAGGAGGGGGGATTAGTTATTAAAATTCAGTAAATGAGCTCATTAATTTTTTTAAATCTCTATTAATTTTGCCTTTATTTTTTTAAATAATTATGTCTTGTATAATTGACTAAAATGTTTATTTTATGTGTGAGACATATCATGTTTAAAACTCATATGTGCATTGGAATGACTTGAGGACTTTAATGACCATCTTTTGATATAATGATTAAGAACAACATTTTTTTTTTAGTGGGGACACAGGTTCAAATTTTAACTTGAAGATTCTTTATGAATATTTAAAATTAGGTGGTTTGTCTCTATCTTTATTTTTTAAAAATTAAAAATTGAATTTTGACAATTTTATTTGTGCATTGTGCATATGACAGTTCCAAATAATTTTGTCAAACTTGGTCACTATTGAAATTCATATAAATTAATGGGGTCATTTTCCAGTACAAGTAGCATGTCTTATAGAATATATAAGAAAATTATATATAATCATTGATTTTTTATAATAAAAAAAATGGGAGTCAATTGACCCCCATTATGTCTATATAACTCCTCTGAATTACAAACTTAGATTGGTTTAAATCGTTAGAAAATGGACGTTAGTAGAGGTCATTTCAGTAGACTGTAGTAGTAGGTATTAAATTGAGATCATAATGTATTGACTTAATCAAATTGCTTAAAGACGACTTTTTAATGATCTGACACAAAATGGAATATAGTTAGAATGTGAAAATGGTAAAATAATTAATTAGAACATAATTTATATAAATTACAATGTTTAAAAGTATCTTTTTTCTACAGTGTGTGTATTACTGTATTAGTAATTGATCTTTTTTTAGTTTGAATTTGAATTGTCAATTATAGATATTTTGTTGAGGAGATTTAAGATCCTCAATATATGTGCTTCTGTCATGGCTCTAGTTTTTAATTTTCTAATAATAAAAGTTCTAAAAATTTATATCATAATGAAACCGTTAATTTTAATCTACATTGTTTTCTTCTACATAAACATAAAATTATTACATTTCATATTATATTTTATATTAATTAATAAATTAAAAATCCACACTAGTATATTTTTTCATAGTCTTGATATCAATCAAAATTAAATTAAATGGCATAATATTTTATATATGCATAGAGAAAATGATATAGATCATATCTAATTATTTTATTTTAACATTTAAATTTTAAATTTAAATTATTGAAGTTTCAAAAAATAGAGGCATAATAAAAGCACAAAAATAGAGACATTAGAACCCTACTCTGTGGTTACTTATACTTGCTGCAAATGATGTCATGAGATGCCTCCAAATTCGCTTTAAAAAAAAATTATTTATTAAACAAAATTAATGTATAAATAAGACAATTTATTTGCACAAAGTTTGCATTAAAAAGTTAGCACTAATAATTAAATTTATTTACCAAAATTTGTCATCATTATTCATATTGTTAAACGCGAAATAATTGTATTGATTTAAAAATTACATACACCTTAGTCACAAAAAAAAAAACACATTTTTTTTAAACTAAAAGAGATTCATGAGCTAATGGATTAAAATTGGAAGAATGTCACATATAATTTACAAAACATCAAAATTACATATTTCTCCATTCAAAATTTATAATATCATATGTATCCTTATAAATTGTAAAGACTCAAATTCACCCAATTTAGTACCTTTTGTATAAAGACCTACTTTACAGTTATAAAGTTTTCATGTATCCTCCATAAAAATATTAAAAAAAAATATGTAGCAATTGTAAGAGACAGGTTCGATATTTGTGAAGGCAAATAATTTATTTTCATATATATGTGATGCATATGCAGTAATATTTAGACATACGTTCTAAAACATTGATCACATTCTCACCAGGCAGATCACATATTGATCGATGTTTATGTATTCACTACAGCAGAACCAAGCATCAGCTACCGGAATTCCGGTAGCTAATAATAAAAGCGCCGGTAGCTGATAGTCGATTTGGTCGCTGATGACAATATTTGGTCGCTGATAACCCGATCGCTGAAAGTATGGTCGCTGGTGCTTGCCAGATGACGTCACCGGTTGCTGAATGACGTCATCCCGGTCGCTGATACGTCATCCGCTACCAAAATTTTTTGGTCGCTGAAATTGTTTGGTGACGTCATGTTAAGACATCAACAACCATGTTTCCGGTAGCTGATATTGAATACCGGTCGCTGATAGTCTTCTGAATTTTTTTTTTATTATTGTTTCTTCTGATTTTTTTTTTGTATTTTTTTATTATTGATATTTCCACGTTACATCACTAATGCATTAACTAGGCACTATAAAAAGAAAGAAAGAATAAAATAAATTAAATCGTTACATTAACAAGGCATCCTTAAAATGATCCAACGTACATTAACTAGGCCACAAAAGCTTAATAGAAATAATGCGCTGCTAAATAGAAACAATCTCCCGAGTTCATTTTCTTCTCTTTTGTCCTTGCCGTCAGGCACCTGATGTAGAAGCATGTGATAAAGCACCCATAAGAAGTATTAACTATGAAACAATAAATATATTAGGAGCCATAATTAAATGTATAGGGAACCTCAAATTACCAAATTTAAAAAATGATAAAGCACCCATAAGAACAGGAAATTATGAAATGTGATTTGGATCTTTCTGCTTTGTATTTAGTAAATGGTGGCATCAAATCATGATAAAACAATTTGGCCATGATAAAACAATATATTTGGCAGAATTGAACTCAGCAAATTAACATCAGATGAAAGCTTTTACATCTTATTTTATAATCGTATAATCACTAGTTTAATTTGGGAAACTATACCACCCTTATTGACAAAATATACTGACCCATTTGACTTGCTAGATCACTCTTCCATAATATTTGAACTTCCCTGCTAAGACTATCCCATTGCTTAATTTCAGTTTGTTGGATTCCGAAGTGTCAAGCTAATTGGTGAGTGTTTTATTGTATATTTTGATCCGACCAGTATAAATTTATCAAAACCTGATAGCAAGAAATGAGGGAGCTAGCAAATCCCTTGTCCAGGATGATATATATAAAGGAACAAATTATGGGGTTATTATTTGCATATCATACCAGTATCCAGCCAGAAGCAACCAGATCTGACACAGATTCCCAATACATCATCCTGAAATAAAAAAATATAGTTCGTTTACATGAAAGAATTGCAGTACCTGATTCTGGTACAGGGTCAGGTCCACCTAGTACTAAACACAGACTGTTGCCAACCTGTTCTATACTATTAATGTTTATCGTGTATCCAATTTCATGCAATTTCAAAATTGTGTTGTAGTCGATCAAAGGATGCCAAACCTGTTAAATTTTCTCCATAATTAGTAGTACCAATGTGGATACTTCTTCCATTAAAATCACTGAAACAAGCTAAGTTAAATAACTAAATACTACGAGCTCAGCTGTAAGATTTGTATGCAGCACATATCATCAATTTACCAGTGCTTATAGCTTAGTGATCTTTATAGTCCAACAATCCAAACAGTGAAATTATCTAGCAAAATAACTAAAAGTCAAATTGATTAGTAGTAATAACACACCTCCAGTGTTTCCCTTACTGGAGATCCCCATTCCTTGTAATTTCTCAGCCGTCTTCTTCACCTCCTTCCCATCCCCGCCTTGAATAAGAAAAAAAATACCAAACATCAGAAAAAGGAAAATTAGAACAATAAAAGCAAAGCTTCAACAGGTCATAACCCCATTCTTTTCCAATGGAGAACAAAATGAACCCGCAAACAGATCGGGATAGAGATCGGGCACATGATCGCGAAGCCATGGCTTGCACTTCTCAAAATCGGGCCCGAACTTGCAGTACTCAGCTGGGAGACCGCACACACCACAGTACAGGACCTTCACTGGTTCTGGCTCATCTGACGCCATTGAAGCACCGCGTCGCTCCATACTTCACTGGTAGCGTGCGGAAAAACTTTTGATCGGATTCGACGAGCTTAGTTTTGCGCCTTCGTCTAAAAGCGCTACAAGATATTACAAGGGAAGGCTTGGTATGTTTCATTGGATTCATGGGCTTTTGCATTGGGCTTCAGTTGTTTTCATTAAACGAATTGGGCTTCTGGGACTTCATCAAGAATCATGAAAAGACTCTGATATTGGGCCTCTGACTTGCGGAGCCCACTGACAGAGATCAAGTTTGAATCCTGGCTGTCGAATCATATGGCTTATTCAAGATTCGTGTTTTCATTCAAATTCTTGTCTTGGCGCCATCATCAGAGGCTTGCTATTTCGTCAAAAATCATGCGAGTCTAATATAGACATGATCGCACTGGATGACTCCAGTTCCCAATTAGGGCTCCGGCCATGCTCCGGTAGCCATGGTCCTTAATGCTTGCATCAATCGAGTCGTATTGGCTTCAGGAATTGATTAGACCCATTATCAGTGGTCGATGATCATCGGAAGTGACAATACTCGGCGGAGCAAGGTGCTAGCAGTACCGGTGAAGCATTGATCCGATTTTTTCAATTTGATTGCGATTTCTCTTGATTAGATACTTGTATGGCATTGTGAAGAGACCTGTAAACTTGAACATTCATCAATTTCAGTTGATTCAAAGGTTTGGGCATGATTGAGCTTTGAGCTTCTCGGTTTGGTACCGATGAGATATCGGCATGGCTGGAGAGAAGTTTGGGGCATCACCTGGGACTGAAATAGTCTTGTTCAGGTGTGAGCAACATGTTAAGATCATAATATAAAGATTTCAATATGTGATTTTAGGAGTTAGGCATATATCGACCGTGTCCATATTCTGACTTGTTACTGATTTGTCCCTCGATTGTGATTTGTTTTCCTCTTAATTTTGAACTTTAAAGACATGCTTGAATAATACAAGAATCATTTAATGGGTGTCAGGTATTTCACAGTATTTTTCCCATGTCTCAATGACTTGTGTTTCACTCATTTCTCTTCAATTTTACATCAGCAATGCTGCTGTCCAGGATTTTCTGACAACCAGACTTTGTGGTTTATATCCCGTCAATTGGCTAAATGAAATTTTATGTTCTTCATATGAAAATTTTCATTGAGTCATGATCTATATTCCTGTAAAAAAATTTTGCTAAAATCAATTCAGAGCTATGTCAAATCAGTGATTTTGTGAGAGGGTGTTTGCTGGTATTTTCTGAATGAACTGCTGTTTTTCATTTTGACAGCCAATATTTAGAAATTAATTCTGAACAATCTACAAAGCCAAATTTTTGGTATTTTATATGGTTTTATAGAGGAGAGTTTGATCTATCTTTCTGTGAAATTTCATGATTTTTAAAAGTTTATTTCTGTGTTTAATGGTCATGCAAAGACAGGGGTTACAGCTTGTGAGCTGTGCAGTTTTTATAAGAAGTGCCAACTTTGAGAAATTATTCTGAGAGATCCACTGAATCAAATTTGGATTTTTTTATATCAAAATTCTCAGGACATGACAATCTATATTTTGGTAAAATTTCATATTTTAATTCTTTATAGATTGTGAGATATGGCTGATGCAATATGGTACCAGCAAAACTGTAACAGCACAGTTCCAGCATTTTCAATTCAGAAGAGTGAACTTTGAATGGCCACCATTTTCTACTGGATTACTCAAATTGAGTGATTCTTTTTGTTTCTACTCATATTGGAGTCCTTTATCTTCTGGTAAGAGGGTTTGGTCCAATTTGGTCTGGTCTGGTCTGTAGAGACGATTTACTGACAGAGGGGCATTTAAGGCACTTTTTAAAGGCATTGCTTGTACCAGTGGTGCATGTACCGCTAATGGCTGCTGAGTTCAAGTCATATATTACATGGTGTACACATTTCAAGCATATTAAACATGATCAAGGGCTGGTTGAGGTCAGAACCATCATTCAAAGACTTAGGAGCCACTGCACAGTGACAGTACATATGATCAACACATCGAAATATCAAGATTCAAACATTCAACATCTTAAAATTCATCAAGGGGCTGTCAGAGCCAGGTTTTATGTAGGGAGATCCCTGATTTTCATGAAATCACATTTTAGCATTCTTTTCATTGAAACTTGGACATGATCATCGAAACATCATGATGCTAAGAGTATGAGTGGCCATGGAGCATTTCATATTGCTGCCTACACATATCTTAGCATTTTGTTTCTCACGATATGCACATTAATTCATTTTCCCTTTTGCATCATGCAATGTGGTGCATATGGCTTGTCCTTAGCCTTGCATTAGGGATTCAAGTGCATTAGCATGCATATAGGTCCATTTAATTAGAAGAATGATGAAGGAAACCAGCCGGCTTAACCTTATCACTCCCATTTATTTTATCCTTTTTTTGTATATGTTATTTTTATTAATCCTTTGATTCCTTACACCAAATAACTTCAATAATTTGGATATAATAGGAAACCAGCCGGCTTAACCTCTATATCCTCATCATCTTCATTATTTTATCAGGAATTAAAAGACTTGTTTCAAGAGAAAGAAGATCAAAAGAAGAAATGCAAAAAAAGAAGAAAAGGAAGAGAAAAAGAGAGATCAAAATGTAGATCGAAGAAGAGACAAAAATGCATATATACAAAATAGAATCATAGGCTTTGTATCAGTTATAACAACTGGATTATGCCTCATCTTTCATTATTTTCCTTTTAAAACCTTAATATAGCATGAATTACTACAAAAGGCCTTTATTTGATCATTTTAGCATCATCAACTCATGGATCTGAGTTGAGACACTTGTGACAGCAAAGAAAAAAAAAAAAAAGGAAAGAAGAAAGAGGAAGATAGGAGATCAGATCCGAAAATAAGAAAAGAAGAAAGAATAAGAGCTCAAGCATCAGATAGAAAAAGAAGAGAGGAAAAGAAAAGAAAATAATAAAAAGAACACAAGCATTCAAAGTAAGCAAGCTCCAAATAAGCTTGAATTTCATTCATCTATGGCATATTTACATGAGAACTAAGCCTTATGAGGCATCTACATTGCGAAAATCAGAAATGTCTATCTATTTCTATATCAGATTTGAGGCAAAGGCAAGAATCTTGACTTGGCTGGGATTTCGGCTTTAGATTTGAACTTGGATTTGAATTTAGCTTTGGCTTTTGGTTCTGATCTGAGCATGGGCTCTGGAATATAGCCTTTAGGCGTGTTGCACTTTGTGTATAGTGTGGGATATATCTCTGGAGAGCTTGAATTCCCCTGCTTTTAGAGGCCAGCATGCTTGAATTAGGTTATTGATCACAGCCCTTCATTTCAATCTGACTGTCGATCCAATGACCTGTATCATTTCCTTAGAAGGGTCACGCTTTGAAGCAACCAAGCATCTCTGCACTGGCGCCTGTTACTCCTGTCTGTTTTGTTCTTTTCTGCATTAAGCCGTTGGAGAGATCTTTTGTTTTGCTTCAATAGGCACAGTTGCATATGGACCGTGAAACCTCAACGTTCAAACATCACAACGATTGGTCAATGCATGTGGGTCCGAAAGGTCAGATTAAATGAGAAAGGGGAGCAACGCCATTTTCTTGGGAACCCATTTTTACAGAGCAGTTTTTAGTGCGTACAGAGTTCGAATTTTTCATGGACCAAAATACCCCTACATCAAAGGCAGAAGATTTACTCTGTAAAATTCGAACGCTGATGATCAGGGATATTTTGGTCCATGAAAAATTCGAACTCTGTATGCACTAAAAACTACTCTGTAAAAATGGGTTCCCATTTTCTTTATTCTTGTATTTTCTTCGGTCCAGCCAAGCACAGAAGCACTAACCGATATCAATATCTTCTTTGAATTTATCTTGGGCCTTTAATTTATCTTGAGCCCAATCTCAAATTATTTTTTATTATCTATCCTCCCTTAATTCGGGCCCAATTATTTTCACCAATTAGCTCAACTATTTCTTCATTAATCAAATGTATCAATTTGAGCTTGGGTACCGTTTAACTTCATTTATCTTGGCATAACTTCTGACTTTATCCCCCTCCATTTGTTCCACAATTGGACACCTCCATTTCTCTTTTTTTTTATCCACTCTACCATTCTTTCTCCATTTTTAGTTCAATGGTCATCTCCATTTCATCTATTCCAAATTCCTTTTATTTATTTTTAAATATCAACTTTCCAGGGTACAACAAACTCTAATCTAGTCTAACTTTTCTAATCGGTAAGGATTCATGGCTATAGTACTGGATTTATTGACAAGTAAACACGCACACTGAATCACATACAAGAGAGGGTATTTATAAAATTTCCTAAAGTAGTGGGAGCAGTGGGGATCATGGGGTCACCCATGAACTAGAATGATTGGTCCGAAAATAACACTCCAAAAATAGCAAATTTGGACTCCGCTCCATCTAGAAACAGCGTGGATGACCGGATGGTCTGACCTTCTAGAAAGCTTCAATCAAGGGCTGAGATCTGTCGATCTAACGGTGCAGAATAATAGTCCACATATTGAATCCGCGACACGTGAGGCCACTAGGCTATGCCGCATGCGGCATAGGCCGGAACCCGTATGGCTTCTAGACTTAGTGTATTTCCATTGAATTTCGCCATTTCGATTGTTGTGCACTTCGTGTAAACTGTTGCATACGCTATGTAATGTCCTGATTTGAGGCCATCTTCAATAATCACCTAAATTGGGCATTTTTCCTTTGTTTTTGGCTAAATACGCTTTTTTTCCAAAATCTCCTAAAATGACTTAAAAACAAGTTTGCGGTAAATAAATCGGTAAAATGGCTACTTTGCATTTGCTTTTCACCATTTTCCATCATAAAAGAGAAAGATTTTCGTTATATGTTTTGGCGTCATCAGTGTTGAAGACTTTCACTGATTATTCTTGAACCATCAGTGTAGGTTACCTCCACTAACTGTTCTTGAATCGTTGGTATAGGTTACCTTCACTGACTATTTGAATAAACCGTAACTGTGGAGTATCTACACTGACTGTTTTTTACCTGTCAGTAAAGGTATACCCATACATACAATGACATTACTAATGCCTCAATAACAGTTGGTATAGGAGAATTTTAATGATCTGTAAAAAGGTTTTTTGTACTAGTTGATCAACAAATTTTTTATGTGTGAATATATAATAAGACTTTATATATATATCTAATTCACAAACATCAAAAATATTATTACAAAATTAGTTTAGATCTTTTATTTTTATCTCTAATATTTATTAACAAGAAGTGGTTGTTTAATTGGCTAGAAGAAAAAATTTCTAAAGTAGTGATTACTCAATGTGTTGGATAGTTGGAGCGCCGTCATTTTTATTCATAACAAAAAAAATAATAATATTAATAACCAGACTCCCAAAAAAATTTCATCCATAACCAAACCGCCCCCCTGGGGGGCGGTCTACCTTCAGACCAAACCGCCCCCCAGAGGGGCGGTCTACTTTTTTTTTTTTTTTTAGGATTTGAATTTTCAATCTAAATAATGAATGTATTTTTTTGAAATTGTAGATATGAAATTAATGGGTAACTTGACTAATCTGGGCCGTCGGCAAAATGATTTTCATAGGTAACCTCAGACACCGCTCGCAGGGGGCGGCAATCCCCCTGCCACCCCCTGCATACAAATTAGCCCGGAGAAAATTATTTCTGAGAAGTCAATTGCACGAAAATTCTTTTACCGACGGCCCAGATTAGTCAAGTTACCCATTAATTTCATATCTATAATTTCAAAAAAATACATTCATTATTTATATTAAAAATTCAAATCCTAAAAAAAAAAAAAAAGTAGACCGCCCCCTGGGGGGCGGTTTGGTCTGAAGGTAGACCGCCCCCTCGGGGGGCGGTTTGGTCTGAAGGTAGACCGCCCCCCAGGGGGGCGGTTTGGTTATGGATGAAATTTTTTTTGGAGTCTAGTTATTAATATTATTTATTTTATTTTTTTTGTTATGAATAAAAATGACGGGTTGGAGCACCTCTCACAATTTCGGCAAAGCTTTCAAAAAGACAAGAAGTGGTTGTTGGGTCCCACTTCACATAGACTATTGACTGAACGACCTCCATGAATTTTGGACTGGTCAAATACTCTTGATCCTGGACTTAATCAACAACCGTGTGTGTATTAATTATAACCGCAATATTCTTTTTTCATTCTTTGATTAACAATGTTCAGATATTTTTATGTATTACGCGCGGTCTATATAGAAGTCTACTGGCGAGTTCTGACCGCTAAAGGCAGCATCATTGGACAAATTTAACAACGCATGACAAGTGTATAACTCATTTTTCTTACGACGTAGGGCGAGATAGAAGTCGTGCTACGCGTACGACAACTACTAACAAAAAAAAAAAACAAATTGAGAACCATTGTTTAATTACAGTTTTACACTAACGGGAGGAAAAACAATAGCGCTCTCTCTCTCTCTCTCTCTTTTGAAAACTAAGCAGAGACTGCCAAATTAATGACTCTCTCTATCTCCATCTTTTTGAAAGGTTGGCAAAGACTGCCAAAAGTGTCACAACCCCTCCGCCCCCTCTCTGGTCTGTCTTTATTTAAATCGAAGCATTGCAATGGATATGAACCATAAGAGAAAAAATCACAAAAGGAGTACTAGCGTACAATGGCTACACTTACAAGTTGCTTCCTTTTGAATCTAATTCTCTTCTTCTGCATGGCATCAGCCATGTCCAGAGATATTGATCATCTAATTTCCTTCAAGAATTCTCTCCCAAATTCTAATTTGTTATCCAACTGGAACAACATGTACGGAGTGTGTGAATTTCAAGGCGTAACATGTAAAGGAAACCATGTGTCCTCTCTAACCATTCGAGATCTGCCACTCGAAGCAGACTTCAATTCAGTCTCAGCTCACATCCTCTCTCTTGAAAACCTAGAAGCGCTCTCTCTCCATTCTACCAATCTCACTGGATCCATCTCAGCCCTTACAAACTGCACCATGCGACTCAAAGAACTGGACCTATCCAATAACAACCTGCAAGGGTCTGTCTATGATACGGCTTCCCTAGCGGCCTCCTGTCATTCTCTTCAGTCACTCAACCTCACCAATAATTACATTGGCCAAGCCTTCAATCGTTCCTCTCCAGTTCTCCTCCAACTGAGGATGCTTGATCTCTCCAATAACAAGATCACAACCAACAAAGATATTCAATGGTTATTCTCTAAACTAAGGTTACTCAAATATCTAGACCTCTCCAATAACATCATTAAAGGCCCCATACCAGAAATTACCAATTGCACATCTTTGCAATATCTTGACCTATCTTCCAATCAACTCGCTGGTACCATATTGGCTGGTACGTTCTCAAGTTGTCTAAATTTAAGTTATCTAAATCTCTCATCTAACCATTTTACTGGTATGGCCCCACCTGACATAGAGGCATGCACGAATCTTGTCACTCTCAGCCTCTCCAATAATAATTTTTCTGGTGAATTCCCCATGTGGTCCCTAGTTGCCATATCTAGACTTCAGTTTCTAGAGTTGGGATTTAATAACTTCAATGGTAATTTATCCAAATCTATTTCAAACCTTACAAATCTTGAGTTATTGGATCTTAGTGCGAACAGGTTTTCAGGCCCAATACCGCGTCCATTATGCACTTACAGTGTATCGCACTTGAAAGTGTTATACTTACAGGATAACTATTTTACTGGGTCTATACCCGATTCACTTTGCAATTGTACCAACTTAGTCTCACTTGATATGAGCTTCAACTTGCTTTCTGGATCCATACCTAATTCTCTAGGGTCCCTCTCCAACTTAAGAGATCTTATAATGTGGCAGAATAATTTGCATGGTGAGATACCAAGTGAGCTCTCATCCCTCAAGTCACTCAAAAATCTACTTTTGGACTACAACAACCTAACCGGTGCAATACCTAATGGGTTAGTTAACTGCACCAACCTAAACTGGATTAGTTTTTCAAACAACCATCTTACGGGGTTGATACCAATTTGGATTGGTAAGCTAGAAAAGCTTGTTATGTTATTACTTGGAAATAATTTCTTCATTGGGCCAATACCACCAGAGCTTGGTGATTCTAGGGACCTAATATATTTAAGTTTACATGACAACCAACTTAGCGGATCTATTCCACCCAGTTTAGCAAAACAGGCTGGTAAGATTGTGGAAGACCCAATAGTTATAGGTCGGCCGTTTGTTTCCTTGGAAATCCCTGAAAATAGTCAATGTCATAATCAAGGAATTTTGGAGTTTGATGGAATCCGAATGGACGACTTTTTACGCTTACCAAGTATACATTATTGTAATTTCACCAGAGTCTGGAAGAGTGTCACTGGTACGACTCGTCAATACTTTCCATATGACACGTCAATGGTTTATATTGATTTGTCATACAACCGGCTCGAGGGCCACATACCAACTGAGATTACTACAATGCAATTTTTGATGGTCTTGTATCTCAAGCACAATCATTTATCAGGGCCTTTACCACAAGAAATGGGTGGCCTCATTCACTTAACGTTGCTTGATTTATCGTATAATACTTTTGAAGGCATGATACCCTCTTCCTTTTCGGCCTTATCCTTGACAGCATTGGATCTGTCAAATAACCTATTAAGCGGGCCCATACCCGAAGGGGGTTCTTTTATCACATTCCCCAAAGATGTTTTTGAGAATAATTCCGGTCTCTGTGGGTTACCGTTGCCACCTTGTAATGATTTGTCCATGCCAAAGGAGGATGTGCCTAAGCAGTCATCAACAAATCATGAATCTTGTCTGGGTTGGTGGATTGCACTAGGGTTACTGTTCTTCATCTTCTTGATTATTGGGTTAATAATAGGTCAAATTATGCGATAGGTTGGCATTGTCTTGGATGTAGTACAATGAATGGGGATCCCATTTTTTTTTTTAACTTTTTTTTATCTCTGTATATTTTATAATTTAGAGTAAAATTTCATGAATATTATAAATTGATCTAATTCTCAACATGAAAATTTTATATATTAACTCTCAATGTGTGTTTAACCCCCAAAGTTTGCAAATCTGGCTCCGACTAGTCTGCAAGAACTATGTTAGGTGCTTGGATGAAACTTATTTTGTATCTCATTAAATGTTTTGGAGTTATTAATTTAAATTTCAGTTACAAATTTCATATAAGAATAGTTTGTTTTATTCTTTGTCAAAGGGGTTATAACTTGTTTCTTTCTTTCTGTAGGTCTTCTTTGGGGATCCATATAGTAGGATCATACCTCCTATATATGCATGATGTTATTAAAAAAATTTCAAGAAATTAAACTTACACTAGTAGAAAAATGACTTTCAGTGTCACCCTAATAGTATCGGTTCTTTGAATGAAGTGATACAAAAAACATTTAGTATCGGTTAATTAAAAATAAACGATACAAAAATCATTTAGTAACGGTTCTCATAAATGGGCGACACAAAAAATAACATTTAGTATCAGTTCATTATCAAGGAACCGACACAGAAAGTTTTGTATCGTTTCTTTATAGAGAACCGATACTAAATGTTTTATTTTTGTATCAGTTACTAATATAGAACCGATACAAAACTTTCTGTGTCAGTTCCTTGATAATGAACCGATACTAAATATTATTTTTTGTGTCACCCATTTATGAGAACCGATACTAAATGTTTTTCAGTGTCGTTTTTTTTAATTAACCGATACTAATTGTGAAACCTAGGTTACTTGTTGTTTTTCATTCCCGCTACTCATTTTCATTTCGCGGCTTCTCAAATTCCTCCGCTTCGCCTAGGGTTTAGCTCCAACTCTCTCTCTCTCTCAGGATCAACCCACAAACCTCTCTTATTTTCTCTTGCTCATTCTCTTTCTCCTCTTTGAGCCGCTGTTTTTGGAGCTGATTGAGAGAAACGTAGTTAGGTGGGAGACGGGGACGGTTTCCAGACTCTTCTTCCCTCCCATTCTCTCTCTTTTTTTTCTCCTTGGGACGCCATTCCTGGAGCCGCTTGAAAAAAAACGCGAATTTCAGGCGAAAGTTTTGGTAAAAAAAAAAAAGCGCGCCCGACCCAAAACCCTCCCGCCTTTCTGCTCTCCATCAGATCAAAACCCTCCACCTCTTCGCCAGATCCAAAACGCTCCTGCCTCCTTTTTCTCTCGATCAGTGGCGGCGGCGGCGCGACATCGGACCTCACCGTTCCGTTTTCTCCACTCCGGCGGTACTCTCTATCTCTCTCTCTGGATCTACGATTTAGGGGTTTTCTTTTTGTGCTCAATCGGATCGATTGTGTTTTTCTTTTTGTTTCTTTTTCTCTCCATTTTTAGGCTGCACGTAAGTCAGCCCCCACAACTGGAGGAGTCAAGAAGCCTCATCTCTACGTGTGCCCTAGGTATGCGTTTCAGTTCTCTCCCCAATTTAGTCCATTTACTCCTTCACTTTCTTGATTTTCTTGAATTTTTCAAATCTGTGTTTTTATGCTGTACAGTTATTAATTTTGGGTGTGTTTAGGTTGTCACAGGATGCTCAAACAAGGGCGTATTTGATAAAATAACTTGATCGTAGAACAGGACAGGTGCATTTTCCTTACATTTCAACCAATTTTCGGTCTTGTATTATTGAATTCAAAGCTGTACATTTAATATCTATATTGGATATTTACTGGTAATATACATTGCAGTTCAGCGGTTTGTATGTTACCTGCACATTTTGTTATTGGAAGAAGGTACATTTATTCTTCTCTTTATGTGTTTAGTTTCTTCACAGTGAAAGTTTCTCATATAACTTTCATGACTGATTTCTAGTCTAATGTCAGTGCAAATAAAGGGGATAACTTCGACCGGGCAATTGATGATGAAAATAGGAAAACCAATGACTTCTTAATTCTAGTGAGTTTTCTTTTCTTTTCTCTATTTTTGGTTCCGTAAAGTAGAACAAAAGAGTAAAATACACATCTGGTGTGCATTCCTACCGTTACTCAATTGACGATTAAAGTACATCAATCTTATGTTAAATTATCGATTTAAAAGGGCAATTTATTAACCCATCTGTCCAAAACTGATACTACTGGCACCAATATATTGTTACTGTTGTCTAACATGAAACTAATTTTCGGACTTATTTCCATTCCCCGAATTATTTTGAAAGCAGAATGTAAGAGCTTATACAAAGGAAGAAGTTTCCAAACATAATAGCAGAAAAGATTGCTTGATCATTGTCAAATATAAGGTTTGACACATTTGCCCTTCTTACATTATCATGTTACTATAAAAGATATGTAAATTTAGAATTTTGTATGGCTTAACCTAGAGGACAATGAAGAAGTGAGCCGGCTTCTCTTGTTACTAAGAATATTTTGCAATTTTAGAATTGGACAAATGATTTATTGTGATTATTGATGTGTAGGAAATAGGCATGGCAAATGTCTGGTACGAGGTGTTGTTAGTTCTACATCTCATGGCTTTGTTGTGCCTTTCACAAGCTAATGCTTTGCTTGTACCTAAATCTCATGGTGATGGCTATCAGCCAAGAATATCTGAAGGTTTGTGCTCATAAACTTAAAAATGTTTATACTGCAAACTTATAAAGTATAACTTTGCTTGTACCAGTCAGTGGGTATTACTTGCTGTCGTCAACGTGGTAAAACAAATTACTGAATACTTGTGTCACCATTTGAGTTAAGGAAAAGAAAGGGGTTTCAGAATTGGGATGATTTACGCACTAGCAAATCTTTTAAGATGTCTTTCTAAAATTGGACGACGGTTTTGAAGAAACCACTGAACCAGCTGTTGTTTGGACGACAGTACTCACTATCTGCTTTTGTAATTTTGTATTTTTATTATTTTGTTTGAGACTTTCAATCAAATGGTTATGGCTGTGATTGCATGTATGATAATGTGTGGTTTACTTGTAACAGGTATGCATTGAGTTCATGGCTGATGCTGAAATTGTAGAAATTGCTGGTAGTTTTAATGGGTGGCAACACCGGCTAAAGATGAATCTGGATCAATCATCAAACTTTGAAGATCCATCAAATTTCAGGTCCTAGAAGTTCTAATTCTAGTTTTAACAAGGGATCATGATAATAAGGTTTTACAGGGTATATCAACTCTGTTGCTGTCAACTAGATCTGTTCCTTTTTGTGTGAATGTTGTATTATTATTTAGTAAAATTTGGATTATGTAAATGTGATATTAATTAATGTGGAATGAATATGTAAAATTTTTGTTATCTAAATGTGATATTTGAATCAATATCAGCTGTTACCTCCATTCAGCAGCAAAAAAAAAAAAAACGCTACAGTGTCGGCTCTTAATTAATACCCGATACAAACAGAAAACAGTAGTGTCGGTTCTAACATAATAACCGATACAAAGAAATTATTAGTATCGGTTCTAATGTAATAACCGATACAAAAATGTATTTAGTATCGGTTCTGAGTTAATAACTGATACAAATAATTTATAAAATTATTTTTTTCGGTTCGGAAATTATAAATTTGTATCGGTTCCACTTAATAACCGATACTAATCGTTGGATTCTGTATCGGTTGTATAACCGATACTGATTAGTCCCGGAATTTGTGTCGCCTTGATCAGTGTCGCTTCTAGGTCCGACACTAATAGGCCTTCATAACCGACACTAATAGTACTTTTTCCACTAGTGTTCCACTAGTGTTACAAACGCGAGGCATGCACGAAATTAGTACCAAACCTGCTACGAGTAGAAAAATAAAAATAATGAAAAAAACGAACGATCATAATTAATGGTTTGAAACCAAAAGCGAAGTAATGTGTTGACAAAAACAGCATAGAAAAAAACAAAGTAGTAACTGTCAAAAGCAAAAAGATCCTGCCTTTGTTGTGTGGAACATCTACAAGAGTTGGACCAGTTCTTGGCCGACAAAAATATCCTGCCTTTGTTGCCGCCGCTGCTGTATAGCGGGATTAGGGTTGTGGGAGGCTCTTCAGGGAGGTAGAAGAGATATCCGATAATGTATTTGTTATAACCTGAATTTTTAAAATGGATAATTATTGTTTAATCCTAATTAAAATTTAGTTAACAATGCAATTATAGACAATTAAAATCTGCAACAAACTAAAACTTATAAAGTGACCATAATATAATAAATAATAAAGTAATAGAAAACATAAACTCAAGATTTACAATTTTTTTTTAAGTTAACTCCTACAAGTAATGTGTTCCATAATTAAAAGTCTCAAGTCATGACATATTAAATAATTTTATAAAATTGTTAAGGTTGTAAACTTTCTTTGTTTGTCCATTTAAAAACCTTAATTAAACTAAAACTAACTAATAATGAATTATGAGTAATTAGAACTTTTAGTTTATTAAATTAAATAATTTAAGTTAAATGTTGTTAATCTAACACGAAACTTACGAATTATCAAATTAAATTTATATAGAGGATCTTCATAAAATTTGAAATACAATTTTTTCTTCCTCTTTTTTTGGAACATGTTATAACCAAGTAAGTTTATAAAAAAGAAAAAGAAAACAATAATAAAAACTATACTAAGAAATTAATAAAAATTGGACAATGATTAAAAATAGAGTATAAATTAAAACAATGAATATTCGAATATATATTCGAAATTGAACATAAATATATAAACACAAATACCAACAAAATTGTTTGATTAAATGTATTTTTATGCATCTAAATATGATCAAATTGTATTTTGATTTCGGAATTGTCTCAACCGTTCACTTTTGTTCTGCACGAATCTGAAAGGGGCCCCTTTCTCCCTCTGTATTCTTCCTGGAGAGGAATTGTCCCCTAAACCCAATTTAAATTTTGGTTCGGATCCGCACCCATCCGGCATCCCTTACCCTCGCTCTCTCTCTTACAATGCTGCCCCACCTCTATTCGTATCCTTGCTGGAGAAGCTCCCGCCCTCTCTACTCTCTTTGCCTTTGGTTACGAAAGTCGCCGCTTTCTCTTCTCTTGTCAGGGAGCCGTACGGACGACGCCTTTGAACACACCCACTCTCACGATTGTTCCTGTTACGCGCGCCTACTCTCTGACACGCCTTGACTGTGCGTCTCTGTCCCGGGTTATATAATCTCTCATTCTTTCTCTCGTTTTTGGTTGCTGCCTCTCTTTCGCTCGTGTGTTGAGAATTTGTCCCTCCTTCTCTCTTCTTATTTTCTGTTTTTCCTCAGATTTCTTGCGAATTCAAAACCCTAGAGGTTTGTTGTGTTTTATGATGCTGCTGTTTGAGCTCGGTGGTGCCTCTTTCTTGGTGTGCCGTGATCTGTTGGGGCTGTGACGCGAGGTGCGCCTTGGTACCGACTGTCCCATGCCAAGACCGAATTGGAGAGGCTAAACTTCTAATTTTCTTTTTCTGAAATTCCTTCCTCATTGTCGAGCTACTGTTGAATGCGAGTCGCAACCCGTTGAGCATCTATTGGCTCTTTGATATGTATATTGTGAAACTTGCTTGATTTCTCTCGGTACGTGCTAAGCCCTTGTCGTGTACCAATTTGGTTGTGCATTTTTTTGTCCTGTGTCCTCTTCTTGTGCATAACACCATGTGGGATGTTATGGAATTAGTAATCATATTACCATCTTGACTTGTGCCCCGTAACAGTGAACACCCTTATTAATTTGCGTTGAAAGGTTTGTAATGGTTGATATTTGTACGGTTTGTGATGGCAGGGACCAATCTATAATTTTAACAAAATTAAGTGTCTAGATGTTAATTTCTATGATTGTATCGTAATACTCCCTTATTGGAGGGACTTGTGTGTAAACTTGAAACTTTATAAGTATGTGGGCTGATTATGTTAATAAATGCAGCCTTACTAATTTTCCCTTTTATGAGGGCTTAAATGAAAATTTCAAACGTTTAAATATGGAGATCAGCCGAATTTGAATGGTGGAATTAAAATGTTGATTTGGAGCTATACTCGGGCTTAGGCTGAAACAGAAATTTTAAAGAGATTTATAATGAAAAATGCTTGACGCCTCTTTTCAGTAGACTCGGTCCGAAATTATAAAGTTATTTATTAAAAATGACCAAAATAAAAATGTAGTAAAGTGTCAAATAAATAAAGAAAAATTCAACTAAAACGTTCAACAAAAACAAGACCAACTAAAATTAATTAACTATGTATAATGAATTATTAAATGCAAAATAGGTATATAAGTATAATTGATAGATTATAGCTACACAAATGAAATTATAATATAATATCAAAATATTATACTACTAATATATATAAACATGTAATAATTATATTATAATTATATCACTTATCGTAGTATATAAATGAATATCAATACATAATTGTTTTCAATTATATTTTTAAAGTTGCATGGCATATAAGCACATATTACTATTTATGTAAAACTTGTATACAATGGATATACAAAATTATTATAAATTGATTATTAAATATACTACTTGAAATATTTTAATAAATTGTTACTTCAATAAAAAACGTTAAAAACACCACTCAAACCGTAGTTAAATAATATAAAAAAAAAATTACGTGTTTTAAATTGAAAACCTAAATATAAATACGTTGTTAAGTTAATAAGGACAACTAATTAGCAACATTTTTTATTAGTTATGTTGTAATTAAATCTTAGCTTTCAACTCGTAATAGTTAGCATAATTAATTCAACAAAAATATATTTTCGTTTTCTCATGTAGTTTATTTTTATTGTTATTTTCACTCTATAAATAAGCAATTAAATTACATACACCTTTCTCAAGTAATGACGTTAATTAGATTAAGTCATATAATTAGTGTCGAATCCGAAGATTTGCGACTAAGCTTTTACGACGTAATTTATCGCACATTTAAAATGTTGATAAGCACCAATTATTCAGATAAATGTCTTATTATATAAGTTATAAAACAAGAGATTGGAAATACATTTTAATTAGATAACACACTTGGGGATAATTTAAATATATTATTAGGACAATTAGTTAGAACAAGAAACATTACACTACGAGTAGTTAAGTACAAGTAATTATCGCAACATCTAAAGTAATAATCAACCTACGTACTTTTATCGTATAATTACGTATTAACACCATTTAAAACATTATCAGAATTATATGAAACAAGTTATCTTCAAATTAAAATAAATAAAATTTAGTTAAACTCTTACAAATTAACTCTCTCAATTCGAAACCGTCTGACTGACCGATCGATCGAATATGATAAACCGTAATTAGACCTAAATTAAATAAAAGATTACGTAAAATAGATATATTTTTAATTAAGTTAAATTACGAATTTACAAGTCACCGCATCCATCTAGCTACCGATCCGTGGACCGAGACTGCGGATTATTCCACCGGCCTAGACGAGGACCCTACTGGTTATCTTTACGCGTAGCCGCTTGCACACGATTCCCGCTTAGTTACAGGTGTGGGATATCTGGTTATCTTTACTTGACCTGTCATCCTCACTTTAATTTAATAGATGCATTAGAGCATGTTTACTCTTCTGAACTGTAGATAGGATTTGCATAATCTCCTTCAAAGAAAGAATTTACTGTTTTATTAGGAGTAGAGTAATTAAGCTAGTTAGACTATTATATTAGGTAGGATCATTGTTGTCCTCTTCTCGTAGAGGACAATATACTATTATTATAAATAATCATATGCATGGTGAGTGTAAGAAAGAAGACCGAGTGACTACGCTCCGGTTTGTTGGGATGGAACGAGTCGGCCTCGTAGCCATTGAGCCAAGGGGTCACTTGATCCCTTGGGTGGTCTTTTAGGGTTATATTATATGTATATTTGGAGCTATATATATTCTTTCGTTCATTTTACCATTTCACGTGCGCGGATCTGCTCTCGAGTTCTGTGGCGCAGAAATGATTCGAGAAGTTTCTCCCCAACATTAGGAGCTACAAGTCTAGTACGGCTTACCCCATAACCCCAGGTCGCGTGTTGGGACTGTACGCCTCTGGGGGTCTCATGCTCGGCGAGGATGGCACACTCCGGAGGGTCTCATGCCCAGCGCGCTAGTGTGTTGTCCTGGGGGAATGGCATTTTAATTTTCTGTACAGGGCTGATCTAGAGCCCTTCCCATTAGACTGGCCAGAATAATGGAGTTCCGTTGTCTGCTCATGAGGACAACGGATTAACACATTCTTACGTCATACTTGTATTTCTCCTATTTTATATGTTTGGATGAAGAATCATTTTAGAGTAAGGAACAAACACAGGATTGAGATATATTCATCTGCATTCGTTGCACACGGGAGGGATCAATGCGCGATGTCACTAGGCATCGTGTATCATTGGACTTGCCGACTGGTGTACTTGGATATATCTTATTGGATCTAGTGATTCGATTGGCACGGCACAGGGTTGATGATTCTTTCGTATTATTATGTATATTTCTAGTGCAGTTCTTTCTTAGGAACTGAGCTCCGATTTGGCTATCTATATAATAATCTCCTTGAATTTTATTTGGGAAATCTTTTGCATGTTGGCATAATAGTTAATCATTTGCATCTACTACATGTATTTTATTTTTAGTTATTAAAATAGGTTAATTATAATCAAGCATTTGCATATAAAAGTGTAGTTTACAAACCTTATGTTAAATACAATTAAAATTACTTCGACTTAAGAGGATCCCTGAAGGGTAATTCTGGATCACGCACTGGGCGAATGATCGCTCATCTTACACGTTGTTTCGTGGGTTTTAGGTACGAAGACTGGCGTACTGCAGTAGGATTCGTTTGAGGCTATCTCTGAAGACCACGTAGCTTGATTTTATATTTTTAGGACTTTTGAATTGGTTTACGAGATTCGATCTTTTGATTTGTACATCGGGCTCGATAGATCTTGTATCCCTTTTTGTAGCTCATGTTTTATTTTATGATGTAGACTGTATGGATATTATATGTGTATGTTTATTTATGGATTGTATGACTATGATGATATTATGATTATTCACCCTGCTGCATTTTTGTCTATTATTATATCTGTTTAGTCTTGCGTGTTTATTGAGTTAATAAACACGATGTGAGGATTAGTCACGCCCTAGTCCGGAATTCTCGGTTTGGGGTATGACAGTATTGGTAGCGGGTTTATGAGTCGCTCGAGAAAGTACTGAATGATTCTAGAAAAGTGAGGTCTTTACATGTCATGTCAAATCAGTAAGCTCTGTCATACTTTGCTTTCAAAAGCAATGACCGTGCCTAGTGAGAAGAAATGCATATCCCAGGTAAGCTATTTTTGCCTTCGAGTCTTTTTCTTTTACTATGTTATTGTTCCAAACTCAATCCTTGAATTATCAAACAAATTGATATGCATCATGGGAAAGATCTTTGTATTATTAACATGAGTAACTATACACAACTGCATCTTTAAGTAATCCCCATACTATTGATATTTTTTGCATGGGAGTGCAAAGTAAACAGCATGGGCTAAAATTTTCGACCCATGCAATTAATAAACCCATTCAATTAATGTAATTGCCCATGCTGTTGTCAATATATATGCCCATGTAAAATGTGTCTCCGAATTTTTTTAATTAGCTGCTGCTCTCCTCTCCTCATTTCATCTCCTTCAAATTTTCTAGCTCCCGTCTTGGGTTTTTCGTCTCCTACGCAGTCAGCCCCGCTTCCCCTCTTTCAGTGCCACCGCGATTCCAGGTGCACGTCGCCCCAGACTACACGCGACACTAGGAGCACATCGCCTCAGGAGTGTCGGACCTCACCCCCTCGCCCTAGGCGCGTCGTACAACCCGAGCACCTCTTGCATGCCTTAATCGTTTCGCTCCTCTTCAACCCGAGCCTCTCTTGCCTTATTCAGGTAATCTCTCACTTGGCCCCTCTTACCTTATTGCTTCAAAAGTCCTAAACCCTAGTACCGAAATTTCACTTTGTGTTACTTAATTCACTCCGATCTCTTCCCTAATTTTGGTTAGTACTGAGTTTGAGACAACAGTGAGCAACAATATTCAAACATTATACATTTTTTTAAGCTTTCTCTTACTTTGTAGTTACAATGCAGATATCTCTTGGCCGATCTGCTGCTTGATGGCTCCAATAAGGCAATCAAGACAAATTGAGTAAAATATGTCATCTAATTGGCAATGTAACGGAGGATATACCAGATTCTGAGATGGTTGAGAGTACTAATTTGTTAAGCAATAGTGGTTAAATAAGAAAGCTTAGCCTTGGTAGAACTTGGTCTATTCCAGTTAATAAATCTGGTGTGGGTTCGTCAAATTATGTGCACGAGCTTCTAGAATGCCCCATTTGTGCCAATTCGATGTACCATCATATTCACCAGGTAATGTTATCGATGTGTATTTCCTATTATATTGTCAACATGCAAAGTGTAAAAATGTACAAAAAAAAGGGGGAGGGACTATCATGAGGAATGCAACTGAAAGTGAAATCTCTTACACTTATATCTTATTTTCAGTTGAGTGTGTGCTGTGCAAAATGCAATAGTCTTTAGGTTACATACTTGCATGATTATCCTTATTTTTAAATTGTTCTTTGGTAAAATATTATGGAATAGTGCTAAAGTAATGCTATTCTGAAGAGTAAATTGGAAGTGCTAAAAGAGTGAATTGGTGAGAATGATAAAAGAGTGCTAGATTAGTAATTGAAGGGTAGCTAGATTAGTGATGGAATAGTGCTATTCTGAATTGTGTTAGAGCCATTTGGGAAGTACGTGCTATTCTAAATTGTGTTAGTAGCTAGATTAGTGATGGGAACGGCGGCACTTTTCTGAAATCTCGTTTATTTTTTCAATCTGCCATTTTATACTTGACAATTGTTAGGTTATATTTATTTACCTTATTTCTACAATCTAGGTGGCAGAATTGATTGTAATTTTGTTTACTTTTTTTTTCCTATTTTGTTTTTTTGCTGACTACAAGTTAATGACAAGTGGATCCCATTTTCAGGAACCAATTTACATCATCGAAGACCTTCAAAATATGTGTATTGTATCAAGGCTGGAAGTTACTGGTACCAATCTGAGCTTCAATCCATTAGAGCTGCTGGTACTACAATCCAACCACAAATATAGCTATTATATATATATATATTCATATGTTCAAACTTCAAACCTTAACCACATGTTAAGAGGCGTTTTTTTTAATTCATCACTTTACATATGCTCGAAATTTAATTTTTTCTTTTGACAGCTTGAACATTATCAAATCTGACTTTCAAATATCTGTAATCATTGCAGCTTGAACATTATCAAATCTGACTTCATGAACCTCAAGATTAAGCTCCCATACTATCTAAGAAGTTAAGAATGGTGCAAGGGTTTGTGGGTTGTGTTGATATGATGTAAGTATGCTTATTGGATAAGTTAAGTGTTAACTTAGATTTTGCTGACTTGTGTTATGTGAGAGCTTGGTATGACTTGATTGTAATATCAAACATAGTAATATGAATATTTATGTTGATTTTAATAAATAGTTTTTATTTTATGTTTAGTGTGTAGTTTGGGAATAAATGTAATGAATTGAATTAGCTTTGTGAAGAAGTGTTTGCAATTTAAACATTAATTAATGCATATAATAAAAATATTATTTGTGAATTTTTTTTTTTGCATGGGGTTATTAATAATTCTACCCATGCAGATTAGAAAAAAAAACATCTTAGCAGCTAATTGAACAATGCTATGTTATATACATATTGCATGGGTATATTAGCATAGGTACTTTATTTATAGCATGGGAAGTCAATTGTATGGGCCGTCAAATTTTAACCCATGCAAAAGAGGCTTGCGCACCCATGCAATTGATCAACTGCATCGGCCCCATGCAAATAAGAGTCATTACCATGGAGGTCAACTGTATGAACCCATTTGTATGGGATACCCATGCAATTGATATCAACTGCATGGGTAACGCATGCAAATGAGCATTTTTTGTCTCATGCAAATAATCCAAATTCTAGTAGTGAGAGGTGACAACTGAAATTGCATAGAATTGAACTAACAAAAGGCTTATTCTCCTAAAATAAGAAGTTCACAGTCCTTTTCCAAGGAAACTCTCATCGATATTAACTACTCTACAACCTATGACATTCGTAGCCAATATTATTTTGAATACACTGGAGCACACACTATCTATGATATTTGCTTTTAAAACGTTAGGTCAAGCAAGGTCTACTACTTTGCCACAGATGTCTACCTGGGTTGGTGGTTTAATAAGAACTTAAAGCTACTCGAAGACATAGACCACCCTGTAAACATACGAAGGGTAGCTCACTGATATTGGAGTGGTGAGTAGAGCTTCGTTTCATCTATCTGTCCACACTGATTTCAAATCCAGATGTTAATCGTACCCTGGCAACTTAACGTAAAGTAGAGTTTGGTTGTTTAGGAGTTTCTCCATGAAATTAAACAAAAAGAGGAGGTCAGCGGAAGGAGAAGAGATAAAGAGAGGAGTTATTCATGAAATTAAACAAAATTTTAACGATTTTGTCACCCTGGATTTAGGGTGTAAGGATATGAACAAAATGTCTACTCTCATTTTGAGCATGTTTGTGTATTGCATGTGGGCTTTTAGTTTATTATGAGTTGAAGATAACAAACGCTGGATATACTTGCACTAGAAACTCATGGATTCCTGGTAGCTAGGGTAGTCGAAGTTAAGGGCTTAAGGCCAAAATAAACGGCAAGTTATTGCAAAATTTCCCCATATCTGGCCCATGAATTATTAGGTTTGATCGAGCTTACATAGGAACCTAATGGATAAGTTTTGTGATACTATAGCCCTGGATCTGCAGTTCCGATTAAGGAAATCCATCATATATGCAACTTGGTATGTCTGGAAAAATCATTATGGTGCAATTTTGTTCATTTCTGTACTATTTATGGCAACTTATCATAGTTAACTTTTACTGGTTCATTGTTATTCTCTAAAATAGGCCTGGCTTTGTAATAAGTCGTATGGGGGATGTGTACCAGTTGTTTGGTACCAATCCTCTCATAACATTTTGCAAACTACATTTCTCTTGTTGTTTCCTTTGATAATGAAATGAACTCGGAGCCGACGATATATATGTTAGTAACCCCAAATACCAGCCCAATTATTGAAGAAATAAGGCCGAAAAGCTTCCAGCATGCAGCACAGTTGTCACATTAATTCTGTTAAGTGCAGTTCCTGTTCCTATAACCTTCCCAGAATGGTGGTCATAATTTCTAGCAGATTGTTGTATGACCATCATGCATATACAAGTTATTTCTTGGTTCAATTGGAGTACATTTACTGTGGTGGGGTTGCATATGTAATATATAAGAGAAGTTTGTGCCCGCGATACATTTCATAACATTGTAAAGAAGACTTTACGGATTACTACGTCTACGGCTCAGATGCAACAAAGTAGAGCTCAGGCCGCAGGCCCAATAGAAAAACTAATAAAACTTCTTAATAGGCCCATAAGGCTTTCAATTTTTTTATAATTTTCAAATATCACTTTTAAACGGTGCAGGATATCATATTTACACTGCAGTTTCTTCACTTGCTATTTCGCAGGATATCATTTTTACACTGCAGTTTCTTCACTTGCTATTTCAATCGCAGTTTCACGTATACCCAACTTTCAATTTTTTTTTTAATATTCGAACTGAAAATTTTAATTTACAGGTATGTTTTTTTATTATTTAAATAGAGCGTATATTTAATTTAAATCATAAGGTGTTTTGTAATTAGAACACAAACAATTCAGAATTCATAAATCTAAAATAAAATAGCAAATGTAATTTAAATCTTACAATTTTCGAGTGACAACATTATTAAGTGGAAGCATAAATACTGATCATCAATGGTTTTTCTCAGATCTAATAATGAAGACCTTATCTCTTTTTCTTTTACTTCTTTATTTGTTTTTATGGATAAAGTTCTCCAGGATGGGTGCGCCAAATAAGAGAAGAAATATTTAATAACTCTGAAACAACATTTAGGACCAGTATATTTAATAAATAGCAATATGAATTTTTCCATTAAAAATCCAGATGCCTTTTTATTAATTATGTAAATAAAATTGGTGCATAACAATAATATAGGCCACATAATTAAATTAGAAAACTCACATTATTTTATTTTAATTCTAAATGAAAACAAATCTGATATAGCGCAAAACTTTTCCATGTCAAACTTTTATAACACAATAATACATCGATCAGTGTGAAGCCGAATAGCACAATAGATTGCAGCAATGTTTCCTTTCGAATAAACTAACATAAATTATAAAAAATAAAATAAAGTTAAACGTGATCAAATATGACAAATGGGACTAGTCATATTTGGACATAGTTCCTATAACCTTCCGAGAATGACATGTCATGACATATCTCAGTATATTCAAATATCTTGCGAGCTTACATTTGATTAGAATTTTACCTCCAAATTTTATATAAAAATAATTATTTATTAAACAAAATTAATGTATAAATAAGGCAATTTATTTGCACAAAGTTTGCATTAAAAAAATTTAGCACTAATAATTAAATTTATTTTCAAAACCTGCAAAGATGTGATAATTATCAACCCCAAAATTTGTCATGCATTTATTTATATTGTTAAACACGAAATAATTGTATTGCTTTAAAAATTACATACACCTTAGTCACACAAAAAAACACTTTTTTTTTTAATCTAAAAGAGATTCATGAGTTATTGGATTAAAACAGGAAGAATATCACATATAATTTTCAAAAAGTTCAAAATTACATATTTCTCCATTCAAAATTTATAATATCATATGTAACCTTATAAATTGTAAAGACTCACATTCATCCAATTTAGTATTTTTCTATTAAGACCAACTTTACAGTTATAAAGTTTTCATTTTATCCTCCATAAAAATATTAAAAAAATATATTTGTAGCAATTGTAAGACACAGGTTCGATATTTGTGAAGGCAAATGATTTATTTTCGTATATATGTGATGCATACGCAGTAATATTTAAACATACGTTCTAAAATATTGATCACATTCTCACCAGGCAGATCACATGTTGATTGATGTTTATGTACTTTGGGTACGTAATTACCTGATAATACAAATTCCAGTATTCCAATGAATCGAGCTCTACAAGCAGATTGAGAAGAGAATTAATTGAATCGAGCTCTACAAGCAGGTCCAACTAATTGGTGATTAGCTCCGTGTAATTAACTCATGACGTCAATTTGTATCATATTGATCATGAATTTTTTTGTCAATTACGTTTAATATAATTAATTAATGCAATATTAATTATCTTTAATTTATGTGAAAGATCAAAAATTCAAAACTCAAGTATGCCATGTCACTGTGATTATTTGATATATCAATTCTCGATAAAATGAGCAACAAAATGATTTGATAGTAATAAATAAATTACTCTTACAAACACAGATTTTTTTTTTTATGAAAAATAGAGATCTAGCCCATATTTGATTGAAATGAAATGTTCTGTTATATCGGAGATATAACTACATGAAAGCTAAATAAACACAAGTCTACTCAAAACAGATTGAGTAGTTAAATAAAACAAAACGGAATGAAAAAAATAAGAATAATGAAAAAAATGAAAAAAAGCATGTAAGTCTGAATTGCAGAAGATATGCGGCCTGAGCTAGCTATCACTCCCCATTTTCTGATATTCTTTCTGAGATGAATTGTAATTGCCATAATACTTCATCCTTTATGTCCCGAACCTGCTTGCTCTCCTCTGTGAAGGTTCTATTGCATCGTTCCCTCCAGATGCAAAATTGCGTTATCAATACTGTACCTCTTTGTTTCTTCGTGAACTTGTTGCTAGTTATCAATTCAATTGTAGGTACAGCGTCTATGGATGGCATCATACCAGGTAAGGCTCTTCGCAGTTCTAGATATACTGCTTTGGAGAATATGCAACCATCCAACATGTGCTTGATTGATTCACTTTGCTCCTTGCATAGAACATATCTATTAACAATGGACCAACCCATCTTGTTCAAATTATCTATTGTGAAGAGTTTATTTAGCAGCATTAACCATCCAAAAACCTTCATCCTAGGCGGTACATTTAATTTCCAGATCTTGCATGTGTTGCTTTGAATTTGAGGGATATTTTTCATTGCGCGGTACCCACTTCGAACCGTGTATTTACCAGCATCATTCCATGGCCATATCAAGTCATCCTGAGATAACGGGTTTAGTTGTAAACCCGATATCATAAGCTGCAACCATACCAGTTCTTCCTGTGCGATGTCAGAGAGGTCATTTCTGAACAGTGAGTCGAGAGTGGTGGCATGTGACACCTGTTTCAGAGATATGTTTGTGTCCAGGGCAAAAGTGTATAAGTTTGGAAATTGCGCATAAATAGTAATCCCAGTCCACTTATTATCCCAAAACAGGATCCTTTCTCCATTTCCTGGTACATATGTAAATGCAAACTTGCAGAAATTCATCGAACTTCTCATTGCATTATTGAAGATTGGTGAATCTGGTAACCCCCTGTTGGTGATGTGTTGTTCAAATAATGGCTTGCACAGTGTGGTTTGCGGTTTCCCCCATTGCCAATACCACTTCAATAGGAGAGCTTGATTGAAGGTCGATAAATCCATGATACCTAAGCCGCCAAATTCGTTCGTAGTAATTAGTGACAAAATGATTTGATAGTAACAAATAAATTACTCTTACAAACACAGATTTAGTGACTAATTCCCGAATATCTACAGCTTTGTTCCCTCAATTCTTTTGACATCGAGTAATTAGCTTGATTCATTACCACCAAATAAGTATTACAATTTGACTTGTATATATAATAAGACTTTATATATATGTAATTCACACACGCCAAAAAAATATTACATAATTAATTTGACTCTCCCTTGAGATCTTTTATTTTGTATCTCTAATATTTGTTAACAGAAGCGACTGTTAGAGATGGACCGATAGCATAGTTGACGGAAAGAAAAAATTCTGAAATAATGATTATTCAAAGTTCGATAGTTCGAGCTCCTCTCACAATTTCGGCAAAGCTTTCAAAAAGACAAGAAGGGGTCCAGATCCCCTAAAGTAACTCAATTTTTGGGTTTTGAATCAGGATTGTCCGATTCGAATCCGTTGCCTCAGGATTCGAATCTATTGATCAGGATATGTGTGCTCCACTTGAGATGGATTGTTCCGAATTTGAATCGAATGGTCCCGATCTAAAATCCAATCTTTGGGTTACTTCACTGGATCTGATTTCTATCACAGTTACATCCCCTGATATGTATCAGTTCTCATCCATCCAGAAAGATTATATGAAAATTACCTTCTAACAACCAATGCAAAATCTACTCCAAAGCAAAAATAGAAAACGGGAAAACCAGTGCAGCTCCAACCCCTCTTTCTTCCCAATCTATTTGGTTCCTACGTACTGATGTGCTGACAACTAAATTGGGAATTTTTCTTAAACACCCTCCAAAGATGAAAAATCTCACCCAAAGCCTTCCAGTCAATTAATTACTTCAATAATTGGGGGCGCCAAATCCTGACAAGATTCAAAACTCATTTCATTAGACTATATATTGACTATTATTCAACAACAGTAGTGTGTATTTATTATGACCACATGCAATATTCTTTAACAGTAGTGTATATTGACTAAAACAACCGCCATGAAATGAATTTTTGAGTCTCCATCCTTGACTATTAATCAAGGATTAGGCTTGGCCGCCGGCTAGAACTGAATGTATGATGTATCTCTTATTTGATTTGAGCAGGTTTTCCATGGAATTAAATCAATTCCTTTCGTATACAGCATCATTCAGACCTCTAGAGAAAGGTTTCAACGTTAAACTGAGGGCTTGTTCACACAATCAGTCACTGTTGCATGGGGCGTTGTTAGGTTTATTGCTTTTTTCCTTTTTAGTTTTCATCAATAATTCAATATCCTAAAAGGGTTTCCACTCAATCTTTAAATTTTAGTCAATTGTTCCTGTTGAGATATGTATAATGAGAGGTCTGAAGGGTATATAGGAAAATACATAAATACCTATCTTAAAACTGTATTTTTCAGTTAATTTTTAATAAAAAAAAAAGTATGAAAATTTTGTATTTGTGGTAAATTTAAGAATTAATTAAGTTTAGAGTGACATTTTTCAGATTTATAGTTTTGTGATGGCATTTTTCAGATTTGAAAGTTCTGAGGTGGCAAATAACTAATTTTCCCATAATTCAATATCCTAAAAGCGTTTCCACTCAATCTTTAAAGTTTAGTCAATTGTTCCTATTGACTTTTTTCTAATCTTTAAAAACAACGTTAAACTGATTATTTCTCTTTAAATTTTAGTCAATTGTTTCAAAACATGAAGGATAATCAAAGTAAGTTTGTCAGTTTTGTCCCTATGTTCATGTTTTATTTTTATTTCTATTTTAACGAGCTCTAGCTTCCTTTGTGTATGTGATTTTCCAAATGCATGAATCCAGCTTCAGAATAAAAGTAGAAGTAAAATAAAAAATTGCAGCATATAAAAATTATTGGACTGTTGAAGCTGTAGTGTGTATTAATTATGACCGTGCAATATTCTTTTTTCATTCTTTCAATAACAATATTCAGATAATTTTATGTATTACGGTCTATATATAGAAGTCTCCATCTTTGACTAAGTAATCAACAACTGTGTCTATTGGCGAGTTCCGACCGTTAGCAGCCTGCCAATTCAAATGACTCTCTCTCTCTCTCTCTTTTTCAAAGGTTGGCCCAGACTGCCAAAAGCGCCACAACTCCCCTCCTCCTCTTTGTGTCTATCTTTATTTAAATTGAAGCATTTGCAATGGATATGAACCAGAAGAGGCAAAAATCACAACGAGCATAGGAGAGATGACAAAAGGACTGCAGCGTACAATGGCTACACTTACATGTTGCTTCCTTTCGAACCTTCTCTTCTTCTGCTTGGCATCAGCCATGTCCACAGATGTTGATCATCTAATTTCCTTCAAGAATTCTCTCCCAAATCCTAATTTTTTATCCAACTGGAACCACATGTATGGAGTATGTGAATTTCAAGGCGTAACACGTAAAGGAAACCACATGTCCTCTTTGACCATTCGAGGTCTGCCACTCAAAGCAGACTTCAATTCAGTCTCAGCTCACATCCTCTCTCTTGAAAACCTAGAAGCACTCTCACTCCATTCTACTGATCTCACTGGATCCATCGCAACCCTTGCAAACTGCACCATGCGACTCAAAGAACTGGACTTATCCAATAACAACCTTCAAGGGTCTGTCTATGATACAGCTTCCCTGGCAACCTCCTGTCATTCTCTTCAGTCACTCAACCTCTCCAATAATTACATTGGCAAAGCCTTCAATCATTCCTCTCCAGTTCTCCTCAAACTGAGGATGCTTGATCTCTCCAATAACAAGATCACAACCAACAAAGATATCCAGTGGTTATTCTCTAAACTCAGGTTACTGAAATATCTAGACCTCTCCAATAACACCATTAAAGGCCCCCATACCAGAAATTACCAATTGCACATCTTTGCAATATCTTGACCTATCTTCTAATCAACTCACTGGTACCATATTGGATGGTACGTTCTCAAGTTGTCTAAATTTAAGTTATCTAAATCTCTCATCTAACCATTTTACTGGTATAGCACCGCCTGACATAGAGGCATGCACGAATCTTGTCACTCTCAGCCTCTCCAATAATAATTTTTCTGGTGAATTCCCCATGTGGTCCCTAGTTGCCATATCCAGACTTCAGTTTCTAGAGTTGGGTTTTAATAACCTCAATGGTAGTTTATCCAAATCTATTTCAAACCATACAAGTCTTGAGTTATTGGATCTTAGTGCGAACAGGTTTTCAGGGCCAAAACCGCGTCCATTATGCACTTACAGTGTATCTCTCTTGAAAGTGTTATACTTACAGGATAACTATTTTACTGGGTCTATACCCGATTCACTTTGCAATTGTACCAACTTGGTCTCACTTGATCTGAGCTTGAACTTGCTTTCTGGGTCCATACCTAATTCTCTAGGGTCCCTCTCCAACTTAAGAGATCTTATAATGTGGCAGAATAACTTGCATGGTGAGATACCAGGTGAGCTCTCATCCCTCAAGTCACTCCAAAACCTACTTTTGGACTACAACAACCTAACAAATGCAATACCTAATGGTTTAGTTAACTGCACCAACCTGAACTGGATTACTCTCTCAAACAATCGTCTTACAGGATTGATACCAATTTGGATTGGTAAGCTAGAAAAACTTGTTATGTTATTACATGGAAATAATTTCTTCATTGGGCCAATACCACCAGAGCTTGGCGATTGTAGGGACCTAATATATTTAAGTTTACATGACAACCAACTTAGCGGATCTATTCCACCCAGTTTAGCAAAACAGGATGGTAAGATTGTGGAAAACCCAATAGTGATAGGTCGGTCGTTTGTTTCCTTGGAAACCCCTGAAAATAGTCAATGTCATAATCAAGGAATTTTGGAGTTTGATGGAATCCGAATGGACGACTTTTTACGCTTACCAAGTATACATTATTGTAATTTCACCAGAGTCTGGAAGAGTGTCACTGGTACGACTGGTCAATACTTTCCATATGACACATCAATGGTTTATATTGATTTGTCATACAACCGGCTTGAGGGCCATATACCAACTAAGATTACTACAATGCAATCTTTGATGGTCTTGAATCTCAAGCACAATCGCTTATCAGGGCCTTTACCACAAGAATTGGGTGGCCTCATCCACTTAACGTTGCTTGATTTATCGTACAATACTTTTGAAGGCAGGATACCCTCTTCCTTTTCGGTCTTATCCTTGACAACATTGGATCTATCAAATAACCTATTAAGCGGGCCTATACCCGAAGGGGGTTCTTTTATCACATTCTCCAAAGATGTTTTTGAGAATAATTCAGGTCTCTGTGGGTTACCGTTGCCACCTTGTAATGATTTGTCCATGCCAAAGGTGGATATGCCTAAGCAGTCATCAACAAATCATGAATATTCTCTGGGTTGGTGGATTGCACTAGGGTTACTGATCTTCATCTTCTTGATTATTGGGTTAATAATAGGTCAAATTATGCAATAGGTTGGCATTTGTCTTGGATGTAGTACAATGAATGGGGATCCCATTTTTTTTCTATATAGTTATAATTTAGAGTAAAATGTCATGAATATTGTAAATTGATATCATTCTCAACATGAAAATTTTATATATTAACTCTCAATGTGTGTTTAACCTCCAAAGTTCGCAAATCTGGCTCCGACCAGTCTGCAAGAACTATGTTAGGTGCTTGGAGTTATTAATTTAAATTTCAGTTACAAATTTCTTATAAGAATAGTTTGTTTTATTCTTTGTCAAAGGGGTAATAACATGTTTCTTTCTTTCTTTAGGTCTTCTTTGAGGATCCATATAGTAGGATCATACCTCCTATATATGCATGATGTTATTAAAAAAAATTCAAGAAATTAAACTTACAAAAGCGAGGCATGCACGAAATTAGTACCAAACCTGCTACGAGTAGAAAAAGAAACATAACAAAAAAAAACGAACGATCATAATTAATGGTTTGAAACCAAAAGAGAAGTAATGTGTTGACAAAAACATCATAGAAAAAAACAAAGTAGTAATTGTCAAAAGCAAAAAGATCCTACCCTTGTTGTGTGGAACATCTACAAGAGTTGGACCAGTTCTTGGCTGACAAAAAGATCCTGCCTTTGTTGCCGCGCTGCTGTGTAGCGGGATTAGGGTTGTGGGAGGCTCTTCAGGGAGGTAGAAGAGATATTCGATAATGTATTGGGGTAGAGGGTTTATGAGTCGCTCGAGAAAGTACTGAAGGATTCTAGAAAAGTGAGGTCTTTACATGTCATGTCAAACCAGTAAGCTCTGCCATACTTTGCTTTCAAAAGCAATGACCGTGCCTAGTAGGAAGAAATGCATATCCCAGATAAGCTTTTTTTGCCTTCGAGTCTTTTTCTTTTACTATGATATTGTTCCAGACTCAATCCTTGAATTATCAAACAAATTGATATGCATCATGGGAAAGAGGTGACAACTGAAATAGCATAGAATTGAACTAACAAAAGGCTTTTTCTCCTAAAATAAGAAGTTGACAGTCCTTTTCCAAGTAAACTCTCATCGATATTAACTACTCTACAACCTATGAAATTCGTAGCCAATATTCTTTTGAATACACTGGAACACACACTATCTATGATATTTGCTTTTAAAACGTTAGGTCAATCAAGGTCTACTACTTTGCCACAGATTTCTACCCGGGTTGGTGGTTTAATAAGAACTTGAAGCTCTACTCGAAGACATAGACCACCATGTTAACATACGATGGGTAGCTCACTGATGGAGTAGTAAGTAGAGCTTTGTTTCATCTATCTGTCCAAAGTGATTTCAAATCCAGAGGATAATCGTACTCTGGCAACTTGACATAAAGCAGAGTTTGGTTGTTTAATTAGGGTTTCTCCTCCATGACTTTACACCAATCCCTCCTTTAGGAGGTAAAGGGAATGGTTTAGTAAAGATGTATTATAGACCACATACAACCGATGAGATTGCATTTTTTTATGAGGTAATTCCTAAACATCACGTGAAGTAGTCACAGCCAGTTGGCTATCATACCTTTTCAAAATGGACGTACTAGTTGGTGACAATTGGCACAAGAAGCAACATTAATAGCTCGAGATTGTAACTTTTATCCTGGAAAGCAGGGCGAGTCTGATGGATATTGAACTGAAATAGATGCGATGCCTGTTCGGAATCGTTTGATTCGCTTTATGATCCACACGCCTTTGATCCGTACAAATATTAAAGCACCCGCACGGATCATGAAGCAAATCGGACGGATCAAAGCAGCGCACCAATTGAGTCCAATGCCCATCAAATGCGCCCCACTCCTTTTATCTTTTTTTTTTTATGGTTGGCGGCGAATTGCCGGCAACTAATATATTGATATAATGAAAAATATTACATCAGCGGGTTCTCCCAATGGATGTCTAACCCTAAAGAAAAAGCACACGAGAGTTTTCTCAAGAGTTATGCACACTCCTTTTATCTTATACCAATTAAATATTTTCTCGAGAGTTTTCTCAAGTGAAAATTTTATTCTTAATTGCGTGCTCCGGAAGGAGGGGACGCGAGAAAAGGAGAGGAGAGCAAAGAGAAACTATGCCTGACTGGATATGTCAAAAGTTGTTTATTTATTTCAGAATAGTGAATTTCAGAGGTGAGCAGAAGGAGAATAGAAAAATAGATGAGTTATGCATGAAAATTAAACAAAATTTAACGATTTTATCACCCTGGAATTAGGGTGTAAGGATGTGAACTAAATGCTTACTCTCATTTTGAGCATGTTTGTGTATTGCATGTGGGCTTTTAGTTTATTATGACTTGAAGATAACAAACGTTGGATATAGTTGCACTAGAAACTGATGGATTTCTGGTAGGGAAGTTGAAGGTAAGGGCTTCAGGCCCAAATAAACGGTAACTTATTGCAAAATTTCCCCATATCTGGCCCATGAATTATTAGGTTTGATCGAGCTTACATAGGAACCTAATGGAAAAGTTTTGTTATAGTCCTGGATCTACGGTTCCGATTTAGGAAATCCATCATAGATGCAACTTTGTATCTTTGGAAAATTCATTCTGATGCAATTTTGTTCATTTCTGTATTATTGATGACAACTTATCATAGTTAACGGATCTATTATATTTAAGTTTACATATAATAGATTTTGGCGATTGTAGGGACCTATTATATTTAAGTTTACATAGCAACCAACTTAACGGATCTATTCCACCCAGTTTAGCAAAACAGGCTGGTAAGATTGTGACAAACCCAATAGTGTTAGGTCGGCCATATGTTGCCTTCCTTATCCCCGAAAATAGTCAATGTGAAAATTTGGGAATTTTGGAGTTTGATGGAATCCGAATGGATGACTTAATACGCTTACCAAGTATACAACATTGTAATTTCACGAGAGTTTGGAAGGGTGTCACTGGTACGACTGGTCAATACTATACATATGACACATCAATTGTTTATATGGATTTGTCATACAACCGGCTCGAGGGCCACATACCAACTGAGATTACTACATTGCAATCTTTGGCGCTCTTGAATCTCAAGCACAATCGCTTATCAGGACCTTTGCCACAAGAATTGGGTGGCCTGAGCCGCTTAATGTTGCTTGATTTATCGCATAATACTTTTGAAGGCATGATACCCTCTTCCTTTTCGGCCTTATCCTTGTCAATGTTGGATCTGTCAAATAACTTGCTAAGCGGGCCCATACCCGAAGGGGGTTCTTTTATCACATTTCCCAAAGATGTTTTTGAGAATAATTCAGGTCTCTGCGGGTTACCATTGCCGTCTTGTAATGATTCGTCCATTCCAAAGGAGGAGGTGCCTAAGCAGTCATCAACAAATCATGAATCTTCTCTGGGTTGGTGGATTGCACTAGGGTTACTATTCTTCATCTTCTTTATTATTGGGTTAATAATAGGTCAATTTCTGCAATAGGTTGGCATTTGTCTTGGATGTAGTACAATGAATGGGGATCAATTGACTCTATTTTTTTTTTTTTTTGTATTTCTTTATGATTCATAATTTAGGGTAAAATGTCACGAATATTGTAAATTAATCACATTCTCAGCATGGAAATTTTATATATTAACTCTCAATGTGTGTTTGACTCCCAAAGTTTGCAAATTTAGCCCCGACTAGTCTGCAAGAACTATGTTAGGTGCTCTGCTTGGATGAAACCTATTTTGTATCTCATTAAATGTTTTGGAGTTATTAATTTAAATTTTAGTTACAAATTTCATATAAGAATAATTTGTTTTATTCTTTGTCAATGGGGTTATATCACGTTTCTTTCTTTCTTTCGGTCTTCTTTGAGGATCCATATAGTAAGATCATACCTCCTATATATATGCATGATGTTATTAAAAAAAAATTCAAGAAATTAAACTTACAAAAGCGAGGCATGCATGAAATTAGTACCAAACCTGCTACGAGTAGGAAAAGAAACATAATGAAAAAGACGAACGATCATAATAAATGGTTTGAAACCAAAAACGAAGTAAATTTATTGACAAAAACAGCATAGAAAAAACAAAGTAGTAAATGTGTGGAGCAAAAATCATTATGATGCAATTTTGTTTATTTCTTTACTATTGATGGCAACTTATCATAGTTAACTTTTCCTGGTTTATTGTTATTCTCTAAAATAGGCCTGGCTTTGTAACAAGTCGTATAGGGGATGTGTACCAGTTGTTTGGTACCAATCCTCCCATAACATTTTTTATTCTTTATAAAAAATCGGTGGGTTGTTTTATATCCCACTTTTTTCAAACAAAAATGTATAAAAGTTATTTGACCGTTTCCCTTTTCAAACTATGTCCACAGATTGATGTATACATGTACTATCACTGTGTGTTGCTGATCTGAGTACAATTTTGCCCTGCACCGTACTGTTACATTTTGCAAATTACATATTTCTCTTCTTGTTTCCTTTGATAATGAAATGGACTATGTGTACTAGTCAAAAAGGCAGGAAGATGCCGTTAGTAACCCCAAATACCAGCCCAATTATTGAAGAAATAAGGCTGAAAAGCTTTCAACAGCATAGTTCTCACATTAATTCTGTTAAGTGCAGTTCCTATAACCTTCCCAGAATGATGGTTACAATTTCTAGCAGATTGTTGTATGAGCATATATCCTATACCAAGTTACTTCCTGGTTCAATTGGAGTTAGTGTTTTGAAAAAGCCCCCGGAGGCGTGAACCGGACCGAACCGCCCGTGATCCGCCCGAACGGAACGTGCCCTTGCACGGGCAAAAACACAGACTGGACTGCTATTTTTGGAAAAAAAAAAATCCGGATTACTCGTGTGAAAAAAAAATCACATTTTAATTCCTCGCTTAAATCCGATACAGTTAGAAGTTTAAACTCATTGTCAGAAAGCAAACTTCAAAACTATTTTAATTCCTTCCAGTACTTGAAAAGTTGAAATTCTTGCTAAATTGGTTGACCTATACAACTCGTTGATTTGCTCTGGTTGTTTTAAAATAATTCGTAATTTTAATTTATATTTTACTATAATAAAAATAAATTTTACTATAACAAAAATAATTGAATTCAAATGAATTTTAGTTTAAATGAATTATATTTTGATTTATTTTTAGGTTATATTTTAAAATAATTCAAATGATTTATATTTTAATTTTTTTTCTATATTTTAAAATAATTCAAATGATTTATATTTTGATTTTTTATTATGTTATATTTTAAAATAATTCAAATGATTTATATTTGATTTTTTTATGTTATATTTATATTTATATTTTATTGTTTAAAAAGAAACAAAGAAAAACAGAAATTAAAAAAAAAAACAGAAAAGAAAAAAAAAAACAGAAAAGGGCAAAAAAAAAAAACCGGACCGCCGACCCGTGCTACCTGTGGTCCAAGGACGGACAAGAGTAGGGTTTCAAAAATTTTACCCGTCCTACCCGAGATACCCGTGCCCGAGCTACCCTTGCCCGAGCTACCTGTGCCCCTGCCCGAGTTTGACCCGGCCCGCCCTGCCCTGCCCTTGTTCAAAACACTAATTGGAGTACATGTACTCCAGGGGGATGAACATATTTAATCTATAAGAGATGTCTTATGGGCCTCATGAATTTCACTTTACGGATTATTATGTCTACGGCTCAAATGCAGAAGAAATGAAATTTGATGATTCAAGAAAGTAGAGCCCAGGCCTGAGGCCCAATAGAGACACTAACAAAACTTCTTAATAGGCCCATGAGACTTTCAATTTCTTTAATTTTCAAATATCACTTTTAAACGGCCCAGGATATCATTTTTACATGTAGCAGTTTCTTCACTTGCTATTTCAATCGCAGCTTCACGTGTACCCAACTTTAAATTCTTTCTTTCTTTTTATATGCGAGAGATATCATGATTAAAACTCATGATATGTGCATTGGAATGACTTGAGGACTTTAATTAACATCTCGTTCTTCAAAATAAATATTAATTCTGAAAACAATCTTTGATCTAATAATTAAAAACAACATTTTTTTTTTAGTGGGGACATCGGTTCAAATAATTTTAACTTAAAGATTATTTATGGTATTTATATTTAGGTGGTTTGTCTCTATCTTTATTTTAAAAAAATAAAAATTGATTTTTGACTATTTTTAGTTGTGCATTGTGCATATGACAGCCCCAAATAATTTGGTCAAACTTGGTCATTATTGAAATTCATCTACGTGCACTTAATAGCTTTAAAACTTCCAAAAGAAATAATTTTCAATCACTATCACAAGAAATAATTTTCAGGCCAGTTGGCAGTTGGCACCAACAAACAATGCCAATATATATGCATGAATTATTTGTGGAGAGTAAATTAAATTTTTAATGGTTCGTTAGGTTTCTTTTCTTTAGGAAAAAAAATTATCATAAGATCACAATATATAGAAACACCAAACCGTAAACTCAAACTATGAAAATCATTTCCGTGGCTTAAATGATTTTATTTTATTTCTTCCCTGCACATCGCATTCTGTTTCGTGAATAAATGCAAGTATCTGACAGTGGTAATTGCATTTTTTTCCAAAAAAAAGTAAAAAAAAAAAAAAATAGTGGGCAGGTACATTTTCATATGAAAATCATGTTAAACTGCATGTTCACTTGGAATGTTTAGACTTTGAAAAAAAAAATATTGATTCAAAGTACGAACTGATATGCATTATGCATAAAAAGTTATTAGTAACATATATTGCCTAATGCCTTACTAAAAAAAACATTTTTCATAAAAAAAGGAGATGTGGAACAGGATAATATTTACATAATTCCGGAGATTTTTTTATTTGAAAATAAAATATTATTTTATGCTAAAAAGATAAGGAGTCTAGCTAATTTTCAGAAACTATGTAACACCACAAAATTAATAAATTATTACGGTGTAAACACATATGCGTGCATCATAGAAAAAGTTTAATGCAAGAAATTCTTTTGCACCTAACCATAGAACATTAAATCCTACGGTGCAAACAATATAATACTCATTTTTAAACTAATAAATTTGCAATGTTATTTATATTTAAAAAATCTATGTGACTCATTTCCTTTCCAGTAATTTTGTGATAGAAATAATAAAATCATAAAGTGTTTTTCAATTAGAACACAAACAACTCAGAATCCATAAATCCAAAATAAAATAGCAAATGTAATTTATATATTATAGTTTTCGAGTGACGACATCGTTAAGTAGAAGCATAAATACTGATCATTAATGGTTTTCCTCAGACATGATGATGGAGACTTTAAGCATTTTTCTTTTACTTCTCTATATATTTAATTTTTATGAACGAAGTTTTCCAGAATGGGGTTCGTCCAATTCCAAATAAGAGAAAAAATATTTAATAACTCTAAGGCAACCTTTGAGACCATTATATTTTATAAATAGCAATATGAATTTTTCTATCAAAAATTCAAAGGTCTTTTCATTAATTATGTAAATAAAATTGGTGTATAATAATAGCAAACGCCAGCCACATAATTAAATGAAAAATTAACATCATATTATTTTATTTCTAAATAAAAATAAATCTGATATAGCACAGAACTTTTCCATGTCAAACTTTTATAAGCCAATAATACATGCATCAGTGCGAAGCCGAATAACACATCACACATGCAGCAGATGGCAGCAGTAATAATGTTTGCTTTCGATTTGCACACAATTAACTCAAGACCATAGAGAATTGCGCATCCACATCCACTATATATCCCTATATCATATATCCCTCCACCAAACAAACAACATAACATGCATCCTTAATTTCTCTAGCTAGCTAGGGAAATTGGAAACTCAATCTCCACCGAATATTAATTAATTAATTAGAGACACCCAATTAAAACAAACAAACATCCGATTATTTCGGATTAATTAATTTCCTTTATTATATTAATTAATTAATTAATTAATATAAATGGAGATGAAATGAGGAAAGATATACGAAATACAAATGCGCTAGCTAGCTTGTTCTCTTGTATAAAATCTGTTATAAATAAATTAAGACAGTGGCATCATATATATATCAATCCCCACCTCTGACCTCACCATCATTTAATGGACTGAGGCCCCACACCTCACCTTCTCCAATTTCTTCTTTTCTTCAGCCTTCAGCTCGTCTCTCTTATAGAAAAGATAGAAAATAATATAAGATAATATTTTAACTTTTCTTCATTGTCCAAATGTTACCAATATTTTAAAACAATGACCTTATCATATGTATGTAAATGACAGCAATAAAACTGACATGCAATCATCTTATTTAGATACCAATTATACATTATCATGATATAGGGTCTGCTAATATGACATCCACTTCGCATATATAATACGAACACGTATCCTCTGCATTAACTCAAAAGAAAATCTTTTAGCAAATTACATTTCTCTTCTTGTTTCCTTTGATAATGAAACGAACTATGTGTACCAGTCAAAAAGGCAGGAGATGCCATTAGTAACCCCAAATACCAGCCCAATTATTGAAGAAATAAGGCCGAAAAGCTTTCAGTATGCAGCACAGTTCTCACATTAATTCTGTTAAGTGCAGTTCCTATAACCTTCCCAGAATGATGGTTACAATTTCTAGCAGATTGTTGTATGAGCATCATGCATATACAAGTTATTTCCTTGTTCAATTGGATATGTAATATATAAGAGAAATCTTATGGGCCTAATGAAATTTGATGATTCAAGAAAGGAGAGCTCAGGCCTGAGGCCCAATAGAGACACTAATAACACTTCTTAATTAATAGGCCCATAAGATTTTCAATTTCTTTAATTTTCAAATGTCACTTTTAAACGGCGCAGGATATCATTTTTACACTTTGCAGTTTTTTTTACTTGCTATTTCAATCTCAGTTTCACGTATACCCAACTTTAAAAAAAAAATTTATTTTTATGTGCGAGAGATATCATGTTTAAAACTCATTATATGTGCATTGGAATGACTTCAATTAACATCTCGTTCTTCAAAATAAAGATTAATTCTGAAAACCATCTTTGATCTAATGATTAAGAACAGCATTTATTTTTAGTGGGGACACAGGTTCAAATAATTTTACTTAAAGATTCTTAATGATATTTATATTTAGGTGGTTTGTCTCTATCTTTATTTAAAAAATTAAAAATTGATTTTTACAATTTTATTTGTGTATTTTGCATATGACAGCCCCAAATAATTTGGTCAAACTTGATCATTATTGTAATTCATCTACGTGCACTTAATATATATAGCTTTAAAACTTCCAAAACATTGCAATTGTCAATCACTATCACAAGAAATAATTTTCAGGCCAGTTGGCACCAACAAACAATGCCAATATATATATATATATATATATGCATGAATTATTTGTGGAGATTAAAATAAATTTCTAATCGTTCGTTAGGTTTCTTTTCTTTAGGAAAAAAAAAATTAATTATCATAAGATCACATAGAAACACCAAACCGTAATAAAAATCATTTCCTTTTGTCTGACTTAAGTGCTTTTATTTTATTTCTTCCCTGCACATCGTACTCTGTTTCGTGAATAATCTGACAGTCGTAATTGCGTTTTTCCCAAAAAAAAAAAAGTAAAAAAAAATTAGTGGACAGTTACATTTTCATATAAAAATCATTTTAAACTGTTCACATTCAATATTTAGACTTTGAAAATATGGCCTAACGAGTAACGCCTAATGCCTTACTAAAACAAATATTTTCATATATTGCCTAATTCATCTAAATAAGAGAAGAAATATTTAATAACTCTGAGGTAATCTTTGGGACCAATATATTTCATAAATAGCAATTTGAATTTTTTTCATCAAAAATTCAGTTGTCTTTTCATTAATTATGTAAATAAAATTGGTGTACAATAATAGTATAGGCCAGTGTTTTGAAATTCAGTTCTCATTTGGTATTCGGAAGACCACCGCATACCGCATATACGTTATGTGGATGCATATGCGGATTTTTATTCGGATTTATATATGCAAATTTTAAAATGAGAATTCATATTAATTTGTATGCAAATTAATAAAGTATCTAATATTTTACATAAGAGGCCGAATATGCGGAACCAAATATCGAATATGCGAAACCGAATACTGAATAAGCGGCCGAATATTCAAAACCGAATATTGGACCGAATACTTATTTTATATGCGGATTCCAACCGAATACGAATATTCGGCTGAATAGACCGAATTTTAAAACACTGAAATTATATAGGGTGCAAATTAAATTAATTGAAAAACTAACATTATTTTATTTTATTTCTAAATAAACAAATCTGATATGATATAGCACAAAACTTTTATAAGACAATGGCAATAATACATGCATGAGTGGGAAGGCGAATAACACAGCAGATGGCAGCAGTAATAATGTTTGCTTTTGATTTGCACACAATTTAAGTCAAGACCATAGAGATCTAGAGTTGCGCATCCTCATCCACTATCCCTATATGATATATCCCTCCACCAAACAAATTAACATAACATGCATCTTTAATTTCTCTAGCTATGGAAACTCAAACTCCACCGAATATTAATTAATTAATTAATTAGAGACACCAAAAAAAAATCAAACAAACAAACAAACATCCGACTATTTCGGATTAATTTCATTTATTATATTAATTAATTAATATAAATGGAGATGAAATGAGGAAAGATATAAGAAATATAAATAAATGCGCTAGCTTGTTCTCTTGTATAAAATTAGTTACAAATAAATTAAAACAGTGGCATCATATATATATATCTATCTATCCGGCTATCCCCACGTCACCATCATTTAATGGACTGGGGCCCCACACCGCACCTTCTCCAATTTCTTCTTTGCTTCAGCTCGTCTCTGTTATACAAAAGATACAAAATAATATATTAACTTTTCTTCATTGTCCAAATGTTACCAATATTTTAAAACACGAACTTATCGTATGTATGTATGTATGTATGTATGTATGTATGTAGATGACAGGAATAAAATTGACATGCAATAATCGTATTTAGATGGCAATTATACATTATCATGATATAGGGTCTGCTAATATGGCATGCACTTCGCATATATAATACAAGGTTCAATTATATGATATGCAATATGCCAATATATGGTCTATAGGCGAATTCAGGATTTTCATTGGAACAAAAAAATAGCGAATCGTGTTTAAACTCATTAGATAATCAGATATTAGATGATAAACAATGCTCTAACTTATAATTTCTAATATATACTCCTCTGACTTATAGTTTTCGATGATTTAACTTCTAAATCTAATTTATCATTCATAATTCAAATAATTTATTATAATTTTAATCCTAAATTTAACTCAAATTTCAAATCAAGATTCCAAAGAGAGAAATAAATTATGGGAGAGCAATGTTGGTCCGAACTTGTAAATTTCTCTAAATGTTCAGAATCTACCCCTTGGACCTATGCGGGTCCATCCTTAATATGGTCCATGTGTGGGAGGTTGTAGGTTGAAAACTCAAATGAGTAAAATCTCTTTTGAGTATTAAATAGTTTCATGGATTGACTTCTAGTTTTTACTAAAAAAAAATTATATAGTTCATACATGTAGTTTCTGGTTGTTTATTGAATGCTAATAAACGGAAACAAATGAAGAAAATAGAAAGCATAGTTTAGATTAAAAAAAAAACAAAAAGATAATTTATTTCCCCAGTATATTGTCAAAATCCCACATCAACACACTAATTCGATAGAATGTACAAATTTAGTAAATTTAATGTCCAACGAATAATATTAAATAAAATATGATAAATTCGGAGCTGGTTATATTGGGGTTGGGCAAGGAACGAACGTTGTCATTTGTCAACTTGTCATACATCACATTATCCAAAGGGCAAAGGGAGCAATGATGTCATAATAGTGTACGTACGTAGTATAATTTTATAAGAATAAACATGAAAAGCTATAAAATACCAATTATTATTTTGGTTGAAATGTGTAACCCTGTAAAATAAAATTAGTAAAGCAAAGTATATAGAAGAGAAATAGAAAGTGTAGAGACAGAGTAGACACACATGATATGTCATAGGCATAGAACCATCACATCATCTGTGGTATCAACTATCAAAATGGGTTGATGATGATGATGATGATGATGATGATGATGATGATGATGATGCAAAAACCTTTTCTTTCATTCAACTTCCCACTCTCCTACACAGGAAAAGTACTGTAAATCCAACGGTGGATTCTATCTAATTCCAATCAACTGCTGTGCAGTGTGCACTCAACAAAGTAAGATCCCAGACATGTGGACCCGTCTCAGTAATGACCAGCCAATCCATTAAAAATAAATCGAACGGCCAGGATCCTTCCATGAGAGCATCAGGGCCCAAAGACAGCCACACGTGCCACGCATCAGTGTGGTCCCCGCTTTCCCTCCACCATCAGTGTGCCACGCATCAGCGCCTAATTAAATAATAATTATTATCCTCACACCAGCGACCTTACCTTACCTTACCTTACCCTACTTCATTCACAATTTCACATCATCACATGACAATATGACATGATGATTCATCAAACTTGGAAATAAGGATCAACTTGTGTTGTGTTTGTGTTGTGCTATTTTTTGGCGCCATGTTTTTGGATCCAATTACAATTACGTAGGTCGTCAAGTTTGTTCGTGCGTGTTATTATATGCGCAAATGGCAATGGCATTGAAACGGAGGAGTTAAGATCAGCTCCTCTGTTACACATGTTGTGTGAACTATTGTGTAACGAGTTATGATGTGAGTAACTAACAACTCGCCTGATGAAGGCGTATGATAAACTGTTGAGTTAATGGATGGAGATATTGGATTCGGTGGACACGTCATCTGAATTAAACGCACGGGCGTGTCTTGCGGGTTTTTTTTATAAACCATAATTTAAAAAAAAAAACTTCGGATTTCAGCATGATTAGCTGAAGATTTACAAAAACCATAAAAACCGGGTTGGAAAACCGTTCCTTACATTCCAGAACGGACTGCGAGTCCGTTCTTGATCATTTTCCTGTGTTGCCCCGTGTGGCATCCTCTGGAACGAACTGGGTTCCCGTTCTGGGGATTTTTTTTTTTTCCCGGTCGGCAGAACGGGCTGGGAATCCGTTCCGGTTTTTTTTTTTTTTTTTTTTTTTTCTTCGGTGGAACGGGCTGGGATCCCGTTTTGGGCTTTTTTTTTTTTTTTTTTCCCGGTCGGCAGAACGGGCTGGGAATCCGTTCCGGTATTTTTTTTTTTTTTTTCTTCGGTGGAATGGGCTGGGATCCCGTTTTGGGCTTCTTTTTTTTTTTTCTGTCGGTGGAGAGAGTGTTATAAGGTTTCATTTCTCTGAAAGTGCATTCAATTTTATTCCGAGAGTTCGCTCAAAGTTCTCAGAGTCTTCACTTCTCATTCAAAGTTGCTGAATTTTTTTTTTTAATTTTGAAAGTTAATTGTGATCTACAGATCGACCCCTGCATTGTATTTTCTGCATTCGTCTGAAGGTTGTAGTAAGTTTTTTTTTCAATTCCGATTATTTTTTAGGATGTAAAATTCAGAATGATAATAATTTTTTTTCAATTTTAAGTTAATGGATGATAATTTTAAGTTTAGGATGTGAAATTCCGCATTCGTATGATAAAATTCAAAAATTCCGATTATTTTTCGTCTGCATTATTTTTTTTCAATTTTAGGTTGTAGTAATTTTTTAGGTTGTAGTAAGTTTTAGGATGTAAAATTCAGTATTGAGTTAATGGATGGAGATATTGGATTCGGTGGACACGTCATCTGAATTAAACGCACGGGCGTGTCTTGCGTAGCACCCATCATCTCCTTTTCACTTTACTATCTTTACATCTTTTTACGCATTTATATTTTCTATCTATCTGCAATTTTTCCCATACATCCTTTCAGAATTTAGATTTATATAGATGTCTAGTGCAAGTGCAAGACATTCTCCCTCGAGAAGTGAAAACCACTAGTTTTAATGTTTGCATGATAATTATGTAAAATAAAAATTACATTGATCATAACAAGAGGAAAAAAAATTTATATAATGTACTGATGTAATTTATGTTGTGTCATAGTCTTACAAATATATAGCGAAGAAAAAACATTGCGTGACTAATATGTCGTGATTCGGTCACGTCACAATACGTAATAAAAAAATATTTTTACATGACGTGGTTAAAATAGTGAAAAATAGTTATGTCACGTAAATAGTCACATCACCTGTGAGTGATAAAATGTGACGTGATGAGTCATGTTTAGTTATCATTTTCAAGTTTTAAGTTGGATACAAAAAAATAACAAATAATATATCAAAAATAAGAAACTATTACAAAATAAATTATAATTGAGAAGTAATATTAAATAATATGACAACATAACATGTCGCATAATATAACATAACATCATTAGATTAATTTATATGACATAATGTGATTTGTCAAAATTATAATATTAAAATTTAATTAAATCACGCAACACGCAAATCACGTGATCGACACACATAACATAACACATAACTTGCTAATTTCCTTATCTACTGATATATGTAGGGTTATAATAAATAAAAAAGTCACGACTCGATCTGTCCTTTCAACCCAAATTTTTTTTATAAACCATAATTAGAAAAAACAATTTTAGAGAACCAATATGATTAATTTTTTTTTTCAAAAAACCATAAGAACATAGTTGAACAAAATTTAAACTTGAACAATTTGTATTCAGATGCATGAATTGATCTTGAAACAAAATTTAAACTCTACATCAAAAAAAAAAAAACCTCGGGACCGAGTTGCAAATTCGATCCCGAATGAAAAAACAAATTCAAACCGAATTGACAACTCAGATCTTATGAATTTTGTAAAAAGAAAAAATAATCATATTGATTTCCTAAAATTATTTTTTCTAATTATAGTTTATAAAGAAAATTCTTTCAACCCCCCACGGCCCCACCTAGGGCTGTAAAAAAAGCTCGTAGCTCGTGGCTCGCTCGTGACTCACATCTGGCTCGATCGGTAACAGCTCGTTCGATAGTGGACCGAGTTGGCTCGCTAACAGCTCGGGCCAAAATTAACGACCTGAGCTGGGGCCTAGCTCGGCTAAGCATCAATTTGTGAATTTGTATGAATTTGTGCGTATTTTATACTGTCAAGCTTGGTCCAGCTCAGTTCAGCTCGGTCCAAAAAGGTTTGTAAAATTTATTTTCTTCTTAAAACAAGGTCCAACCAAACCCAGTAAGCCAGCCAGTCAGCTCGTCACGAGTTTGAGCTGAGATTTTAGCTCGCGAGCTGTTAACGAGCTGGCTCGCTAACAGCTCGATCCAGAATTATCGAGCTGAGCTAAGGCCCAGCTAAGCGGATCTGTCATTGTCAGTATACCCTCTTCCTTTTCGGCCCTATCATTGTCAGTATTGGATCTGTCAAATAACCAGCTGAGCGGGCCCATACCCGAAGGGGGTTCTTTGATCACATTCCCCAAAGATGTTTTTGAGAATAATTTAGGTCTTTGTGGGTTACCATTGCCCCCTTGTAATGATTCATCCATGCTAAAGGGGGATGTGCCTCCGCAGTCATCGACAAATCATGGGTTTTCTCTGGGTTGGCGAGTTGCATTAGGATTACTATTTTTCAGCTTCTTGATTATTGGGATTGTAATCAGTCAATTTCTACGATAGTCAATATTTGGCTTGGGTGTAACTATCTATCTGCAAGTACTATATTAGGAGTTCTAAATCTGATTTATATAACTAAGTAAATTAAATGTTTTGGAGTTATTAATTTAAATTTTAGCTACAAATTTCATATATGAATAATATTAGTTTTTTATTCTTTGTCAAAAGGCACTACAACAAAATACAGTATCAGTGACTTGTGGTTTCACGGGTCCCTGAAACCTTTTTTTCCTTAAAAAAATTACGAAAATCATTGGGGACCAATTATTTGAGTGACCGGTTCAGCGACCGACGCGAACACCGGTCGGTGAAAGTTTGGGGGGAAATAATAACGCGCCAGATCCCTCTCTTCTCCGCACCTTTCTCCTCCCGCACAGCTAGGACTGCTAAATGGACAGAACAGCCCATGGACAAACGGGCCGAGCAATAAACAAATTAATGTTGGACGAGTTGTTAGCTGATCAGGATTCTAAATTCGGTCCATGTTCAAATGAATTATTATATCCGAACCGGGTCTGAACGATTATTGAACGGTCCATTGAACAGCTCATTTTTGTCCATCACTCTTGTCCATCGAGCTGTCCACTGGACAAGCCTGTTTGAACAACTTGGTCGATCTCACCCTGCTTCCGTTTGAGCAACTCAGTCAATCTCACCCACTGCCACCGCTCTCAATCGTCCTCTCTCTCGCGCGCCGCCGCTGCCGCTCTCTTCAACTTGGTCGATCTCACCCACTGTCGCTCTCTCGGTCGATCGCTTCTCTAGGCGACTTTGGTCTCCGACTCTCCGTCCTTCTCCTGCTCCAACCCTACACAAAGGTACCTTCTCTATTTGGCAGTAAAATTTTGTGTTTTGGGTAATTGGGTCTGACTTCAAAACTGTTTCAAGCTATTTGTACAAGGTAATTTTGGGTAATTTTGTGCTATTCGCAATTGGTACCTCGGTTTTATTAGAAGGTGTCATAGAGAAGGCACCACAGTTGGGCTGTAATTTTGGGTAATTTTGTGTTATTCGCAATTGGTACCAGACATTTGTAACACTTGATACCAGTTCCTGTATTCAGATCTGGCTGTAAACTCAGCTGGGCTCTGTCTTACTGTTTGATGCATTCCTCACTGGTACTAGCTAGTATCAGTGCACTTCTGCTTTGGTTTTGTTATGTTGATGCATTCCGGGCACTGATACCCATGCATTCTAGTTTACTGGTGTATCAGTTGGCTGAGTTCTTAAAGGTTTGTACAATCTGAGGTGGTTTATGCAAAATACTTGATAACCTCTTGTCAAGAGGGATGGGATTGTAAATATACAGCTAGCAATTTGGCATGTGCTTTGTTTATAATATTTCTGTATGTGCAAATATATAATTTAGATTTTCCAAACTTAAATAATAAGTTTCGACCATATTGACACTTCATGTTTTAATTCATGTTAAAGGGCTTCTTTAATAGGTAGTCTGTAATAAGTAGAAGTCTATTAGTATTATTCCTTACCTTAATGACAGTATCTAGCTTTTCTAGTTCAGACTGGCTGATCTGGAATGAACTGACTCATATGGATATTGGTTGCGACTTCTTCAATAATTAGGTAAACAAATTCAGATGCTGGATTATTGGTTAAACATTGCTCATATTATTGGTGGAACCATGGTGTATATAAAATTTGAGTGCTCTCCCTTATACCAATGTCAGGTACCTGTACCAACCATCTTGTATACATAGAACAAAAAAAAAGATATGTATTTACTGGTACAACACTATACTATCTGATGAGGGGTAGGGGTAGGAGCAAAAAATGAAAAAAAAAAACAGAGAGGATATCTGATGAGGGGTAGCGGTAGGGGCAATATTAATTTAAGTTTTTATTAAGAATTTTAGTAAGGTTTTTTCACTTGGCTTTTAATAATAATCTTTCATTCCACTAATTTAACTACTTTCTCATTTTATAGGTTGAAGCAGCAAATTCAATCTAAGAATAGAATGTGTCTAGAATTTCATGGAGGCTTTATATTAATTTAAGTTTTTATTAAGAATTTTTATCTCATTTAAGTTTCTGTTGCAATATTAATTTGTTGTAGTCTTGTAAAAAATTGGCAAAAATTTACTGTTGTTGTCTTTTAATTTGTACTTATTTTTTAGTTTATTCTGGACAACAAAATTTCCTTTAAATGTTCCTGTTAATTGTTGTCTTTTAATTCGTGCTTATTTCTGGACAATAGTAAATTCATAACAATGTGGCAAATGAAATGATAACCGGCCCGTTGGTCGTCCAGCGGACAACTCATTGATTGTCCAGATATTCTTGTCCGAACAAAGCTAGTTTGAATTGGATTTTGTAACGATCCGAGTTGGACGAACTAAACATGGTCAAAAACTCCTCAAGTTCGAGTCGATTATGGACTGGACAATAGACATTTAAATTTTGATACGGGCCGGTTATGGACCGAAGCCCGCCCATTAGCAGCCCTACGCACAGCACCTCAATCCCTCCCCAGGCAGCGCCTCAACTTCTCCGCGACGCTCCTCTCTTGTTTTATACCCCTTTTGTCAAAAATAAATAAGTTATTTGACCGTTTCCCTTTGCCAACTATGTCCACAGATTGTTGTATACGTACATGTTCTATTACTATGTTTGCTGATCTGAGCACATTTTGAGCTTGTTCCGTACTGTTATGTGTTTTCATTTTGTTAATTATGATTCTCTTCTTGTGTTCCTTTTTATAGTGAAATGAACTCAGAGCCGACTATATATACAGCTCTTAATTACAAAAAGGAAAAAAAATAAGGGTCTTGTACAAGCGGCATGTTTAATTACCAGTAAGAGGCGGGAGATGCTATTAGTAACCCAAAATACTAGTTCAATTATTAAATAAATAAGGCCAAAAAGCTTTTAAGAGTTGTTGTCAAAATTAGCTCGGAGTGAACAATTAATTTTGCATATAGAGTCAATATATATATCTTAAACATTCCTCTTCAAGTGGTGGCGCCTGATGACATTCAGATGTTGGAGTGGGTCACTGGTGAGCCTCATGAAGACTGAAGCTGTTGCTATATCTCCCAACCATTTTGCTTCTGTTGGTTGGAGATCTGTTGGTAGTTTATATCTTAGCGGCACCTTACTTTGTCTATGTTGCATCTCTATTTGTGTTATGTGCTTGTGTGTTTATGTTTTGGAGTTGGGACTATGTTGTTTAGTCGTAGTCTTTTTAGATACATCTGGGATATACCATCTATTACGATGGCTTGAACTATATTCTATTTTGTTGCTGTAATTTACCAGTTTCAATATATGAAACGGGCTTTTGCCTTTTTTTTTTAAAATATATATATATATATCTTAATTGACACGGTAAATAAAGGTCTCTAGTCTCAGTCTCTCAGTGTTTCTCCGTTCAGTAAATAAAGGTATCAGTCTCTCAGTTTTTCTCCGTTAATCATGTTTTTGCATACTTTTGACAATTAGTGGCCCAATATGCATGTTATGTTTTTGCCAAACTTGGACTTTATGCAACAAGAATATTATGTCGCTTTCCTTGTGGAATTATATGCAGAATATTCTTTTTCTTGAAATGATAACAAACGAACTCCGATTTTCCATAATTTTTCTAAAAATTCAGAAATTCTTTTTGTTATGTAATACATGCAAATTTAATATTGAAATATATTAGTGTTGTAAGAATACTTCTTTCTGAAATAAAGTGTTTGAAAAAAGAAGCGATTTTTTTTTCCTTACCTAAATAATAAAGAAGAGTTATTTATGTAGGCTACAGAGAGAGAGAGAGAGAGAGAGTGGAGCAACTTAAATTAAGTAGAGAGCGAACAAAACAGATTAAGCAGGTGCGGTTGGCTAGGAGAGGAAATCCTTGAATTATCATTGACAAGTAACAGTAAAAGATAACCATTGACAAAATTAACAATTAATATTGCATAGTAAATCTTAATTGATACGGTAAATAATGGTCTCTAGTCTCAGTCTCTCAGTGTTTCTCCGTTCATTACCTGTTTTTCCATACTTTTGACAATTAGTGGGCCCAATATATATGTTCTGATTTTGCCAGACTACGCTATATATATTTGGGCCTCAACTTGGACTGATAGGGTATAGCTACGGTTTAGGACTTTTGACAACTTCGACTAATATTGCCGGACTATCGCTTTCCTTGTGGAATTAAATCCAAAATATTCTTTTTTCTTGAAATAATAACAAACGAACTCTGATTTTCCATAATCTTTCTAAAAATTCAGAAATTCTTTTTGTTATGTAATACGTGTAAATTTAATAAAAAAAATATATTAGTGTTGTAAGAATACTTCTTTCTGAAATAAAGTGTTTGAAAAAAGAAATGATTTTATTCTTTCTATTATTTTTTTCCTTACCTAGATAATAAATAAGAGTTATTTATGTAGGCTAGAAAGTGAGAGAGAGTGGAGCAACTTAAAGTAGAGAGCGAACAGAACAGAACATAGTTATTAAATTCTAGCATGTGTGGTTGGGTAGGAGAGGAAATGCTTTTACAACATAAATTCTTCTATCGGTTCTGAACCAGTAACCAACAGAAGATATCAAGGGTCTAGCCGGTAATTAATGAGCGAGTTTGAGCCAGTTGGGGTATGCTCATACTAGGCTCATTAGCTTAATAAGCGAGTCCGCTCATATTGAGAAGACAATACCGAGTTGACAATTGTGCTCATTCTTGGTTCGCTAAATGCTCGATTTGACTTTTATTCATGAAGCGGCTCGTTAAGAATTAAGTATTGTTGTCATGCACAGAGAAGATAAATTAGCTGTTAAATAGTGTCACAGTAAAGAACTTTAATGTTTTGCTTCTCGAGCCAATTTTAATTTTGATTCAAGAAATTGGATGTAGCAGGATTCATATAACTCAGTTCTTAATGAGCGAGTTATGATGGAGTTGGGGTATGCTCATGCTTGGCTCGTTAAGTTAACGAGCGAGTTGATAATGAGCGAGTTTTAGCGAGTTGTTAATGAGCATTTAGCGAGCAAGTTATGAGCAATTTACTGACCTCTAGATGTAGGGTTTAGCAATATTCTAATGGTTCAAAATGACAACCAACAAAAGAAGTTGGTCCTGCTTAATTTTATCGGTTCTAATATACCAACTGATATGAGAACATCAACACACTGTTCTATCAGTTTCTATATTAGTACCGATAGGAGAAGATAATTAATTCTCTTCTATATCAGTTTCTATATTAGTACCGATAGGAGAAGATAATTAACACACTGTTCTATATCAGTTTCTAAGCTTCTAATTTTTTGGGGAAAATAATATGAAATGTTAGAGTCTTCCAAATTATATATACACCATCTACAATTGTAAGATTATGGGGTCAACAATATAAAAATTCATATAAGACATGGGGATCGATCATTTTCTGGTACATGTAGTATTTTCTTATAAAATATATAAAAAATATATATATAATAATTGGTTTTTGAACAACAAAAAATAGTGGTGAATTGATCCCACTATGTCTATATAACTCCGCCTCTGAGTTACAGACTTAGATCAGTTTAAACTATTATAAAATGGACATTAGTAGAGGTCATTTCAGTAGATTATAGTAGTGGGTATTGAATCAAGATGATAATGTATTGACTTGGTCAAATTGCTTTAAGACTAGTTTTAATGATCTGAAACAAAATGGAAATAAAGTTGGAATGTAAAAATGGTAAAATAATTAATTAACAATGTTTAAAAGTATCATTTTTCTACAGTATGGGTATTACTCTATTAGTAATTGATTTTTTTTTTTAGTTTGAATTTGAATTGTCAATTATAGATATTTAGTTGAGGACGGTTCAAATCCTCTAATTTATGTGCTTATGTTGTGCCTCTATTTTTTACTTTTCTAATAACAAAAGATCTAAAATTTATATATCAAAATGATTGCGTTTGATCTTCATTGTTTTCTCTACATGCACATAAAAAGTTAATATTCTTTAGATTTTATTTTATATTAATTAATAAGTTAAAAATCCACACTAGTGTATTTTTGCATGCTTTTGATGTCAATCAAAACAAAGTTACAATTATGACGTAATATTTTACATATATATAGAGAAAATGATATAGATCATATATAATTATTTTATTTTAACATTTAAATTTTAAATTTGAAATTATATATTGAAGTTTAAAAAAAAAAGACACGTAATAAAAACACAAAAATAGAGACATTAAATCCCTCCTCTGTGTTTATTTATACTTGCTGCAAATGATGCCATGACATGTCTTAGTATATTAATTCTGAAACTAACAATTCTTTCCTATCTGGGTCGTTCTTCAAATCTCCCCTTATCTTGAAAAATGAAAAATGAGGACTTGAACCTATTCCTTTGGTAGTATATTCAAATATGTATTGCGACTTGCGAGCTTACATTTGATTAGAATTGTACCTCGAAATTATTTATTAAACAAAATTAATGTATAATAAGGCAATTTATTTGCACAAAGTTTGCATTAAAAAATTTATAGCAATAATAATTAAATTTATTTTGGCAGAATTTCACATATAAATTTCAGAATCATCAAAATTACGTATTTCTCCGTTCAAAATTTATAATATCATATGTATCCTTGTAAATTTTAAAGACTCACATTCATCCAATTTAGTATCTTTTCTATTAAGACCAACTTTACATCTATAAAGTTTTCGTTTTATCCTCTATTAATATATATATATATATATATAAATAGTAGCAATTGTAAGAGACAGGTTCGACATATGTGAAGACAAATTATTTATTTTCATATATGTGACGCAGCCGTTCTAATTAAAACATTGATCACGCATTCTAATCATATATTAATGTTTATGTATTTTGGGGTACCTTGTCTGATTATACAAATTCGAGTATTCTAATGAATCGAGCTCTACAAGAAGATTGAGAAGAGAATTAATTGAATATATATGTTAACCGGCCGGTCACCTCATATTCAGATGACGTTAGGGGCACAGGTCCAAGTAATTGGTGAAAGATTAGCTCCGTGTAAATAACTCATGACGTCAATTTGTATCATATATATTGATCATGAATTTTTTTTGTCAATTACGTTTAATATAATTAATTAATGCAATATTATTAATTTATCTTTATGTGAAAGATCGAAATTCAAAACTCAAGTATATATGCCAGTATCACTGTGATTATTTGATATATGTTCGATAAAATGAGTAACAAATAAACAACAGTTTTGTTCCCTCATTCTTTTCACATCGAGTAATTATTTTGATTCATTACCACCAAAAATTTATTACAAAATTAATTTTACTTGTATATATTATAAGTCTTTATATATATCTAATTCACAAACACCAAAAATATTTTACAAAATTAATTTGGCTTGTATATATAATAAGACTTTATATATATGTAATTCACACCCCAAAAAATTATTACAAAATTAATTTGACTCTCCCTTGAGATTTTTATTTTGTATCTCTAACATTTATTATGTTAGAGATGGAGAGATAGCATAGTTGACTAGGAGAAGAAAATTTCTAAAATAGTGATTATTCAAAGTTCGGTAGTTCGAGCTCCTCTCACAATTTCGACAAAGCTTTCAAAAAGACAAGAAGCAAAAATTGGGTTTTAGAATCAATGTGAATTCTATCAGTGAAACGTTAAAATATACCTTCTAACAACCAATGAAAAATCTACTCAAAAGCAAGACAAGCCGGTCCACCCCTTCTTTCTTCCCAATTTATTTGGCTCCTACTGATGTGCTGACAACTAAATTGGGAATTTTGCTTAAATATATACCCTCGAAAGATGAAAAATCTAACCAAAAGCCTTCCAGTCAACTTCAAATGGGGGCGCATGAATTTTTTAGTGGACAAATATTCTCGAGTGCGTATTAATTATGACCGCATGGAATATTCTTTTTCCATTCTTTGACTAACAATTTTCAGATATTTTTATGTATTACGGTCTTTATATAGAAGTCTATTGAAGAGTTCTGACCGTTAACGCGGGAGAAGTGTAACGCACGAGATACGCGCGACCCCTCTATCTTTATTTAAATCGAAGCATTGCAATGGATATGATCATATGGACCAGAAGAAAAAAAACCACAAAAGGAGTGCAGCGTACTACAATGGCTACACTTACATGTTGCTTCCTTCTGAACCTTCTCTTCTTCTACATGGCATCAGCCATGTCTGGAGATGTTGATCATCTAATTTCCTTCCAGAATTCTCTACCAAATCCTAATTTGTTATCCAACTGGAACAGCATGAATGAAGTGTGTGAATTTCAAGGCGTAACATGTAAAGGAAACCATGTGTCCTCTCTAACCATTCGAGGTCTGCCACTCAAAGCAGACTTCAATTCAGTCTCTGCTCACATCCTCTCTCTTCAAAACCTAGAAACACTCTCTCTCCATTCTATCGATCTCACTGGATCTATCTCAGCCCTTACAAACTGCACCATGCAACTCAAAGAATTGGACCTATCCAATAACAACCTTCAAGGGTCTGTCTATGATACAGCTTCCTTGGCGGCCTCCTGTCATTCTCTTCAGTCACTCAACCTCTCCAATAACTACATTGGCCAGGCCTTCAATCGTTCCACTCTAGTTCTCTCCCTCCTAAAGGTGCTTGATCTCTCCAACAACAAGATCACAAATAATGAAGATATCCAGTGGTTATTATCTAACCTCAGGTTACTCAAACATCTAGACGTCACCAATAACACCATTAAAGGCACCATACCACAAATTACTAATTGCACCTCTTTGCAATATCTTGATCTATCTTTGAATCAACTCACTGGTACCATACCGGCTGGTACTTTCTCGGGCTGTCTAAATTTAAGTTATCTAAATCTCTCATCTAACCATTTTACTGGTATGACCCCGTCCGACATAGTGGCAAGCACAAATCTAGTCACTCTGAGCCTCTCCAAGAATAATTTTTCTGGTGAATTCCCCATGTGGTCCCTGGTTGCCATATCCAAAATTCAGTTAATAGAGTTGGCATTTAATAACTTCAATGGTAATTTATCCAAATCTATTTCAAAGCTTACAAGTCTTGAGTTATTGGATCTTAGTGCGAACAGGTTCTCAGGCCCAATACCCCGTCCATTATGCACTTATAGTGTATCGCGCTTGAAAGTGTTATACTTACAGGATAACTATTTGACTGGGCCTATACCCGATTCACTTTGCAATTGTACCAACTTGGTCTCCCTTGATCTGAGCTTGAACATGCTTTCCGGGTCCATACCTTATTCTCTAAGGTCCCTCTCCAACTTAAAGGATCTTATAATGTGGCAAAATAATTTGCATGGTGAGATACCAGGTGACCTCTCATCCCTCAAGTCACTCAAAACCTTACTTTTGGATTACAACAACCTAACCGGTGCAATACCTGATGGCTTAGTTAACTGCACCAACCTAAACTGGATTTCTCTCTCAAGCAACCATCTTACAGGGTCAATACCAATTTGGATTGGTAAGCTAGAAAAGCTTGTTATTTTAGTACTTGAAAATAATTCCTTTATTGGGCCGATCCCACCAGAGCTTGGCGATTGTAGGGACCTATTATATTTAAGTTTACATAGCAACCAACTTAACGGATCTATTCCACCCAGTTTAGCAAAACAGGCTGGTAAGATTGTGACAAACCCAATAGTGTTAGGTCGGCCATATGTTGCCTTCCTTATCCCCGAAAATAGTCAATGTGAAAATTTGGGAATTTTGGAGTTTGATGGAATCCGAATGGATGACTTAATACGCTTACCAAGTATACAACATTGTAATTTCACGAGAGTTTGGAAGGGTGTCACTGGTACGACTGGTCAATACTATACATATGACACATCAATTGTTTATATGGATTTGTCATACAACCGGCTCGAGGGCCACATACCAACTGAGATTACTACATTGCAATCTTTGGCGCTCTTGAATCTCAAGCACAATCGCTTATCAGGACCTTTGCCACAAGAATTGGGTGGCCTGAGCCGCTTAATGTTGCTTGATTTATCGCATAATACTTTTGAAGGCATGATACCCTCTTCCTTTTCGGCCTTATCCTTGTCAATGTTGGATCTGTCAAATAACTTGCTAAGCGGGCCCATACCCGAAGGGGGTTCTTTTATCACATTTCCCAAAGATGTTTTTGAGAATAATTCAGGTCTCTGCGGGTTACCATTGCCGTCTTGTAATGATTCGTCCATTCCAAAGGAGGAGGTGCCTAAGCAGTCATCAACAAATCATGAATCTTCTCTGGGTTGGTGGATTGCACTAGGGTTACTATTCTTCATCTTCTTTATTATTGGGTTAATAATAGGTCAATTTCTGCAATAGGTTGGCATTTGTCTTGGATGTAGTACAATGAATGGGGATCAATTGACTCTATTTTTTTTTTTTTTGTATTTCTTTATGATTCATAATTTAGGGTAAAATGTCACGAATATTGTAAATTAATCACATTCTCAGCATGGAAATTTTATATATTAACTCTCAATGTGTGTTTGACTCCCAAAGTTTGCAAATTTAGCCCCGACTAGTCTGCAAGAACTATGTTAGGTGCTCTGCTTGGATGAAACCTATTTTGTATCTCATTAAATGTTTTGGAGTTATTAATTTAAATTTTAGTTACAAATTTCATATAAGAATAATTTGTTTTATTCTTTGTCAATGGGGTTATATCACGTTTCTTTCTTTCTTTCGGTCTTCTTTGAGGATCCATATAGTAAGATCATACCTCCTATATATATGCATGATGTTATTAAAAAAAAATTCAAGAAATTAAACTTACAAAAGCGAGGCATGCATGAAATTAGTACCAAACCTGCTACGAGTAGGAAAAGAAACATAATGAAAAAGACGAACGATCATAATAAATGGTTTGAAACCAAAAACGAAGTAAATTTATTGACAAAAACAGCATAGAAAAAACAAAGTAGTAAATGTGTGGAGCAAAAATCATTATGATGCAATTTTGTTTATTTCTTTACTATTGATGGCAACTTATCATAGTTAACTTTTCCTGGTTTATTGTTATTCTCTAAAATAGGCCTGGCTTTGTAACAAGTCGTATAGGGGATGTGTACCAGTTGTTTGGTACCAATCCTCCCATAACATTTTTTATTCTTTATAAAAAATCGGTGGGTTGTTTTATATCCCACTTTTTTCAAACAAAAATGTATAAAAGTTATTTGACCGTTTCCCTTTTCAAACTATGTCCACAGATTGATGTATACATGTACTATCACTGTGTGTTGCTGATCTGAGTACAATTTTGCCCTGCACCGTACTGTTACATTTTGCAAATTACATATTTCTCTTCTTGTTTCCTTTGATAATGAAATGGACTATGTGTACTAGTCAAAAAGGCAGGAAGATGCCGTTAGTAACCCCAAATACCAGCCCAATTATTGAAGAAATAAGGCTGAAAAGCTTTCAACAGCATAGTTCTCACATTAATTCTGTTAAGTGCAGTTCCTATAACCTTCCCAGAATGATGGTTACAATTTCTAGCAGATTGTTGTATGAGCATATATCCTATACCAAGTTACTTCCTGGTTCAATTGGAGTTAGTGTTTTGAAAAAGCCCCCGGAGGCGTGAACCGGACCGAACCGCCCGTGATCCGCCCGAACGGAACGTGCCCTTGCACGGGCAAAAACACAGACTGGACTGCTATTTTTGGAAAAAAAAAATCCGGATTACTCGTGTGAAAAAAAAATCACATTTTAATTCCTCGCTTAAATCCGATACAGTTAGAAGTTTAAACTCATTGTCAGAAAGCAAACTTCAAAACTATTTTAATTCCTTCCAGTACTTGAAAAGTTGAAATTCTTGCTAAATTGGTTGACCTATACAACTCGTTGATTTGCTCTGGTTGTTTTAAAATAATTCGTAATTTTAATTTATATTTTACTATAATAAAAATAAATTTTACTATAACAAAAATAATTGAATTCAAATGAATTTTAGTTTAAATGAATTATATTTTGATTTATTTTTAGGTTATATTTTAAAATAATTCAAATGATTTATATTTTAATTTTTTTTCTATATTTTAAAATAATTCAAATGATTTATATTTTGATTTTTTATTATGTTATATTTTAAAATAATTCAAATGATTTATATTTGATTTTTTTATGTTATATTTATATTTATATTTTATTGTTTAAAAAGAAACAAAGAAAAACAGAAATTAAAAAAAAAAACAGAAAAGAAAAAAAAAACAGAAAAGGGCAAAAAAAAAAAACCGGACCGCCGACCCGTGCTACCTGTGGTCCAAGGACGGACAAGAGTAGGGTTTCAAAAATTTTACCCGTCCTACCCGAGATACCCGTGCCCGAGCTACCCTTGCCCGAGCTACCTGTGCCCCTGCCCGAGTTTGACCCGGCCCGCCCTGCCCTGCCCTTGTTCAAAACACTAATTGGAGTACATGTACTCCAGGGGGATGAACATATTTAATCTATAAGAGATGTCTTATGGGCCTCATGAATTTCACTTTACGGATTATTATGTCTACGGCTCAAATGCAGAAGAAATGAAATTTGATGATTCAAGAAAGTAGAGCCCAGGCCTGAGGCCCAATAGAGACACTAACAAAACTTCTTAATAGGCCCATGAGACTTTCAATTTCTTTAATTTTCAAATATCACTTTTAAACGGCCCAGGATATCATTTTTACATGTAGCAGTTTCTTCACTTGCTATTTCAATCGCAGCTTCACGTGTACCCAACTTTAAATTCTTTCTTTCTTTTTATATGCGAGAGATATCATGATTAAAACTCATGATATGTGCATTGGAATGACTTGAGGACTTTAATTAACATCTCGTTCTTCAAAATAAATATTAATTCTGAAAACAATCTTTGATCTAATAATTAAAAACAACATTTTTTTTTTAGTGGGGACATCGGTTCAAATAATTTTAACTTAAAGATTATTTATGGTATTTATATTTAGGTGGTTTGTCTCTATCTTTATTTTAAAAAAATAAAAATTGATTTTTGACTATTTTTAGTTGTGCATTGTGCATATGACAGCCCCAAATAATTTGGTCAAACTTGGTCATTATTGAAATTCATCTACGTGCACTTAATAGCTTTAAAACTTCCAAAAGAAATAATTTTCAATCACTATCACAAGAAATAATTTTCAGGCCAGTTGGCAGTTGGCACCAACAAACAATGCCAATATATATGCATGAATTATTTGTGGAGAGTAAATTAAATTTTTAATGGTTCGTTAGGTTTCTTTTCTTTAGGAAAAAAAATTATCATAAGATCACAATATATAGAAACACCAAACCGTAAACTCAAACTATGAAAATCATTTCCGTGGCTTAAATGATTTTATTTTATTTCTTCCCTGCACATCGCATTCTGTTTCGTGAATAAATGCAAGTATCTGACAGTGGTAATTGCATTTTTTTCCAAAAAAAAGTAAAAAAAAAAAAAATAGTGGGCAGGTACATTTTCATATGAAAATCATGTTAAACTGCATGTTCACTTGGAATGTTTAGACTTTGAAAAAAAAAATATTGATTCAAAGTACGAACTGATATGCATTATGCATAAAAAGTTATTAGTAACATATATTGCCTAATGCCTTACTAAAAAAAAACATTTTTCATAAAAAAAGGAGATGTGGAACAGGATAATATTTACATAATTCCGGAGATTTTTTTATTTGAAAATAAAATATTATTTTATGCTAAAAAGATAAGGAGTCTAGCTAATTTTCAGAAACTATGTAACACCACAAAATTAATAAATTATTACGGTGTAAACACATATGCGTGCATCATAGAAAAAGTTTAATGCAAGAAATTCTTTTGCACCTAACCATAGAACATTAAATCCTACGGTGCAAACAATATAATACTCATTTTTAAACTAATAAATTTGCAATGTTATTTATATTTAAAAAATCTATGTGACTCATTTCCTTTCCAGTAATTTTGTGATAGAAATAATAAAATCATAAAGTGTTTTTCAATTAGAACACAAACAACTCAGAATCCATAAATCCAAAATAAAATAGCAAATGTAATTTATATATTATAGTTTTCGAGTGACGACATCGTTAAGTAGAAGCATAAATACTGATCATTAATGGTTTTCCTCAGACATGATGATGGAGACTTTAAGCATTTTTCTTTTACTTCTCTATATATTTAATTTTTATGAACGAAGTTTTCCAGAATGGGGTTCGTCCAATTCCAAATAAGAGAAAAAATATTTAATAACTCTAAGGCAACCTTTGAGACCATTATATTTTATAAATAGCAATATGAATTTTTCTATCAAAAATTCAAAGGTCTTTTCATTAATTATGTAAATAAAATTGGTGTATAATAATAGCAAACGCCAGCCACATAATTAAATGAAAAATTAACATCATATTATTTTATTTCTAAATAAAAATAAATCTGATATAGCACAGAACTTTTCCATGTCAAACTTTTATAAGCCAATAATACATGCATCAGTGCGAAGCCGAATAACACATCACACATGCAGCAGATGGCAGCAGTAATAATGTTTGCTTTCGATTTGCACACAATTAACTCAAGACCATAGAGAATTGCGCATCCACATCCACTATATATCCCTATATCATATATCCCTCCACCAAACAAACAACATAACATGCATCCTTAATTTCTCTAGCTAGCTAGGGAAATTGGAAACTCAATCTCCACCGAATATTAATTAATTAATTAGAGACACCCAATTAAAACAAACAAACATCCGATTATTTCGGATTAATTAATTTCCTTTATTATATTAATTAATTAATTAATTAATATAAATGGAGATGAAATGAGGAAAGATATACGAAATACAAATGCGCTAGCTAGCTTGTTCTCTTGTATAAAATCTGTTATAAATAAATTAAGACAGTGGCATCATATATATATCAATCCCCACCTCTGACCTCACCATCATTTAATGGACTGAGGCCCCACACCTCACCTTCTCCAATTTCTTCTTTTCTTCAGCCTTCAGCTCGTCTCTCTTATAGAAAAGATAGAAAATAATATAAGATAATATTTTAACTTTTCTTCATTGTCCAAATGTTACCAATATTTTAAAACAATGACCTTATCATATGTATGTAAATGACAGCAATAAAACTGACATGCAATCATCTTATTTAGATACCAATTATACATTATCATGATATAGGGTCTGCTAATATGACATCCACTTCGCATATATAATACGAACACGTATCCTCTGCATTAACTCAAAAGAAAATCTTTTGAGTTAATACATCTGAACCATCTTATTCATTTTAAGATCCATGCGAACAAGATTGGTACTAATTTTGAAGGGTCCTGTGTTAAAATCAGACAGTTGGATTGACTCCATTTAAAATCATACAGACAAGATGCATTAACTCAAAATATTCCCTTTGAGTTAATGTAGAGATTCGTGTCCTGTATAATACACGGTTCAAATATATGATATGCAATATGCCAATATATGTCCATAGGCGAATTCAGGATTTTTGTTGAGACAATAAAATAGCAAATCGTGTTTAAACTCATTAGCTAATAGGATATTATATAATAAACAATGCTCTAACTTATAATTTTTATTACTCCGACTTGGAGTTTTCAATGATTTAACTTCTAATTCTAATTTATCAATCAGAATTCAAATAATTTATTATAATTTTAATCCTAAATTTAACACAATTTTCAAATCAAGATTCCAGAGAAAGAAATAAATTATGGGAGAACAATGTTGGTCCGAACTTATAAATTTCTGTAAATGTTCAACATCTGTCTCCTGGATCTATGCGGGTCCACTCTTAATATGGTCCATGTGTGGGAGGTTGCAGGTGCAAAATTCAAATGAGAGAAATCTCTTGTGAGTATTACATAGTTTGATGAATTGACTTTAAGTTTTTGCTAAAAAAATAATATAGTTCATACATGTAGTTCCTGGTTACTTATTGAATACTAACCCGGGTTTTTTTTTAAGAACCAAAAAATAATATTAAATATTATTAATAACCAGTTTTTAAAAAATATTTCATGGGTAACCAAACCCCCCCCCCCCCCCCCCCCATGGGGGTCTACTCTACATACCAAACCGTCCCCCCATGAGGCGGTCTAAATTTTTTAATTTTTTATATTGTATTTTTGTATTTATTGTCTGTTGTGTTTTTGGATTTATTATTTACACTTTTTTATTTTTGGTATTTATTGTTTGTATTTTTGTATATATTTGTATGTTGTTATTTTTTATTTATTTTTTATTTATATTTTTGTATTTTTGTAATATTATGTTGTATATTATTTATATTTTGAATACGACGGGTTTTATGATTTGTTGTGTCAAGTGAATAGTCGAAAACATAAGTGAACAAAATAACCAAATAACATATGATCAACGTAAAATATAGAAACGAAAACATAAGTGAATAAAATCACCAAATAACGTTTGATCAACATAAAATATAGAAACGAAAACATAAAAATACTACTGTCATGTCTACAATATGAAATATAAAAAAACTAACAAGGACGACGACCGGACAATGACAATCTGGGAGGTGGCTCGCACTCCCTCCGTGGCTGCACACGCCTCCTCTGTGGCTCTGGAGAATCCTCGTCATCAGAATAATCCACATGCATGCCCGAGAATCGTCGGTATGAACCGGGCCATTGATCATCCTAGGTAGCCTGCTCTGGACCCATCTCCCATGGATCGGTCTCCCAGTTCCCAGTATACGTGCTCGGGGGCTGTGTCCCGAACATAGCAGCCTCCCAAGCATCAGTGGTCCCGTAATGCCCAGGGTCCCGCTCCCAAACTGACGTCTGTGGTCAGGCAGGACCCACAAGTGGTTCTCAGGCGCGCGGGCAATCCTGTACACAATTTCAATCCCGTTAATTTTTAATATTTCTAAATCATTTTAAAAAATGTAATTAAAATCACACTAATTCCTGATTTATTTAAAAATAAAAATTTAAAACCTAGTTTCGGGTACACAATTTGCAACAATTCCAATCAAATTATAAACCAACTCCTAACAATCTCAATAAAATTATTAAACCTAATTTCAACCAAACCAACTTCTAACAATTCCAAACAATTTATAACAATCTCAAACTCGTAATTTCTAACAATTCATGCAATTTTAACGCCATGCAATCAATTTCTAACAAGTCCAATCACCCGTAATTTATAATCATTTTTAACAATTCCCGCGATTTCTAAATTATTTCAAGCAAATCCCGCAATTTCAAATAATTTCCAACAAATCACGTAATTTGATCAATTTCTAAAAATTTCTAACAATTTTCAAACATTTCTAACTATTTCTAACAACCCTAAACAATTGCAATCAATTTCTATCAAATTCAATCACCCGTAGTTTCTAACAATTTCAAACAAATCCCGCGATTTGTAATTTCAAGCAAATCCCGCAATTTCTAGCAATTTCTAACAATTTCATATAAATCCCGCAATTTCGAACAATTTCAAACAACCTCTGCAATTCGATCAATTTCTAACAAAAACTAGTTTAAATATTAAATGTAATACCCGATAGCGGTCGGATGACGTGGCAATGGCGATCGTGGCAGTGGCTCGAGTTAGAGAGAGAGAGAGAGGTCGGCGGGTAGAGAGAGAGAGGGGGGTCGGAAATGCTTGAGAGATGCGAAATATCGCGTTCGGGGCGAAAAAATGGGATTTTGGGACAGTTTCCGGCAGGCCACGGAGGTGAGAGAGAGGGGGGTGGATAGGGTTTGGGGATGGGGGAGGGGAGGGGAGGGGATTTTATAAAAAAAAAAAGTAGACTGCCCCCCCCCCCCCCCCCCCCCCGAGGGGCGGTTTGGTCTGAAGGGTAGACCGCCCCAGGAGGGGGGGGGGGTTTGGTCTGTAGAGTAGATCACCCCACGGAGGCGGTTTGATTATTCATGAATTTTTTTTTAATTTGGTTATTAATAATATTTAATATTATTTTTTGGTTATTAAAAAAAACCCGGTATACTAACAAACGGAAACAAATGAAGAAAATGGAAAGCATAGTTTAGATTTTTTTTTTAAAAAAGATAATTTATATCCCAAGTATATTGCCAAAATCCCACATCAACACACTAATTCCATATAATGTACAAATTTAGTAAAAATAGCGTCAAAGGAATCATATTAAATAAAATATGACAATCGCAACTCACTAATTCGGATCTCCTAAAATAATTCAATTTTTGAATTTAGATCTGGATCATTAGATAAGAAGAGTTTGTGTTTTCCACCTCAAACCGGATTAGTTCGGATTTGAATCGGACGGTCCGGATCTAAAATAAGAAAAATTAGATTATGAGATCCGGACCCCAACTAATAAGTATATAATAAGAGTACTAGTATTGTGCCCGTGCGTTACAACGGAAATATATTATAAGAGATAAAAAAATCTTATACAAAATGATATATTTTTGTAAAAAAAATTAGAATAAATGACAAATAATATTTTGTGAATGACATCTACATGTAAATCATTCATTAAATGACATATTTATTTATTTTTATCTTTTTGACATTTTCATAAAAAAAAATCTCAAACAAAATGACAAATAACATTCCTTAAATAATATAAAAAGTAGAAAGAAATGAAAACAAGATCAAATAATTATCAATCAATTCAAAAATTCTTAAATGATATTTAAAATATAGAAAGAAATCATGACTAATCTAAACTATCGTATGGTTGAACATTTTTTCCTTGAATACCATCAAGTGAATCTATTTTTGCAATTACATAGTGAAAATTTATCAGAATTAATCCATGTCCAAATTAAATAAAAAAATGTAATTATCTTGTTAACTTAATTTATTGCAATAACTTTTGAATTGCTAAGTATATCCTTGGTGTCTTGGCTCGTAGAATTGAGATCACACCCAATCAAAAGTAGAGCCTACATAGTTGAAATTTAGATTTAATGACCTATGAGGCTATGACCATGCTAAAATGTGACTGGTACTCTTCAGCAATTATACCGCCATTACCCACCTCAAGCATATCAGGATCTGAAAATAATTGATGAAAACTACTCAAAAAATTTACTAATTTTTTTTTAAAAAAAATGTACAAAAGGTCAAAAGCCCATAAATTAGTAAAATTTGATTTGAGTGAAAATCATACTACACGAATTGAAACAAATTAACATTTTTTTTAATCATTAGTTAAAAAAAAAAAAAATAAGAACACCTATTTCAAGAAAAATAAGATGAAAAAAACGTGTTCTAGTTTTCCTGAATATCTCTAGTTTTCTCTAACTGTTTCCGATGTTGCGTGTCCAAGTAATCAGATCATTTTTTCTCTTGTATAATATTCATTTTTGAATTTCTTATTATAACCTACTAATAAAGGGGTATTTTTAATTATTGCGAAGAAAAATAATTAGCAAATTAATTACTTACCATACACAGAGAGAGAAGAAAATGTTCTTTCCATAAGTTTGAAGAGCACTGCTCATTCTTTGATATCTGCATGAGTCAAATAAAATTAGTTATAATTTCTCTGATAGCTGCATTTTCTGGTAAATAAATCATTCTAAATAAAATACCTTCGTTTTGGTTCTATATTGTCATTGTTGCAATTGTCATATTTCACCTCCTAGAAAGAAATACAAACAAAAGATAGATGAACTTACTGACAAATTATAAAAATTAAAATGAGTTTATGATGAAAATTAAATAAAAATAACATATCCAGAATACAAAAGTTTTGATATCTACCTCTTCATGATAAAGAGAACTTGGCATAGTATTGTTGCACGTCAACGTCCTGTCATAAATTTTCATTATAGTTTAACCCATGGCGTTTATAATTTTAATTTTCACAGTATTTATGTAGTAAAAATGGACTATTTTTTTGTACATATCTAGTACTAACCAGCATAGAAGAATGTAATAAAGACAAACTAATTTTTGAAATTTATGTTTAATACAATTAAATTTGTCAAGAAACATATTTAAGAAACATAATAACATACCCAACAACATTACAGATTCCCAACTTAAGCCCCTTTGCATGCATATAATCGAAACAATTGATCCAAACAGTTCCAGACGATCTGTCAGGGCTAAACAAATGGCTAGAGCTAGAGCTAGGTGATGAATAAGGAAATATTAATGGGAGATAGTTTGAGATATAATAAGGAAATTTAAATCGGAGATAGCTGGAGAGGCAATATAAGGAAACACTTCAATCTCGTTTAATTTTCAAATTTAATTATAAGATTACCGGAGTGGAGAAATAAGGAAACGAATAAATAGAGAAAATCAATTTTATTCTATATTCAATTTTAATTATAACATATTGTGTGGCAGTATGTGCGGCAAGTATGTTTCTAACTAAGTTTTAATTTCTACACATAAAATAGATGCATTTAATTAAAAGATGACAGATTATGTGATTGAAGGGCTGATATTAAATTCTAAAATTCATCTTCAATCTCAGCCGTTGGCGGATCAGGACAACTACGTTCATTATATAATAATGAATGGAGATATAATAAATTCGGAGCTGGTTTTATTGGACAAGGAACGAACGTTGTCAACTTGTCATACATCACATTATCCGAAGGGAGCAATGATGTCATAATAGTAGTGTACGTAGTATAATTTCATAAGAATAAACATGAAAAGCTATAAAATACTAATTATTATTTTAGTTGAAATGTATAACCCTGTAAAAAAATATTAGTAAAGCAAAGTATATAGAAGAGAAATAGAAAGTGTAGAGAGTAGACACATGATATGTCATAGGCATAGAACCATCACATCATCTGTGGGATCAAAATGGGATGATATGATGATGATGATGATGATGCAAAAATCTTTTCTTTCATTCAACTTCCCACTCCTACACAGGAAAAGTACTGTAAATCCAACGGTGGATTCTATCTAATTCCAATCAACTGCTGTGCAGAGTGCACTCCCCAAAGTAAGATCCCAGACATGTGGGCCCTCGGCTCAGTAATGACCAGCCCAATCCATAAAAATAAATCGAACGGCCAGGATTTTCCATGAGAGCATCACGGCGCAAAGACAGCCACACGTGCCACGCATCAGTGTGGTCCCCGCTTGCCCTCGCGGGTTTCAGCGCCTAATTAAATAATTATTATTATCCTCACACCAGCGACCTTACCTTACCTTACCTGACCCTACTTCCCAATTTCACATGACAATATGACATGATGATTGATCAAACTTGGAAATAAGAATCAAGTTGTGTTGTGGTATTTTTTGGCGTCATGATTTTGGGTCCAATTACAATTACAATTACGTAGGTCGTCAAGTTTGTTCGTGCGTGTATTATGTGCAATGCAATGCAAAGAGAGTTGCAAATCGCGATGAATTCGCATTCTCTGAGATATCTCAAACTTTGCGTGACTTTTTGGAATATCTCAATCGTTCAAATACATTCTACACGAATCTCAAAGCTCAAAAAATACGAACCCCAACGGTTCCCCGAATAGACACCGGACACGTCGGTCACGCAAAAATTGAGATATCTCAGAGGATTCGGACCCAATGGCGATAGCATGGAAACGGTGGAGTTAAGATCAGTTCCTCTGTTACATATGTTGTGTAAACTATTGTGTAACAATTTATGATGTGAGTAGCTAACAACTCGCCTGATGAAGGCGTATGATAAAGTATTGAGTTAATGGATGGAGATATTGGATTCGGTGGACACGTCATCTGAATTAAACGCACGGGCGTGTCTTGCGTAGCACCCATCATCATCTCCTTTCACTTTATCATCTTTACATCTTTTTACGCATTTATATTGTCTATCTATCTGCAATTTTTCGTATACATCCTTTCAGAATTTATATTTATATATACAAGGTTAGTGCAAGTGCAAGACATCCCCCCTCGAGATGTGAAAACCAGTAGTTTTAATGTTTGCATGATAAATTATGTAAAATAAAAATTACATTGATCATACCAAGAGAAAAAAAAAATAGAATTATGTTAAGGAAAAAAATATATCAAATATAGCAATGTAATTGATGTTGTGTCGTAGTCTTATAAATATATAGTGAAGAAAAAACATTACGTGACTAATATGTCGTGATTCAGTCATGTTATAGTACGTGATAAAAAAATATTTTTATGTGATGCGGATAAAATAGTGAAAAATAGTTATGTCACATGCATAGCCACATCACCGTGACGTGATCAAATGTGACATGACGGGCCTTATCTAGTTATTATTTTCAAGTTTTAAGTTAGATACATAAAAAATAACAAACAATATATCAAAAAATAAGAAACTTTTACAAAAAAAATTATAATTGAGAAATGATATTAAATAAAATGACAACATAACTTGTCACATAATATAACATAACATGATCAGATTAATTTATATGACATGATGTGATTTGCAATGATTATAATATTAAAAAATTATTAAATCATGCAACACGTAAATCATGTCACGTAATCGACACACATAACATAACACATAACTTGCTAATTTCCTTCTCTACTAATATGTGTAGGATTGTAACAAAAAAAGTCACGACTCGATCGATCCTTTCAACCCCACATTTTTTTTATAAACCATAATTAGAAAAAACAATTTTAGATAACTAATATGATTATTTTTTTTTTTACAAAAACCATAAGAACTGAGTTGTCAACTCGGTCCAAATTTTTTTTTATTCGGGACCGAATTGGTAACTCGGTCCCGAGTTTTTTTTTAGAGTTTAAATTATGTTTCAAGATCAATTCATGCATCTGACTAAAAATTGTTCAAGTTGAAATTTTGTTCAAGATCAATTGCCGAATAAAATTTGTTCATGCATCCGTATAAAATAACTGAATTAAATTTTCTTGAGTCAGAGAGGATATGTCTGAATTTTAAATTTAATAGTCTCGAGTCAGAGAGGTTTCCATATCAAATTTTATTTTAAGAATCCGAATTTTGAGATGGCAATTGATAAAGTAACTTTTTCCTTCTTCTGTTCGGCTTGGGCAAAAGTATAGGATGCATCACACAAAATAACTAACTTATCTGACTAAATTAATAAGATTCAAACAAAACATACTAATTCCTTTTGACCATGGCTCTGAATAGTGTGATATGCCCAAAATTTAAACTTGAACAATTTTTATTCGGATGCATGAATTGATCTTGATAAAAAATTTAAACTCTACATCAAAAAAAATTAACTCTAAAAAAAAAATCAGGACCGAGTTGCCAATTCGATCCTGAATAAAAAAAAATTCGAACTGAGTTGCCAAAAATAAACTAATCATATTGGTTCTCTAAAATTATTTTTTCTAATCATGATTTATAAAAAAATTCTTTCAACCCCCACCCCCACAATTTAAATACCATTTTATGTGTCTACATGTGATTGGATCGGGTACATGTTGGAATTCTGACTACGGTTAGGTCAGCCTGGACTCAATTTAACTCCCTTTTTTGGGCTTAGATGTGATTTGGTTAAAAATACATGTTTGAATTTTGATAAATCTGTTAGTTCAGCTTTGACGGTAATTTGACTTTAAAAACTCGTTTTAACTGACCCATCCATATTTGAATCTTTTTTTATAGTCAACATATTAAAAAAAATAGTAAAATAATTTCAAAAGATATAAAATTGAATATCTAAGTATATTTTATTGTGGATATCATGTTGAGCAGTTCAAATTTTTTGTTTGAACTTTGAATTCGAAAATCAAGATATTGGAATACGATTGAAGCATGAAGCAATGGCAGCATTTGAGCCCTCTCTATATATATCATGAGAAGGGTTCCAATACCTCATGTTTTTCAGAGAGCAGTTTGAGTCCAATGTCCATCAGACTGAAACTGAGTCTGATGGGCTCCATAACAGTCTGATCCGCTTTAAGATCTGTGTGCATCACTTTAATATACGTGCGTATTCACTTTAATATTCGTGCAAACATATCTTAAAGCAGATCGGACGGTTATGAAGCCTATCAGATCCAAACTGCACTCTGTTTTTCATACCTCATTTTTTATATCTTCATTTTCAAAGTTAAAACTATCGATCCGAACAGTTCAATGTGACAAATGGATGAAATTTTATAGTTTTTGAAATTTTTTAATATTTTTTAAGATAGATATAATATCACTATTTTTGAACCGTTCAATAACAGTGATTTTCAACCTATCTAAAAAAATAGTAAAAAAAAATTATAAAATGTCATCCTAAAGCATATTTTAGTGTGGATATCACATTGAATGGTTCGGATCGATAGTTTTAATATTGAAAATGAAGATATAAAAATGAGGTATAATGAGGTATGAAAGACATTAGGTATTGGAATCATCCTCATATATTATATATATTAATGAACAATGAATATCCATTATCCAACTACTCTTGATAGTTGTATCCCATTTAATTAATTATTAAAACACAAATAAATTCTAGCATATTCTAATAAAGTTTAGATCTTTAGAATGCATATACATGTGTGAAATAAATGTGTTTAATGTTTTATTTAGTAAATAATAAAAATAATTATTATTTAGCATTACCTGTTATTTACCGCTACCGTTTCACTATCTGATAACCTTAGTGAGTGATGGTAGGGTATAAGTAAAGAAATTCATAGCCGGTAAGAATGGATAAGAACAATTTGTAACTTGTACGGACACGGATATGAAAATGCTTCCACCCAACTCTTATCATGCCCATTGACACTCCTAAATATATGTTGCATTCTGTTCTTTTAAACTTGAATTAAAATTTATTTTGAAAAATGTAAAAAATATCGGCAATATGTATTTGACTTCATCAGTTTTTTGGAGAGATTAATCATTTTATTGTACCTTCTTGGAATAACAGTGGTTAAGACCTTTGTTTATTCTTTTTTTGCCTACCATTATATCTAAAAAGATTTGAAGTTTTAAATTATTTGAATAAACTAACAAGTATTATTAATATGAAGATAAGATCAAATGGTGACCTCGTATTATATAAATAAATGCAACTGCAAAATTATTTGCCCCTTTTTATGGATAAAGTATACGGAGGGAGCAGCCGTTCATCTTTAAATACCACAAAAAAAGAAAAGAAATTGCAGGGTCATAAACAAAAAATCTGCACCAACTCTTTTTCAACAAAAAAATTGCATCTTTTTGTCTGTTGCGGAGCGTCCATTTCCCCACGCCCGCATGCATTGCAGCTCCGATCTGACGGCCCAGAGAAGACGTACCAACGGACGGTCAGGATGCTAGGTGATTAGTCTATTCTGCGAACTGGGCACGATGCTGACAAGTCATCCAGTGCCCCTCTCATCTGAGCACTCGTCCTTTATCGAACTAGGCGTATACAGGGATATTCTCGTCATTTTACCTCTACTAATCAAACCGCACGCTCTGGTTTCGGATCCGTGGAATTAAAGACAAAAACCCTTCTCGAAGTAACTCCTCCCACGCTCTACTGTCTCAAATTTCCAATAACACCCTCCACTCACTCTTTGTACTCTTCTCCAACTGATTACTTTATTCAGGGCTATTTTAGGAATAATAATAAATCTGGCGGAACAAACGGACTCAAGGCACGTGATCCCGTCTCGAGCAGAGCACTACTTGTCGCGAATCGCGATACTTATTTGATCCAGTCGAGGCAATCACGACCTTTCGATCGAACATGAACGGTCGGATATATGGAGACGGGGTTGGAGAATGGAGGGGGCGTTGAGGTAATTCCAATTCCATGTAGGCTAGCTTAATAAAGAATAAAATAGATTATCCTAATTAATAGTGTGTTTAGGCAATTTAAGAGAGCTGCGAGTACGATTCAATTGCACATGCCCATGTGACCCCACCACACCTACAGCTGTTCCCTCTCTTCTCTCTCTTCATCTCCTTCTTCAATTCAAGCTCACTCCCACAACTTTTTAGTTTTTACCACTCTCTCTCTCTCTCTCTCTCTCTCTACCTCAATAATCAAGCTCTCTAATGGTGGATTCGAGCGACTAACGAAACCCATACACAACCCACCTCTCACCAACCATTTTTCTTCTCTCTCTCTCTCTCTCTCTCTCTTTCCGAAACTCTAATGGCGGTTTGGTCGGAGTGCTAAAGAAATCAACAAGATAACATGGGAGAGAAACAAAATACCGCGCGCCTTTCCATGGCCACACTCCACCTCTTGCTTCTTCTCTGCATTCGCTTCTTACCAGCCATGGCTGGTGATGCAGATCTTCTACTCTCCTTCAAGAACTCTTTACCGAACCCCAGTTTACTCTCAGGCTGGAACCCCAACCAGGGCCCCTGTTCCTTCCAAGGTGTCGTTTGCAAAGGGAGCCACGTGTCGTCTCTTACAATCCAAGGGATTTCTCTCAGCCCTGACTTTCACTCAGTCTCAACTTACCTACTCTCTCTCCAAACCCTAGAGACACTCTCTCTCCGTTCCATCAATCTCACTGGAGACATTTCAGCAGCTGCAAAGTGCGGCGACCAACTCACCGGACTGGATCTCTCCGGTAACAACCTACACGGCTCAGTCTCCGATGCAGCGTCCCTTGTTACATCGTGTTCCTCCCTCCAGTTGCTTAACCTCTCCAGTAACTTCATTGGAGTCTACCCCATGAAAAATGGCGTTGTTTTGCCCTCCGTCTTCCCCCTCAAAAGTCTCGACCTTTCTTACAACAAGATCGAAAGCACTGGAGACTTCCATTGGGTCCTGTCCCGTCTTGGCATCCTCCAGAGATTGGACCTCTCCAGCAACAAAATACCTGGCTCCATACCTGAAATCTCCAATTGCACCTCCCTACAGTATTTCGACCTATCAACCAATCTCCTCTCTGGTACTGTACCGGCTGGTACATTCTCTAATTGTTTCAGCCTAACCTATCTAAACCTCTCATCTAACCATTTTACTGGTACTGCACCACCTGACCTTGCCTCTTGTACCCGGCTCACCACTCTCAGCCTTGCCTACAACAATTTCTCCGGTCAAGTTCCCTTTCAGGCAATCACCTCTATGCCTGACCTCAAGCTCCTGGAACTCGGGTTTAACAACTTTAGTGGTACCCTGCCTGAATCCGTTTCAAAGCTTACAACTCTTGAGATATTGGATCTTAGCTCTAACAGGTTCTCAGGCCCGATACCATCTCTATGTACCAATGGTGCCTCAAGCTTAAAGGAGCTCTACTTACAGAATAACTACTTCACTGGATTTATACCCGATTCACTAAGCAAGTGCACCGAGTTGGTCTCACTAGATTTAAGCTTGAATTTACTTACCGGACCCATACCTGCTTCATTGGGCACCCTCTCTAGCTTGAAGGATCTTATAATGTGGCAGAATAATTTGGATGGAGAGATACCAGGCGAGCTCTCTTCTCTTAAATCCCTTGAAAACCTTATTCTAGACTACAACGGCCTGACAGGTACATTACCTGATGGATTGGCGAACTGTACCGACCTCAACTGGATTTCACTTGCAAGCAACCGGCTTTCTGGGTCAATACCTGCTTGGATCGGAAAGCTTGAAAGCCTTGCCATTTTGAAACTCGGTAACAATTCCTTTACGGGGCCAATACCTCCTGAGCTCGGTGACTGTAAGAGTCTGGTATGGTTAGATTTGAATGGCAACCAGCTTAATGGGTCAATTCCACCAGCTCTGTCTAAGCAATCCGGTAAGGTGGCAGTCGGTTTGGTAACGGGTAAGCGGTATGTTTATTTGAGAAATGATGAGAATAGTCAGTGCCATGGTACAGGTAGCTTATTGGAGTTTGGTGGGATCCGCTCTGATGATTTGACCCGGATGCCAAGTAAACGGTTGTGTAACTTCACACGGGTTTATATGGGTAATACCCAGTATACCTTTAACAACAACGGGTCAATGATATTCCTCGATTTGTCCTACAACCAGCTTGATGGCCCTATACCAAAGGAGATTGGTACCATGTTTTACTTGATGATTCTCAATCTCGGGCACAATTTGTTATCGGGTCTGATACCGCCGGAAATGGGTGGGATGGCCCATGTGGCTGTTCTTGATTTGTCGCACAACCAATTAGAAGGTCCCATACCTCCTTCTTTCTCTGCCATGTCCTTGTCAGAGATTGATTTGTCTAATAACCGGCTAAATGGATCTATACCCGAATTAGGTTCCTTGGCCACCTTTCCAAGGAATGTATATGAGAATAATTCGGGTCTTTGCGGGTTTCCTTTGCCGGCTTGTGATAAGAAATCCGAGTCGGGTGGAAATGGGTCCCACCAGCGCTCCCACCGTCAGGCGTCTCTGGCTGGTAGTGTTGCATTAGGACTACTATTCTCTCTCTTTTGCATATTCGGCCTTGTAATAATTGCAATTGAGAGTAGAAAGAGGCAGAAGAAGAAAGAAGAGTCAAATGGATCCCGAGACTTTTATTTTGATAGTCGAACACAATCTGCCACCATTTCCAACTGGAAGCTGTCTGGTACGAATGCCTTGAGTATAAACCTCGCCACCTTTGACAAACCTCTCCAAAAATTGACTTTTGCGGATCTGTTGGAGGCCACTAATGGGTTCCACAACGATAGCCTTATTGGGTCAGGTGGTTTTGGAGATGTGTACAAAGCCCAATTGAAAGATGGTAAAATCGTTGCCATTAAAAAGTTGATACACATATCGGGCCAAGGAGACCGGGAATTCACTGCTGAAATGGAGACCATAGGCAAAATCAAGCACCGCAATCTTGTACCTCTCCTGGGCTATTGCAAAGTAGGAGAGGAGAGGCTGTTGGTGTATGATTACATGAAGTATGGTAGTTTGGAGGATGTATTGCATGATCGAAAGAAAACCGGCATGAAACTGAGCTGGGAAGCTAGACGAAAGATTGCGGTGGGGTCTGCGAGAGGCCTTGCCTTCCTTCACCACAATTGCATTCCCCATATCATCCACCGAGACATGAAGTCGAGCAATGTGTTGCTAGATGAGCATCTAGAAGCTAGGGTTTCAGATTTCGGCATGGCACGGATGATGAGTGCCATGGATACTCACCTTAGCGTCTCAACCTTGGCTGGTACACCAGGATATGTACCACCTGAATACTACCAAAGCTTTAGGTGTACAACCAAGGGAGATGTGTATAGTTATGGAGTTGTACTGCTTGAGCTGCTCACAGGGCGGCAACCAACTGACTCATCAGATTTTGGCGAGGATAATAATTTGGTGGGATGGGTGAAGCAACACTCGAAATTGAAACTCACTGATGTGTTTGATCAGGAGATGCTTAAAGAAGATCCCTCACTTGAGCTTGAATTGTTGGAGCATTTAAAGATTGCCTGTGCATGTTTGGATGATCGGCCATCTAGACGACCAACCATGCTCAAGGTCATGGCTATGTTCAAGGAGATACAAGCGGGTTCCACAGTTGACTCAAAGGGTTCATCGGGCCCACCTGGTGCCTCCATGGATGGTGGTTTCATGGCTGGGATGAGCACGTTGAAGGAGGGAAAAGAGGAGAACTGATGAAGCTGCTTTTGAGTGAGACGGCCATTACCGATAAGACGGTACCAAGAAACTGCAACAATTTTTCCCCTGATTCCACTTTGTAGTGTTTGCCACTTGAAAAGTATTATGTATTTACAAAACTAGTGCTTTTTTTTTAATTTTTTTTTAATTTTGTTGTTTTTCCTTATTTTGGGGGGTCTTTTTAGTATACACCTGGGTAATTAGGGTTATCTGTGCTGTACATACATAAGGATTTTTGTTCAATTTCTAAATCAATGTTTGGAAATAGTTGTCTCTGTTTAGCTGTTTACAACTATGAATGATCCCATGTGGTTGCCTATAGGCTTTTTACAACTTGTACAATGGTGACCTTTGCCTTTGTGTGCACGAACACCTCATAATATCTTTTCTCAATATGGATACAGAATACCTATCCACTAAGGTGGATACAAAAAGAAAGCCCTACATGTATGTGACTGTTTTGTTATGTATAGTATAGTATAGTATATTTGTTTCCTTTCTTCTTTTCCCTTTAATAATATGTTTTTTGTTTTCTCTCTTTCAATCATGAATTAGTGGTGCTGATTAAGCAATGATATGTTGTTTTCCTTTTTGCTTTGCAATTGCAATTGCAATTGCAATTGTGGTTGAGTAATTTGTAAGTACAACCTTGGAAGATTACAAAATCTCTCTCAACTGTTCCCCTACATGTGATCATTTAAGTGCTTTTTGAAGGTTTTTCAGGTGCATAAGTGAAAGTTTCCAAAAGATGTTGTCATGTTGCCGTTTGAGGTTTGACTGCCCTCTACGGCTCTACTCCATACCATAACTCAATCCATCATGTGCACTTCTTCTTCACAATTGGAAAACCCCAAACTCCTTTGTTTAAAGGGAAGTGACATGAACCCTAGGTGACCTTCTTCCTTTTTTTTATTTTTTATTTTTTAGGGGCACCAAACCCTAATAATAATGAACAGAGAAATCCAGCCAGACCCAATCAGGGACTGACACAAGTGCCCTGTTTCCATGTGAGACTGCATGGTTCTTTAGTATCTGTGGGGTCCACCCTTTGAGAGAGTCAGTGGGACCTTATTATTATTATATTTTTTTAGCGACCAAGCACTAAGCAAATTTTTAATTTCTCCTGTTCCATCTCTAGAGGCCAAATAGCTGGCTTTGCTACCATCCAAAGTTTGGGTTTTAGATCCCTCCATTTAACAACCACAATGGAAAACTAGAGGGGCTTTATTGACATTTGTTTTTAATCTTATCAATAAGGATAAATTATATTGATAACTTATTATTTGAAAACTACAATAAAATGGATGTTAACATCAAGAAACATTATCTTACTTGTATACTTATCAGAAAAAAAAAAAAATTGATGGTTTAGTTTTATGACCAATACACTTGATCAATGATCATACAAATTTTGAAGTGAATCCTAATAAGATAAGCAATCTATCAAAACTATAGAAAATGTATCTACTATTGATATCAGGGTTGTTAAACTAAGATGGATAAAAGATAATGACTGTGTTTTGAAGAACAGAGTCCAATGCATATCAAATGGAGAGGATGACAGCATATATATAAACAATTGGGCTCTTTGTTAAGACTCTGATGGAGCCGGTCAAAGGTTCCATCCAAAGCAATTTGTCATTGATCCAAATATATATATTAATTTCCCTATGATAAGTAACATGGGTTGGAGCTCATGAACATATAATATTATAATAGCCTAAGTTATATTATAGCTATATCCAACTCCCCTTGTCTCCCCATTTTTCATTAAAATTGGTGCGCCATGCGAACGTAGCGTGCATTTTCTCATTTTGGGACTAGGGAATCTTAACTTTTAAAGACCTATTCGTTTTTCTATTTTTCAACTTTTAAACGCTTTTGTTTGCATCTGAAATGTCAAATGTGACATATATTTTTTTTTTTTCTTTTTTCCTTGCCCTACAATTTCTTTTGTTTATCTCTACATTTAAGTTTCAATTATATATATTTTTGCATGTTTTTGGTTATGAGCAAGACACCTATTCTAAAGGATTATATATTGCATAAAAACAATTAAAACACAGGGCTCCATTTTATCATGTAAATAATAATTATCTTTCCCATTTTTTTTTTTTTTTTTGTCAGAATTCAGAAAGCACTATTGGTTGAACGTATTCAGCACAGCTACAGGTACTAATAAAAGGAAGCGCTATTGCAATTTTCAGGGACATTGTTGAGAAACAGTTTTCCAATAGTTTACTAATTGAGCAAACAATAAATCTTGTTATTGTTATAACAATGTTACCCACGCACATTCCTATTCCTATACATTCACAAGTTGAAACCCTTGCTAGGTTATAAATTCCCCAATCTTTTTATTTGCCATTTTAAGAAATTATAAATTCAAAGGTTCATCTGTAGGTAATAAATTCAAAGGTTCACCAATCAGATCATAATCCGATTATTATTGGTACTCATGATATTTCATCGTAGGTAATAAATTGATTAGATTTGAAAAGGATTGGTTACAGCAGGATGGTTTTATAGAACTCGTTAAGAAATGGTGGAATTCATTTTCTTTAACTTTGGACTTAGGAAACAGTTGGCGAGTGAAATTACAATTCATGAGGCAAAAATTACGGGGGTGGAATAATAATTTTAGGGCAGGTCAACGTCAACAAAAAACTATTTTAATGAGTAAATTAGATAGGTTTGAACTTAGAGCTGAAAGTGATAGGTTAGATGATTCGTCTCAATTACAGTGGCAAGATTGTCAAATAGAATTACAAAAAATATTTAAAGATGAGGAATTGTATTGGCAAGGTAGGGCAAAAACTAAATGGTTTTTGGAAGGAGATGCAAATACTAGGTTTTTTCATATTCAAGCATCGATTAGAAAGAAGAGGAATACCATTTTTGCTCTTATGATTGATGGTATTTTAGTGCATGATATTCAGATTATTCGGCATCATATTACTAGTTTCTATAAGGAATTATTAGGTTCTACTACACATCGAAATGTTTCGATTCAATCCTTATGGGATCCGGTAGAACAGCTGTCTTATGAATAGCAGCAGGCATTAGAGGCTCCGTTTACTTTGGAGGAAATTTCAAAAATAGTATTTTCATGTAATCCATCTAAAGCTCCAGGTCCCGATGGTTTTTCTTTTTTATTTTATCAAACATTCTGGGAAGACATCAAAACAGATTTTATGCATTTAATAGAAGCTTTTTATAATAATACATTAGACCTTGAAAAGCTAAATATGGCTTCTATTTGTCTCATCCCTAAAAAGGATAATGCATCAGATGTTAGGAATTTTCATCCCATTAGTCTTATTAATTGTAGTCTAAAAATCATTACCAAGTGTTTAACAGATAGATTATCCCTATATATGGATGATTTAATAGATTCTTCTCAAACTGCTTTTATTAAAGGTCGTTTTATAATGGATAATATTGTAGTGGCTAATGAGGTTTTACATTCTGTTAGGATTAGTAAAGAACCGGGGGTTTTGTTTAAGTTGGATTTCGAGAAGGCATATGACAGGGTTAATTGGGAATTTTTACTAGAAGTGCTTAAACTAAGAGGGTTTGGAGATAGGTTTATATCTTGGATAGCAAAACTTTTAAGTAGTGGCAAATCATGCATTAATCTAAATGGAGAGCTAGGGACATATTTTCATTGCAAGAGAGGTCTCCGTCAAGGAGATCCTCTTTCACCTTTATTGTTTAATTTGGTAGCTGATGTATTAAACAAAATTCTAGGGAGAGCTCAACATGCAGGTTTACTACAAGGACTAGGTTGTTTTACCAATTGCAACAGTATTCTAAATCTTCATTTTGCAGATGACACTTTGCTTTTTTTAAAAGCTGATTATAAAATGATTACGGTCCTTCGATGGTTGCTGTTATGCTTTGAAAATTTGTCTGGTTTGAAAATTAATTTTGACAAGAGTGAAATGGTGCCTTTAAACATTAGTGAAGAGCAGGGTTTAGTATTGGCCAATTTATTAGGGTGTAAATTAGTAAGCTTACCGATAATGTACTTAGGTGTTCCCCTTCATTGGAAAAAGTTGAGTGAATCTGATTGGATTCCCTTAATAGAAAAAATTGAAAAAAGACTACAAACTTGGAAAGGTAAGTTATTATCAATGGGAGGTAAGGTGGTTCTGTTAAATTCGGTTATTTCAGCTATACCTTTATATTGGATTTCGTTATATAAAATGCCTAGTAAAATCAGATACAAAATTGATCGTATTCGTAGAAAATTCTTATGGTATGGTGGCAATACAGTACGAAAAAGACCTTCTCTCATTGCATGGGGGAAAGTTTGCATGAGTAAAGATCAAGGGGGACTAGGTGTATTAGATCTTAATCGTATGAATATTGCTTTGCTTTCCAAATGGTTATATAGATTTTATGATGCGAATGAAACAGGTACATGGAAATCTATTATTATAGGAAAATATTCACATACAGGGGAACAAGGGTGTAAATCTGCTCTTTGGAATTCTATTATGCATTTAAAGGATATGATACATGATTGTATTCAATGGCAGGTGGGTAATGGAAAATCAGTTAGATTCTAGTTAGACCAATGGTGTGGTCAGTCTTTACTTAGTCTATGTTTTCCTAACTTATATGCAATAGCATATGATAAAAATATAAAGATTGCCGATGTTTTTATTAACAACAGTTTTGTTCTTCCTTTAGCTAGACAATTAACAGAGGTATATCGTATAGAATGGACAGCTTTGATCTCTCTACTTGAGTCTATACAAATAGATAATGAAGAGGATCAAATAAGCTGGAAATTGACAGCCAATGGTACTTTTAGTGTAAATACTCTATATAAGCATCTTGGGTCAGCTGAGTTAGTAGTCAATTCATTTAATAGTATTTGGCAAGCTACTATCCCTTTAAAGGTTAAAATCTTTTTATGGTTAGTCAAACAAAAGAGAGTGCTTACAAGAGATCGGTTAAGAAAACGTGGATGGACAGGTGAGCCATATTGTGTATATTGCTCTCAAGAGGAGACAATAGACCATTTGTTTGTGAATTGTTGCTACATCCAATCGATTTGGCAATGGATTGCCCATTTTAATAATTTCTATTTTGATTTTGATAATATAGAGGCTCTATGGGAAATTGATTATTGTATACCTTTGAAAGATCCAAAACTTATTGAAATTATTAGGGGTGCTGTCCTTTGGACTCTATGGAATGATCGTAATCGAATTATATTTCAGGATGGACAGGTACATGATATAAGGGTCTTAGGATCCAAGATAATGTCGGTAGTCCGCTTTTGGGCGTTAAATCAAAAACATGATTTAACATCTTAATTGAATCTTATTTTTCCTTGTGATTTAAAGGACCTGACAGGAACTACACTAATCACTTTCGTGGAGGATTCACCGGTTTCAATCCATATGCTTGGACCCGCGACTAGATCGAATGAAGGAGAAGAAGATAGAGTGATAGATGAAAGATCTGCTGAAGCGCGGATTTTAGGATGAGTACTGATTAAAAGGGTTGTGTTTTTGTGTGTGTTTGGTTCTAACTTTCTGGTTGTAATAAGCAGGTTTGTTAAGATGTGTTTTCTTAGCTGTTTAGGTTATCATGCATACTATTCATGGGGTTATGTTTAGAGTTTGTTTTGATGCAGGTGGGTTTCGCTTTACAGTTTTCTTTTGATTCAGGTACACTGGTATTACTCAATACCGAACTGATATTTTGTATGATTTTCTCTGTTAATGGAAAATCGGTGGTTATGCCACTAATTTCAAAAAAAATAAAAAAATAAATTCAAAGGTTCAGATTTTGAAGAGAAGAGAAGAGTAGATTGCATGAATCTCCAAATCTGCACCGTTAAAAATCAATTGAACGGTTGGTATGTATGAAGAAAAACATATTTATGTTTTTTTAGAAGAAGAGCAACGTATTTAGTTCCATCTCTCAAGGGTGATATCAGATCTTATTTTATTTTATTGAAAATTTGTTTTGAAGTTTCTAATTTTAGGATTTTCCGTGTTGTTCATAATGTCTATAAAATATTGATATAATATTTGTATAATGGCGCAATGTTTGTAATACATTTTGGCGTTATGGGTAGAGTGATAAAAAGGTGCCGTACTTTGACTAACATGCTGTGATTTTGGTTTCATGTCGTGCTCTGCCGTGCCGTGCCATAACTAAAATGTCGAAAGTGGTCACAACACGCGAATGCTCACGTCACATGAGTCCCGCCATGTCCAAACGTGCCGTGTTAAAACATCATTGGTTACGTTTGATCATATTTAACTACTTTTTTTTCATAATTTAGGTTAGTTATTCAAGATTCACCATTTGATCAAGATATAACGTTCTTAATTACACGTGACTCGCATGACCACATGTCGTGCCGTGACCATATCTTTCGCATGACGTGCTATGCCGTGCCAAATTTTCATAAGATTACCACGGCATGTAACAGTCACACGTGCAGTTTCATGATGGAGCCGGCTTCGCCGTACTATTTTTCCACTCTAATTATGGGCCACTAATAATATCAGAAAAAAAAAAAAAACATTGTAAAAGCATTAAATAAAGAAATGTAAATAATATAAAACAAAAATGCGATAGAATCTAACAATTATTTTTTAGATTTTTGTATTGCAAATTATTTTGTTGACCAATAATTTATTTTGAAAAAAAATTTATTTGCATATCAAAGAAGTTCAACAAAAAAATACAAATAAAAATTCAAACTTTAGACAGACATAAATTTTGATAGGAAACTCTGATTTTTTATTATGACCATAATTTGAAAAGCTCGCGAAGAGATTTATAAGGTTTTTTGATGTAACATGAAAACTCCCCTTCTTGGAGCAAAAGCAAATCGTCATAGATTTTATGATCCTCAGCATTTTGTTTATAAATAATATTGCATATCATTTTGACTAACAATGCCATATATCAGTACGTAACTTTTTTCAATTACAATGGCAAATAACTTGTAGTTTTTTTATTAAAAAAAATTAGAATGACATGCACCTACTCAACATGCATGTCTGCTAAGTTTCGAGATTATAAAAAAATATTGTTAAAATTGGTATTATATATTTTTTTTAATTCTACAAATAAAAAAATCGGTATAAATTATTTATTTATGCACTTCTAAGATGGTGCTGGTGAGATGATGATAAAATGAATATAAATTTTGGAGATTGTAGTCTATAGATAATTAAGAAGGTGAATTTAACAATTTTTGCATTTACCATATTATACTGTCTCATTAGTTATTTTAGTACGAGATTGAAATTAAATTCTTCAAATTATCTCTAGCAGTAGGGGCGGACCTAGGGTTTTTGTCAAGGGGCGAAAAATATTGTATCGAGTTTAAATAGCTAATTGGATTTCAACCTATTAACTAATTAGGTACTAAAAAAAACAATGCTTGAACTTATACATTCCAATGCTCTCTGACTTATTTCTATTGCTCTAACCTATAATTCTAATTATCAATCATAATTCAAGAAATTTATTATAATTTTAATCGGAATTACAAATCAAACATCCAGAGGGAGGCAAAACAAAAATTCAGGAGAGTGACAAAAAAAATTTAAGAACATTTCAATCTCCTCTAAAACTCAAAATCCAGGAAGAGATCAGTTGCTCCCTCTGGGACCATATGGGTCCGCCCTGTCTAGCAGCATATTGAATTTTAAACTTGCAACTGTATAGAGAAAGCAAAATCTTAATGAATGTACTGGGAGTGGTAGTGGTAGTGGTACTATATAACTAATTGATGTATACATCCTTTCTAATTTAGTTTCAATAAATACAGATAGTGAATTGAATTTAGAAGATGAATTTGGGATAGGAATTGAATTGGACCAATGAAAGGAAGGAAGAGATAGGAAAATGGAAAATGTTGAGGGATGAGGGATGAGGGATGAGGGATGAGGGGACATGTAGGGCTAGTTTGGGACAGAGTTCTCATGGCCTATTCACTAACATCTACATCTCATTTAATGCGTTTGTGGTTCAGAACACCAACACAGATCAACCAATTAGTACACCTAGTTTCTCATTTCTGGCTGCTACATTTCAAAAGTTATTGTGTCAAGAGATCATGATTGCTTTTCAGGCTTTATACAGTCCCTGACCTGACCCTCAGCCTCAGTTCTTTTTTTTTTCCTCATTTCTTTCAATGTTTGGTGGCTTTATTTTGTCAATGTTACATTTTGCATAGTAGAAACTATTGTGTTCTTTTAAGTTCAACAAATAATTGGGGAGACTTACTTCAAAATTTATCAAAATGATTTTAAATTACAAATTCAAACCATTCAAACCGATTCACCTCACGAGTTTTGCATTTACATGTCCAATTTATAAATTTTTGAATTATTTTAGTACAAAATCAACAACAACAACAACAACCAAGTATTTAGTACAAAATAAAGTTGTAAAAAAAATTATAAGTTAATTTAATATGTGTATATTTTCATTTTTTTTGCCGCTTTACTTTGTACTAAATAAATTTATAAAATTTATAAATTGACATGCAAACACATCACTCAGAAAGTAGACCGGTTCCAATGGTTTGGATTCATCATATGAACTGAATCATATATAAGTTTAGGAGTTAAGCTCACAAAGAGGAGTATAACTAGGGTGTTCTTATGTTCACCAAACCTCATTGTGAAGTCAACTCTAGAACCTACCAGATTGGCTTCAAACGACGAATCCAAATCATTGAAATTTATCTACCTCACGAGTGTTGTGTCTACAAGCGAAAATTTTAAATTTTCGAATTAATTTTGTATAGAGTTAAGTGGTAAAAAATGTTCAAAAAATAAATGCATTAAAATTAATTTATAAACCTTCTAAATTTGTTTGCTTGATTTTATACTAAATTAATTTGGAATTTTAATTTTTTTACATGTAGATGCATTACTCGTAAGTCGTAAGGTAGATCGATGGATTGCAATAGTTTGAATTTATTGATCATTTGAAACCAATCCAATAAATTTTAGAGTTGAGTTTACAAATAGATTTGGTAAACTTAAAATCACTGTAGTTTTACTCCACAAAGAGCTTGGTGAGATTAAGAACACCATAGTTCTACTAACATTTTGCATTATCTTATATAGATCAATGCTGATTATTGAGCACAAATCCACAATGCCACATTAACAACATAGTTTATTAATTAGTGACTGATAAAATTCTAATATAAATAAAAAATTATCAATGTATATTTTACATATTTACATCGGGAGTTTATTGAATTTAATGCAATGTGTAAGTCAATTTTTCTCATGGAGCAAATTTGCAAAATTAAGTGTTGAGACTTTTGACACCTTTTTTTTTGATAGTGGCTATCAAGAGTTCAAATTAAATATGAAAACAACTGACAATTAATTGGTAACCGAACGTTCTTAATTTACATCCGATTAAATACATATATTATTTAGATTATAAAGAAGAACACGTCAACAATTATAAATTCAATTTCATCTTCTTTTTTTTTAATATATATGAGACGATTGTCAAGTGGCAATGTCTAAAAAGTACAAGATGAAAAAGAAGATTCAAGCTTATAAATCTCAAACTGCCGAGAAAGTTATTACACAGTTCTTATTTAAATCTCAAACTGCTGTGTCTGATAGAGAGTTATCCGAAGCCATTGAGGAGGCCGCTGGATTGTCATCTCCTAATTGGTTTTTGGTTGATACTGGATCCTCTTCTTCTCCTAGTATGATTGATATTAGTAGATTTTGTTTTTTTTCTTTACTTTGTGGATATTTGTCTTTTTCTAATTTAGAATAAGTGGATATGGGATGCTATGCACAGTTTTGGAAGAACATTGTTTCATTAATGAAACAGGTGGAAATTCCACTTTTGCAAATTTTTTTTTTTTTTTTTAAGGAAGATTTATGATTTCCATCTTTATTGTAAGATATTAACCATAGAGCCATGCGGATCACATATATAGACACGTACTCCTTAATTTTTCAAACCATAAAAAAAATGTTCTATACACAATTAAGTTAATGTTGGACACCGCATGCAGCACACAAAGCTTTTTAACAAACGTAAATAAGCAATGAATATCTATACTACGTACACTAGTAGAATATAAATAATATATTAATTTTATTTTCACTTTATTGAGGCTATGGTACTATGCTGAAAGCATATTGGTTTGTACTATAAATCAATATCTTTCTTCTCAAAGTTTAAACACTACTAATAAATATGGACTCTTCTTACGCTCTATCTTCTATCAGTTTGAAGCATTTTTTTGTCAAAACCGAAAGTACATAGGTGTTGTGGTAAATTTGATAAAATATTGTCCAATTTCTTCTATCGTTTCAAAACTGTAAACTGCTAGAAGGTGTTCAACTTCTTCTATAGGTTTGTTCTTTAGAACCGATAAAAGAAGTGTTACATTTATCCTATTAATTATACACTTACAAACGATAGAAGAATATGACATTCTTCTATTAAATTTTTACTGTAGAACTAATATAATAAGTGTCACATTTATTTTATCGGTTCTACACTTAGAATCGTTCTGCACTTAGAACCGATAGAAGAAAATGATCTTCTTCTATTGGTTTTTTTTTACTATATATAATAAATTTGTCAAATTCTATTGGTTCTACACTCGAAACCAATAAAAGAAAACCATTTTTAACTATAACTTAAACTGAAAATTTTGCAATATTCACTATGTTCTCCCGCTCCTTACAAACACTCTCCCTCTCCTTGCCTGGATTCTATTTTTCCTCAACTCCTACAAAGGCGTCCTTCCCAACCTCGACCACCAGCCCCATCTCGCTTCCTCTCTTCTCCCTCATCTAATTATCTCAAACCCTAGTCGCTTCCCTCAGATCTGATTATCTCAAACTCTTGATGCTTTTTCAAGATTTGATTCTCTCAAACTCTAGCCGGTTCTCCCAAATTTCAGTCTTTCAATAATTTGGTAAAGGTAGGTCTATTTGAGCAATGGTTTTATAACTTACCAGGATTATTATCTAATTGCTTTTTTTAATAATAATGTGACATAGTTGCTCATTGGCATAATGAAGGTATTTTTTTTTCTATTAAAATCAGTTTGATAACTTACTGTTATTAATAAAAAAATTCAACTGTAATTTTGAGGCCCTAAATGACAATTTTTTGCAATTCTGTATGCGCCGACTTTTCATTGCAGTGGACTTAAGCCCAATAAAAAATTGATATCTTCTCCTCACAAGTTTTCCGACTTGGTAAAGAATGCTGAAATCAGAGTTTCCTTAAAAAAATTAAGGCCGCTCAAAGTTTGGTTTCTAGTTTTAGATTTTTTTTTTAAAAACATTACCCTCGTTATGAGGGTTTTTATGCATATTACTACCCTCTTCTAGCGGTTCCAAGTACAAAACCACTAGATGAAACTACCATCTTCTAGCGGTTCTAGTACATAACCGCTAGAAAATGTATGTCCTCTGCTAGTAGTTTGAAAGTACTTGTTCTAGAGCATTGATCACTAACGGTAGGAAAACTGTTATTATTTTACTATTATAAAAGCACATATTTGTAGTAGTGAAGTAATCAATTAGAATTGTTTCACATGATCTCCATATGAAAATGTATATGTGAACTAAATTTTAGATTTTTTTAGATATTTTTTATAATTTTTTAGTTAGGTAGAAGTTAACTATTTTTTTATGATCTAAACTTTTTAGTTAAGTGGTTTTCTACCTATCTAAAAATAGTAATTTTTTTAAATATAAAATTTAATCAAGAAAGTATATTTTCATATAGAGATCATATTGAACAATTTAAAATTTTAAAAAATATATATATTTATAGTACAAACTAATATGCTCTAAACATTGTAACGCAATCTCATTCATTATTATTTTTATTTGATTAGATAAGTGAAATAATAAGAAGAGAATTGAACATGTTTAACTATGATTGAATAATTATTTAGAATTAAGGGCACTCAAATCACCTGTGGACACGCATGCCGCACGAAACAAAATAAAGTTTCTGAATAATGGACTAATTTTGTGCTTATGCTATAATTAAACATGTCTCTACAGTAAAAAATAAATAAAAAAAAGGCTAAGTCGCTGTACATGCACCAAATTAATTTCTGGTAGGTTGTATGTATCCGTTGCTTTCTCCGTGCAAACAAACAAACATTTCGTCTGTAATTTTTTTATTGCATTTATGTACAATCCTACATTTTTCTTTTTCCAATTCTTGATGTCATTGTGGCTAGGAGTGAGTAAATTGCTCATAACTTGTGACTCGCTCATAACTCGCTCACTGAAAACTCACTAACAACTCGCTCATTAACAACTTGCTCATTATCGCTCATTAACTTAATGAACCGAGCATGAGCATACCCCAACTCGCTCATAACTCGCTCATTAAGAAATTGCCATATCTAATTCTGCCACATTTAATCCCAATTTCTTAAATTAAAATTAAAATTGAATAAATACAAAATCTTCTAATCTAAATTTACGCTCTATAACAAATTTGTTGTTTGATTTTGTTAAATTTGTTTATGGACAATTTTTTGTTAAATTATGTAATATTTAATTAAATTGGATTATGACAATTTGTTAAATTCTATAAATGAAAATTAGTTTTTTATTTCTTAGCTTGCTAATAATTCGTGACTCGCTCAGTTGCTCATAACTCGCTCATTAACAACCTGCTCATTAACAACTCGCTCATTAACTAAATGAGCCGAGCATGAGCATATCCCAACTCGCTCATGCTCGCTCATTAACAACTCGCTCATTAACTAAATGAGCCGAGCATGAGCATACCCCAACTCGCTCATTAATTAGCCCTAATTGTGGCTAGAGTCCACCAATAATTTGGATATAGAAATGAATTTGATATATTTAGAAAAACATATGATTGATTTATATATTTTTTTTCATAAGTTTGTGAATGTATTTGAGTTTATGCTATTCAATACAGATAGTAAATTTAAATCATTAAATTAACTTGCGTTTTTATCTTTTTATTTTTCTCTTCATGAATAAAATGTTGCAAAAATATATACACACAAGTGAAAAATTGCAGAAGTATTTGTACAAACTTAAAAAAAAAACATATAATACACATGTAAGCACCATAAGCTCCACCACCAACATTTATAAAAAAAAAAGCTATACATGTGATTGCAAAAGCATATATGAAAAATTGGATCTTCCAAATAAAACAAAAAACACATTTAATTATATGACTTTTTGTTTGTAACGAAGAATAGAGAGATAAAATTTATTTGTATTGCAAAGGATGGCGGAGAGAGGGAAGGGGGTACAAGAACAAGAACAAGAACAAGAACAAGAACAAGAGGGGTCTTTGATGGCAACATGTGTTGGTGGAGAAGGCTACAATGTTCCCTTCAAGTTTGAATTCTTGTTCTGCTTAACTTGTCACTAATTATTGGTCATTTGTAATTATACATGTATAATTAGATCAAATTATGGGGCACAAAGGGGCCTATTGATGGAGTCCAATGGACCCCCCCTCCCCTTGTCCGATTAGATTAATTTATGATTACAATTTTCGGTAAGTACATTTCGGAGGTTAGTACAATAGTTTTGTGAATTTATATTTATATTAGGGGTGCAAACAGATTAGATACGAATCACATAGTTGTAAAATCATATCTTTATCCGTTTTATTTTTTTGGATACGAATAGGATATTAGACGCATATATACGAATACGGATTGGATATCAAATATCTGTAGATATATACATAAACATTTTCATAATATATATTAAACTATATCGTATATATCTACTATTCGGATAATGATAATTAAAATTCAAAACCATATTCGGATCCGTATCTGCACAGATATTCGGATATTTGATATTTGTATCTAATTTTTGGATACGGATCTGGATATGGTCAGATATTATCCGATCCGTTGGCACCCCTAATTTATATTTACAACATTAAAAAAAATGTTTTCTTCGGTTTTCGCCTTATTAGTGGTTGCATTGCTATATATCCATGATCTACATATACAGGTAAATATTTTAACACAACAATTTTAGTTTCATGGAACGCACAAATTATATGTTGTGTTGTTTTTTTATATTTTATAATTAGTTTGCTGAATAAAGCAAAAATTATTCTGTTAATTATTTTTACCAGAATAATTAATTATAATGCTACCTGTAAAAAATTATATATATATATATATATTTTTTTTAAAGCTTAGGCAGACAAAAGAAAATAGAATTTCACAGGCCCAAATTGTAGTTCTAAAAGAAAAGAAAAAGAAGAAAAGATTATAGAGAATTATCCTGTTAGTTATTCTTTCTTCGAGTGTTCTATTTTTATTTTCAATTACACAGAAACCGCTTGGATGGGAGTGAGGCCATGCATGCTACTTTGTAAACTGCATGTTGATTCGTGTTATGAATTTATATCTTTGTTTTTAAAATCAAACAACTGATTAGAACTGGTCGAAACAATTTCCAGTTGAAAATATACTTAGAGATCAGATTTTATTTTTTTTGAGATTAAGTAGAAAATTAACTAATCTAAAGATTATGGACTGCCAAAAAGTAATGGTTTTTTATCCATTTAAAAAAATAGTAAAAAGTAAAAAAAAAATACAAATTTTAGTTTGCTAGTACTTTTTCATTTGAAGGCCATGTTGAGTAGTTTAAATTGACTATTTAAATTTTAAAATGAAAACTAACAGAAATATGAAGTCAATGTATGTAAAATAATCTCAGGGTTCCCTAAACATCTTTAGTTCTTCATTACTCAGCCAAAATAAAATTTATTCAATCCGAATATTATGTGATCGAGGTGGTTGGATTTTGTAGATTCCGTGAATTTTATTTAATAAAGGAACAAAAAATATAACCTATTAAAATTTCAAACTAACAATAACAATGAAAACAAATTCGTTAAATTTTTAAAATTAACATGATACTACTTATTTCTATAATGGTTTTACTAATATAATCTTAGAAAATAATTTATAACGGCCAGAGCATATTTTATTCAACCTTAATATAAAATCTAAATCCGACATTTATGTTCCAGCTAATTAATATTCAATTCGTATGTAATAAATTAAATGATTAAATTCGTAGTTTTTTTTAACGAAATTAGACTTGCAGTACTCGTAATAAATAGTTATTTGTGAGCTTTCATCATTGAAGCACAGCTAATTTTAAATTTTATCCTAAAAGTTTTATTTAGCTGTATGTAAAATCACCACTCAATGGTAAATTGGTAACAAAATTATAACATGAATTAGTTTGCAATCTGAGTCGATTAATGATTAAAAGGGACCTTGATTGTGATGTAAATCAGAGTTGTGTCAGTCAGTCTGCTACTCATACTCTAATCTCATGGCAGCAGGATATATATAATGTTGATGTTGATGTATGAGCTGTAAATAAATATCACCTAAGGTACTTCAAATTTTTAGTTTTGATCTGTACCGTCCAATCTGCTTTTAATCAGCACGAATATTAAAGCAGTCCCATGCATTCTTTAATTTTCTCTCTCAGATTTGATTTGAATTCTAATTGAACTATTCAGATCCAAACTCAAAATTTGAGTTACTTGAGAAGATCCAGACTCACATGAGCTGAGGGTGTAAATTCTTTCCACCAAGCCTTTCAAGTGTATTCTTCTTGTCCCAATTTTTCATCCGCTTGAAGGCTTGCAAATATGAATGTCAACAACACTTTTTTCATCCTCAGCCCCATAATCAGACTTATGAATTTAAATCGGCTGAAATCTCTGAAATCTCTGAAATTCGAGATTTCAGCCATTCCACTTTTTCTGTACACGTATCTCGGAACAACTGGTTATTTCGGGCACATATCTCGGAACAATTCGACGGCTAGATCCGGATTGCAAAGATTTTAGGAATACTGTTCATTCATCTCGGATTTCAGCAGATTCATATCTCATACTTGTACCTGTACCCATATTCATACTCGTCTTATCAAATATGGTACGGTAAGATAAACGGTTAAAAGAATATGAATAACACCCCTAACATCAAATTCTTCTCCTTGAAATATTTTACATAAAGGTTAGGCAATTAAGACTATAAATTAAATCAAAATAACATGACGATTTTGTCGGTAAGTCTAATTTGATGAGAATTGTGTTGTTGTTAAGAACAGTGTGGGGGCATTTTACTGCACGTGTACTGATGGTGTCATCATGTACTTGATATTGATCTAATGATCTTGACTGAAAATGAAGTTGATATTATTGGAAATGAGATTGTTCTCATAATTTTTATCATTTATTTTAAGGCAAAAATTAACTTTTAGTATTTAAAATTTCAATATTCGTAGAAAATTCTCCATTCGAATTTTGAACATGCAATATTTCATGCCGAAGAAATGACACTGCTAAGTGTTCATAATTTTAAGCAGTGGAAACAAAATTTTTTCTTTACAAAATACTCTTCTCTCTGAAAAGTTCAAACAAAATACTCCTAATTTTTTTTTAGTTTTCAAAAGAATGTCTATAGATTCCATGAACTTAATTTTATCCTTAAATTAAAACAAATTTATATCAAATCTCAAATAAATTAGAAATACTACATGTTCTTAATTGCCATTATTAAGATCCATCATCCATGAGATAAAAAAAATGAAGTTTCTTCAAAAATAGTTTTCCCCTCAAAATTATGAAACAAATAGCAATATAATTGGGATGAGCATTACACCAAATTTGGTTTGATGTTCATTCGGAACCATTCGATATGCATTAAAGTTCATATGGACAACTTTCTAATTTATGCAGATTAAATATACACGAATCTTAATGTAAATTGATCAGTTTCCACCAGACAGTCAGACACTGAATGAAATTTAATCCAATGCTCATTGGACTGCGCCCCACTCCAATAACTATTGGGTGAGATTGTTTATCTAATGCTCTGTGTATAGTGATAAATATAATGCTCTTTGTGTGAGAAGTTGCATGTTCGAAATTAAAAAAAGATTATCATTTGTAGATATTAAATAGTTGAATGAGTTAATTTCTAATATTTACTCAAACTCAACTTGATGTACGGGCATTCGTGTCCATTGATCGTTGCATTTGCTCAACGAGACTATCCAAACAACAAAATATCCTTATGACTATGAGATTTTACTTTTACGAACCTAGTCTAGCCAAGTTTTTTGAGTGTGAGAACAACTTAACTCATGTACAAGAATCAGTCTTTTAGTATATTGGCAAATATAATGCTATTCTTGAGAGATGTCATAAGTTCAAAACTTGAAAGAAATTATTCTTTGTAGATATTAAATAGTTGGATAACTTAACTTCTAATCTTTACTCAAACTCAACTTAGTGTACGGGCATCGTGTCCATTTTGCCCATTGCAATAGGGACTAGTAGGAATATTTGATATTTGAGACCGTTTGCCAGTTAAAAGGCTATAATTTAGTGACATGTTTTTTATAACTAGTTTAATAATAATAAATAATCTTTTAGCTGGACTTGATTAATTTACACAAACATATATATATATATATATTAAACAGTATTTAATGTGCCACTTAGAAAGATTGAGCTAAATAATATAAAACAACATGAATGTAATTCAGTATCTCCGACTAAATAAATAATTAAGCTTTTTAAAAAAATGATGTGAAATATCACAAGATAGCTAGATATAAAAACTTAGTTAGGATTGATGCTATCTTAGTTAAAAGTAAAAATTGTAAAATCAAAGTAGAGAATGAACAAGATGGCTGCATCATTGATCATTGTCATCATGCCAGAGGCAAAGAGGGACCCAAGAGAAAGCAAACAATGCCAAATTTTTTTTTTTTTTTTTTTGAGGTGAAAACAATGCCAAATTGAAAGTTGAGGGCTTGAGGCTAACCATTAGTCCATTACCACGTACAGACCCAATAATAAATAGTTTTGATTGGGACTTGACACTATTCTTATATTTTGACCCACTTTCTAACACCTACTCTATTATTGATTTACCCCACTGTTAGGTAATTCTGTCTTTCCTACTCTACATAGTACATACAATGTATATATTGTAGATTAAATTAGATGAAATCGAACCAATAATCATGCAGCAACACAGTTTGCCTCACGGATTGAGCCACAAAAACAATACAAACATGGAGAAAATGGGGCGTCGGCGCGTCGCTTATGTTATGTGTTTTCTCCTCAATGTACATTCTTTTTGGATGCACTTGGTTTACAAGTTACTATTCAATGTTGTTGACAGTTATAATGGCATTTGGATTATAGGGTTAGTGTTCTATTATAAAAAATTTAAACCAAATTAACGTTGAGTGTTTTGAAAAAAAAAAAAAAAAAAAAAACATGATGCATGAATCGCGTTGAACCTAGTTTATTAGTATGCTAAATTTTAGTTTGATTCAGCTATAATTCAAAATATTGGTAAATTGACAAATTAACCGCATCAGATAAAGGGACACAATGCTGCAAGTTAAATATATAGCAAAACAAATTAATGTCTCAACTATTAAAAAGAACTAAATAATTAATTAAATTAAAAAAATCAGAGCTAGTGAACATAAGAGAAATAAAATTATTTAATTTAAAACGGGTAAATAATAAATTTGAGATATTTTTTAGGGGGAATTTCATGTATACCCCTCAAAAACTTAAAAATTACATATTTCCTCCTCTAAATTTTGAAATTACATATTTCTCTCTCTAAACTTCAAAAACTCACACATTTACCCATTTGATTGTATTTTATATTAAAAAATATTTTAAATTCATAAATACCCATTTTACCTTTTTATTAAAAATATAAAATATCCATTTCACTCCAATTTGAATCTGAAAGTTTCCTCTACCGTCCAAATTGCTTTAAGATTCGTGTGTCCTAGGTCAGCACAAATCTTGAAGCGAATATGCACGAATATTGAAGAAATGTGCACAGATCTTAATGCGATGCATGCGGATAAAATTGCTTTAAAATCCGTGCGCACTAGATCAGTATGAATCTTGAAGCGAATACGCATAGATCTTATTGTGATGCGTGCGGATTGGACGGTAGAGGAACCCTTCAGATTCAAATTTGAGTTCGATGGTGCGTTTTATACTTTTAATAAAAGATAAAATGGGTAGTTTATAAATTTAGAATGATTTTTATTAGAAAAGACAATAAAATGTGTAAATATGTGAGTTATTGAAGTTTAGAGGGGAAAATATGTAATTTTAAAATTTAAAGGGAGAAATATGTAATTTTGAAGTTTTTGAGGGGTATACGTGAAATTCCCCCTGTTTTTTTTTATGGCGAAATAGGCAATTTACAAAGTTTCAATGAGTATACCACCAATTATTCCAATTCAAAATGAAAAAAAGAAAGATATTTGAGTGTTTTTAAGAGAAAATAGACATTTAAAATGTTCCAAACCAACAATTCTCCTAATTATTAATATCTATATTATTATACTTACACTATTGTGTGTCTATTTATTTTATTTTACACAACTTCTTGACAATGTAATACTAAATACTAACACTTATAAAGTAAGTTATTTATTTTAATTGTCCGGTATTATAAAAAATCTTAATGCTTTAGCTTTTAAAGCATTAATTAAAATGCTGCATCCTCCCTTCTCTCTTTCCGGGTAAACTTTTCAATATATAAAACACTGCTATAGAGAAATACAATATCATGTGAAACTTTGATTAAAAAAAAAGAAATTTGTAGGGTTTTCCTTTTAATTGTTTACAATTCTTGTGATCAAACAGCCTTGTAATGGAAACATCTGATGTGGGCAGACGTCTTTCAAATTAAATTTTTTTTTTTTTTTGGGTGCTGGATCGTAATGGAAACATCTTATATAAAATTAATGTTTATAATTTTCTTTTGTCGCTTCTTTAGAACACACTAAGAAACTTAATGGACCTACCTTTTACAATTAACAGAGAAACTATATATATAATTCCTTGGGTTTATTTTATTTTTTATGAGATGGCTACTTTGTAACAGTGGCGTGATTAGATTTCCAAGCAAGCTATTTTTATTGGAATCAACTAACATACAAGTGCACGAAACCAAATGTACACAAATCCTACGGCCATTTCTGATAAAATATATAGAAAAAATAGAAAATGTTCAAGCACTATCTTTGTTGCAACTAGAGCTGCAAACGAATCAAATTAAATAAAATTTATCTCAGTTTAAGTTTGAATTTGAATAAGATTTGAATTGAATTGGTTTAATTTGTTTCAGAATGAACTTCAATCGAACGAGTTAATTGCGAACTACGAATTTTTTGAATTGAAGTCAATCGAATCATGAATTACAATTTTTTTTGGCAGTCATAGTTATATTGGTAGTTTATGCATTAGTTTTCTTCATGCGGAAAAAAATTAACATAGTTTTCTTGTATCTTTTACATTTCACAAATTCACACTAATAGATTATGGGCCAGCCTAAAATTATCTTATCTTTTACGTTGCTTGATTGCTTAAAATCACGGCATAGACCTATTCAAATAGAACTTATTCAATTGTTAATTTGTAACACTGCTGAAGTATTTTTGTATTATAAGTTACCATTATATTAATAATTTTGAGCTTTGATATAAGTTTGGTACTTGTATTATTAAAGATTGATAGTTGAAGTTATTAGTTATATTATTTGAGATTCGAACTTAAATAGTCCGCCAATCAATTTTGAATGAATTATATTCAGTTTGAGTTGGAGTACTTTGAATAAGATTTGAACCGAACTGGTTTGATTTATTCAGAACAAACTTCAATCGAACGAGTTAATTGTGATTTTTTTTCGAATCAAAGTCAATCGAATCACGAACTACTTTTTGAAAGCCCTAGTTGCAACCACCATTATTATTATTGAATAAACCAATCCATGATATATATATACATTCAGTTAAACTGAATAATATATAAAGTCCATAAAGTGAATAATAATGCTCTTAAATCGAATAATAAATCACATATGTTAATTGGTTCGGTCAAATTTGGTTGAACTCTAATTTTATTTGTTAAATTTTTGGATTTTTTTTATCCATATAGATACTATTTATTTTTCCAGTTCAGTACTGTTGATCTATTTAAAATTAAACTTATAAACTGAATACGAAAAACCATAAACTAAATATAAATAATTTTAAACAGAAATCTATTTTAAAAAGAATTTTAAAAATATTAAAGATTATAGCCATGATGGTGACATATATTAAAATTACTTACTAGGTTTCACTTTATTTAATTTTGATAGTAACCGAACAAAAACATTGAATAGCTTCTCTATGATAATGGACCACTTTGTTGTAAAAGGTAACATCTGGCAGCAGAATGCATAGATTTTTTAACCATTAGTTACCAGTTAAAAGCTACATACATTATATATTTTTTAATTACATGCTCCTCTTCGCCAACATAAATGCATGCATGGTCGATTCAAATCCATAAGAAAGCCGACTTCGCAGTCTCTGCGAAGGTTTCCAAAAAAAAAGAAAGCGACAAATATAATTATTTACTACGCCAGAAAAAAGAGAGACCATTATTTAGGGTCAGAACTATTTGTTAGACCCAAGCAAATTAAAACCAGATAAAGATTTCCAACAGCTAAATATCTTCTCTACCTCCGCCACTTTTAGGTTAAAAACATGACGTTTACTAAGAAGGAGCCATTAAACTCTTTTTTTTTTTTTTTTTTTTGATGAAAAACAAAGATCTAATATTAATTTTAATGAATATATCATCGCTTAATTAATTTAAAAATATAACATAAGTTTGTCAAAATATTAATTGTGGAAGGATCCCAAACTCAGAAGTGTATACATACATGATACATCAGTAGCAAAACTTAGAATAAAAATTTATAGGGGCGGCCAATGAAGAGAAAATAATCAATAATTAAAAACAAAATAATAACATCCAACTCAATAATTAATGGATTATAGAAGGTTAACCTAATAAATTTTTTATGTATTAAAAATATTCACTTATATTTATGCAAAATGAAGGAGGGAGTTTTTACACGTTTTTGATAACACTAAGCTCTGCCTCTGTATTCATGTAAAAATTAAATATAAGAAACATAAAATAATGCATGCCTACTCTATAACTCTATTGCTTATTAAATTATAAATTTGGAGTGTTGAATTTGTAATTGGATTTGATAGGTGAGATGATCAATAATAATAAAAATTAATTAAAAGTTTTGGTTGGACGTGTTAAATTAGATCTTATCATAATCATTGTATGTAACAGTTATGGCACTATGCATGTAGTTGCAATATACAAATCTATAGCTTTCTAAAGCAACATAATGGGGACCTTGACAAAATAGGCTGCCCCTATTTTTACCCAGCAAGGTCAACTTCATGTAATGAAGATTTTTGTTTGTCATATGCACCTAACTTGTATTATCGATCTTATGTCGTTTATTGATTGACAACTCAATTAATTACTTGTTTAAACCTATAATACTAACAAATATCTATATATCTATCTAATTACCTTGATGACATGTGAATGAACATGTTATAGAATAGTAAATACCTTGATCTATTGAAAATGCCAAAATTTTACTGTTTACATATAGTCTTGCACATTTTGGTATTATAACAAAGGAAAGCATTTGGGTGAGAGTACTGTAAATTTACTTATTTTTTAAATTAGAAAGATTTTAAAATCTAGATAAGATGTACATGATTGAGGGTTGAATTTAATACAGGAGATGCTCTTTATTGAAAGAAGAATACAAATAATAATTGTGTGAAGATTACTAGTGACCCTTTTTGTTTCTTTCCTGGTCAATTGAATACTGAATGCAAACATCATTTGAAAAGATTTGAATGGTACAACCATATAAAAAAGGTTAAAGGCTCTACACATGATTATGCTCAGCACATTTAGCAAATGTTGCTTTCTCAAAACCCTGGAAGAAATGACTCCTTTTTGTCTTTTATTGGTCATAGATGGTCCATATGATAATATTGCACCTCAAATTTTTTTATATATATATATATATATATATATTTATATTAATTGTTTAATCAGTAATATACCTATGTGCTATTTGCAGGTAATGGTGAATTAATGAATTTTAAATAATTTTGCAAAATTGCATGATAGGTTACAATCATCTCATGAGTCATGATGTTGATGCAATATTCCCTGAGACAAAGTTCGTACACAACAACACAGTAAGGTTTTCCCAAAAAAAAAAAAAAAAAAATACAACAAAATTTAATTAGCACATAACACCTAAAAAAATACAACAAAACATTTATTTTCCAACTTAATTTGCATCCACTAACTTTGAACTATATAGCAAAATATATTATTAATCCAAAGCCAGCCAACCGTGCAATATATATAACAAGTGCACGCAACAAACATGTATCATCAGCCACATTTTTTTAATAGAATCCAATTCTGCTCACACACATGCACACTCTCTCTGTCCGATATTAAATTTTTTGTAATTACACATTAAATGATGCTGCTGGGAAACTTCATAATCAGGTCATCACACGACTAACTACTATTTTTTTAAGAATAGATAAAAAAAAAAAAAGCAATTGAAGTTGCTGGTATGTAGATTCCAAGATTTGACAAATACTATTGACTTGCATTTTGTAATTAATTGAATGATATTGAATAATGAAGAAATTAGCTAGCACTAAATGATCATATATATAGATTAGAGAGATGAACGTAGCAACCACCGACAATGGATCCAACCCACACGTGCACCAGCTATATATGTTACAAGTACTTGTCAAGCACCCACACGTGCTACTTAATTGCTACTATATATATTTATATTTATTCCCTTTATTAAGATTAATTGAATATGGATAATGTTGCTTCCTTGATTGGACCATATAGCTGTCTTCCTATTTTGGTCAAGACTAGCTCCATATTTGGTGCATTTTTTTCAGCCCCACAAAACTCATTCTGTGTGTGGTGTAATTCATGAATTAAGCATTCATTGAATCATTTTGAAATTTATAAATAGTATTATTTTCCTTTTGAATTTTCCATCTTACTTAAAATTTTACACCGGTGGAATCCAATTGCATTTATTTAGTGGTACATAACAACATTACTTGTTGTCGCAATAATTTAATTTGGAGTTTCAAATGATAAAGTGAAATGTTGGTCATTTATAAAAAAAATTATAAAATTAAGAGCTTGTATTGTATAGTACAAGAACAATAAATGAAAATATATGGCCGGATGCAGTTGATTTTGTACTAAATGAATCCAAACATTGTAATTTTGGACAAACATGTATTAGATGTGAAATTAGAAATTTGAAATGGTGACGCAAAATAATGTGTTTGAATGAAATAATATACCGTCCAATATAAGATTTATCAAATCCCACTAATATTCTTGCCAATTTGAACATTTTTTAAGAAAAAGCCCATACCGCTAAAAACATATCTATTCTATAGCTCTTATCTAGAAAAAGCCCATTAAGAAAGTTTGAGAACAAACTTTGGAAAAGCTACTTGAGGTAAAAGAAGATCACTATTTTTTTTAGGCTAAATTAAGTTGAAAGATTTTCAAACAAGCCTAATAGAGTTTAATGGTGTATGACCATGAAGCCTTTTAAATGACATGTTGAATGGGCTTTCGCTTATTTTTTCTCATATTTAATTGGTTTCATTATCTTTAAGCCCATTTATACTTTCAAATCAGAAAAAACAATCACTATATGATGAGGCCTAGGTCCCAGATTTGTACAGAGATCATGTTCTTATTGCATTTCGGTTTTATTTTCTGAATTCACTTTAATATTAGTTAAAATCAACTTTATTGTCTCCAGAAAAAAATATTCCAAAACCAAAATCAAGTGTAGGAATATGAAAATCATGCTCTTAATTAAAGAATAGGGTTTCAAAATCTGACTCTTGAAGAGTTGAGATATCTTAAACTCCGACAATAAAGATAGGGATTCAAAAATGCTATCCATCTAAAAATAGAGATTTAAAATTTCACCTGTGTAAAAAAATTTTGTAATCGGACTGAAGTCACAAAACAAATGATATCATCATTATAAGTCGTTCAATAAATGAAGCATTAGTTGAATGCAGTCCAGGCCCATTAAATATTGGCAACGTTATTTGGGTTGAATTTGGGCTAAAACTTGTGGATTTTAAACTGGCTATATATATTAGATATATGGTATATCAATATATAATGAAGCACATTTAATTTAGAAGTCTCAAGACAACATTAATTATTATGAGTTGAAATAATGATCGTTTGATCATGTGATTTTATTTTGCCAGTCGGAGTGATCAGACATATAGATAAAATGAGAATAAATTTTTTTTTAGAAAGGAAACGGGACAGGTAAGAGTATTAATTATTTGGTAAATTGGAAATGATACTGCTGTCTGTTTCCGGACAAAAAAACGAATTGTTGGGCCTACATTAGATAATCAAAATATTTTTCGGTGCATTTTTTTTAAAGCTGGCCGCAGGCAGCTGCTGCCTTAAAGAACGCCTCCCTCTCTACTCTCTTCCATGGAAAAAAAACGCAATGGAATGGTCCCTTTCTGTGATATACTGATATCACATAGTAAAGATAATAACAAAAGATATCACATAGTAGTCATTAATTACATATATAAAATTTAAATTAAGAGGAACAATTCAATCAAGACAATTATAACTTTTCTCCTTAAATTTAAAGAAGAAGTGTTACGTAATGAAAGTAAATATCATAAAGGTTATCATTAAGTGAATTCAAAATATTTCCAACACAATTTTATTTTTTCCCTCAAATATTTTACTTGTTTAGGTGGAACCCAAATTTTCTTGCGCTGAATTGGGGTCGGACTCGCAAATGAAATTGAATGAGTCTAAGGTAGGTAGAGGTAGTCAATACTTCATCTCTTGTTGTCACCTTTTGAATTTTTTACCATTAAATTTAATTTTCCTGATCTGGGCTTCAGTCTAATCCAGCACTTGAATTAATTGTTAGGCTGCAAAAACACCAAACTAAGACCCTAATTTGATTGTTCAACAACCCAATAAAATATTTAGTTTGCAATTAATTTAATTATGATCTTACTTTGTTTTTGTTGTTTTCTGTTTGTTTGTAAGATCCTAAACTCGTGTAACTGTTATATATTAAATTTATGAAAATAGGAAGGTAGACTCCAACATTTTTTAATGAGGCAGGTTGAAGATCAATAATCCTTTATAATTTAAGAATCATATATAACTCTATCAATTCGTTATAACCGAAGAAAACATTACTGATGGGCCTGTTTTGGACCAACACGTGCAAATAAAAAAAAATGTGTTCCTGCGATATTCATTTGTTGATTTGACTGTTTGGGAACTTTTTACTTAATTTTGTATCGGTATGTGGTGCATGTTCATTGGGTTCAATAATTGTAGAATCTTTCTTGAGAAGAAACGTGAAGATCATAGCTAATTTTCAGTTTTTATTAATGGACACAAGAAGTGTCAATTTGTATAATATTGAGCCGACCTATTAAAATTATACAAAATAAAATATTTGCTTAATTTGTTCAATAAAATGGTTCGATTTAGTTGAAAATTAAGGTTATCGTCCAAACCACTACTTTTCCAATAAAATGGGTTTTTTTTTTTTTTTTTTTTTTTTTTTAGTGATGAAGGACGCAAAGATCCATCGCACTAGTGGCTCAAATTCCATTTATTAATTGTTTGATTGTTGGTTCTTTTTTCTTTCTCCCAAGTATAAAGCAAGTCTCCAATATTATTAAAATTATACCGAATACCACTGCTACGTACGTGTTCTTTTGCTTCCCATGTGCAGCGGATCTTTCTTAAAGATCGAGTATTAAAGTGTGATTTAGATTGTCGATTGTTTGGTTGTAGCGGTGTCAATGGTATCTTTTTAGCCATTTATCCGACTCATATCTTATTCGATAAAACGGGTATGGGTAAGTTTTTTTTTCCGATAGCTTATTGGGTATGGGTATGAATAAGAAATTTTTTTTGTTAACTAAATAAATATGGGTATGGGTAATGACTATTTCGTACCCGTTATCCTATAAGGTTAATTATAAAATTTAAAATTATATATTTTTAAATTCATAATTTTATTTCGGTACCTCTAAAACTGCTCTTTTTATTCCCAAGTTTGGATCTTTGATTCTTGATATATTTTTCTTTCATTTTTGTCTTCTTTCCCTTTTACTCCATTGTAGGAATGGAAAGAAAAATCTGTTTAAATTAATAGAGTAATGATTTCGTCCCCCACTGATTAGTCCCCTAATCGTCCCCCTAACGACTTAACTGTTCGTACGGATCTCTTTCTTTGTTTTATTCCCCCACCTGGCCACGTCTCCCTTTATCTTTATTTTTTCCGTCTCCAACTTTCATTTATTTAAAACTTTCCTGTTGTGTGGGATCTCTCTCCCAGTTCTCTTTCTCTTCCATCAAATTTCTTGATTGAAAACGATATGTCGCCATTATTCCATCTCTTCTCTGAATCTCTCTCGGTACCGAGATTAATATGGGAAATGAGAACGATCTGACCACCTCTACAACAGGATCCCTTGACGGCCTTCTCTCCGGCAGCTGCGCCGATCTCAGTTTTACTTACTAGTGTCTAATGGTGCGATTTCTTTTGGATTGATCAATTCAATTTTCTCGTGCCTTTCCTACTCACTCTGATTTTCTCTTTCTACTCATGGAATTGGATTGTAGAACAACTCAAATGCGAGAAATTGTGGTGAGCTATGCATCATCTCTAAAGAATTAGGCAATTTGGTACTGATTCTCTCCAGCTCCTCCGATCGGGCGGAGTTCAAGGTACTGATTCTCTGTGATTTGAAGACGATCTTGTTGATTTTGCAAATTCTCTAGTATCAAATCACTATTTTGCACATATTTGGTATTGATTCTTCAAATCAAAGGTAATCTGAGGTAACCCGAACTGGTGCAGGCTAAAGCAAAGATAAATGAAAATATTTAATTTTCAGGTTCTAAAACAAAGTTTTAATTTTCAGGTTCTAAATGTTAGATCCGAAAATTTTATATTTTCGATTCTAAAGCAAAGATAAATGAAAGCATGGTGCATGCATTATCTTCACAAAAGAAATCAAAATACAAGCTTGGAACTTGCATTGGTACTATACCAGTACAAAAAATCTCTTTTCTACATTCTTTGATAGATGGATTTGATTTTGTAAGTAATTTTTGCGATAGCTATTGCTTAAATTATTTTTTGTCGTTGAAAATAGAGTAATTTTGTAATTAGCAAATGATATATATGGTATGAATACTTTATAAGAATGCTACAAGTAACTGAGTCCTTTTTATGTTGTTTTTTGTAGGAATTTGATTATTTGATTTGAGAAGATGATGATCTGATATGAATACTTCATAGATCTGGTATGAACAACTGCTGGTTTTGATGTGTATACTTTATATGTTAGTGACGGAAACCTCCGAGGTGCGCACTACAATCATTCAGTGAAAGGTCATTTAGTTTGTATGTGTATTCTTGTATGGTTTAGGGACTGTTTTGTAAGTTTTTAATTTTCTGCACTGTTCTGGGGTAATTCTGCAGCATTCCAGGGTCTCTTCTATAAAATTCCAGTATTCTGTACACCTCTGGGTGAATTCTGGTAAATAACAGGGTCTGTGGTGTAAAATTTCGGGTCTGACAGGGTTCAGGGACTGAACTGTGACAGAAAATAAATTTGTTTAGAAAACAGTCCCTAGATAGGGACCTCTTTGTGACAGCATGTAAAAATTTGTTATTTTTACATGTTGATATAGTTCTCTGGCTTTATGTTGTTTTCAATTTATGAACTTGATAATATTAGATATTCAAATTGCGAAAGATCAGAGAAATCAGAAAATGAAAATGTCAAATGTAACATGTGTAAGATTCAGACCTCTAAACTCGAAGGAGAAGAAACTCAACAGAGATGTGAATGTTTGTACTGGTACTGAATATATTCAAACGTTTGATATTTTTTCATTAATATGTTTCTAAAGTAGTTTATTTTTTTTCTTTCTTACATATCAATATAAGTTTATATAATAATGAATACTTGCTGTAATATCTATGCACAATTCAATGTGTACATATGGATACTTGATGTTACTATTTTTATTAGAAATACTTGATATATTATATATTAATACTTGCGTGCATAGGCATTCATACTTGTGCATAGTGTAAGTATGAATACTTTCCTCAGTATATATCAATACGTTCAAGAATCAAACAAATTAACTAATTAAAAGTTACTTTACAACATAAAAATTCACACTTCAATACATAAGTATGAATACTTGAACAATATACATTTCTATAATAATATGATGATAAAAAAAATTATCTACAACTTAAATATTTGCACATTAATGCACATGTGTTAATATTTTTCAATTTACATATTAATACAATCAAGCGCCAACCAAAGTCATTAGTAAAAAAATATATTAAATTAACATACTTTACAACGTAATAATTCATACTTTAGTTATAAGTATGAATACTTTCCTCGGTACCTATCAATACGTTCAAGGATCGAACAAATTAACTGATTAAAGTTACTTTATAACATAACAATTCACACTTCAATACGTAAGTATGAATACTTAAAATTTTAGATATTAATATTTTCATTATAATACTTGATATTATAGGTATGAATACTTGATATGTTATATATTAATACTTGCGCATAGGCATCCGTATTTATGCCCAGTTTTTTTGAGAAATATGTTAGGTATCTTAGGTATGAATACTTACATCACGAGATGTAAATAATTACTCGACGTGGTTAATGCTTGCTTGACGAGGTATGAATACTTATTCCTTTATTTAGTTTAGGTTTCTTATTATTTTATTCTCTTGTGGGTATCTTTTTAGAGAAGAATACTCGATATTTTAGAGAATAATACTTGATCATTTAGAGATGAATACTTGATAAGGTATGAATATTTGCTCGACGAGATATGAATACTTGCATATCGATGTATAAATACTTGAACAATGAAGAACTCGAAAGTACTTCATCATGTATCTCATTTGAATGTGAAAATTACATAGAAGACGTTTGTAGTTTAGATTTGCGAAATTTCTCATAAATTGTCAAAAATATTGATGAGATTAAACGGAGAAAAAAAACCCACTTCTAAACACGTGTAAAAGATGGGTGTGTGATTAGAGAGAAAATAAAGTTGATGTCCAGTTTTTTTTTTTAAATACTCGAGATCTTAGGTATGAATACTTAATATGTTATATAGTAATACTTGTACGTATAAGTATCCATACATGCATGTGCAAGTTTAATTTTTTTTTCTTTCTTACATATCAATATAAGTTTATATATGAATGAATATTTTCTGTGATATCTATGCACACTTCAATTCGTAGGTATGAATACTTGATGTGAATAATTGTGCACAGTTTTTTTAGAAATATATTTTGTATTTTAGGTATGAATACTTGCATTACAAGATCTAAATACTTGCTCGACGAGGTGTAAATCATTTAGGAATTTCTCAAGAATATTTTACAACATAAAAATTCACACTTCAATTAGTAAGCATGAATATTTTAATGTTCTAGTATGAATATTTTATAAGTTTTAGTATGAATACTTTGTGGTTTGAATATTTTCTAGAAACTTTGTAGTTTGAATATGTTATATGTTGAATATTTGCTGATATGTATATGTATACATGTAATATTTTAGTGTGAATATTTACATGTTTTAGTATGAATACTTTGTAGTTTGTATATTTACTAATAATGATACTTTCAAAGTTATAGAATGAGTACTTTATATGTTTTAGTATGAATACTTGTACGTCGAGGTATGAGTACTTGAACAATAAAGAACTCGAAATTACTTCATCATGGATCTCATTTGAAAGAGAAAATTACGTAGAAAATGTTCGTGGTTTTAGATTTGCAAAATTCCTCATAGATTGTTAGAAATATTGACGAGATTAAACAGAGAAAAAAAACTCACTTCTAAAAATATGTAAAAGATGGGTGTGTGACTAGAGAGAAAAAAAAATTGATGTTCAGTTTTTTGTTTAAATACTTGATGTCTTAGGTATGAATACTTGATATATTATATAAGAATACTTGCGTGCATAGGTGTTCATACATGTTCACGCCAGTTGTAAATTTTTTCAAATTTAAGTGGTCCCCAAGTTAGTTAGTGGTCCACATTGTACTTTATGGATAAATTAGTTAGGTTTATGAATAAGTTAGTTAGGGGGACATTTAGGAGATAGAATGGGGGGACTATTAGTCACTCCCAAATTAATATAGAAATTACATCTGTTTTCATTGTGCTTTGGTTTGTTGTTTACAAAAAAATCACAAAAAGCTAATGCATAGTATGATTAGTTGATTACTAGACCACATATCTTTATTATTTTTCTAGTTTGCATTCAGTATATACGATTGGTGTAAATAAATTATCAATAAAGGTGATTTAACTATATTACGAACAGAATTAATTCTTCTTGTTGGTGAAGTTGATTTGCGTGACATTTTATATAATAAAGTCTGAGGAATAATTAGTGATGTGTTTTTTTTATTTAGTAGTGTATGTCTTTTGTTATAAGAAAAATGTTAAACATATTATTTTTATTTGCATGTTTTGTTATTTAGTTAAATAACTGAATTTGTTTTAATAGATATTCGTGCTTTTAAATTTTCTTGCTTTATAAAAAATAATTTAGTTGGAATTAATTGCATATTTATTTTTATTTTTATTATTAATGCAATTACATATGTGCAAAATGAATTAGTTTTTGATGTTCTATTTGTAAAATATAATAAAATTAATTATTATATTAGTATTATCTGTTATTCACCCGCTACCGTTTCGTTACCCGATAATATTAACGGGTAAGGGTAGGGTAGGGTACGGTCAATTTTTAATGGGTAAGGGTAGAGTATGGATAAGATCAATTTTAATGGGTATGTGTATGAAAATATCTCCACACGACCCGTAACGTACCCATTGACACCCCTATTTGGTTGTCTGTACATTTTGTATCCCCAATATTATAATATCAGTATTTTAATGGAAAAATTTATATAATGCTCTTCTTTTTCAAAACATAGAACAAAATATCCTCCTTCTAAAATTTTTAACAAAATGCCCTTGTGGACCCCATATTTCCTCCTCTTTCCCTCCCTTCCACTCCTCCTTATTTACTCTCCTTTATTATTCTAAGTTTATACTTATATTTTATATATTTAATATTACTCGTATAAAATTAAAATCTCTTACATACTTAGACATATTCAGAGCATCTAATAATTTTTTTACATGTATCTATCTTATGAAATATGGTACTAATTCAATAATCATATATATGACTTTCATCGAGTCTTCTATCAACTCCTTATTCGTTTCATTTAGACTCTAAAATATCAATATTATTTACAAATATAAATAAGAAACTATGTAGAAACAGAGCAGGATAGCGAGAGATTCTAGTCAAAATAAAACTAAATAATTTGACCATGATACAAAACCATTTCATGCATTGCAGTAAGAGGATCAATTTTTGATAGTATATTTTTAATGATATAAAAGTTATTTTGAATGACTCTTTTTATGTCTTATTATGATTTTAATTTTAAATTTTTTTATAGCTAATATATTAAAATAGAATGATAAAATAAGGCTATTACATTTTGTTATAACATTTTTGTTTTAATGAGAATCAAGAACATGAAAAAAAAATTTACATAGGACATTTCACTATGATAATACAAAAGACAAAGTTCAAATATTTTAAATATATATTTGTAGAGATAAAATGACAGATTACAAATTATTAATTTAAAAAAAATGGATTTGTGCATTGAAGTTGGATTATCTTGAACTTATTCACCAGTCATAGTGCACCAATTATCACTAAATTTGTCAGCAAAACTCAATAAAGAGAAGTAATTAGTAAATTAAAGAAAATAATAATAAGCAACAACACCCTTATTTGTTTAAGCATATTCAATTATTAACAAAAAAAATTTAGGGGCTCCGCTACTTCCCAGAGGAAAGAATTGTGTTGTGAACCCATTCACTCAAGTTCAGCCGAACCCGGGGGGCAGCCCACCAATTAGTTGAAACAAGGCCTGAATCGTGCACTCCAGTTCAAAGAATTTCTCTAAGTCAAAAGGAGATATTTTGAGTTGGGTTTCAGTGGTGAATATCCAGATCTAGATTGCTTCCTATACCGAATCCTTCTCTTTCACCTGGCGACCCCCGAAGGGCGACATCCCTAAAAGGCGCCATTATCCAATCACTCCTATCGGAGGCTAATAATCTGGCCTATGGGAAGAAAAAGTAGGAGAGGAATTGAAAGAAGCATGTGACCTATCGAATATCATTTTTTAACTAATTAATTATTGACTTTTAATATATATGTTTTAAGTTTATATAGAATCAACTATTGACAAATAAGTGTTTAATCTTTTACTTGTAAAATATTTATTTATGTAATATCAAAATGCTAACAATGTTTTTTATCAAGTGTGAAACCATATTAATATTGAATATATAAAACAAAAATATAAGTTTAGAACAATAAAAGAGGAGTAAATAGAAATAAATGGGAATGAGAGAGGGATGAGGGGAGGAGGAGGAAAATGTAGGGTCCACAAGAACATTGTGTTAAGAATTTTAGAAAGAAGATATTTTGTTCTATGTTTTGAAAAAAAAACCATTATGTAATATTTTCCGTATTTTAATACACAATAAATTAAACACGTATAGTGGTTAGCGCTCCACACTTTGGAATCCTGGTGGGACCCTAATTAAGATCTTTGTCTTTTAACGCACTAACGTACACCAATCTCATGTAACTCTGCTTAATTAGGCAAACTCTCGTGCAGGTGCAACATTAATTCTGGCGGAAAAATAATGAAACCCTCATTTTTTTTTTTTTTTTTTTTGCAAGGTGGACACACGTGCAAAGAGAATAATACAAAAGGCTTCATTAATAGCTGGAGCTAATTAAAACCGCAGAGGATTAATTTGCAATCATTAATGAAAAAATAATACAAGAAACAGTTCTATATATCCAGAAGTTGATTTGCATCCTAGATATATGAGAAAAAAATAAGATAGCAATCAAGATTTGAATCATTTTTTTTTCTAACGCTGGATATTTTCTCCATTTTTTTTTTTAAATAAGGTGATCATCGATGAGGCTGGATGTTTTCTCCAAAAATAAATAAATAATAACATAGCAAGTTGGTTAAAAACAGTGTTGTAAAAAAGTCTGTTTAGACTAATTAATTGTCTGATTAGTTGTTCGAGATGATCAAATCGTTACAGAGGTTTTGGCTTTGGCCTTTGGGTTCGGTTGATTTTGGTTTTGGTGTTGTTTGATTAGGGAGAAGAGAAGGGAAGGCGTTCAACTATGTCGATTTTTCTCTCTCGTCCCCATAAATTTGATACATTATCAACCTATTCAGTTTCGAAAATAAATAACCTGTTGCATGACCGATTTGTAAACAAATTATAAAATTATGCGTCTAGTCCAAGGTTTTAAATAGCGATTATAGGAGCGTAGCGAGGAGACAAAAAGTGAGTTATGAATAATCAGCCGATTATTTCCTATTATAACCAATTATTTCAAATATTTCCGATTAATCGCTTGGCGGTACATTTCCTTCCGACAAACACATTATTTACAACACTGGTTAGAAGTGGTGTAACCGATTATTTCAATAAAATAGTTTGTCAATCTAGTGGTAAAAACTTATATTTTGATTGTGGAGAGCTTCAGTTCAGTTCTCACTGTCCACAATTTATGCATTTTAATCTTTAGCTTCTCTCTAGTTTCGCCCCTCATACTGTCATAAATACAAAAGCTAATGATTCATCCAAAATTAATATTATATACAGCTAGCTCCTTAATTAATATAACTAATGAGACAAGAGACATTGAAGTACTCTGAACTGCGTACAATACGTACCTCTCAGTTTGGCAGCATGCATGGAAGCTTTCCAAGAAATTAAGCTTGGGATCCGAGAAGCTAGCACGACTCATTTACAATTATGTAGCAATTAATATCTAATTATATTATGGTCGTCGATCGAGGTGCTGGTTTCAAATCACGACAGCCTTGTGAGAGGTGGTGGATACAAGTCATTTTGGAAGTAACCGTCTTTTATTTTTAATACAAGAAATAATGAATTACATTCTGATCCCACCGGAGAGCAGCCAATTTATTGAATTCAATTTATATAGTTTTGTTAACGGAAATAATGGTCTTGTCACACCCCCGGATTCCCCGATCCGGAGGTGCAATGGACCAACCACAACTATTTTTCATAACAATTTACGTTACACAAAACACAGATCTTTTTATACATTACCAATAGCATCCATTATTTTTATCACATCCCAATTAATTTACAATAATTATCTGACCATTTATAGTGGATAATGCTAGATGAATTTTCTGCACCATGTCAGATAAAATAATCTCAAATTCCATACCTTTAGATAACCAGCTGTCAATTACAATTCTAAAATCGTTTCTCAATCTTCGTCTAATAAACTTGTAACCCACAAGAGGAAACGAGTGAGAAATAATAAATTATTTCTCAGTGCTGATTGCCACTCAGATTATTGGATTCGAAGGAAATCCATATTCAAAATGAAATCACCGCACGAGAAATTAACAGTTCATTTTAAAATGACGAATGCAAATGCTCAATATCAATATCCAATTGAACAATAGAAATATCATAAATAAATCAGAACTGTAGGAATTATTCAGGTTTGGGTCTATATCCTTTAAACGATAAAGTCTGGTAACGTTTGGTTTCTTACCTTTACAATTTCTATTCTGGTAACACTGACAGATACCATAACAAGTATTTATCGTGTTATGGCTTATACTGTTATATCCATCTTGACAATTTGTTCATGGAACCAATAATGACTCAATATCTCAATGTCGTCAGTATCAGAAAGAAAATCGATGTTAAGACAGTTCTAGTTATCCTAACAATCAATTAGCAGAAACAATACGAAATCAATATCACAGTACTGTCATTATCGGAAAGAAAATCATTGATAAGACAGTTACCACAGTTCATTAGTCTTGCAGTCACAATTCATTTTTATTCAGTATCTCCTACCCAACCAGTACTAGATTCAGTTGGGGCTATTCACCATATGTGCATAAGGGTTCTGGAGTAAAGTCTAGTAGCTAGCTAGACTTTACGATATATTAATCCTTTTTTTTTCCACTATATGGAGGTTCAAGGATTACAGTATTCAATATTCAATCAATTTAGACATAATTCAGTCACTGTGGTCTCAATCAATCATTTGCAATAAGAATCAATCAATCGATAAACAATATCAACATGATAGTCAATAGACTCGCCTGTAATTCAGTTTCATTTGTATTGGGCTATGCATATGATGCAACAGTTCAATCAATGCAGTCAATCAAATATTCAAAATGCACAGCGAGTTACGATTTAATTCCTAGTCATGAATCTCAGACTAATCCAATAACCTCACACCTGATAACGTAGGGCAATAGGCAGGATCACTAATAGTTTTTCCTTCCTGAACCCTTTGTGTCGTCAATCTTATCTGATAGCGATCAGTTTAAAAATCCAATTGGAATTGCAACAACTATTCAAAATTAACGTGACGTAGCTGGAATTCCAATCGGACATATAATCAAATAATAATAACTATTCACAACTCTTTTCTTTCTCTTTTTCTCTTTTTCTCTCTTTCAATCTCTGTTTTTTTTTTTTTTCGTTTTCTTGTTTCTTTCTTCTTCTTCTTTTTTTTTTTTTTTTTTTTCCCTTTCCTTTCATTTTCTTTTTACCTTGTTTTACGGGAGGAGGAGGTCACCCAAAATGGGACGCGTGGCACTAAGTGCCACGTTATCATTTATCATTTTTTTTATTTGTCTATTTTACAATTTAAACCTTCAATATTTTGAATATTGTAAACATGTCACAATAATTTCAAAAATAATATAAAAATTTAGCAGATGTTACACGTCTATATTTTATAATTCCAATATTTCATCTGAAATTCGCAACCATTTCAATTTGTGACACTAAATTAAACTAAAGACTAATTCTTCAATTTGTATAATTAATTTAATTTGAACCGAACAATTATATATATTTTTTTCAATATATATAATGGTTTGATTCAGTTGGAAAATTAATGTTTGACAAATTAACCAGTCTCTTCCATTGAACATGACTAAAATTGCGGCTTTTTGAGTGATGAAAGAGAAATTAAGACGCAGCTTAATTAATTTATCGAACTAGCTAGCTAGCTAGCTAGTAGTTCAGATTCTATTTTAATTTTTTTCCGGAACTCGTACGTGCGTTTGGTCGTTTGTTTCTGGTTTCTCTTTTGCCTACGGGCTTATAAAATTAATGACAAAAATAATTAAATAATTATCAATGGGGACCACATTCCAGTATCTTTCTCTTCCAAATAGGAATGTCAGTTGACAGCTAATTAAAGTGAATTGTTAAAAACCACTCTTTCCATAAATAAAAAATTAATTTTAAAAAGTTCACTCAAATTTAATTAGTAATCCGTTTACATTAATTTACTAATTTTAATTTGTGAGCATTGGCAAAATACACAACATATATACATACTAAATTTAATTTAATTTTGTGAGCATGCATCGATCTACAAAATAAAGTATATATGAGCTTTTGGTTCTTGCTTATAATTAAGTTGTTACAAAATTTAATTGGATGCATGGGTGTGTGAGAAAGAATAGGCGAGCTTTTAGGCGTAAACTTTGGATCTGAGGCAAAGCCCCCTTGTCGTTTTGTCCTTGGAACTCATTCAGACCAGCGTGCCCAAAATGAACATGACAAGTAGTTGCGTTGCGGAACCTCATGCATGCTCGCTCGCATTTCACAACATGTTCACTTCGATCACTTGCTTTAATATAATATTGTAAATGATGGATTTCATGCAAAAGTTTTCATACTTATTGTAAAAACTTCAAGAAAAATATATAGAATTGAAACTCTAGCCAATTTGCCAGATGTTATATAAAACAGTGTTGCTATCTGCGGCAGATACATATATAGAATAAAAGGAATATTCTCTACAAGAGATCATGCACCAAAAATCCTCTCTCCGAATCACTAATTATTATTTTAGTAAAAGTTGTAGGTTTAATTAGTTTTTTTAATAAATATTGGAGGTTAGATAATTTAATTATTTAATATTCTCAAGAGATTTTTATTTGAATTTTGAACTTGCAACTCACACATCACTAATTGTTTATATATACGACCTCAGTGAACTCTTATTAATCAGGGTGACTACAGAAAAAAAAAATGATTTAATTATGATAACTAATAATAATAATTTAATTATATTTATGACCTATCTGTTGCCTATATATACCCCAGCAGATGCAGCTACATCGCCACCTCCCTCTCCATCCATTAAACCCTAATTAGCTACCAACTTTCTTACATATCCTCCTACAGCGTTCTAAAAGTTTGAAATGACGAGGTGTTCAAAATTAATGGTATTTGTAATGATACTAGTTCTGGCATCAATAATGAGCATGCAAAATGCTGATGGAGCAAGGTTGCTAGGAGCAGCTCTTGATCTGGTTGATGTTCCCGACTTTGCATCTACTCAATCTAAAAGGCCACAGACTCCACCTTCAGGGCCTTCAGACTGCTCAGCCAGCCGCCGTGGTACCAATTGCCCACCTATACATGGCAAATGACACGTCCAATATGATACATATATTGATAAATGATTGTATGAATTTTCATACAAAGTTATGTTTTTCTTAGAGTTGTGTTCATCAACAATTTTAATGTTTTTTTTTTTTTTTTTTTTTTTTTTTGTATCCTTGAGCTTTCTGGCCGAATTATGTGAGTGTTGCTTGTTGGTGATGTTTAAAATGATATAATACTACAATCCCTATATGTAGATGATTCGTTATTTTCTTGTTATTTACAGGCATCCAGATTGTAGAATGTGTTTTTTTTTTTTTAATCTTTCTTGCATATAAGTTTCTAATATTGTACAAGAAATTTATGTTGCTTGGAAAATTGATTCATAAATCATAAGTCACTAGATATGAAATAAAATATAGTGAGGCAGACACAAATCATATTTAAATTAGATAGATGTGCAGTAACATGAAGAATATAGAGTGAGCCTATGGTACTATGCATATCACGGATGGGTCCGTGATACGATTCAATATCTTCGTTTTCAAAGTTCTAACGGTCGATCCGAACCGTTCAATATGTTTTCTATATGAATATGTACTTGCCGACCAAATTTTACATTTTTTTGAATTTTTTTACTATTTTTTTAGGTAGGCAGAAAATCACTGTTTTTGGATGGTCCAGAATTTTCGGATCAAGTGATTTTATACCTATCTAAAAAAATAGTAAAAAAATTCAAAAAAATGTAAAATTTGGTCGGCAAGTACAAATTCATATGAAAAACATGTTGAACGGTTCGGATCGACCGTTAGAACTTTGAAAACGAAGATATTGAACCGTATCACGGACCCATCCGTGATATGCATAGTACCATAGGCTCACTCAAGAATATATATCTACACACAAGCTGTTGACCCGTGCCGGTTAAGCATACAATCAGTAAATTGCAATTTCAATAGATTATTTTTTTCTAGGAAATTCACAAATACCGAAATGAAGAAACAATCTTAATTATGAGGAAAAAAAATATAAAGCAAACGAAAATGATAAAGAGAGAAAATGTTTTCATTAATCAGGTATTTGAGGCTTTATTTACAGAAACTTGGAAACCTATTGTGAGCATATATTACCCCTAAAATCCTATTGTCAGCATAATTTCGGCCATTGAAATCAAACATAAATCTCTACTTCTGGATTTGCTTAACTTTGGCTCTTAGTTGAAATCAGAAAATAATCAGATATATTTGAGAAAGGGAAAGAAGAACATTAAGATATATGCGAATAGATCCCTATAAAAACTTATTTTCACTAGGCACACGAGAAAGAGGGATCGAATAAGCAAAAAGAGCACACAAGGTACCAAGGCGAGCTAAAGCGATTCTTCCCACCTCACTTTCTGCCAACACACGAGCTCTGTGCACGATCAAGTAACGGAGACAGCCCTTCCTCGGTATGGCGACTGCAACATTCATCATTCAATTTACTTTTGCAACAAAAAGATGAAAAAAAAAAATGAGATAGAATTTACCTAGAGAAGACGGCGCAACAGAGAGAGAGAGAGAGGAGGCGAAGAGGGAAGGAGAGAGAGGAGACCAACTGAGTAGAGATGACTGAGGTGACTGGAGAGGAGAAGCGGAGCTAGGGTTTGGGTCTGGCGTGCTATTAATTTATAACAGAGATTTGGTCTGGTGCGGAGAGAAAAGGCCGGCGTTTTTTTTGCTTGGTCTGGCGCAGAGAGGAAATGCCTATTTTTACTCGGCGTCGGCTGGTTAGCGCCTGGATAAGTCTATTTTGTTGTAGTGTATTTTCAAGAACTATTATTTTAGGCAGCAGCTGAAGTGAATCGCTAAAAAGCACAAATATTAAAAGCCAGCATTACAGCTCAAGAGTCGGCTATATTTTCTTTATCATGCCACAAACAGTCATATGATAAAATGGTATTACACATGGTGCTTAATTATCATATAAATTAAATTAATTGTAATTACACAAGTGGGTGCTGTGGCAAGTGGCAAGTAGAGACTAGAGATCAGTGGGTGCTGTGGCATGTGGCAACTACAGGTACCGACTAAGGTCAGATCATATATTTCAAATATATGGCTTGTATTGCAAGATAGGATATTAACAGTTTAACACAGCAGCCAGCAGGGGTTGCTTCTCAGAGGCTGCAATATCACACCAAATTGTGCTTTATGTGGTGACACTACAATTAATTAGACGAGGGAGGGAGCATTTACTCTGGTCATGCACATTCTCTCAAAGATCTTCGAGAGGTCTGACAACCCATCTAAACCTCAGATTACATTGGTGAATAAAAAACGGTATGAAACATTAATATTGTGCTGTGCATGCATGTGTGGTGGGATAACAGGGTTACAGGGGCATGCATAATGCCATAATGGAGATGATATAATAAAAAATTGTGGGACATAACATGGATGAAGAGTAGTATCCTCTCCAATATGTGTAAAAGATTCCCTTCACTTTACGGTTTGAGATTTACTCTCATCCGATTTGAGATTCGTGTTAGGGAAGGGGCATTATTTTTTTGGGCCTTGAGATTTGTGCAAAGTTAAAAGAATGGTCCACATCCACTAATTAATTCTAAAATATTAATTGCCTTTTACGGTACAGCCGTACAGGGGGAGGATGTGAATTCGACATAACATGGGGTGCCGGGTGCTCGGCTATTTGGAAGTATAGAGAGAAGAATATTCTACGTACTCTACAGCATCTTCCCTGCCTAAAAACTAAGATCCAAATTAAGCATTTCATCATTCAAAGATGCCAAGGGTTTTGAACTTTCCATGGATATGCAGGGAATCTGATCAAAAGGCACCTTTAATTAATTGCCACACTAATTCATTCTTTTTATTATTTTATAACCCTTCCGGTTTCTCATATTCCTCCTGTTCATACCCAAAGTACAAATACAAGGAATATAATATCCTGTATCTATATATTAGTAGAGGATTACTTAATTTCTTCAATAAACTGTTACCACAAGAGCTAGCTGTTACGCAATACCCGTTGCAAAGAGCGACTAATAACACCAGTCATTAAGATATTTCATGGATAGTAGGAGCAACTGCAGTAGTTATCTAAAGATCTGCAAACTTAATTTCTAGGTTCAATTTTACGTCGGCAAAAAATTAATTTTTAAGAATTAAAATTGAAAACTTGAAATATAAAAGGCTGGACTATTAAAGTCCTATTTGTCTATCGAAACAAAACTTACAAACATATTAAGCCCAGGAGCCCACAAATTTATTAATTTAATTCATATTAAGCCCAGGAACTACATAGTAAGTTGGGCCGTAACATGGAGCTGGACCTGAAACTTGCAGTGGATCATGCGCTAATCTTGAAACAGTAACCTGATTTTCAATTTGGGAAGAAGTAAGGATATATACCCGATATTATAGTACAATTATTATTATATTTCCTACTTGGGATGGATATGAGCTGTATTATGCAACTATACCCTTATTACATGCAGCGGTAAAAAGACTGTGTATATATTTAAAACATAAAAGTTTATTTTATTTTACTTTATCGTTTTAGTATTTCCAATTTACTTTATTTTATCTTTATATTTATTTAACCAACAAATACTCTGTTAGCCGAGAGAAAGGAGTAGGTCCGATGGGCATCGGACCTACTTTTAGGTTCAATTAGCTATAACACCGTATGATTAGCATTAAGATATGTGCGTACATAAATTGAAACAGATTTGCACGAGTTTCATTGTACTTTGCATGAATTTTGATGCAATCTAATGGTCATTGTACTCATCGAACCAAGGTAGTACTCTGAATTCGTTAGCCGAAGCTCACTACTAGAATTTTGGTTTCTTCCAAGGGTAGCTCTTAGTTGTTCCAAGAGTGTGAAGGGCCCTTGCAAAAGAAATGATGTTTCTAACACAATAAGTTATGTTGCAAGGGTAGTCCATGAAAAAAAGTACCCTTGGAATAGTTTTGGAAGTAACCCTTGCAATTGTCTCTCATATGTCCTTGGAAATGTTTTGAAAGTAACCCGTGACCCGCCAGTGCACTCATTTAGTATATTTTAATGAAAGCCCTTACAACAACCAGAAATTTACCCTTGGAATAAGTTTTCCGAACTGGAACTAAACAGTTGCAAGGGCTTACCCTTGTAACATGTTTCGAAAAAGTTATTATTATTATTTTATTCTAAATGTCCATGTAACCATTCCATTACTATCCTTGGAACAAGTATTGAATAGATCTGGCTTTTAGACAACTATTAATTGCATGCAACTATCCTTGGAACAAGTTTTGAATTACTGGACATATCCTTTTCTGCATATAGTTTGTCTCTTCCTTCAAATTGAATACAACTTTTAATTCACACCAATAAGAATTATAGCAGCCCTTATAAATTGAATATTAAAAAGTAAATGAGATACACCAATAATTTGGAAACTTAAATCCGACAATATTAAAAATTGTCTTAGGAATAAACCTTACAATGTAACTGAGATGCAAAACAATTGACCCAATTTACATGCAACACATTACACAAAAAATTTACTGTGCTCAAAATATTTACTGTACAATAATCGTTTCTTAAATTGCTCAAAGCAACCAACATTGCATTAGATCTAGATTATCTAAAACAATAGAAGCACTAGCACCTCTTTGAATTTTCTTTACTGTGCAATAATTCGTGCTTACTGTTGAAGCAGATAATTACTATCTGATGATTACTGCACCGGTTAATATCAAGATTGACTCAATAGTAGACTCCAAGAGAGCAACAAAAGTGTTAATGAAACAGTACGAAAAATATTTTAGGTCTAAATAGTAATTTTTCATAAAACTAGTGCAATATGTATTATCTTGAAGGCACGAGTATGGTCCGTTTAAAAAAAAAAAATTCTACTCTCTCAAAGCTCCAAAGGTTTTATAATCACATAAATGGGCAAATTGTAAAAGGAGAAATTACCATCAATAGGTACACCAAAAACAGCAGCTATGGTAGGAGCATCAAAAGCTAAAGAGTTACAATCACCTTTGTAAAACCATTGAAAAGAACTATACTCTTTGCAAATACCATTGAGGCATTTCCACAAAAGAACTAGACTCTTTGCATCAACAGCTATGGTAGGAGCATCAAAAGAACTCGACCCTTCGCAAATACCATTGAGGCATTTCCACAAATACCTTCTGTGTATACTTTTTTTCAGCAAAGAACTAGACTTTGTGCAAATACCATTGAGGCATTTCCACACGGTGCAGTACAGTACTGGATCATTGGATAACCTTGAGTTTGTAGCGTGTGTCCCTATTTCTCAGACATTATCACATGATTTTCTCTCCTATTAAATCCAAGGTGGTAGTCAGAAAGAATTCATTAACCAAATAAAAAAAATTCTACAAAATTAAAACAGGTTTTTTGCAGTTGTACCCCAAGGATGAATTTTCATGTCCAATTTAAACTAAATACTCCATGGTTTATTTAACACTCGTGAAAAAATAATTACAGCTAATTTGCCCAAACGATGCCCAAACTTGAGTCTACAGCTAATTAAACTCAACAATTCTCACCTCAGGATCAAAATATTGATTTAACTAATTACAATGAAATTTTGGCTTTAATCCTCCATTTCAGCCCAACTAGCGGAGAAGAAAATTACCTAGAGAGAGGAGACAGACAGCAGATTAGCGGAGGAGGGATGAAGGAGGAGGAGTGAGGCCGACCGGAGACGGCGGAGAGGCGAGCGCCGTCGCGTCCAGAGAGAGCGGAGACAGCCGTCACGTCTGTCGACGCGTCCAGAGTTTCGTTTTCTTTTTCTTTTTTAACTTTGGAGCGGAGAGAGGAAATGAACCAAACCCTCTCGGAGTTAGTATTCTCTGAGATATCTCAACTTTTGCGTGACCGACGTGTATGGTGCCTATTCGGGGATAGAGCGGAAAGCTAGTATTATTTTTGCTTAATGATTCGTGCAGAACATACTTAACGATTGAGATTTTCCAAAAAGTCACGCAAAGTTTGAGATATCTCAGAGGATGTGAATTAACCCTCTCGTCGCTTCTTTCTTCTAGATTATTTTGTGACTTCTACAGATTTATTAGGAACACATATATACTGTCTTATATATAATAGCCAGAAAAGCTTATGTAATAGTCTGAATTCATTTGTTACACGAATGAAACAAACCCACTCTATCAGCGAATCTCTTCTTCTGAATGGTTTTTGTGGCTTTCACAGATTTATTGTGAACAGTATAGTACGACATTTTGTATAACATACTCGAAAACTTATATAATAGAACAACGTAATTTGTTACGCGATAGTTTGGTAAATTTAAATGCAGCGAAGATCTTAATTCTCCTTAGTATTATTTGGATGTTGGATGATTTTGTGGCCAAAAGTATTTGGCGGCAACTAGCATATTGTGGAGGGAGTAGCCAAAATTTGGAGGGAATCTAATAAATTGGAATTTACATCGGCTAAAATTCGAGATTCTCTGGAATTTTTGAAATTTGAGATCCAAGTTGTTCAACATTTTCTGTGCACGCATCTCAGAACATATGGTTTTTCTACTCACATATCTCGGAACAATTCGACAGCTAGATCCAGATTACAGAAATTTCAGAAACACTATTCATTTATCTTGAATTTCAGCAAATTCGGATCCAATAAATTGATGCTCGGACATGGTATTTGAAGGGAAGTTGAAAAAAATTATATGGAAGTTTATATTGGCAAATTTTTTATGCATATAGGATATGAAAAAGAATACAGTTTATATAGGAAATGGAAAAAAATTTAACTTAAATGTTTTTTAAGTTCTTAATGTCTTCTGAGAAAATTTATACTTGATAAAATAAATTAAGTTGGTTGGCATCTATAAAATCAAATTCGTATGTTTCAAATTAAATTAAAGTTACAACAAATAATATGAACAAATTCAAACGATATTATCAAATTTCTACGGTTTCTGTGACCAAATCATACATATGATTATTAATTTTATAGAATTTATCATAATTTGCCCCTTCACATGTGCCAGTACTTGTGAAAATATTTAGTGAAATTTAGTCAATTAATATTAAATTTTGACTTTAGTTGTAGAAAATATTTTGTAATAGAAATTATATTAATGAAATTTATGCAATAATTATGTTGTAAATTATTTGACACATTAAATTATATAGCATTACATGCATATTGTATATGTGACTCAAATCTTTCATGTATGAACATGAAACATAAACTCTTGTTTCACAAGTTAATGAAGACTAATAGGATTATGTTATTAATTGGTCGATCGAGACCGTTTAAATTAAAGAGTACTACATTTATTGTCTCGCACCCAAGTTTCATCAAAATTTGTTTTTATTTACCTATCCATCTAGTTGACCAAAAATTGAAGCATCGTACGGCCTTAACAATTTGTGTTAGATCGAAGCTCACACATAATAAAACTTCTAAATTTTTATGTTGGTTACGTTCAATGTTCTCACTTGATCATTTTAAAATAGATTTGGAATGATTTCATTGCAGATCGATCGTTGATTTCCCGCTTGAAAATGAACGGTCCGAAAATATTTTCTAAATTTGAAGGAGCATATAATGATGAATGTATATAAAAATGACAAATAATAAGTATTACTTGGTCATATATGATGTAAATAATTAAAATTTATTTTTTTAATATTATTTATTGTACATACATTATTCAATTAGTAAATATCAAGTTCCGAACCATTCGATAGGTATTGAATGGTCTTGATGTTTTCACTTTAGAAATTGTGGATAGGGAGTCCCTTTCTCTGAGGTAATATAATATTTATTTTTAGATCCGGTTTTAGGTGACACACAAGATGTTTTAATATTTGTGCATAATGATGATCAGACGATCCTGATTTAAACAAAAAATTTATGTTACCTCGGAGTAAATGAATTTATATGTAGGGCTTCTCAGTAAATACGATACAGAACCCCTTCTGTCTTTTCTCGGGTACGTTTCCTTTGAGATATCTCAATTTTTGCGTGACCGATGTGTCCGGTGCCTATTCGGGGAACGTAGGGGGCCAGTATTAATTGTGCTTTGAGATTCGTGTAGAACATATTTTAACGATTGAGATGTTCCAAAAAGTCACGCAAAGTTTGATATATCTCAGAGGATGCGAATTCTCTTTTCTCTGTGTTGGGAACTTTAGGGAACTTGAAATCACATCTGCTGCGATTCTAAAATGTTCAACAGTAACTCTAAAATCCCTGCTTTTTCAAATCTGACCGTCCAATAATTTCGTGCACGTATCTCAAAGCAGATGATTTTTTCTTACACGAATCTCGGAACAATTCAACAGTTGGATTTTGAAAAGCAGAAATCGCAGGTCACTGTTCACGAGCGAAGAATCGCAGCAGATGCGGACTCAGGGAACTTAGGGTTTATTTTCGGCGCCTTCCTAAATTTTCATTTCCCTCCTGAATTCTACTTCTCTCCTACTTACAGTAAAAACCAATGTTGTAAAATGCGGTTTTGTACATGCATGCGGATGGCCACCGCATACCGCATATGCGGTATGCGGCCGCATATGCGGAATTTCATGCGGACTTATATATGCGGATTTTAAACTATATATTAATTTATTTCCACTCAAAACATGCAATATATTCCCATTAAAAATTATTCAAACAATAAATTCGCACATATGCGGACCAATATGCAGACATATGCGGCTCAATCGCACATATGCAGACCAATATGCGGAAATATGCGGAAATATGCAGTCCAATATGCGGCCGCATATGCAAAACCGCATATTTGAGACCGCATGAAAATTTTCATGCGGTTTTCGACTGCAAACGCATATGCGGCCGCATTTAACAACACTGGTAAAAACTAACTCTCTGAAAGCTCTCCGCCAGTCGCCAAAGAGGGCTTATTCTACCCTACGCAATACGGCGTGAGCAGGGAGACGCGACTGTGCTGCCCCCGCCGCTGTGTTGCTCACTACCAGCCTGCCCAAATTCATCCAAACTTCGGTAAATGTGAAACTTGAAACTTTGGGTAAATTCGGTAAATTGATTGAATAGGTTTGAATTTTTATAGATTGATTGAATATCTTGTTTGAATTAATTTTTATAGATTGATTGAATAGGTTTGAATCAGCATTATTTTAACTAGTTGTCTAGACGATGTCACCAAAATCAAGGTATCAACAGCTCAGATTCGCAAGTATCACCAAAGAAATTCTGACAAGCACATGAATCTGAGATTTAGTATTCAAATTTTATCAGCACATTTAATAGGAATATATTTGGTGGCAATCACCAAGGAACAACCAGAAGTATTTTCTGGCATGTTTGGTCATTTTGTGCTTCATTAAGCAAGGTTTAATCAATAGGTTCATTTTGTGATTCATTTGGTGCGGACATGCAGCGTGTGCTCAGGCAAGGTAATATTTGGGCGTGCGGGGCTGGTCGGCTGACGAGGTGCAGGGCTGACAAGCACATTGAGGTATGCCTTGACATTTTTTCCTTAATTATTTTTCTAGAACTAGCACTGCCTGAATTCTCATTGATTAATCAAACTATTTACTAAAACCATTGCATAACAGAATTGTAGGAATTAAGGTTGCAACTCGATTTGCAGGAATTAAGGTTCCTTTGTGCTGGGCCATTCTGGGGTTTTTGTTCAAATTGTTTAAAAAGTTTTGGGTTGTTCAGCTTGAGTCATTTCCGGATCTGGACTCTTAAGTGGTGCTGTTTTTGGGTAAGTTGGATATAACGGTTCAATATGTATGAAAAGGAATTTTTGGCTTTGGGCATGAATGATTCCGATTCATTTTTATAATGCTTTGATTTAATAAGTGCAGGGTGTTGATTATTTGAAGTATGATAATTGCTATGCTGATGGTTCCCCGGAGAAAACAAGGTTCCCTCTCTATTTTTGCAAAGAAAAGTTTGTAATTTTTTACAATCACATAAAATATTTGACTGATGAGGACCAATTCCACCTAGAAATTTGAATATTGTCTTTCTATTGATTCCTGGCTATCTGTATCTCATAAACAACATGAACTTGTGCATAGAATATGTAAATCTGCATGTGCTTATAGTTTGGAATTAACTACCAGTGATGACGTGCTGACACTATAATTCTTCTAAGTGTAATGCATTACTATCTCATTTAATATTTCTTGAAGACAAACAAATTAAATCAATAATTTATGTTTTTGTCTGTTGACCAGCATGCTTCAAAATATTGACATCAATGATGCATGCACAAACTACGCAGGGCCTGGTGGCTGGAATGGTTTGCCTATTCCTTCTTCAATAAATTTAATTAGTGAAATATATATTTTCCCTCTACTATTTCAAATGATTTGGTTTCATTTTTCTCTAGAAACTTTTGTTATTATAATTTCCAATAATTGGATTGTTGATTTAATTGTTCAAGTGAAACTTCTCTTCTGAATTTTCTGGAAATGTCATTACAGGCTAGTATGCTGTGTTAGGTTACTCTTGCTTTTGTATAAAAATTGTTTCTTCTAACTTGGTTATTTGATTTTCTTTAAATAGGTTGCTCTTGCTCTTGCTGTGTTAGGTTACTCTTGCTTTTGTGTTAACTCTACTTGTTATGTATTTGATGTGACATTGATTATTTTCAAATATGGTTATGCAGGAAAACCATGACAGATTTACTTGGTGCAAAGTACTTTGATAATTGTATAGATGACTTGCTGTTATTAGGATGACTTGTATAGATGACTTGCTGTTATTAGGAGTTAAAGTAAACTTTTGTGTTAGGTTTTTGTGCCATATACTATTGTTGTAATGTTTGTAAGATGTATGATAATTACAATGTTGATTAATGCTTATTAGATGTTATCTCTATATTTCAAAGTGTTTATGTAAATCTTATTTAATGGAAAATGTAAAAGATTACTAGATTAACCTTGCAAATGCTAGATGGACCC